>OX366531.1:8462294-9072723 GCA_947256265.1 Acronicta leporina
TCACTCTGTCCCCGGCTTGTCGAAGCCAGCTTCCGCCAGCACCCTTCCGCAAATCACCACTCCCATCTTTCCGGAGAGCGTCCTTCGCTACGTTTGCCGAGTCGCGGTATCCACACAAGGACACGTCTACCCCAGCTACTTAGTTGTCGGTTCTTCTATAAACATGGCCAGCCCACTGCCACTTCAGCTTGCCAATTCGGTGACTTTGGTTCTGTCGGAGAACCTCGTTGCGGATTATATCCTTCAGAGAGACTGAGACTCCGAGCATAGCACGCTGATGCACAAATACAAACCCAAATGCTACATCAATCTTATCTAGTGGTGGCAAGGGCAACTGCTACGCTAGAAGTACTGGATTCGAAAATTCCAGTTTGAAAAGTGTTGATGGGTTTTTGTATGAAATTCTCTCACCACCTCGGCGAACTGTAGGTGTAGGGCACGCCTCTGCCTAACCCTTTGGGCGAAACGAGCGTGTAGATATTTCATCCCATGTAATAGGGGCCGAGCCAGGGTTGGACATAATTGGGAATTAATCAACAAAGATTTCAATCAATTAATTTCCTTTATCATTTGCAATGGAATTAATTTTATAATTGCAATAAAATTAAGCATTTAATTTTAGTTTTTAAATTAGCGATTTTCTAAGTTTTTCCTGCAATATTATGTAGATTAACATAAATAAATATAATTTGCCTATTACCTACAGTTCACTCAAGTTCAGTATACATAGCAATACGTTACGTTTATGATATAAAAAAAACCATACTACATGTATTGATTACATTATGTGGTGCATGGTTTTACTTTTTGAAAAAGTACCAGTAGGTAGTATTTACCCTGATGATTATTTTTTTGTTATGGCGAGTTTGCCGATGACGAAAATTCAGCCACATACGAAGTGAGATGGAAAAACGTGTGTGTGTCTAAACATCAATATAAAAAAGAACTTTAAGAAGAATAATTAATAGTGAACATTAAATCATAATAGAATGATGTTAGAGCTCAGTGAGGGATTCTAAAGTTTACTGTTGTTGCTACGAATGAATAGAGAAGAGGATAGGTACCTCGATGATATTCTAAATTACTCAGTCGATACACAGTCACAATTTTGTTTAGTCTTTTATTACGTTTTTTTATTATTCAAAATAAGCTTTATTATACGTAAAACTATAGCAGAAACAATTAAATAAATAATTTATTCCACTAGAAACAGTAATACAGCGAAATCTTAAAGTCCTATCCTGTAAAATTAAAGAATTAGCTGTTGTGACTTTGTTGCACCGAAGATACGTTTTGTTCTAAGTTCAAATCGGTTTTTATGTGATGGAATAAGTAATCGCATAACAAACATACAAAAAATAAATTGACAACCCTTTCGTGCCTCTTTCTAAGTCGGATGAATATCTCCCATAAATTTTCTCGTAAGTAATGTAAGTAAGTACGTACAACAATGTCATTGCATTCATCATTCTGATGTACTTAGGTACATAATTAAGTAAATGTGAAACGTAACATGTTTATTATCTTAATTTATTGAATAATTAATATTTGTTTTGTTTTAGATAACGACGTAAAAACACAATTAATGTTTTTCAAATATCATTGTTTTATAAGTTGTATATAGTTACAATCTGATTATGATGCTATTTATTTAGGCTTTGTTTAGTTACTTGGCTTATAATATTCATTGATAAAACTCGGAAATCGTCTAGCATTTTGTGGGTAATAAAATAAGTATTCATGGCCAATAGTGATGACGCACAACTGTATGAAGGTACTTAAACTACTAATGACACCCCCAAATCTAATTGAAAACTGATAGATTGATTGATGAGAACATTGTTGTTAGAATTTTATTAAACTGTGCACAGAAAAATCAAGCTTTATTCGTCTTGGACCAAACTACTAAACGACTACTATATGGAATCAATTAGATACCAGCGGAGGTAGGTATTTCCGATCCAGTACGACATAACATAGTCACCTTCAAGAAGCAAGCCTATTCTTTTCTTAAAAGCCGGCAGCGCACTTGTAACCCCTTGGGTGTTGGGCGGCGGTGATCACTTACCATCCGGTGACACGCTAGCTCGCTTGCCTCCCTCTTCTATAAAAAAATACACCAAACGGCACCTGTCATAAACAAATTACAAATTCAATAGTTAAACAAATAGGTACTTTATCAGTCATACGAGTTTGCACAAATACGAAAGACGTAAATTTTAGTGTAATAGATAAACATAAGTATATTTCTTACTTACTGGAGCAAAATTGCTAATCATGATTCTATCCTATAAGGAAAATTTTGATTAAATTTCTATTTATTCAAAGAGCTTACTTTCTTTTAATAATAACACGTGCTACTGAGATCCTTCTCCGTTTGCAGTCTAGTATCTTATTTTGGGCCCATTTATTAGAGGGCGAGCCTATGGCCACAAATCCAAACAAAAACCCGAATAAAACTGTTCAACCTGGGAATCCAACCCAAGAACTCAACAGCTCTTGCAACCACTAGACCAACGAGACAGTCATATAAGGCATTTTCGCACAGCTGTTTTTCAAATGCACTGTGAGTTGTTGTTGTTTAAGAGTTCTGTGTAAACTTAGTAAACAGGCTTGCTCATATTTTTAACTACTTTTGTTCACCATTGTTAGCCTCGGCTCAGGTGCAACACATGTTAAGAATTGATGGCTTGTGCGACATTATACGGTGGAACGTATGTTTTCGATTATGCATTACAGTGCGCCATAACGTCTGAGGAAGATTCGGCGACCAGTATTTTACCTACATGTTACATTGCTTTATATTGCCCGTGGTTTCATAAAGGCACATACATAATCAACCCATTATATGTTCCACTGCTGGGCAAGGGTCTCCTCTCACAATGAGAGGGATTAGGCTATATTCCACCACCCTAGCCTAATGCGGGTTGGCAGACTTCACACGCCGTCGAGAAAATCTTTCAGACGTGCAGGTTTCCTCACGATGTTTTCCTTCACCGTTTAAGCGCGTGATAATTAACTATTAATACGCACATAACTTCGAAAAGTAAGAGGTACGTGCCTAGGATTTGAACTCGAGACCTTTGACTTGGCAGTCCAATAGTCATATCACTAGGCTATCACGGCTCACCGTGGTTTCACCCGCGTCCAAAAGGATTTTAAACTCGTCTAAACTATCACGATGAATGCACGACTCTTTCCTGTTCGAAAAAATCGTAGATCCGTGGCAGTGCAACTGTGAATACTAATTAGTCTCCTTTGTGTGCTTACCAGTAATGTGCTACATTCGTGTAGCCTCGTCGTTATCAGATGAAGGAGTAACAATTATTATTTAATTTCATACTGCGCTCATGTACTAAGCTAGGTATTATGGAGGAATGTACGGACAGATGAATCACCGAAGTGTGTCAGTCGTGGGCTCAAAATTGTTTACGTTATCAACATAATTATAATAATATATGTAAATACGAAAACTGGCTGTCACGTGGTAATTTGAAAAGTATTGCTAGTAATGCTAATTACATATCCTATTACCGACGTAGCGAACGGGTTAAAATTGCCAAATTATACAAATGAGGGTAGCCTTACCTATGCTTTTGGGGGGTGTAAATCCCAAAATGCTGACCCACCACTTTGTATTTTTTTAACTATGCTTATTGAATACAATTGGATCGAAAGCTAGCAAATAAATTCTCAGCTATTATATATATACTATATACATACAGCTATAGTATACCAATCTAAAAGAAAATTAATAACCTGCCTCAGCAGTTTAAAAGTCGCAGTAAGCTCAAGCTAAACATGAAGCCCTGGGTTCTTTTCCATGGTTGAGTAGAAAACTATAATCTATATCTGTGACAAATTTTATCTAAATCCGTTTAGCCGCTCTGGCGTGAAAAAGTACAAATACACATCCTCACAACATTTCATGTTTATAGGTAATATTAGTAGGATTACAAACAAATATTTATTTTGGCATTCAGCAGACAGACATTCTTGATAAAGTGCAAAAACAAAACCACTGATAAAATCACAAAACAAAGAAAACATTGTGGAAATGAATATAACTAGGTCCCTAGGGACAGTCAAACATTATACAAGTTTAAAGACACCTAGCTACGTCTATAAAAATCTAAACAACTATATTATTTTTCTAACTTTCAGAAAAAACAGGCATAGATACAGTAATAGCTAAGAGTAACGATGTAATACATATATGTGAGTGATAAGACATAGATTGTTGGTTCGATTCCAAGGCACGGTCAATTTTGACATACCGAAAGCACAAGCAAACACATCATGGCCATATTATAAAGAGAGGATGTCATGGCGAATCAAAACATCGTAAAAAATTTCCATGTTTGAACATGGAGATTTTTTTCTACCATCCATTCTGTTTTTATTTCAAGCAAGCTGAGCCGGCCTAAATTGACATTTTCAAAAACACAGGGACACAAAAATCCCACTGAAAAAAATCAATTTCAGTTTCCCGAATTTTCCAAATTTCCAGGCAACTTTTATAAAAACAATCAAATCGGTCTAGCCGTTCTAAACTCAAGTACTTAATACCAACAAAAATCATAAACTATATCTATAACTATAAAAACGTTAATTTAAGAATTTACATGCACGGGTCTAAAAACGTAATCCTATAAAGTAAAACTGATAAGAACCTCCGTGGACACTTATATCATGTCTGAGATTTTCTAGATCGCAACAAATGATGTCTACCAACCCCCACAATAGGATGTAACCCTATATGGCTAGATAGACCCTTGCCCGGCAGTGGGACAGTAGTAAATGGGTTGATAGTGATATTTATCTCTTTAACAGCCGGTCCCAATAATTATTTCGTCCATAGATTTGCTTACCAGAGGAAATTTTTTACGTCGTATGGACCTCACATCAAAATCCTATCTCAGTATGAAAATCTACTGACATGATTTGTTATTGGGACTGTAAATGAGTGATTCATAAATCAGTTAAAACTAGTGTTGCGTCGCACTGTCGACACACGCGGTCCAATGTCAATGTCACTCGATAATCACCGGCTAAGCGGCGACAATCAGTGAAATTACAGTTTTCTATCGTCAGTTCCCACAGCTAGCGATGTCACGGCTCGTTTACGACGCGTTTGCAACGTTTGACCACAAGCTTTGTTTGTTGTGATATCATCTTTACACGGAAATGTTTCAGTCAATTTGATTAAACCATGGACTTATTAATCAATGGATTAAATACTTACTCTATTATTGCAGCAGAAGATGTTTTTGATTATATTTACTATTTCATATTTTGAAGTAATTCTTACACTGTGTAGTATATAGTCATTGGTTTAATTTATTGTTGTATTTACCTACGTCTACTTCCTAAAGAACAGAGTACAATATGACGAATACGTAATTTCAGGTATCGGAAGCAAGCTTCGTGACGACCGTCGAGGAAGCGAGCCGCGTCGACCAATGCACCCAGACGCCGCCCAGCGGCAAGGCGCGCCCACGCACCCTGCAAAGGTACCACACATCCGACCACATCTACGAGAGATCACACAGAAACTACCGACTCAAGCACGACCTTCGGCCCAAGAGCCTAGGCCTCACAGACTCGTATCCATTCATTGCGAAGCCACCCAGCTATGAATATAATCCAAAGTAAGGTTATAGATCGAATTTTAAGCTTTATGTGACTAACTTAATGTGTACAACTTTGTTTAGTGGACTTAAACTTACATCGGTCTTTTCAACCCAAGTATGTTACTTATCTTCCTCGGCTCAAATTGCTTGGAAGGAGGGAGTTTTGTATCAATTTCTAAAATTATATCTCAACATTTTTCGTCCATAAAATTAAGTGTAAATATCATGTCCATTCTCCAAATAGACATCAAAAGCTTTATGTGAGTAACTTTTAATGTTGTCTTAGGGCTTTTGTGTTAGCTTTTACATCTCGATTGTGTTCTTGAGATAAATGCGAGCTTGCAATTCTGCTAAAAGTTAGCTAAATAGTTACAAAGTTATTGATTGATATCAAGACAAATTCTATTTCCGATTCGAATGCCCATAAATCAGGCGTTTGAAAGGTCACAAATCAACGAATCACAGACCACAGTCGTTAAAAAATGATGACTGACATAACATAACATATTTATCACAACAAAAGACGGTAGTTAGTAAAATATTCTACCAAACGTTGACAATAGTGCAAAAACAAGTTGTAGATAAACGTCGTCAGTAAAAAATATCAACTTGAAGTAATATTACAACCATTACATTCAGTGACGTGTACGTGTAATCGTTTCCAATATTTAATGCGGAGCACACAAAAGGAGTTTTGTGGGGAATAAAGAACTTTTAAAGCTAATTAATTGGTCTATTAGGTTAACATTGTAAACTTAATATTTTTCGAATAGTTCAGTTCTATATTTTGTGTGGTAAAGGTGAGTGAGCAACTTGTTTCTATAAGAATCAATCAACAAAATCGAACATCTTGGTGAAAATCTAGCTATAAAAACTTGCTGCAGTGGCACCACGTTATTGGGAAATATACGAGAAGAATGCGAGTAATCTCATTAGCAGTTAACTGAAGATTCGAAAAAAAATTAAAATGTGCGTTTCAATTCAAGTAAGAACCCTCTCATTTGTAATTGTAACACGGATATTGACAGGACTAGACGAGTAACGGACGGTTAAGTAACACGAATGTTTAAAAATGCGATCTTGTCAATCATAATAATTTGTTCATACTGAATGTGTCTAACAATTATACGGGTAAAACTGAATAGACGCGAAAAAATTAAAATATTGTTATGTATTTTCTTTAGTTTTTAGTATTGTAAAAAGAGTTTGGCAACGTCTCGAGCATAAAATTGGTAAATTGGTAAATCTACTTCATGTCCTAGTAACTATCAGCGTAATGGATATAACGGAAAGCAATAACCCCCGTGCTCCAATTACTCCACTACATCCACCACTGCGCCGAACAGTCCTAGGCGCCAATTCACCAATCCCGCGGATGTGTAAGCTCCTGAATAGCTGCAGTGATCTGCTCGATATCCACGCTGACTCACTTAGCAAGCTCCACAAAATTATATCTAATAATTTCAGTATGTAGTATTTTTATGTTTTAATCATTTCATTTTATTATTGTCAATCTCAATGGTTGCTGAATCAATAATTCAATAACAATTTTATAATAGTATTTTTTATTGTAATAGGTTAAGTTAGTTTTTACTCCTTAATTCATAGTGTATGCGGTGCCCACCTGTAACTGGTTGTGACACTAGACTTTATAATATTTGCTTTATTTTTATATCTGTAATATAATGTGTGTCAACAATTGTTGGTGAGCCTAATAATTAAATAAATAAAATAAATAAATAAATAAATAACTTAGCACCATCGAAGATGAAAAATCTATTTATTTTTTGTATAATTTAGATTAGTTATTGAACTTTCCATTTCGATTTGTCACATGTTTCAAAATCATCTTGCATAGTCGGTAAATTTAATGTGTTTAGGTTCTAGTTGCTGAATATATGGATTTGAAATGAATTGGATTTGATTTCCATACATAAATAAATTGGTAATGAGAGATCAGATTACGCACAAATAGTAGCAATCGGTATATTTTAAACTAGCTTCCGCCCGCGACTTCGTCCGCGTGGAATAGTTACTTAGTCTTAGCGGGATGATAGCCTTCCTCAATAAATGGACCATCTAACACCGAAAGATTTTTTCTAATCGGACCAATAGTTCCTGAGATTATCGCGTTCAAGCAAACTTGGCAGGTGGCACTTGATAGGTGGTAAGCAGATGATGATCCCCTTCAGCGGCTTGTAGTATCTTTTGATTGAAGCTCACTTCAAGATATAGCCAATGTTGTTAGTTGATAATTGAGTATTGAGTATCCGAGCGGAACTTTAGTAAAATATGTCACGGGAACAGGAATAATAATAGAACGCTAAATGAGGATAATTATGTCCTTTAGAGCGTTTGTTGGGTCCGAGCGGACCCAAGCTCGGTCCGCACGGATACAAAACAAACGCTCTAAGGGCTGATGAATAACGTATTTATATCTTATTATTAATAAGGATTAATATCATGTTTATAAAAACACCTACGCAAATAATGCATTTGGAATTTTCGAACAAAGTTAGCATAAAAAAGGTTATAGTGAGCCAACCTTAAAAGATAGACATATGCTGTCCCGGACTTTTTTTTTAAACTTTTAAAGAGGAACAATTCTTTCATATATGATTTTTGCGAAACTTTAACCGTTTACGCAGCGCACGCATCGGAAGCTCTCAAAAGGAAAAATAAACGAATTTTAGAACAAAGTTAGCATAAAAACGGTTATAGTGAGCCAACCTTAAAAGATAGACATATGCTGTCGCGGACTTTTTTTTAGAACTTTTAAAGAGGAACAATTCTGTCATATATGATTTTTGCGAAACTTTAATCGTTTACGCAGCGCATGCATCGGAAGCTCTCAAAAGGAAAATACCCCGATTTCGAAACATTCTTCATTGATGCTCCGCTCCTATTGGTCTTAGCGTGATAAATATAATAGAATAGCCTTCCTCGATAAATGAGCTATCTAACACTGAAAGAATTTTTCAAATCGAACCAGTAGTTCCTGAGATTAGCGCGTTCAAGTAAACAAACAAACAAACAAACTCTTCAGCTTTATATATTAGTATAGATTTGGAACCGTGAAACGCTAAAAGATATTTATTCCCGCTTCTTCGCTACTTCAATACAACTGCTAATCACTGACTCACATTGTACAAACGGCATGCACTGTAACTACAATTCTACTGACACGAGTCATACCTACTACCTACTCACATCTTGGTAAAATATTTGTGTTCACTGTCCCTGTATATTCAAACAACATTCAATAACCTCTTTGTAAGACTAACCAGGAATCACTAATCAATATAATTGATAGACTATAACTCACATCACTAAACGTTTGTTCCCAGATTCAAGGTCAGCGTGACAGACAGCCCCACAATCTCAGTGACTCCACCTCACAGCTTAGAATACGTGTGCACTAAAGGTGGGACCAGTCCAAACGGCAGCGTGACCCCTAACGGCATGTCCAACAAGTCGGCCACCACAGTGTTGTTGAGTCCTGGATACTTGCAGAGCCCCTGTCAATGTAACCAGTCTATTAAAGTAAGTTCACACCTCATAAGTAGGTCGGCTTTCTTGGTATCTGCTTATTTGTCCATCACCGTGCTGTGTTATCGAAACTTGGAGACTGGCAGAACCCCTGCCTATGAATATATTACACCGAGTGACTCTAGTCCTACCCACAATGTTGTTGATCCCTGAAAATTTGGATACCAGTTTACGATACAGCAGGGTTAAAATAGTAGCATAGTACAGGATAATCGGTACTCGCTGGACGAATTCATTGGGATTTTCAAACGTTTTTTTTTATAAATACCAATAAATATGTCCTTCCATTTCCAGAGTGTAAGTGAAGTAGCATTAACGATGCCGGTAACTCCCGGCTGGAATGAGGAGCTGCCACAGGGCTCAGAGGGGCTCTCGTGGCGGCGGCTACACATGTCCCGCGCAAAACTCAAAGCCACCGCCACCACTTCAGAACTATTATCAGGTAGTCCCTAAGTATCTTAATACGTGAATGTACTAGGAAAGCAGCAGTAACAGAGGTTGCATGGCGATGAGGTGCCTCGCGTAACCTACATCGTGATAAGGGGTGTTATGGAATGAAAGATGTTGACAAAGACAAGGATTGAGGAAGGTATGACGAGATATGATTTGGGCAGGTGGGGATTAATGAATAGAGCTCGAGTTAGAGAGACTTTATTAGGTCCACCTTGGTGGTGGTTGGTTACATAAATAGGACCCTAAATCGACGGTCATGTATGAAGAGGTTAAATTAAATTACCTAGATGAAGCGATAGTGGAGTGTCATTATCTTGGCAAGTTGGAAAATCTTAAGTATCTGCCAGTCACTCCATTCCCATCAGGTGTGAAAATATAAAATTAGCAAAAAAGACAGAAATTATGTTACTTGAATCATTGCATTTCCATCATTTACATAAACGTGAAAAAAAAGTATAAGTAAGTAAAAGTATAAGTTTAAGGCTCACTTTCACCAACTTCTTAAATATGTTTAATTTCTATTTAAATACAATATCTCATAGTAAATTTGTATTTAAATACGATTTAAACACATTTAAGAAGTTGGTGCAAGTGGCCCTAAGTATTATAATACTTAAACTTATACTTTATTATAAGTATCTGATCTACGTAAACTGGTGTTTTGACACTTGGAACGATATAATCATATATATTCGTTTATCCTCAATACCCCTGCCTGTAGCATGCATTTTCCGATTAGTGCGAATGTTGTGATGAATGGACTTCTTCAATTACTTTGTATGCCGTGCGTGTGGTTGGGGTCAATACAGGACAATTTTAATATGTCGTTCAGATCACATGAATCGATATAAAACTACATGTAAGTTTGAGTCAGCAACTTCCTCATGTGTCACTGTTTAGGCGAATGCAGTCTGAATGACCCCCATCGCGTACGGCTTTATCAGACCCTAATTAATCAATCTGAGATCTTCCAACAGATTAATATCACTGCATTTTGATAAAAACAAAGTCCCCTCGGCGCATCTGCCGGTCAGTCTGAAGGTTATGGGTATTTAACATTACGTTACGACCCATATATGTGATCGGGATAAAGCGGGTGAAACTACGCAGTACAGCTAGTAAATCATAATATTAGATCTAGAATCTTTAGATTATGTTCACAGTATTTCTCGATTTTAATTTCTTCAAAATGAGTTAGGTACAGTCACGAGCACAGATATGTATACACTTGGCAAATTTCAAAAGCGATTTTCTCTTAATGTATTAATTGAAATTTTATGATGTTATGAACATAGTATTTTCGAACCAATGCCTTAATGATATTGTTATTAACTCAAAGTTTGCAATCGTCATTTCCTAAAAAAAAAAAACGCTTTCGAATTTTAGTAAGTGTATACATATTGATGCTCGTGACTGTACGATAGCACGTTTCCAAATAATTGTTTCAATTTACAGGTTTCGCGATGGTGGCAATGGTGGAACTCCAAATCAACGAGCCGACAAACGTTCCGGAGTGGTTATTCGTGATGTTCGCCGTGTGCACGACGGTTCTGGTCGCAGTGCACATCTTCGCGCTCATGATATCCACTTACTTGTTGCCGAATATCGACGCTGTCAGTAAAATGGAAACTCCGGGCGCACCCGCGAGTGCCTTGAGAGACTCACCTCATGAAAGAATGAGGGGGTTCATTGAGCTGGCATGGGCTTTTAGTACAGTTTTAGGTAACAAATACTCATCTATTTGAATTTAACTTTTCTTCATGACAATAATACGATTAAGATACTAAATTATGGCAAAAGCTGGTACTAATGTCGCGTTTTCTTATGGAGTATTCAGTTGTACTTAGTCCGGACTTCGCTCAAATGATAACGAGATTATCGCAGTTTCCAGAGTAGTACTTATAATGGAAGCTATACAAAAAAGAGACATTTGTGAGATTTATCCATTGTTAATTCTTCGTGAAGATTTTAGCATAATGTTATTAAAAATAATTGCAATGTAATTAAGGGCCTTACCTAGCAGGGCCAGAGCAAGCACCTCGCATCGTCTTGAACTGTCCCCGCAGCTCGAGAGGCGAGACAGATAAAAAGTTTTTTCAAATGTCTGACATACATAGCTCCATCATAAAGTCCTGCTGCCTTACCAGCGATATAATAATAAAATGCAATAAATATAAAAATAAATGGATGTTGCCAGTATATAATAACCAGTCCTTGTGACTCTATAAGGGAGGCCTTTGTTCAGCAATGGACGTATTTTGGCTTGTATGATGATGATGAATATAAGAAGTATATGCAACCTCTTTTCTATCCATTCCAGGTCTCTTCCTATTCCTGGTGGAGATCGCGATCCTGTGCTGGGTGAAGTTCTGGGACTATTCGTTCGCGGCGGCCACGGCTGCCACCGTCATTGTCATACCAGGTACAGTCCCACCACTACTCATTGTGTGGCTCCATCTATCTCTATCTTTGTGTATGCTCGTTGGTATTCTGTGCATCAGGTATGATTTAAAATTCACCTCCATCTATCATTAAAGGTGACTAAAATAACATTTCTTAATAGAAAATAAAATTTTGATATGTAGATCATTTGGTGCTAAAATCTATAGAGCTGATTTGTAATTATTACAAAAAATAATATGTATCTTTATGAAATACACATCAGTATTTTCCATAAAAAACTAAACAAGCTAATCGAATGACAAGGAATAGTAACTATGACTATAATATAATAATATAATAATCTGCACATTGTGACAAGAGCCTTAACGGGACATTGTTGTTTAAACAAGCACATGTTCAACCTAAGGCTGAGCGATACGCGAACCTGGCGACGTTGTGAAGAGGCTGATGAAACGCCACTTCATCTTCTTGGGGAATGTGGATCGCTAATGCACAAGCGTAGCGCTCATCTAGGGAAACATACCTTAAGCCCGGATGAAATAAAAGAGCTCACCCCTAGGAAAATCCTGTAGTTCATAGTAGCTGCAGGATTCAGCGGTGAACTCTAGCTCAAAGAGTGGCGATCACAATAGACCATTTTCGGTCGCAGTGACATTATAGCCGCAAGCAAACAATAAAAAAAAAAAGTATGACTACGTACTAATACTTCTAAAGTCCAAATCAGCTCTATAGATTTCAGCCTAAGAATATCTATGTAAGGAAAAGATAGCTGAAGATAACCAAATTCAAGCAGAACTATAACTACTATAAGTAACTATTCTTAGCTTTGGCTAGGTTTTAATATTTTGTGTGTATGTGTATGTAAATAAATAAGTACATATTAGTGTACTAACAATTGACTTAACAGTACCTAATATCTATCTATAAAATAAGAGCAACTAACAACGACGTGAATATATTTAAAGTCTAGTATAAAGTAGTTATATGAAAAGATAATAAAATTGAACCAAGGTTAGGAATTTAACACTCTTCAAGGTAACTTTGAATTTATTAGCATTTTGAAAATTATACCTTCTCAATAAATGAGCTATCTAACACTGAAAGATTTTTTCAAATCGGATCAGTAGTTCCTGAGATTAGCGCGTTCAAGCAAACAAACAAACTCTTCAGCTTTATATATTAGTATCGATACTACCCCGCTAACCTGCTTTTTCTCAATTCCAGTTTTGATCGTCTTCGTGGCGTTCGCGATTCACTTTTATCATTCTTTGGTGGTGCAGAAGTGTGAGACTTCAAACCAGGATATTGAACAGCTGGAGAGCATGAAGAGGGAACTAGACACTGCTACTGTCAAAGTTAATATGTTCTGAACATTTTAATGAATACTTTTTAACCCATTCTGTCCGCAATGAAGGTTAACGGTGCATTGAGAAAGGGCAAGCAAAATATATTATATGTGTTGATCAATGGTAAAAATCAAGATAATGTTGTATTGACAGGTTGACGGTTCGATTCACACTTCGCCTCTGTGCCTTTTTGTTTTTTAATTAGTTGTCTAAGTGTGCCAGCTAAAAGAGAGTTATGTTATCTAAAACATGACTTTCTTCTTCAGTGATGCTCCTACAATTCTCTCATATTCCTTGATATTATTTTTCTAAGCGCGAGGTGACTCGGTAACTACGAAGATATACGAATCATACGCAACGATTTCCTTATCGATTTTTTAAGACTTGCAAGGTCTACGACACAGTAAAACATTGAGAATGAAGTATACAATATTGCCTAATTAACATCAGTAATTAGTCCACCAACATTAATTTTATTGAGATAGGTAGAAGAAAATGGTACCATATTAACCCTGAATAATAAATGGAATTATGCAAATATCCTTCGTTAGCTTGTGACATAGTCGTGAGAACTCATAGCTATTATCACTAAAGGTAATAAAAAATAGGTAGGTACGTACAAGTCTCAAAGACATTGTTAATAATTTTATCACTTAATTCCTAAAATGAACGTGTAAATATGATGAGGTAATTAATAACTAGAATACAAGATAACATAGTTATTTATAAAGAGATTCTTAGTTTCAAATGTTACAACTTCAAAAGTACAAGAAGCTAGTTAAATTTTCACCTTATGTCAACTTCATAAGGTTTAAAATTTGTGTACTTTTATTGTATTGGTAGAATTTTAGTTTGGTGCTTACTGTGTAACTGATATTCAGATTATTTGCCAATAAAGATCTTAGCTTTAGAAATTCAGTACTACTTTTTAGTGTTGGAATAAAAAAAACTTTAAGTACTTTTTATATTTCGACCAAAGAGTCTTCCAGATTTTTATAATTATTATGTAAAACTAGTAAGACTGTAAGAAGAGAATCTTAAACATATGTATAAATTATTTATGTAAGTTTATGGAAAAAAGTAAATGAATTAAAATGTGTGGACCAATCTTAGTGACTATTACTTCGAACTGTTGAACCAGTATTTAAAATAATTGATGTATATTGTGTATTTGTTATTGTCATTATTATTTTAAGAAATAAAAGAATTAAATAAATTGATCAATTTTTTTTTCGCGACGTTTTACCGTCTGATTTTCAGAGTTCGAGTAGACATCAACTTATTTATATGACTGCCTTCTCTGTGCTTTTCAATTAGTGTATTGCGGAAGCTGTTTCGCTGTGAAGAGTACGCGGAGGATCATGGCCCAGATATAATGTGAGGAAATGTGAGATGATGGTGTTTAGAGCTGCCAAAAGAAACACCTCGGAGGTACCACCCCTTTCACTCCTATCTGGGCCCACCTCCGTTACTGAACGGGACTGCTACGTTAAAGACTCTGGGTTTGATTTCCAGGTCGACGGCGAATGTGTACACATTATGAGTACACCTCTACCTAATGCTTAATGGGATGATATTTATTTTTAAGCGCTGATATATTGTCGGCTAACCTCTCTCACCCTATACCAGGTTTAGCGCAAAAAGAGATCCATTACCATGAGTATTCTATTATCTGTGCCATGAGTATGATAATAAAAAGAAATACGAATTTAATTCTTAGCTTACATTTATTTCAAAGAAAACAAACAGTTCAAAATCGTCTAACACACACTTCCCTAGCACAACTTACAAACATCAGACCTTTGAGTAAATATATCAATATGATTACATTAAAATTATCAGTAGTAGGAAGGTACTAAATCTAGGATACATTCAGAATCATATCGTGTGATCATCATTTACAGTGATTAATAAAGAAGCATAAAAGTTAAAAAAATCTTTTTAGTTTAATTAACTCTTCAAACAAAATAAAAAGTGTAGAATTTTATCTCGTGTCTATGGTTGGTAACTGTTTAATATTTATGCTCGTGACTGTACTTACTACCATCGTCTGTGGAAGTATAACGACCGGCTCCAATAACAATTTCGTCGATAGATTTGCTTACTAGAGATAGAAATATGGTCTATTATACGAGTAATGTCAAACTCCTTTAAACAATGAAATGCCTAGGGCAGCTTTTTTTTATTAATGGTGGATTGAATTCAACAAAACGCCATTAATTTTACTTTAATTGCAATTTAGCTCTACCTACATCTATGTATAAAGAATTTAGAAGTTGGAAGTTGGGACATTTAACTACAAAAATCATAATAAACAATTTATGTGCCTACTTGATTCAATTTTTTTTTTTCTAACCCCGTAATTTTACTTGTGAGCAATCCACAAGCAAAATAGCTTGGAAGCAAATTAACCGTTTTCCATTGGATTATGTAAAAAAAAACATAATAATATTACCTGCTTAAAATTATCCTAAAATTCTAAATGGGGCAATTAATTTTGTGCACAATATCAATATACATTTTAGAACCAGTAACATTAACAGTTAAGGTGCTTACGAAAAATCTTCAAATTAAAATGGTAATGGTTAAAATCAGATTAAGCAAAACCAATGAAGCATTCTCCCACTGACAATTAAAAAGCATCCTTAAACTGTACAAATAGAGTTAAAAATATGAGTCATGTAATCATCTCCCCAAGCTGTCATCATAGTTTTTGTTCTCTGCATACTACTTTCGACTCTTTTTGTATAGAGATAAGAATGTTAACAATACATGGGAAATACTCCATCATTCCAGTACCTATACCTTGGAAGTAATCTTCGTAAGTACCATCACTTTATCACCTTCTGACTTGGTTGGACAATTAGAAAAATCTTTAGACACATTCAAAGCAGTGGAGAGTAGTACAACAAATATGTATAATAATTATGGTTATGTTTATATATTTTTTTTGTTACTACAACAACAAAACTATAAATGAACAGGGACCATACTTTAAAATGTTACAGCTATAATTATTTTATGGTTGAAAAGCTTTTCTACTGCACTTTACACTCAGTTCCAAAGAGATTACCTCATGATACCTTGCCCATCCCAAAATTCTGAGATGGTATCTTAAAAACCAGAACCTAAGAATATTTCATGGGGCAGCAAGAGGTTTTAGTGACAAGTGTCATATTTTGAACTGCTGAATTACTAACGAAAAGTATCTGTATACCTCTATTGCTCTAAAATGCTTTGAAATCACACCTTAAAAGTTATGAAATTCTCACAAAGGAATGAATGAGCTCTGACAGTTTACAGCATAGTCCCCATAGAGCAAAATTACCAAGCACCTTACCTACAGCTACACAAAACAAGATACTTAAAACGAAAACTTGATTCAACTTACATACAATCTTCATAAAGGTACTCGGTGTCAAAGTCTTATGTCACTAGCATTTTACATCAATATCACATCTCTACATCATCAATTGTTTGATGACTGGCAACAAGAACACCATTCCTTCTTTGCGGCTGCTTGTCTTCATCTTTTTTATCTTCTTCTTTTAAGTTTTCTAAGATACTCTCTCTTGGTTTCCAAACTACTAAAGACATGTGTGGCTTCTCCAACCTGGAAACAAAATATATCTAGTTTGAAATTATAATTAATTGTGAAAGTGTGTTTAGCTACATCTGAACCTGTTACAAATTATTACTATTGGAACAATATGGTGGAACTAACTAGAACTGGATTGAATAATCTGCATTAAAACCAGTTCAGTGAAAGTTTAAATTGTGCATAGAGAGTATGATGTTACAAAAATATCCAAGGGTGTCTATCTAATATATTACATAATACTGCTTATATACATCATGATAGCATAATACTACTTTAACATCATGGTTACTGAATAATGAAAATGCATGCCATATGGCATAAAACATTGTTCTTCGAATTTAATTTTAGTCTACTAATTGCTTGAACATTGAATTGGTGGCCACTAACAATTGGTTGTTTCTGTAATTTGTGAATTGACTTTATAGGTTAAAATTAAAAAAATATATGTTATCAGTTGCTAATACTTGACCACTATGTCATCATCACCATCAGCCAACAGAAGTCCACTGCTGAACAAAGGCTTCCCCCCAAAGACTTCTACAAGGACCAGTTGTGTACCACCAACACCCAACTGCTCCCAGCGAGCTTCGTCGAGCGAGTTTGTACCACATTGTGTTTTCTGGTGAGTGGTCTCCACTCGTTAATCTTTCTGCCCCAGGCCATCAGTTCTACGAGCGATGTATTATGTCAGTTATTCCTAAATTCTCTTACCTTTCAATAAGAGCAGCAGGTAGCAGTGGCTCCTCTTGCAACTTTTTCAACTCCTCAGACAGGACTATAGTGTGACCTTTCAACTTCTGGCAGACTGGTGGCTCCATGCCTACATCCATTCCTTCATCAGCTGCTAGTGTATGTGGTGTGTATTCAGATGAGATGTGAAGACTGTTCAGATGTGCGGCCATTTTCTCTTCAGTTATAAGTTGCTTTGCTGGACTATAAGAACATAATTTTTAACCTTCAATTAACAAATTACTGAAACAACTTAATCATGGTCTTGTGTGTCAGGGTTGTTCATGATTTGCTTAATGGAGTATGTATAATACTGCTAGAAGGTAATAAAATGCCAAATTCAAAATTATTTGAATAATAATTCAGTATATTACATGAAACAATGGTATGTGACACAAGATCAATGTGAAATCTTAAATTGCAAGTGAAGCAGCAGAAGCAGCGTTGACAAAATTACAATCTTGCATTACAATAAAAAATAACATGAAGCATAACTCATAAAATGAATGCCTTCTGTGGCAATAGAATGCTGGCCAGAAAAGATACTGCAGAATATCCTAGTATGTAGAAATACCATAAAATAAATATTATAGAATACTTACATGACCGGTTCTACATCCAGGCTCTTTCTCTTGCAGTGGATTACAGGAGTAATCTTCTGATCCACTTCTGGATGCTGACCAGTAAACTGCACCAGCTCTGGTGGCGTCGACATGCCCCATGGTAGTCCCTGCACGTTCCACGGAGCTCCCGTGGGCGCAGGCATTGCGTGTGGCTCCGTTATCGCACGATTATATGGTATTGAAGACCCTAAAGCTTGATGAGCAAACATTTGTTTCGCCAGTTCATCCGATTGGTTGTACGAATAACCGGGATACCCATAGATATCCATTTTCACTGAAATCAAATCACTGCACAATGGCGGAAAAAATATCTCGGATTACCTACGCTTCCACGAATTGTTTCTACGCTTTCACACAACAACAAACCATAGAACTCCGACGTACAACTATAATAATATACTCTTTGACTCCGACTTATTGACACAATTGACAGGTAAGTGAAGTGACCTCAGAGCTGACTTTTTAATTAATACCTGTGTTGTGGTACGGAAAGTTCTTGAAAATTCTATATTCTATGCATATTTTCTTTGATGGCAACGATTTTTAGTCGATTTTAGTCGAAATAATGGGCCAGCCATGAATAAATATCAGTCGTTACCTTAGAGCATTTATACAGGGAGACACCATATCCGTAATAATCAGTAATTTTTATACATATGCATAACATAATAAATATCAAAAATATTTATTTATTTAAAGCAGGGTTACACTTCCATGAACGTCACACTCTTATGAAGAGGTCCGTTCCATCGGAAGAATGATCGTCTTCGTCTTCGAAACCCGTGTCCGATTCATCCGATTAATTTCTCTTCAACGAATACACAATTCATCAGTCATATTTATCAATAATTCTGTCACTTTCCTTAAATTCCTGCTCGATATTTTTTATCTACTTTATTGCATAATGTCTTCCAATCCGATAACACGATACCGACAAACAATAATAACAAAACACTAACTACCAATAACAAAATAACAAAAACGAAATGAATGATTCTGAACTCGATTGTATTCTCAGAACACAATGCGCATGTGTTTCACGTACGGATGTAATACTCACACAGTTGCAAGGACGCGAGCGGGAAGGAAGCAGCGCACGGGTGACCGCGGTGGTCACCCCGTGCACCTGCGCTCTTCCATCTTCCCCTAAAATGCTTCTGCGCAGTGACTCACGCCTATGTTCAATGTTCAGCCCGGCCAAAAAGATTGGAGAGTACAGTTGGCGCAAAATAACTTGAACCAAAATGGCGGATGCGCAGTAGTCGGTTTTTAGTACATTTTGCTCAATTTGCTCGAAAATGTTCAAACTTCCCCCTCTCCGTTAGTTTTGGGTCAAGTTATTTTGCGCGAACTTTTACTGTACATAGCTCTTAATCGACTAAATTTAACGGGCATCCTTGGCTCTAATCTATTTATTGTGCAACACTATTTGACAAATCAAACAATAATTAAAAAATAAATTTGCGCCTTTCACTTTCGTGTCGTGTTTTTGTTAAAATTGTAATTATTTTATGGTTGTGTATTCACGTAATTTGCCAACGTTGTTAAATGATTATCGCGTAAATAGCTCTACAAGATGTTCGTACTTTTATAAATCAGAGTGACCAAAACCTTGCAAAATGGGCTTGGACTTTGATGTCTTTGAATTTTGCAAAAAACTGCGGCAAAACCGGCCTCCGCCGTATCAGTGCCCTTTAGAAAAGTGTGACAAGGTATACAAGAGCTTATGTGGGTTGCAGTACCATCTAGTTCATTATGATCATGATAATCCGACTCCGGCGACGCCGGCGGTGGCAAGTCACCGTAAAAAAGGAAGAGGTAGGGCCGCGGTACCAACGGGTGATATCGCTCTACAAAGTCCACCAAAAGAGGCTTTAACTTTCGCTGAAGCTCAAAAAGTGGTCCAGTTTGAGATCGATGGCAAAATTAGCAGAATTCCTATAGATCAACCTTTACCCATTATGTCTCTGGAAGAATGGGAGAAAAAAAATGCTCAACTAGAAAAGCCTTTGCCTATTGTGGAGCCGCCAGCCGAACCTCATGTTAAACTACCTGAAGCAAGCTTCAAGGTATTGTGTTGATATTTTATTTTGCTGCAAAACTGTTTTTCATTTAATATTTTTCCCTGACTGCCAAAAAGAGGGTTACGTTTTTTTGAGTGTATCTAATTTTCTGTGGCACTCTGTAGTAGAGCTGTAGCGTACCATATGTATTTAAATTTTATTGTATATTATAATATATTGTTATATTAATAATTTTAGACACGTATTTGGGGCTTTTTCATTATAATCGATACATACGATAATAGATTGCGATGTTATTGTGATATAACGTAAGCTCAATGTAAAAAAAATTGTAAATCTATTGAAAAATGTATTTTATTAGATTCCTTCATTGAATTTTAGTAGATTCCGTCTACAGTTCACTTGTACCTAGTTCTATGCGTGAGGTATCAAAGTAACGAGTAACGTAACAATATGATAGTAACAAGTACTAAGTAATTGTTAGAGTAACAAATACATATGGGTATGCTTTTTTTGTTACTTTACACCTTTACTCTGTAGCCTCAACACTTAATAGACACACACACTGATGTATTGTAGCTTGAGAGCCATCATTACATTTGTCTTAATTGTGAGAGTGATGGGTATATAAAAACTAAAAAATAATAATTCTTAGTAGTATAACATAATAATAAAAAAATCAAAAAACAACTGCCAGAGAATGATGACCAATGTCAGGCAGTAGGAAGCTTTATGTCTTTGTGTGATTTATATATTTATTTATGTGATTTTGTTGTGATGCCTCTAGCTGGCAGGCACTTTATTGTGTTCTAACTTAATTCCTTCACATTTTCAGCTTGTTGAAGACTACAATAAGCGTGTCTGTGATGCACCACCACGGCCAAATGCTTATATTCGTTTCATTGAGAAATCTGCTGAGGAATTGGATGGGGAAGTGGAATATGATGTTGATGAAGAGGATACAGCATGGCTGGCCCTCATCAATAAGACGAGGGCAAAGCAGAACCTGCCCATGGTCACTGTGGATACACTTGAACTGCTCATGGATAGGCTGGAGAAGGAATCATATTTTCAAGTTAGTTAAAATATCTTTTGCTAGAAGATTATTTTCAACTAGCTTCTGCCCGCAACTTCGTCCGCGTAGCGTGATGATATATAGCCTATAGCCTTCCTCAATAAATGGGCTATCTAACACTGAAAGAATTTTTCAAATCGGATCAGTAGTTCCTGAGATTAGTGCGTTCAAGCAAACAAACAAACAAACTCTTCAGCTATATATATATTTTCAATTTTAATGAAATTTAAATGGAATAAAAAAAAACATTAGTAACATTAATATAAGTAATGATTATACAACACAGGCATCTCAGAATGGCCAGCAGACGGCAGCCACAGTAGATGAGGATGCAGTGTGTTGCATCTGCATGGATGGCGAGTGTCAGAACACCAATGTGATTCTGTTCTGTGACATGTGCAACTTGGCTGTCCATCAAGACTGCTACGGGGTGAGTTGACATAGCATAATCAAATTTCTAAGCTGCTGGAGTTATTTATGAAATTTGAATTGACTTGTATAACATTTAGGCCCACTTGCACCAACTTCTTAAATATGTTTAAATTGCATTTAAACACAATTTTTCATAGTTAAATTGTGCTTAAATGCAATTTGCAAGTGCTTAAATGCAATTTGCAAGTGCTTAAATGCAAGTGGGCCTTAGTGTTTTCTACTTAAAAAGAAACGCTCCACTAGGATTTTCTCCTGTATTGTAGGTGCTCTTACAAATTCTCACATACACAAACGCCCAGACCCATAACAACTATCTGAAGGTCATACAAATATTTCATCCTTGTGGGGATTGTGAACAATGATACTACTAGTAATAATCTGTTAAGTTTTTAATATGTCTAATTGTATGTATTATTGTGAAGTTGTATGAATGAATTCAAAAAGTGTCTACAGGGGCTTTAAATGAATTTGGTGGTGTTCTAGGTGCCATACATACCTGAGGGCCAGTGGCTGTGCAGACGCTGTCTGCAATCGCCGTCGCGTCTCGTCAACTGTGTTCTTTGTCCTAATACAGGCGGTATGTAGTCTATAGCTTCGGTAAAAGCTGCTGTATGTAAATATTATTTATTATGTTGTGATTATCTGCAGTTTTACCCAAGTAAGGTGGGGTTACAAGTAGCACAGTAAGTTATCATTTCTTTTCGAACCGATTTTTGTATGCTTTCAGTCTGAATTTATGATACTCTGACACAATAGTATTCACCTCCACTCCTACACCTAAAGTGCAGTATAAACACATGCTTAACATATGACAATATTTTGTACCCTAGGTGCGTTCAAGCAGACAGATCAAGGCACTTGGGCGCACGTGGTGTGCGCACTGTGGATACCCGAAGTGCGATTCGCCAACACTGTCTTCTTGGAGCCGATTGGTGAGTGTTCAATGAGTTTTTTCGAATTCTTATGTTGACGCGGAATAATGTTTTCCATAAACAATGTAAGAAAACATTGCGATAAACTTGCACATCTAAAAAAGATGTTCGGACTATTAGTATGGGGCTAATTTGGGTGCTATTAGTAGTCAACCCAGTAAGCAATATAAAATAAATCTATACTAATATATAAAGCTGAAGAGTTTGTTTGTTTGTTTGCTTGAACGCGCTAATCTCAGGAACTACTGGTTCGATTTGAAAAATTCTTTCAGTGATAGATAGCTCATTTATCGAGGAAGGCTATAGGCTATATATCATCACGCTAAGACCAATAGGAGCGGAGCACCAATGAAAAATGTTTCAAAATCGGGTTTTCTTTTTCCTTTTGAGAGCTTCCGATCCGTGCGCTGCGTAAACGGTTAAAGTTTCGCAAAAATCATATATGACAGAATTGTTCCTCTTTAAAAGTTCTAAAAAAAAGTCCGCGACAGCATATGTCTATCTTTTAAGGTTGGCTCGCTATAACCTTTTTTATGCTAACTTTGTTCTAAAATTCCAAATGCATTATTTGCGAAGGTGTTTTTATAAACATGATATTAATCCTTATCCAAATAAATACGTTATTCATCAGAAGTATTTAATTTAAAACAAAAGTACCCTTTACATCATTGGATTTCAATGAATATCTTAGGAGATATGGCAGTTTTAAAATAACATCGCAGCAAAATAATGATCAAGTACCGCATTTATGATGTGCAAGGCAGTCATGAGGGGGAAGGGCGGTGAGCCCAGTTAGCTCGGCGAGTTAATTTTCTTTAGGGTATTGTTTCTGATTTTTTAGTACCTATTTTAAGCTAATTCTTTTACCGTGGGTAGGCGATATCTTATCGTATAATCTATGCTTAATATATAAAGCTGAAGAGTTTGTTTGTTTGTTTGTTTACTTGAACGCATTAATCTCAGGACCTACTGGTCGGATTTGAAAAATTATTTCAGTGTTAGATAGCCCATTTAGTGAGGAAGGCTATAGGCTATATATCATTACGCTACGCGGACGAAGTCGCGGGCAGAAGCTAGTACTAATATATAAAGCTGAAGTTTGTTTGTTTGCTTGAACGCGCTAATCTCAGGAACTACTGGTCCGATTTGAAAAAATCATTCAGTGTTAGATAGCCCATTTATTGAGGAACGCTATAGGCTATATATCATCACGCTACGCGGACGAAGTCGCGGGCAGAAGCTAGTAAATAATAAAAAGAATAAATAAAAATTAGTATAATTTCTATAACTAACTTTTTACGTTTATTTTTCACTGGAAAATGGCTCGACCGGAGTGATACCACGGTCTCACAGAAAACCGGCGTGAAACAACGCTAACGTTGTGTTTCGACGAGTGAGTGAGGATAGGTTGCAAATCCTTTTAAAAGGCCGGCCACGCACTTGCGACTACTCTGGTGTTGCGGCTGTCCTTGGGCGGCAGTAATCGCTTAACATCCGGCGATCGATCTGCTCGTTTGGCCCCCTCTATAAAAAAAACAGACTATGAATAAAATAGCGAACATCGAATCCAGTCCTAGGAGATCGTATGTGCAGTCGCGAAACTTGACGGTCGACTATTTTTCTAACTAAATCCTTTGTACGACTCTCGATACGTCAGCCACACCCACATTTCACTTCCGCCAATTAGTTTAAAACGCGAAACCTCATCATACGATTTAATAGAAAATCAAAGTATCACGTAACGCGCAAGAAGCTCAAGAGAATATCGGCGGGGTGAGGGGAAGGGGTGATAAAGCACAGCACACCCGCGCTCTCGGTGCAATTTTAGCCAGGGTGGTTCACCGCCATATTTGTCAATTGTACATACAGTTGGCCGGAAATTCATAGTATTGGAATCGAAGTAAATTGTACTTATGTTGTTCATTACCTCGTAGACTCGATCGAGATGATCCCGGCGGCTCGGTGGAAGCTTCAATGTATGGTGTGCAAACAGCGCAGTGTGGGCGCGTGCATTCAGTGCCACAAGTCCAGCTGCTACTCCGCGTTCCATGTCACTTGCGCGCAGCAGGCCGGGTGAGTTGAACTTTAAACCAGCCACACATTATCACCAACATGTGTGTATTCCCCGAAGGCTTAGGCAGAGGTTTACATCCACAGTTTACCGATGGTTCGGTCCCATGTAGAGATGGGTTTATAGAATAGAATAGAATAATCTTTATTTGCTAGAGACACGACACATTTCTCAAGTAGCCATCTCTTAAGTTGAGTTTTAAATTTGGAAAATGGAAGTTCTCTAATAGTTTTAGGGAGTGAGTTAAAAATCTGTATCGTCATACAGCTACAATTTTTCTTAAACAAAGTAGTTAAAATCCTTGGGAGGGCTAATTTTGTTATGTCACGTGATGGATACCTTTTATTTTCACTTACTATTTCGAATAGATTATGCCAAGGCATTTAGTTTTTTCGTCCAAAATGCGTGGACAGAAACCCTTCTATAGTCCCATGTAATAGAGGCAAGTCTATTTGTCATAGACTGTGCACAAATCCTAACTCCCGAGCTGCTACTAAGAATTTTATAGGAAACACAATAACACTGGTCAACCTGGGAATCAAACCCAGGACCTGTAGCGTAGCATTCGCGCTAGGGATCAATAAACAAATGAGACAGTGATAAAAATAATATTTATATCAGTAAATAGTTCATTAAGAATACTTAAAAAAAATCTATGTCATAAATTCTGATCACAAAATGTTGTATAATCCAAATATAGCCGTAAAATTACAAATAAAAATAAAAGCTTTCACTCAAAATCTACTAACAATACTAATACAGTGTAGTTTCTCATTCCTATTATTATAGATGTATCAAAACATTTCTTGTAGATGTTTAGTAACTGATTAATTTAGTTATTTTTTATTATAATTGGCATTAACGCGTGGTAAACACTCTAAGCATATTATCATATCCAAAGATATTGTGACAGGTTTGTATAAATTGTATCGTACTTTCAGTTTATACATGAAGATGGAAGCTGCGGGCGCGGGTCGTGATCCCAGCCAGCCGGTGCAGGTCGCCAAGATGGCGTACTGTGATGCGCACACGCCTGCTCATATACTACAGGTAATAAAAAAATACATATATTCTTACCATACACTAACAACTAGCCTTAGACATGTGCAAGAATCGAATGCACAACGTCACAATTTGTTTTTATACTAATTACAATCATTTCACCATGAAATTACATCATTAGAATATTTCAACTACTTACAGGATTAATGTATTTTCTGCACGATATTCGAAGCGACTGCCGTCAGACCTCCGTAACCCAATTTCTGGGCAATACCGATACTTGGAGGATAGACAGGTTGTCAGGCTTTTTTGGGCACGGAGGGGTCTCGATATGTTCAGAATGGTCATCCATCCACACACCGACCGCGGCGAGCGCAGCAACCATATAAACTTTATTATAATACTAATTTTTATAGCCTAACCCATCTCATTCTGAAAGAAGACCCGTGCCCATCAAGAGGAATAATTATAATGGGTTGATAATGATGGTTTTTTTTTTCTGTTCTGTGTAACAATCCTGCCAAATGTTATTTCGATAGGAGAGGCGTGCGCAGGAATCTGAAGGTGATTCAAAATCCAATGATCTGTCGGCAATCCGACAAAAAGGCCGGGAAAAGATAAAGCAGGTATGTGTTTATTAGGATAAAATAAAATAATATAATCTTTTTATAAACCAAAAAAAATTGTAATAAAAGATCTTATAAAATTAAGTGTAAAAAAACCGCTTTGATGTACGGTGTTTAACATTAGTCTTCGAATTTATACAATTCAAATTTTAGCTTGTAAACTACAATGGCGGAATAATGAGCTCTCTGATGTCTCACGTGAGCAGTGATTTGGAGATTTTTATATACTGAATCCAGTCCAGAGTAGTCATAATGTTTGACATTACAGCTGCTACAATTTATAATGTGAATTTTGTGACTTCTAAGGACACAGACATAAAGTTTAAATTGAGAAAATCCACGCGCACTCTTAAAATGCAACACGTTTTTATTTACCTTTTTTTATCTCAGGCACGTCGAGTCCTAGCTTTAAAACGTACATGGGCGCCTGTAGTGCTTGTGCCGACGTTGCCGGCGGAGCGCGTGGCCGAGGTGGCAGCCCTAGCGCCCGGGGCCCCGGCCGCCAGGGCTCAGCTCATGAAGAGGCTACTGGCCTACTGGACCCTCAAAAGGCACAGCAGGAATGGAGTTCCGCTCCTCAGAAGACTGCAGAGCCTCACTAGTCATCACGGTCCGTATAATGTTGACCAAACTTCCTATGATTTATATGGCAATAAGTCTATAATAAAAACAACAATAAAAAAAACATTTAATTCAGACAGAATATAATATGTTAGGTTAGTAACAATTTAACGTTACGGCTGTAACTTCTGGGAAGTTTACGGAGACGGTGAAGGGCGATCGTTTTGGGGGGCTGTCCATTATGTCAATATTATAGTCTATCTTCATTAAATGATTTTGACTTGGGCAGTGATGTAAGTTTATCCTATTGCCACTAACAAATCCAAACTCCGAACTGCTATTGATAATTAAAAAAAAAAACTAATGGTGGTCTATAGCCTAACCCGTCCCATTAGTTTCATTCCGTGATTATGAGTTATAATTATTGTTTACTCAAAAACTACTCAATTAAGGTGGATCGTTCAGGTTACAAAAAACTGTTTTCCCGCTAGATGGCGGCACAAGCGCCATTTTAATCATTTTATTTTTTTACGACAAATTTGAGCGTATTTGAGACGTACCATTGTGAATTGCACCGCTCCATATTTTTTATGCATCTATTCGTGTCCTTTAATATAACTAAAAATCACTCAAATCACTCGAATTTGCGGACTTGCGAATCTGTCAATGAAAAAATGTTTATACATATACAAATTATAGATTTATTTAGATAGTCATGTTCTTATTTGACATTTACAGCTTTTATTTTTCACCAAGAGATGGTGTTTTATGAACTAATGAAATATTTCAATTTTCATTATTTTGACATAAGATCGTAGGATAACCGGGCAAAAATCGCAAAATCCAAGCTGCTGCTGAGAATTTCATTGAAAAACCCAATAACACTTTGCTCGACCTGGGAATCGAACCCAGGACTTCTAGTGTAGCAGTCGCGCTCAGGCCCACTAGACTAATGAAACATACATACCCTCACGCCTGTATTCCCCGAAGGGTTAAGCAGAGGCGTACTGATGTATACCACCAGTATGTTAGGCTCCCATGTAATACGGGGCGAGGCTATTGCCAATAACCGACCACTAATCCCCAACTCCGAACAGCTATTGAAAATTTCATAGACAACATCTTTGATCGCCCTGGGAATCGAAACTAGGACTTCTAGTGTAGCATTCGCGCTTAGGACCATTAGATGAGTAGACTAACAACGTGTAACAGTAGGTATTATATCTATGACTTTGTGTTCACAAAATAAAACATGTTACAATATTTAAGAATATTTTATTCCATATAAATAAATATAGGTAAATGAAACGATGATTACTTTTTTTATAATTTTGATTTCCTGTACAACTAGGATTCGTACTAACATAATAAACTTCTATGTGGCATATTACAATATTTTAAAAAAATAATTATGATACTACATAATGAAATTCCATTTATATTTACACTAGTTGATAAACATATAATAGGTATACATAGCAAGTTTAGAATAATGTAAGTTCAAAAAAATTTGCTGGACATGCTAATTAAGAATATAATGCCAGTTTATACTCATATTTTGCAATATACAATATTAGCAAGTTAGTAATATAATAAAAGTTCATTATAATTCAGTTGATAGTATCATACTGATGATACATTCTTCATCAAGATAAATCATATGATATCCACCGGTTGCATTATAGAAAGGAAGCAAATAAAGCAACATTTCTCTATTTTGTTCAATTAACTCTGAACCTGAAATGAAATTTATTTTAGTAAAAATATACAATACAGTTAGTACATGAAAAAAATATACACAAGACAATTGAGAATATCACTGACCTGATAGTAATAATAGTGTTTTTATTCATAATTTCATTTTGAAATAGATTTTTATCTATTGTAGCAGCTTCTTAGTTCGAGATTTTCATGTCAGTGATAGAAAGCACTTGATGTCAACAACAGCCTTTTCATCTTCAATAATACCTACCTGGAAACAATATTACTTTTTTAGCAGGAACAAGTATACAATTATTAGGTACTCTATAAATTATAACAAGTTGAAAAGACATTGTAATAATTTATCAGACAACCCGAAATTCAAGATTTTTGATTTCTGCTTCATTGACAACATGATACAGAGGTTCAATTCCCACACTGAAAAAACATTGTATGGCTGTAGGTAGTTGCTTCAGCTGTGGGTTTATGAAAGACCCAGAATGATAGTATATTCATTATACTAACAAACGAATAAAACACCTCAGTCCCTTTACTTATAGCCACATAAATATTATCTAAATATATGTAATTTATAAATGAGATTACCATGCCTGAGAGTGATAATCAAAGCTGTGACTGCATGACCTTTTTTGTCATCCTCCATCCATATAATACTTAAAGAACACAACTTGAAGAAACATTTCCTTCATTGAGATTGAGAGTGATTGATGTTCCTTGTTCATCAGGCATTCTTTATTTTATCAGTCAAATGTTTTTCTCACACATTGCTCAATTGTTTTCAATAGGTAGGGCAAAATTTATTGGTTTGTAGTTGTAGGTAGGTATAGAAAACAAGAGACGAGTATATTGGGGATGCTTGAGTGTAATAAAATAACAGCTAGCGGTGAAATGAAATGACTGTTCTATTTATCACGTTCATACAACATTTGCATCGTGTTTCACTATGAAATTCAATCTGAGATAATTCACAAATATTTTGACGTCTTTCCAACAAAAAAAATGTCCATTGTTATATTTGAGGTTAGGTCCTACTACCTATAAAACAATTTTACACCGAACATTTATTTAGCTGGTATGCCTTCCTCACTAATTAGGGCAATGCTAAAAAACAACTGAAAAACAGAAGAATTATATTTTCACTCAATAAATATTTTACACTGAGTTTGACGGGATTGGAAAAGAAAAGAAAACTTATCATCACAATAATAATAATTTAAATTTATCAATCCTGTTCAGTGTGACCACCTGGAATATAAAGAATCTGCCAAAATCTGCCACACAATGAGCAGCAACGTTATCTCGTAGGTTTTTGGCATTCAGCAATTACTTCAAAAACTGTCATTAATTTTCTAGTGATTATACATTTAACTATTCAATTGTCAAATAATTTTATAGTTTTCAAATCTCGAGTGTCTAGGGTGAAATATCAATTTAATGGATCGGTAATTCGTGTTAATTAACAAGTTTTGTTTATTTTTTCTAAAAATGGTTAAATATTCTCGAATGTGCCAAATCCTGTCGATTTTTCAATTCGTCGACATAATCTGCCCAAATAGCCAAATAATCCATATTGGCAGAAATCTGCCACAATTGGTCACACTGAGTAGTTCGTTCTTTTCGTTCGAGAGGAAAGCGAAAGTTCGGAGGCATAGTATAAATTTCAATAAAAAAGTGTCTGTACGTAAATTTCGTATGTAATATTTTTCGAGTAATAAATTGTATTAGGTAGTGTGGCGATAATATTAAAATTGAAACCCAAGTTTATCCTAAAAATAAAATAAAAAAGAAGAATGCTTTTACTTACGCCTATAATCGTTTTTAGTGGAATTTTAATTACTTGTTATTATTGATTTGGATCAATTAAAAATATAATTTGCTGGTATGATAAAAGTTACTTATACGTACATAATTGGTGCCTACTCGAAACTCAAACAACGAAATTATTAAGGACAGTGCATTTTGTTTCCAAACAAATTCATTCCTGTTTGTAAAGGAATACAACGAGAAACCATACCGTGCTATCAAATTTAAGATGTCCAAAACTTCAATAGTATATAATATATTAAATTAATAATCAAATCTTAGTAGAAATTGCTAATCAGATTATTGCAAAAAAAAAAGCAATACCTGACGGGCAAACCTGCGCGCCAAACATTGTCAGTGTAAATCGAAACGCAAAGTATGCAACTATGCCATCTTGTTATTTTGTGATCGTGGGTCGCCTGACCTTGACGATAATGGCAACGTAGCAAAAATGTCAGTGGCGAACTGGCAACGTCGGGTCGCACTCGATCCTGTCACATAGCACATACATAGCTGATGATGTAGGTAGTAACGGGAAGCAAAAGGAATCGCAAATAGATTAATCGATAGATCGATATGATTCGTATCGATACTCACGATATTATTTGAAAATAGAATGTGTTATGTTCAAGGTTATTTTGAATTAAGTTCATCAATAGATTATATGTGTTATAGTGATACACAAAATACGAAACATATTATACGATGCATCGTATGGCAGTTTATTATGCAAAATATAGATATATCGAATAAGAGTTAAATCGATCTGTAAACGATTGATATCAGCCGGTTTAATATTTTGTGTCACGTCACTCGCTTGCTACAAAAAGTCAATAGACTAATTTGTGAAAGTATGGAGATGTAAATAACGCTGATAAATGATTAGATTTCTGTATATTTTTGTTTAAATTGTATATCAATTGACTTGTTTACTTGATAAATGGAGATGTATCTACTAGAAGTGCCGTGTACCAGGTCATGTAAATAGCGTCACGATGATTTTCAAATGCGAGAAACTCCCAAAGTGCCTTCACTCCAGCCAGTTGGTAAATTGTGATTATTTGCAAAATAAACGTGTGAAGGAACGCAGAGATCAAAGACTACATACTTTATCAAAAATATCGTAATCAGTGATCTACACGCGTGTCAGCGTGTCAGAAACAGGAGTTGATACAGAAGCCGAGCCACACCTGGCGAAGCTCCGTAATTCCATATCTGAAAGATGCGGTTGACGTGAAAAAACTGATTTAATATGTATGTTGATGATACATACACCTGAGCTGACCTCTGAGATGGACAAAATCTCTTGAATTAGTGGAATTATGTGTAGTGAAGTAAAACAATAAATAAATGTATCTAAGTATATGAAAAAGAAAATAAATAATAGCATAATTTCATCTTGTTTTATTTGAATTTCTGGATTTCATTATACCTATGTAATAGATGAATAAAATTTTCATGAACTAAACTTAGGTAGGTACCTACTATACGAACTAAAAGTACATAAACATATTAAACATGATTGTGTACATTTTCATAATATTTATACCGTACCTAAACAATACATGCCATTATTACCCAATAGACGTGTCACGTTATTGACGTTTTAGTTTTTGACCAATCAGTAGCCACCGTTTTTCTCGGTATTGTCCGTCAGACACATATTAGCCAACCCAAATCCATAATTGTCTGTGTGTGTATTACATGAAATACATAGATCACAGACAAATAATATTGCATCCAGGCTTAGTTCCACAGACAATATATTATAGTATTCCAAAATTTTTTGTAATCATTTTATTAAAATGATTATTCTTAGAACATTTAATAAAATAAAAGTAATTTAACTAATGTATTAGAATCAAAATTACGTGATAGGAAGAACAGTAAAAAAATAGTACAGTAGGTGGCGCCATTTTCAATAAAAATGTGACGATTTGTTAAAGATGAAACCCACACACACGTAATTTTGATGGAATTTTAACATCGCGGTGTGGCAATATGGTTAATTATTTTGTCCTGAATCTCTAATTGCGCAACCAGAATGGTCCAGAAAAGTTAAAAAACAGTCGTTTTAAATTAAAACTATTGCTATCATTGAGAAAGTACGTACAATACAATGTATGAAACGGCGACCGAGGGCTTCCACCTTAATTTAAAAATTCTTTCTCCTATAGGAAGCTACATTATTCCAGAGTAACATAGGCTATATTGTTCATCGAGTTAAACACAACGACATAGGTCGCGAGTATAACCGCGGGAAACAGCTAGTTGTACATAATTTGTAATTTCAATAACAGAATGCTGGATTAAAAAAATACTTACTACACTTATTTTTTTACTTGTAGGAAGCAGAGGCATACAGGATGGTACAGTGAATGTAAGAGAATTGTGCAACCAGCTGAAGTACTGGCAGAGGATACGACAGGATTTGGAGAGGGCCAGGTAATAAATTATTTGTAGGACAGTAGATCAGTAAGTTCTGACCGAGTTGGTCTTGGCTGAAAATCATTAACTTTACTAAATTCAGTTGTAATGATATATAATAAAAACTACTGGTCCGATTTGAAAAATTCTTTCAGTATTAGATAACCCATTTATCGAGGAAGGCTATATATCATCACGCCAAGATTACGTAACTATTCCACGCAGACGAAGTCGCGGGCGGAAGCTAGTGTTTATATAATTCCATAATGTACAACCAGAAACTTTGTAACAAATTAATGTTGTGTATAATTAAAATTGGACTTCAGATTTAAATATGGTGTAATAATGAATAATTGAGTGTGTATTCGTCTGTAGTCTGTTACTGTACCTTTTTGAATAAATAAATAAATAAAATAAATATGTGTGGGCAGGTTGTTGTGCGAGCTGGTGCGCAAGCGCGAGCGGCTGAAGGCGGAGTACACGCGCGTGTGGGAGCGCTGCGTGCTGCACTCGCTGCGGCCCGAGCGCGCCGCGCTGCACAAGCTGCTGCGCCTGCTGCGCCTCAGGGACGCCAGCGACATCTTCACCGAGCCCGTCGACCTGCAAGAGGTATGCCAGCGATCGATCAATAGCCCCCTCCACTTATCACTCACAAAGTTTTTTACGTGGCAGAGTCATGCACGAATGGGCCGGATCGCCCGGAGTGGTACGGCTTCACAGAAAACTGGCGTGAAACGACGCCTACGTTGTGATTCACCAAGTGAGTGAGGATACCGGAGGCCCAAACTCTTTTAAAATGCGTTTTGCTGTTGCGGGTGACCATGCGCGGCGGTAATCGCATCAGGCGATCCGTGTGCTCGTTTGCGCTTTCTTCCCATAAAAAAGTAATTTTATCTGTTTGTCAATTAGGATGTTACGTCTAAACTGCTGAACCAATTTTGATGAACATTTGGATATTGATATGGCGAATTGTAATGTGGCGTTTTAGGATTCTCAATATAAATTACGTACTTAATTGAATAAGTAAGAACTAACTTGCTAGTTCATTTTATTTTCACTTGACTTTGAGTCACTGTTAATTTAATCAACCGAAATGATGGGAATGTTATGAATGATGAGGTGACGGGCAGACAGGGATGAATGGAAAAAAATGGCATGCTGTGCCGACCCCAAATAAATTGGAAGAAGGACAAGATGAAGAAGAAGACATTATATAATTATAATCGAGTAGATAGTAGATCTTGCAGAAGAACATTGTCTATCCTAATATTATAAATAGAAAAGTAACTCTGTTTGTCTGTTACCTATTCACACTTAAACAAATTTCGATAAATTTAATAAAATGGCTATGTTTCCTAATTTCTAAAAAGTGGGTCAATTTTAGTTTAGTTATAACATAACATACAATCACGCCTGTATTCCCGGAAGGGTTAGGCAGAGGTGTACTAAGATACACCCAAAACTGTGGGTGTATCTTACGCCGGTATGTTTAAGTTCCATGAAATAGGGGGCGAGCCTATTGCCATTAACTGGGCACAAATTCCAAACTCCGAGCTGCTACTGGAAATTTCATAGAAAAACTCAATATCACTTTGCTCGAACTGGGAATCGAACCCAGGACCTCTAGCGTAGCAGTCGCGCTCAGGACCACTTGGCTAATGAGGCAGTTTTATTTAATTATAAAAAATGGTTTTAACCCATCATGCCATCAAACAATCAATAAAAAACAATTTTCCTTAGACCTTAGAGACTGTCGAGAATATTATTTGAGTAAATTAATCTTGAATAAACCTTCAGGTACCAGACTACTCTACCATAGTGAAACACCCGATGGATCTGAGCACTATGGGCAAGAAGCTGGACCGCGGCGCGTACAGCACCATAGACGATATAGAGGCAGACTTCAAACTGATGATAGACAACTGTCTCACATACAATAACAAGGACACTGTCTTCTACAAGTGAGTTATCAGATTAAGACCCAGTTTCACCAATTTCTATTTAACAAGGCATTAACTAATCAGCATTTAAAATTAACAAAGCTGTTAAAATAAGATATGTCCCACCACAAAAATGTAACAGTGCGTTACTAAATCAAGCATTTATTGAATGATACACAAAGCATTCACTCACATTCTAATACGACCAAAACAGTAAGTCATAGCAACGTATATCAATGATACTGATATGTCAAATATTGTAACTAGTCGTATAATAATGTTATACGGCCGAATTTATTACATCGTTCTTTTTCTCTAATTCAAAAGCAACCGGGGTATTTATAATTTTGATAGATAAAACGTCAACAATAAATTGTCAATAATCATTTTTGTGTTCTGTTGTGCGGATTTTTTTCATATTTTTAAATTATAATCTCTGTGAAAAGTACCTTCACCCTTAGCCCTCGCCATGAGAAATATCTAAAAAACATTCACACTGAATTTTTCTTCGAACGAGAACTAAATTTTTGTATATCTACAAAGATGTTATGAAGAATAAAATATGATGCAACTGCAAATAAAAAAGAAGATTGGAGCAAACCACAATCACTTCTTCGAGCTTTTTCAATGCCATGGTACTCAGTGTCATGGAACAATTCAATCATGTGGGGATATTATACAATATAATATTCTCAACAGGTAGGAACTAATTTTGAGTTATCTATATGAACTAAATGTTTATTACTATTTTATTTCAGTGTTTATTACTGAGGTAAAATGTTATTGCACCTTTTTCAGATCAGATTTCAAACTTCGATAAATGACGAATTGGTGCAGAGCAAACTGAATTACTTATTGATGACAAATCATGAAAAAACATGGTGAGACTGAGGCAGCGATGACACAGCTAAAAGAAAAATCGAAATAACAGAAAATGAAGAATGAAATATCTACTCCAAATTAATTCGAAATAAAGTCGAAAATGGCTGATAATAACATAAGCAATTTTATTTATTTTATATAATAACTAGCTTCTGCCCGCGACTTCGTCCGCGTAGCGTGATGATATATAGCCTATATCCTTCGTCAATAAATGGGCTATCTAACACTGAAAGAATTTTTCAAATCGGACCATTAGTTCCTGAGAATAGCGCGTTCAAGCAAACAAACGAACTCTTCAGCTTTATATATTAGTATAGATTATATCTTTACCAAACTATAAAAATAATAAGTATCCTACACACCAATAGGCCTTCGCAAAAAACTTCCTGTTTAGCCTAAGTGTTGAGCTAAGTTAGTAGGTCCTAAGCACGATCGCTATGCTACAGGCTATGACATCGATTCCCAGGTCAAATAAAATGTTGGCTTATTGGTTTTTTCTATGAAATTCTCAGAAGCAGCTCAGAATTTGGATTTGTGCCCGGTTAATGGCAATAAGCTAGTTCTCTATTCATCCAAATTTTCTAAAACAATCCAAAATAAAATGATTCGCCTTAATCAGACCTTCATGAAAGAGTCTCCTTTGTTCTTTTAAAACGATTTTGACAGTACACAAGTCATAGTAACAGTGTGTTAAAAATTTAACAGACCCGCAGAGCAGTGATTAGATTTAACAGCTGATTAAGCAATTTAACAAGCCATTAGCATGTGGTGGGACACTCACAAACCTTAACAGTGTGTTAAAATATTAACAGGCTGTTAAATTAACAAACATAGTATGGTGAAACTGGGTCTAAACATATTATCGTCACGCCTGTATACCCCAAAAGGTTAGGTGTACTATGGTTCAATTGTGGAATTAAAAGGTTCTTCACCTTAAAGTCGACTTTCGCTTACACAAGTGCACGAAAGTTTTTAATCGATTTCAAAAAGGAAGAGGTTCTCAATTCAACTTTATGACGCGATTATTCAGCATTTTTTTTTATTTGAAAGAGTTTACTTCTAAAGTAACCCCTTTCAAGTTTGGTAGGGATGACAATAACACGTACCGACTGAGTAAACTAGAATATCACCGAGGTAAATAAACAGTTGAAATAACATAACTTAACAAAAAGTAAAACTGCCTTCAAAAGATCTATTTATCCAGAAATAACTTCTACAGTGGGAGAGTAGTGCTTCGGTACGAATTGGCCTGCTCGACCAGAGTAATACTACGGCCTCACCGAAAACCGGCGTGGAACAACGCATACGTTGTGTTTCGCCGAGTGAGTGAGGATACCGGAAGCCCAAACCCTTTTAAAGGGCCGGCAACGCACTTGAAACTCCTTTGGGGTTGCGGGTTTCCATGAGCGACGGCAATCGCTTACCATCAGGCGACCCGTCTGCTCATTTGCCCTCATTACAAAAAATATTACATTGTTTGCAGGGCTGGTGTCAAAATGAGGGAGCAGTGTATGCCGCTGTTCCGCCAGGCGCGGCGCGATGTGCGCGAGGCGGGGCTGAAGGCGCTGTGCACCGCCGACAGGAGCCACGACCTAACCAGCCCACACAGCCCCCCACCTAATATGTACGTACTACCCACTTTTAACGAGACTTTTCCTATACTTCGACTTTTAATTGTATTCAGTAACTTGACAATTCGAAGAGAAATAATGATACCCCACTACAACTAATAGTGTTGGGGTAGTGAATGATTTTGCGTAAAGATAGATTGATAAAAATGGTTTAATATAAAATTAAACTAAAAAATCGTAAATAAGATGTAAAATATAAGGATAATTAAGGATAATCAAATTAATTTCCTTTTCTATTTTCTTCTAATAAAAACCAACCAAAAATAAAAAAACATATAATTTAACTTTTTTAACTTTTGTAATTTTTAACATTTTATAGATTAACTTACTACTGAGAAACAAATTCTACTATTTTTAATAGTTTATGTTGTGTTTTGAAGACTAGCTATTCAATATACTTACATAAAAAGTTTGTTCATGTAAGTACATTATTTAAGTTCATTCAATTTCGTTCATTCTTTGACCACCTCACTATCTTTTTTTTGTAAAAAACTGGTAACCCTTGCAACTGTCAAGTTACTGAATACAATTAAAAGTCAAAGTATAGAAGAGTAAGGGGAGGAGACTGGGCAGAACTAACCATAGTAGAGAGATTATAAGAAATTCTTCAGCACTGACAAATTTCGTAGTGTGGACAAAGGTTTTGAGTGCGCATTGTATTTTCTTATTTTACTGTTTACAACCATTTATTTCAGGTTTGACAGTTCGTGTATGAATTTATTAACGATGTCCTTATGTGTTATCGATTAAATTTTTTATAACAGTCGACTTTATTTATTTATGCTCAACATTGTGTTAGTGAAATCATCTTGAATATTTTTCGTTAAGTACATGCTGTGTGTTCAATAAATATCGATATCTAGAATTATCGTAGCTTGTGAGCACTTCGCTTCACTATTGTAAACAAAAGAGAGCGTCCGTGTAGTATAGAATTTTCGTCTATGGTTGCCCGTCACTTTTTATGAATCTTTATAGGCGAGCTTCTGTCAAAATTAAAAGTGGAATTATAAGTCAAGCGACTGATGATAAATAGTGGCTAAAATAGTATTTTTAGATGAACATTGATATTGGCTGAACTAGTAATTAGGACAACAATGTAGTTTTTTAGAGGAGAATAATGCTGTTAAATAGAAAGCGTGTTTAAAGTATATGGTGGGAAACACTATAATTATATTATGCTATTAGTACGGCGAGTCCCCGCCGTGCCAGTCCGCCTCGTCGCAGCGTGAGCCGCGCCGCAAGCCGACCGCGCTCCAGCAGCGACAGTGAACGAGACCGGACCCCTGGTAATATTTTATTATTATCCTCATAATTAAGGGATGCGCGTCTTGTGACCCTCATGTCAATGGTATTAAGTTCAAATTCAAATAATTCTACAATATCATAAGTATAACCTTTGTAATATGTTTTTTGTCTGTCTGTCTGTGTGTTCCGGCTAATCTCTGGAAAGGCTGGACCGATTTTGACGAGACTCACTGGCAGATCGCTGATGTAACAAGGAGTAATTTTTTAAATACCACGCGGCCGAAGTCGCGGGTAACAGCTAGTATATACTATATAATTTACTGGTACGAGTCACAAAAACATAATATAATACTTATTTAACTATGTGCGACATATCTACCTGGTTGCGCGGAGCCGACTGCAACGAGCCGACTCGCTAAGTTAGTACAATGTAAATCAAATGCGTCAACAGTGTCCTTACAGTTGTATTACGTTTTTATGTATATAGACAGGCGCAAGGAACGCAGCGTATCTCTCGCTCGCAGTGAAAGGCGGCACTCCATCATCCAAAGAGACTCAGATGACGACAATATTACGGTAAATATCATTGTTATTGTTAAACCTAAATAAACAAACTTTACTTTAATTAAATGCTTTTAAATAAATATCTGTGAATACTTAAACTTTCACCATAAAATATATTTGAATTAAGTAGTTAACAGGCTTTAACGTTCAGTAGCCCAGGTACGAACAACTATCTAATTCGTATCGTAAATGAATGAGATTTTTTCTGCCACAAATCTCATACATACATACATATTTTATTATATTTTCTATCTCCCATTGGGGTAGGCGGAGACTACACTTACGCTACCTTTCGCCTTCGCTCATACGCTTTCGCCTCATCTACGTTCATTAACCTCCTTCTCATACAAATTATTCTCGATTTCGATACGAATAAGTTTTCGAAAGTGTTCATGCTTGGGCTACAGGTCAGGATTTTGTACATTACATAATTAACTTTACGTAAAGACAGGTTGTGATCTTTCTCGAAAAATATATCTAGAAATATTGTCATTTCACTTCAACCCTTGTAAATATGCTGTGCAATTTTATAATTAAATTGCAAATCGACTTTTAATTGTATTCAGTAACTTGACCGTTGAAGGGTTACCAGTTTTTGACAAAGATAGAAAAGATAGGATAAGATGGTAGTGTAAGAATGAACCGATGGCAGTGCCATTTACGTGTACAGGTCTCGGGGTGATATGATCATTGTACATGATCTTAGTTTTATCCAGGTTCATCCCGAGACCCACCCGCCTTGAAGAATCGCCAAGGCTGTTCAGCATTACTTCCAGCTCCTGCAGAGATTCTGCCATGATGACAATGTCATCCGCAAATCGGAGGTGCGACATGTACTGGCCGTTAATATTTATGCCTCGTCCTTTCCAGTTGAGCGTCTTGAAAACGTCCTCCAACGCGTTTGTAAACAGTTTCGGAGAGATAACGTCTCCCTGTCTTACCCCTCGACGCAGTTGGATTGGTTTTGTACTCTGATCCTGTACTTGGACGGTCATCGTTGCGGCCTTATACAGACATTTCAGCACCTCGACGTATCGGCAGTCGACAAGGCATCTCTGCATGGATTCCAGCACTGCCCAGGTCTCTATGGTATCGAAGGCTTTCTCGTAGTCCACATACGCTAGGCACAGAGGCTGATTATATTCCTCGGTCTTTTGGATGATTTGCCTGAGGGTGTGTATGTGGTCTACGGTGCTGTAGCCTTTCCGAAACCCGGCCTGTTCCGGTGGCTGGAAGTCATTGAACTTTTGGGCAAGACGATTCGAGATAACCCTCGAAAACAACTTGTAAACATGGCTCAGGAGTGAAATGGGGCGGTAGTTTATAAGAAGCGTGTTATCGCCCTTTTTGAAAAATAATACCACCATGCTCCTGCTCCATGCCTCCGGTGTCATGCAGGTGTGGATGACGGAATTGAAGAGCCTAACAAGCTCTGTCAAGACAGGTGTTCCTCCTGCCTTGATTAGCTCCGTAGTTATCCCGTCGTCCCCCGGAGCTTTGTTGTTATGAAGCTGTCCGAGAGCTATTCTAATCTCACCCATGTCAATGTCGGGAAGCTCGTCTGTGAGGTGGCGTGTAAGTCTGGCCCGTGGATCATCCGCGCCATGGGCCTGAGGTGGGCATGTCTGTTGAGAGTATAAGTCTCCGTAGAACTTTTCGACTTCAGCAAGGATCTCTGGCTTCGAGGTGACGGTAGTGCCCTGTGACGTTCTGAGTTTCGTCAGGTGACAACGGGAGGTTGTCACACAATATATAAACTATTAAAAAAATATGATTGGTTTCTCAGTAGTAAGGTAATCTATAAAATGCCAAAAATGACAAATGTAAAAATTTTAAACTACATCATTTCTATTTTTGGTTAGTTAGAAGAAAATATTTTTTTTTATTATTAATTATTCTTATATTTCACATCTTAATTTTTAGTTTGATTTTATATTAAAACATTTATATCATTCATTCTTTACGCAAAATCATCCACTACCCCAACATAATTAGTTGTAGTAAGGTATCATTATTTTTCTTAGAACTGTCAAGTTACTGAATACGAAGTAAAAAGTCGAAGTATAGTATGTGTGCAGTATGGGCACATAAATAAAATAGGCGACTCACACGATAGACAAATTGTATATTAAAAATAATAAATTAATACAATAGTTTGGTGGCGATCGGTTCGCGAGCTATCGGCGAGTGCATTACTCCGGCGCGGTGGGTGCTCGTAGAATTTTAATACTCTGCAAACGTGTTTCTAGCAAATGAAATTATTATATTTGGTCATACAATAAGGGGAAATATAGAACAGAATGTAATATCTCGGCTACTTGCCAATACCTTAACTTAACAAAGAAGAAATCAAATTAAAAAAAATGTTGTCCCAGTCCCAGCGCGACATTTCGCTAGCTGCAGCTCCGTCTACGGGCAGAGCCAAGGGCTGGTGGCGCGGGCGCGGACGTGGGCGCGGGCGCCGGGGCGGGCGCTCCCGCGGTCGCGGCCGCGCTAGTGCTGCGCTGGCGCCGCTGACCAGAGACAACGGTACGTCACACTAGTGTCGCTAAGATCGATGATAGCGATAAGACCTTCCATTGTACCATTCTATGATTTATAAAACTGTACTATACATCAATTTTTGTAGTGTAATAAAGAATATTGTATTCTATTCTATGCTAATAGCCATTTAAATAAATTTAAAAAAAATAGGCCACTTTCTCCGTGAGATTTCGTTTGATTTGTAAAAATAAATATAAAAAAATCTTGTATACTGAAAAAAAAAAATTTGAATCTACTAATAAAATTCTAATATACTTACATAACATACAGAAATGTGTTGATGAGGAGTTTTAAAAGATGTCTATAATGTAAAAATGACGTTCATAATGTACTGCCTAATAGCCTGCCTAGAATAAACGATTTTGACATTGACTGAGCTTTCAAAGTTTTTAGTAGGGATTGAGAAGGTATGATCTTATATAGAAATAATTTAAATCGACAAATAGTTTTAAAATACATAACGTACAGAAATGAGTTGCTGAGAAGTTTTAAGAGCTGTCTATAATGTCAAAATGACGTTCAAATGTACTGCCTAATAGCCTTCCTATAATAAACGATTTTGACGTTGACTGAGCTTTCAGATTTTAGTAGGGATGGAGAAGGTATTCTCTGCCCCTTTGTGTCCCCAAAAATAATGTCAGGCACGGCTGGCTATAATAAAAAAAATATAGCGTCCTTTTTAATCGATTTTAATTTTGTTTTAGTTGTTCAGCTTTATTTATTGCTATTATGATATTACTCTCTAATTAATACAATTTGAAAAATAAAAAGAGTTATGAAATAGAAAATATAAACGCAGTGACTAAGGGCCACTTGCACCAACTTCTTAAATGTGTTTGAATTGTATTTACACACGAAATTTCTATGAAAAATTGTGTTTAAATACAATTTAAACACATTTAAGAAGTTGGTGCAAGTGGCCTTAAAAGTCGTTTAAATTATATTCATATCACAGAAACTCCAACGTCTGACTCCGAGACTCCTGTACCTCCTAAGAGTGTTGAGCGCACTCTCAAGTTGGCCACACCGGAGAAATCACCGACTAAACAACCGGAGACCACGCCAAGTTAGTTACTACTAAGTGTTGCCTGCCTAGCGTGTTCGTAGATGGATTTGTTCAAGAGGCTGTGCTGATGGCGCTGTTGCTTGCAACAAAATCACAAATTAAGTAATAATCATAAAGTAATTTGGTTACTTCACTACAAATGGGTGTTTTTTTTTTTAAATTACCGCGGCACAAACCTATCTATAAAATAGGTATTCCCGAGGCACTTATATTTTTAGCCCGAATTACCTCAGCATAAACATATCTGTATACTTTACGGATCTTCGTGGAGGCTGATCCCAGGAATTAAAAAAAAATTGGTTTAGCTCAGTTAAACCTTAATGAATACGAATATACGTATGCAGGAAATCTAAAAAATTTTGTAGTCTATAAAATCAAACGTGTGCAAATTCCTGTATTTTGTGTGACTTGCTTGAGCCAAATCCTTCTCCATGAGTTGTAAAAAAAATCGCTAAAATGTTTTTCTCAGCATCACGTCTGCTATGCGCCATTTGGACAGCCTCCGAGGTCCGCTACCCAGCTCAATCTTCTCCACATTACCCGTGAGAACGATATAATAAACCCGTGAGAAAGAAACAAGTCAACTTACACATTACTTCACCGCATTATTCGGTCAACGTTTTCCAACGCACAGTTTCATTGGTGATAGGTTTTTTGCTTTAATTCCGCCATTGTGTAATCAAAATGCTCTTAATACGTGCAAATGTTGGCAGTTACAGGGCTGGGCCTCATGGGTGCGCTTAGGAAGCCCACACTGCTGGTGTCGCCGTCCACTGTCGCCGCGCCACCCAAGAGCTTCGGCTCTGATGGTAATTATACTTTATTTTCGAAATTCAGCTGTTTAGCTCTGACTTTCAAAATTAATGCTTTTATTGAGGCAGCAATCTGTGTATTTGAATGCCCACTGATTCAATAACTTATCTGCTAACGATTTAGCCCGCTGGAGATAGAAAATGTGATATTTCTATCTCTTTAAGGTAAATTCGCAGAAAGGTATTTTATTGAATTAGCCCGTAATATATGCAGGACAACATAACACGTTAAATAATGTCTTTTAGTATAAAACCATTTAATTATTTCTTTATTGCAATTAAATTGTGATGGTATTATTGTTTGCCGTCTTTTAACTCTTCAATTTGTTTCTTCTATTTATTTTACTTGATGCCAATATTACGAACAGCGTCTCTGCCGACTTTGTCCGCGAGTTTGGGTCGGTCCAGCTTAGAGGCCTCGCCCAAGAAGAAGGGGCGCGGCAGGCCGAGGAAACAAGATAAGGACAAATCTACATCCTCACCAGATCTGTTTAGGTACATTATAATCGACGAAATTATCTGTGGACCTTATTTTTCATGTAACCTCTTTTGTTGTCTCACTATAAAAGCAAAGGCATTCATAAATACATACTTTTTTTTGTATGATGTAAACATTTATCGCTTGACGTTAAGCCTACAGATATTTTCGGCTGGTTTTATCACGATTATGTTAATGGAAACTCTTTTTTTTAATTTGTTGCCATCAAAATCAATTTCATTCTAGCACGATTATCGATTGTAATTTATATTTTGTTCGATGACAATAATATTGCAATATACCTACATGTATTATGTGTAATATTATGGAGAAGATTGAGCTTCAAGGCGGACTTAGGCAGAGCCACACGTAATTTTGATGTTAATAATTGTATTTTACACTGACCAAAAAAGGTTTTCCTGCCCTTTTTACATTTACAAACTACAGCAGTGGTGTAGGCACCCTACAGCTCGATTCCTACTGGCCTCCTTTTTAAAAAGTACCTGTCAAATAGTAAATCAAGGTTTTTGTCCCAGTTTATTTGTTACACAAAACGACCCGTTGCCTACTGCACAACAGGATTTATAAAGAGCAAATTCACACGGTTATTCCTCAAAGGGCATGGAAACCTAAGAGTGTCCAGCACTCATAATAATGAACAACTTCTGTTCCAAACCCTTGAAAACTTTTGAGAATAAAACAACCACACAAGACACGAAAAGTTCAACCGTAAAAAACTCGGGTATAACAAAAAGGTTTAATATGGGTGTTCTTATAACCTTAGACTTCTTCATCAGTGGAATGTTTTATGGATGTTTATAATAAACCTTAATATCTATTCTTGAACACGGCTTTGATATAGTTGATGCATTTTACGTTATGATTTTTGAGCATTTTTTTTCTCGCTCGTGATAAGCAGCAAATATAACGTAAAATCTTTATTATAATCAAATCCGTGATTATTGGTGATATCAACTCATTGTACAGTACCGATTATACAACGCTGCCTCTCTGAAGGTAGTCTTACCAAATTGTCGTGCAGGAAAACTCACATACAAAAGTGTTATCGTGCAAAAATATTGAAATAAGGCGTATAATCACAAATGCGTAACATTAACGACCCCGTCTGTCTTTGTACCCAGTCTTTATTGTTAAATTTACAACATTTTCACCATGGTAGAGCCATGCTTTGGCACGAATGGAGTGATTGGTATCACTCACAGAAAACCGGCGTGAAAACACACTTACGTTGTGTTTCGCTGAGTGAGTCAGGATGCCGGAGGCCCAAAACCTTTAAAAAAGGCCAGAGACGCACACACGAGTCCTCTGGTGTTGCGAGCGGCGGTAATCGCTTACCATCAGGTGATATTCCATAAAAAAATGCGAAGTCACTTGCGCACACCTTTAGACAGACAGTCGGTTCTGTACACAAAATTTGGGGAGAATTAGTTTAAGGTCAGCTAGCAAATGTTGTATGTTATGGCAGGTCGTGTCAGGGCGGCGAGAGCAAGGGTCTATCGACGCCGGTGGCCGCGTCGTTCCTGCAGTACCGCGGCCCGCCCGGCGAGGTCGGCTCCGACAGCGACCTTGCGCTCTCCAGGTACATTATACAGTATAAACACTAATAAAGATCGGATATCGGGGCTAAAACAGTAATTAACTACAAAATAGTTACTTAGCAAGTAAGAGTAAACAGAGTTTTTTTTTATTTTGCATTAACGCATTCTAAAATTTCCAAAGATATTATAAAAAAAAACATTTACTTTCTCATCACATTCGACTATACGTTTACAATACCGATACCTTTTTGTGAGGAGACTTAAAATTCTAAGTGTCCCTTCCAACGAGGAAGGGATTTCTTCAATTTTAATTTTTTTTGTAGTTCTGAGGAAGTGGTCCTGTTATATCAAGTTGTAGGTGGTTTAATTTTAAACAAAACATCACATTTTGACTAGGTTTTCAACCTCTACATTTCCTTATTTTATTTTTTATGTTGTTTGTGGTCGCAGATCGTCGTCGAGCAGCTCGGCGTGGTCGCAGTCGTGCTCGTCGTGCACGCACTACGAGGAAGGCGACGCTTCGGACCACTCCTGCTCCATGAGCTCTACTGACGGGTGATATACATTACCATATATACTTCGAATTGTATTCAGTAACTTGACAGTTGAAGGGTTACCAGTTTATGACAAAAAAAAAGATAGTGGGGTGGTCAAAGAATGAACGAAATTGAATGAACATAAATAATGTACTTACATGAACAAACTTTTTATGTTAAATGTAATAACTTGTCTTCAAAACACACAATATAAACTATTAAAAATTGTAGAATTTGTTCCTCAGTAGTAAGGTAATCTATAAAATGTCAAAAATGACAAAAGTAAAATTACATGATTTTTATTTTTAGTTTGTTTCTATTAGAAGAAAATAAAAAATGAAATTAATTTTATTAATAATTCTTATATTTCACATCTTATTCACGACTTTTTAGTTTGATTTTATATTAAATCATTTTTATCATTCATTCTTTACGCAAGATCATTAATTACCCCAACACTATTAGTTGTAGTGTGGTATCATTATTTCTCTTCGAAATGTCAAGTTACTGAATACAATTAAAAGTCGAAGTATATATAACGTGCAACATAATATGCGCTAGACCACCTCAATTAGAATATCGAGTTATTATTCAAATAACGAATCATTTTGAGAAACGTTAGCATATTTTTTTCCCAAAAAATTATTGTACTAGCTAAAGCCAAAACTGATTGCTATACTCATAACGACCATGATATTGGCGTGCATACACACGTGCAAATAGGTCTCAGTTTTCCCTAACTCGAGCCACTGATGGATCGGGAGCCACAGTTTCAGGGATTGTAATTAGCTTTTCGGGAAATATTAACACATACAGTCTATCCCAGTTAACTTGTCTTTTTTGGTAAACAAATATGGCGTCCTAGTAACCGGAGATAATTGATAGTGGTTAGATAATGTTGGGAAATCATGAATGAATGACTGAACTAAATACTCTTAGCCAAGACTGAATGATTCTCACCTTGACGAGTACTGATTTGTTTTTTAATTTTAAATATGAAGTGAATGTGTGAAGTAAATATGAAGAAATAAAACGACATCTGCAAAACATTAATTTATTAGTAGTTCCTCTAAAATACACGACTTGTCAGAATCTGATGGCTCTGAAGAGTCATCAGATTCCGACACACATGTATTATGAACCTCTGGTTCGGTGCATCTGATGCAGTATCATTGAACCCGATAGAGTAAACCCACCCCCACGAGGTGCCCGACAAGGCAGTCCACAAGGACTTTCAATTAGCTTGCCCACATTGACGAGCAGCACTAGGATCGGAATGCCTACGGAGAATCTGCAGGGCGTCCCGGCTTTGCAAAGAGGATCTGCTTCCCCGTTTTCCATCAGAGTGGAATTGGCCCCTCGTGCGCTAAGGAACTACCTCAATCGAGGCCCGAGAGCCGCCAAGGCCGGGACCCACTCTTTGCCATGCAAGCCGTCGGGTCCTGGAGCGGTACTTCTTGGCCTTGAGACTTCAACCACCACTAATTTCTACGCCGTTCACCTCGGGAACAACGTCGTCACTGTGGTCCGCATCGGAATGTCTGCCCCTTCTAGACAAAATTCCTAGCTACAACTATTATTGTTCTTAATTCTAATTCTTGTTAATTCCATTTGTAATATTTAATATTTTGATGTCAGCACAGGGTTCATAATTAAAAACGTAGTATGCTAAATAGCAAAAAAATGCTATGGATAATATTGTACACAATAATTATTATTTTTGTGAAGATAAGGACTTTTTGGATTTTTTGCTCATTCACATAAATCAAAATCATTCATTATTTTGTCACATCCCCTACAATTCGTAGATAATCTAGAGTTTTGAAATGTCAAATTGTCATGATTATTTTATTCTGTGAAAATGTAATTACTTAAAATTTCGTTTTTATTAAAAATAATAGACTTTTATAGTGATTTCGAAGCAGTTTTTGGTGTAATTTAAAGTGTATGTGTATAATGTAAGTGTTAATAAAATCGTTTCATACATCAAGTGCGTGATTAAAGAAAAACTTGTGATTTTCGCATCGGGAAGGGTTTGTTTACCAAAAAAGACAAGTCCAAAAAAACGGACTGTATTTTTGTGTTTTTTTTTAGCATTTTTCATGCTAAGATTTAGTGAATGAAAAATTCGACTCGCAGGCAGGATCGAGGAGGACATCGAATTTTTCCTTCACTAAATAAAATTAACACATATTTAAAACCACTGCAATCGATTCAGTAGTCGATTCTGAGCATGCAACTTTCAGATCTTGCGTTTATTTTGTTTCAGGTTATGGTTAGCGCAATATAATTTGAACCAAAATGGTGGATGCGCAGTAGTCCTTTTTTAGTACATTTTGCACGCAAATGCACTGTGCAAAGTTTCCCCCTCTCCGTTAGTTTTGGGTCAAGTTATTTTGCGCGAACTATATATAGAAGTTGACATTCTAAATGGTTGTCATCCTGCGGAAGGACGATATGCCTACGAGTTTGACATAAAAAAATAATAGTTTTCAAGTATTAATTACATAAATATTCATCAACTTGAAAGCGAGAGATACAATTCTTTGTCACTTGATTTAACTTAGGTATTACTTGAGCCGCACGCGCCGCCCTGCGCTGGCAACAAAGTGAACAGCTACTGTTATTATACATCTTCAAAGACAAATAAGCTCTCTTTCGTAGTGATACACAAATATACCATCACGCCTGTATTCTCCGAAGGGTTAGGCAGAAGTGTACTAATGTACACCCACAGTTCGCCGGTTTGTTTTAGTTCCCATGTAATAGGGGGCGATCCTATTGCCATTAACCGGGTACAAATTCCTAACTCCGAGCTGCTACTGGGAATCACATAGAAAAATCCAATAACACTGCTCGACCTGGGAATCGAACCCAGGACCTCTAGCGTAGCAATCGCCCCTAGGACCACTTGGCTAATGAGGCAGTTGTAGTGATACAGCATAAATTAGCTTGCACGTATGCTACCCACATCGATTTTCATTGACTTTTTTTATGTAATGTATGGTAGGTCCAGCTTCAATGAGGCGCTGGAGTCTGGCCACGAGGGCGGGCTCGAGCAGCGCCGGCGCCGCTCCCGCCGCACCACCGCCAACACCGACGTTTCTGACGCCGAACCCACCACGCCCATCAAAGTCAGTTGCTATTCAGTTTGTTGGCCAATCCACATTCATTCTATCGTATATCGTAAGAACCAAAGTCACCATCCGTGCTAATAATAATAATTTAAACATATATTTTGTCTACACTAGAATGCTAAGCGTAAAAGAAGTGCGAACAAGGAGTTTACTTAGTGAGAGACTGGTGCCTGAAGCAAGGTTCAACAGGAATCTCTCATTCTGAGAAGAGACCCGGGCCCAGCAGTGGGGATGGTATATTGGGTTGATAATGATGAGCAGAAAATTTTCGAATGTTGGCGACTGTCTCGACACCCGAAACTTAACGCTCCTCTAAAAATAGTGGGGTCCCCATTAGACATTGTAAACTTCGCAAGTGTTAATATTACTGTGGTATTGTACAGGGTCGGGGAACAAGATCTTCTACGTCAAAAACCCCCGCCAAGTCTGCGCAGGCGTCGACTTTACAACTTGAGCCGCTGCAACTCGTGTGGGCCAAATGCAGGTCGGTAAAGTCAGTAGCCATATAACTTATACTATTATATTTCTATATATTATACTATTAAATTAACGCAATAAATCGATTTTTTCTAACGGACATTGTGTGCTGTAATCCTCAAAATTCATAGTTATTTGTTCAACAGAGGCTATCCCTGGTACCCAGCGCTAATCATCGACCCAAAAATACCTAAAGGCTTCATCTACAACGGCGTACCTCTGCCCGTCCCACCGCAAGACGTACTCAACTTAAAGAAGAACCACTCACACGAGCCCATTCTTTACCTCGTACTATTCTTCGATGTCAAACGCACTTGGCAATGGCTGCCACCGATTAAACTTGAGCCTTTAGGTCTCGACAAGAGCGTCGATCAGGCGAAATTAGTCGAGTCTCGAAAGCCGACGGACCGCAAAGCCGTGAAGAAGGCCTACGGTGATGCCATGCAATTCCGCAAGCAAGTACATGGCGAGGATAAATGACAAAGGTTTAGGTATAGGTCTCGTCGGCCTCCGAGAAACAGAACCTTCAGCTTTGGCAATTTTTCTACCATGCACATACGCACCTCAGAAGACACCACCGATTCCAGTGATTGAATTAAGTTTTTTTTACTTTTTAAGTCTATAGTTTTTGCTTTTATTGAAGTACCAATTCCTCATTCCAGTTATTGTTTGGACAATGTGCGGTTCGTTAAAATATACATGATGAGATTGACTATATAAATATAGGTATTAAGATTGAAGATTCGGGACGGTGAAGTGTAAGGTTGGGAAAGAAGAGAATTAATGTAGGTGAATCATAATCATGGTATAGTTGTATCATATTGGTAGGCCAAAAAGTGTTATATCACCTCTCAATAAAATAATATGAATTACGTATTATATATTACGTGTATAAATTTAGCTGACATTAAAGATGGATTGTTATCACTATACAGGATTTTGCAGCGTAATCGATAATTTTATAAATAGATGTCTCATTCGGCGAGTGTGCATGCAGGCTATAGAGTTTAATTATACTTTTTAAAATACTTGGTCGTCTTAAGCTGTTTCAAGTATAAAATATAAAATCTTGGTAAAAGACAACTATTTTATCAGTCAATGGTGTATCTTCAAGTCGATGGAGTTCAACCAAAATAAGAAATCCAATAACTTGGGAGTATGTTCTACCAAATTAATCAAAATCGATATATAGTCAACTAAGGTTATAACCAAAAAGGTAGTCCTAGTGCTTGCGCAAAAATCAATATGTAACTAAGTATTTATCAAACGTAGCTTGATGATGTAATTTAATAAAATTAATAAATTTATACCGACCATATATGAAATTAGTTTCTTGCAGAGCTTACTCAATATAGTCTGTATAACACTCTTTTTAAATAAATCTCAATTAGTAGCCAGAAAGGAAGAGGTTAGTGAATGTATTGTATCTATATATTGTAGAAAAGAACAATCATGTATACTAATAATATTAATAAAAAAATATATGCTAAATTGAATGTTGGGATGTAGAATATGACTTTGATAAAATGTGTTATGTATATACATATGTTGCATGTATGTGTGTTTATGTGTTCGTGTAATTATGTATTTGTCTTTCGGGGACTTAAATTGAGCTCTTTCTGCCAATTTGTGAATTACAAGCTGCCTTGTTTTGATTTGTAACAACTTTTAATTTTTTTAAAGGAAAAGGAAATTTTCTAGACCATGGAAAGAACAGTAGCCCAAGCACAAACAACTATCGAATTCGTATCGTTAACGAATGAGTTTTTTTCTGCTACAAAACTCATACATACATATATATTTTGACTTCTGTTTCCCATTAGGGTAGGCAGAGACTACACTTTCGACGATCCTGGCACACCACTTTCGCTTCATTTACGTTCATTAACCTCCTTCTCATACAAATTATTATCGATTTCGGTACGAATACGTTTTCGAAAGTACGAACATGCTTGGGATAAAGACATACCTAAAATTTTATGTATCTGCAGTCTATATTAGAATGCAGTAAGGTTGCCATATTCCAACAGGTTTGTCTGCTTCATTGTCGTCTTATTACAATTTAAAACACCATTTAGGAAACATTGATCTGCATTTGGTTGGTTTAAAAAAAGGATACATGGCGCTAAAAATATGGTAAAAGCTACAAATTATTGGCAGTTGGAGCTTTATGAAGCTCTTATCTATGCCCAGAATTAATATGCTATCTGTCTATCGTATGTCACTACCAAAGACAGAAGTTTTCGTTCAAGTTCAGAAGACACATATTTTTTTTATATGTTGGTACTGAACTTAATTTGAGATTAAGTTGAATACTGGGGGTAAAGAATCTAGATAGCATATTAATTATGGACACGTATGAATCTTTTTCGACTTGTCTAGCCAAGTTTTAGCTCTAGTTCTTTATAAGAATTGTAAAATTTAAAGTTGTTATTGTTTTATGCATTGCCTCTGTTTGTAGAAAATACACTAAAATGTATTCTAATTCATTTGTTTCATTTATTTAATTTTATAATTCAAACAAAATTTTAACCCTAAGGGAAATGACATTAGTTATAAAGTCATTGCCTAAAGTGATCAAACTTCACAGACTGCTGAATGTCAATATAAGCTAATTGTAGTGAAAAATGTGATTACAAACTGTGGATTATTATATTTTCTTTTCTACAAGTTAAAAAGTTTAGGTCAGTTTGTTAATAATATAAAAACTTTTTTTCAGAAGTGCAAATACCTTTACTATAGTCTACACAACTTTATTAAACTTAAATCTGGTTATAATGTACATAATTTCTGTTATTTGTATTCTACTATTATTCATAGTGCTTATCCCATTGAAAAACGGGGCCTGGGGTCGGCCTTACATTAGCTGCTTGCTTTGGCGCTCTGAAATGACAAACATAAAGCTCAGTTGATGTGATCATAGGAAATTAAAATGTAAGTTTACACATGACTTCTATTTACAACTTGAAAAGTAAAACAGTTATATAAATAGGTTGTCAGCAGTGGTTTCCTTCCTTATCTTTGTTGATCAATACATTTTTATGTACATATTTAGAACTTGATTGATCACTTGGTATCGCCAAGTGATTAATGTAACTGGTGAAAATAATAGTTGTTGTATTGTGTGTAATTTTGTTAATTGATGAGTTAAACCAAGATGAATTTCTTTGTTTGATAAAATGTTTTTAAGTTAACCTAAATGGTGAAGGAATACATAGAGAAGAACCCTGCATGCCTGAGATTTTCTCAATCGCATTTGAAGTCTGCCAACCTGCAATAGGCTAGGGTGGTGGCCTGTATGCGCCTGACTTGACTTAAAGCATTTTACAACATTAAGGTATGTAAATAGGAAAGCATTTCTGATAGCATGAATGAATAAGCAACACCGTGACCAAGCCACAGCTAGTACACTTTCTTAAATATTTCTTCATCATAAATTTTCAAATGAACCATTGAAATCTAACGTCATTTATTTAGAAGCTTAGTAGGTATATTTTGAATAGCTTCTGCCCGCGACTTCGTCCGCGTAGCGTGATGATATATAGCCTATAGCCTTCCTAAATTAATGGGCTATCTAACACTGAAAGAATTTTTCAAATCGGACCAGTAGTTCCTGAGATTAGCGCGTTCAAGTAAACAAACAAACAAACTCTTCAGCTTTATATATTAGTATATAGATTTAGAAATTACCCCTTGTCAGAGCTGGCTTCCAGGAGCTTCTTGGTTAGATCCATGGGTGGTTCTACTTCACGACGAGCATCTCGAGTGTAGTAGTAGTTATGGGCATGTCTGCAAAAATATTATAATTATTGATTTTTATTGGATGTCCAAGTCAAGCAAATCTACTCATAAAATCCATGGCTATGTTGAATGTACCTATCACTTAAGAGTTTGTATGTTTACCAGGGGCTTACACTGGCTTGTACATAAGTGTCTGAAGTATGTAGATTATAAAAATTGTTTAAATAATTGTAAGATCTATATCAGGTTACAGTATAAAGATAAGAGAGATAAATTACGATTATTTGACTGGTGGTACATTTTAGATTTAGGTCCCATGTACAGCAGACAATTTCCAATAATGTTGCACAAGTATTTGTAACCTCAGGGTGCCAGGAAACGTTCTTTTTTTTAAGGAATTATAAATAAGAGGTTATATTGTTTTGATTTACTTGTGAGACACTCCATCAGGAATTTGCGGTGGGGGTTGAGTCCTGTCAGCCAGCAGCGGCTCAAAACGGTTCGCGATTGTATGATTTCTCTAAAATAATAAACAAAATATAAAGTTATGTTGTTAGTTTTTACTTTGCGTTACATAATAAACCAAAACAAAGAAGTAATGTAATTCTTACTCACTCCAAGAAGAAAATCTCTAATTTTTTGCATGACTGGCGATACATCTCGGAACACAACTTTCGCTTTGCTCATTTTTATAATAATAATATTTCGCAAATGAAAGGAATACAAGATTTTTCACAGATACTTGGTTTCTCTCTTCACAAAAATAAACAGCTGATTTTGAAGTTTAGCACGACTTCAGCTGTCAATTTGACATTTACGTTTTACGTTTCGTTATTTCATTGTCACACGAAATTTTAACAATTGTTTTCTTCGTTGAAATAACAGGTTTTGCGTTTAGCCTTGTATAAAATAATAATATAGAATAAAAACTGAATACATTACATGAAAACTATTTAATGGTTTGGGATATATAAAAAGAAATATTTTTTGACAATTAGTATTATAAATTATTTTGAATAGATATTACTCAAACAATTTCATCTAAATCTTGCAGTGTTTAAGACTGCTCAAAGATGGCAAAACTATTAGGTTTTCGAAATTCACATGTACTTGTAAGTTTCAATATACTTGTAAGATAGTAAGTACTTACTTAATTATGTCAAGTAGGCTGGCTTGGGTGGTTTACCATCACCCAACCCAGTTTGTTCCATCGGGCTGATTTGGGCTATTTGTCCAATGCCGAACCGCCTTCGCGTGGACGTGAAAACGATTGACGCAGAATGGGCTTGACCCGAGTACAGTACTCCCCAATCTTTTTGGCCGGGCTGAAGTTGTTGCTCCCGCCCCCTTGCGCATGGTACAGTCGAGTGGAACATTACTAATGCAAGTATCCTATTTAGTATTAGATCAGTAGGTAGAAAGTCTTTTATTTGATACATATGCATAACATAATAATATGTAACAAATTTTTTTTTTTAAAGCGGGGTTTCACCTTCCATGAACGTAACACCCTTATGGGCCTGCCACACACTCGACGAGTGGCATGGGAAGTATAGTGGAAAGGAGGCAATGACATTGTGTGGCAACATTACTCGTCATGCCGCACGTCATGCTCCTCGTCGTGCCCACCGCTCCCTATTTTGTCGGTTTTTTGCGCGCGCGTCAAAGGACCGGCAATTCGAGCGCGTGTGGCTGGCCATATAATCGCGCGGTCGCAGTCCGAATGAATAGATGTGATCCACCATTTCCGTTGGCGAGGACGACGACGACGACGACGATGTATATTCCTTTTTACGATCTTTATATAATTAGCTATACTAAAAATGCATAGTGCGCACGCTGCCACAGTTTCATCGTCCATTGTCCAACAAAGGCAAATGACAAAGTGAGGAGCGTCGCGATTAATTGCGCGAGTAGAGCAGTGTGTGGACAGAGAGGGCAACATCGCGGCAAATTGATGCGGCGATGAGCAGCGCAAGGAGCATAGTGTAGCGGCCGCATTAGGGAGAGTACCGTTCCATCGGAAGAATGATCGTCTTCGTCTTCAAAACTCGTTTCCGATTCATCCGATTAATTTCGCTTCCACGAATACACAATTCATCAGTAAAATTTATCAATAATTCTGTCGCTTTCCTTATATTCGTGCTCGATATTTTTTATCTACTTTATTGCATAATGTCTTCCAATCCGATAACCCGATACCGACAAACAATAATAACAAAACACTAACGAACAATAATAACGATAATAGCAAAAACACTAACTAGTAACTACCTATAACAAAAACGAAATGAACGATTCTGAACTCGACTGTAACTCGGATGTAACACTCACACAATTGCAAGGACGCGCCCGGCCACAAAGATTGGAGAGTACCTACTGTACGTATCAACACGCTATCTGAAAAAGCTGGCGTCGTAGAAGGCGAGCCAATTCGACGTTGATTACACTTATGCCGTCAACATATATATTTACTAGCTTCTGCCCGCGACTTCGTCAGCGTAGCGTCATGATATATAGCCTATAGCCTTCCTCAATAAATGAGCTATCTAACACTGAAAGAATTTTTCAAATCGGACCAGTAATTCCTGAGATTAGCGCGTTCAAGCAAACAAACAAACAAACTCTTCAGCTTTATATATTAGTATAGATACCGACTGGCGTATGCTGAATCTGCGTCGATAGATGTGGGTAGACGTAGCGACAGGTCCAGGGAACAGCATCCCAATATTTTATGCTATCGACAATATATGACTCTCCAACCCATCTTATCTTATCTTGTGTAGGGCCGAGGCAGCAAGGCCTCAGTGCACTTCGACCCAATGGGATCTTTTGTGCTTCCCCTAGATAATCTATTCCTCATCCCCTCCCAGTTCTACAAACAGCTCTTCCATGAGCTTTATAATGAGGCCTGGGGGTATGAGTCTGTAGTCCTCCGGGCTTGGATAACCCTGACCCAAAAGGCACATTCGCTTTCCAGCCATTGCATCGCATGTACACAGAAGGTGTTCCATGCTCTCAATTTCCCTTTTGCAGGCCCTGCAGGCTGATGTATCCGTCAGACCCATCTTTTGTAGGAGAGCGTTAGTCCCGAAGTGTCCGGTCAGCGCCCCCATCAAAAGACGGGCCTGCCGCCTGCTTGAGTTCCAAATGGCATTTTGCCATTTCGATGAGGAACCTATGAATTTCTTGGAGTGAGCAAGTCCCGTGAGGCTCAACCACTCATCCGTGTGCCTCGCCCTTGCGTACTCCCGAAATGCCGTTTTGACTGTGCTTGGAGCCAGTCCTACAAATGGTTCCGGTCCAATTAGTGAGGTTCCAGAACCTTCCCTAGCCAGCTCGTCAGCATGCTCGTTGCCCACAATACCCCTATGACCAGGGACCCAAACAAGCCTGACCTTGTTTCGCTTTCCCAGCTCATTAAGAGTTCGGGCAGCGTCCATGGTCAGCCTTGAATCGATCCTGTAGGAGGTCAGGGCCATGAGTGCCGCTTGGCTGTCACTAAGAATGTAGATGGACCTACCTGTGGTACCGCTACTTTCCATCTGTTGTGCACAGGCAAGAATAGCATATGTTTCCGCTTGGAAAACTGTAGCTAATTTGCCCATGCTTTGACTGACCTTATGGTCCCTTGCATATATGCCCGCCCCTGTACCCGACTCGGTTTTCGAACCGTCAGTGTACCATATCAGACTGCCCTCCTCTGGCGGGTCGAGTCCCTTCATCCATTCTTCCCTTGACGGCAGATGAACCTTGTAAGATCTCTTGAACCAAAACATGGGCTGCATTTTGTCGCAGTGCATGTTCGTTAGTTCGTCAAGGCCTTCCTGTATTTTAAGCTTTGTGTGTCTAGTTCTAGGCTTAGAACTATCCCACAGGCCATTTATTGCCAGTCTGTGTAGTGCAAGACGGGCCTCAGTCTCTATGACAATATGTAGCGGTGCAAGGTTGAGTACCTTTTCCATCGCCGCTGTTGGTGTGGTTTTGAACGCCCCTGTGATAGCTAGGCATGCCGTTCGCTGTAATTTAGCGAGGGCTTCCCTGCATATCCCTAGTTGCGTCCTAGGCCACCAAACAATGCTGCCATATGTGATTATTGGTCTAACCATCATGGTGTACAGCCACTGCACAACCTTTGGTCTAAGTCCCCAGGTTTTGCCATACACTGAGCGACACATACCCAAGACTCTTAGAGCCTTGGCTATGGTATTGTCCAGATGTGTTCGCCACGTCAGTTCTTTATCCAGGGTTACCCCTAAATATTTTACCTCTGAGGCCCAATTTAGTTGTTTGCCATAACGCCGAAGTTGGCCTAGGCCTGATAGCAGTCTCTTCCTAGTAAATGGAATGACAACTGCCTTGCTTGGATTGATAGAGAGGTGATTCTCTTCGCACCACCTCTCTACTTTACAGAGAGCCCTTTGGATCAGATTTGAAACCGTGTTCGGGAATTTGCCATTGACAAGTATGACTATGTCATCGGCATATCCCACGGTTAGCAAAGGGCCCTCATTGGGATTGCTTAGTAGTGAGTCTACTACTAAGCACCACAGTAACGGTGACAACACTCCCCCTTGTGGACAGCCTTTGGTCGTCCTAACGTGGAGTGTGTCTCCTCTAAGAGTGGAATGAATGATCCTACTCCTTAGCATGCAAGTCACCCATCTGATGATGGTTTGGTTGATGCCATGTTTTTCCGCAGCTCGCTGTATCGATTCAAAGGTTGTGCGGTCGAAGGCTCCCTCGATATCAAGAAAGGCTCCGACACAAACCTCCTGCGATTCCAGTGCCGCCTCTGCGCGGCTTACGACGTAATGTAATGCCGCCTCTGTTGACTTCCCTGCCTGATAGGCGAACTGAAGCCCATGGAGAGGGTATCTCTTTAGAGGCCCCTCTCTAATATACCTATCAAGCATTTTCTCAAGTGTTTTGAGTAAAAACGATGAGAGGCTGATAGGCCTGAAAGCTTGAGCATCCTCATAATCTCCCTTGCCAGGCTTAGGTATGTAGGTTACTTTGACTTTCCTCCACCGCGCAGGTATGTATCCAAACGCTACGCACGCCTTATACAGCCTGCATAAGTGCGGTATCAGAGTCTCAGCCCCCTCCTGTAATAAAATAGGGTAGATCCCATCCGGTCCAGGGGCCTTGAATGGTTGGAAACCCATCACTGCCCACCTGAGCCTATGTTCATCTACCACCTTTTTAGCAGTATCCCAGTCAGCCCTGGTGGTGCGAATAGATAGCTCCTCCAGGGTCACTGAGTCCTCCTTATCATCATCCAGTTTTACTGATCCCGGGAAATGAGTTTTGAACATTACATTCAAGACCTCCTCCCCAGTCTCAGCCAGTTTACCATTCCCATCTTTAATAGATGCTAGTGGAATGGCCTTAGTTGTAGAAATTGCTTTACTGAGCCTCATGCCTTCAGAAACACTCTCGATCGCCTGACAGTGTCCCCTCCAGCTCCTACGCTTGGCTCTTCGTACAGCCGAGTTAAACTTTGTGAGGCTAGCACTGTAGCCCGAAAAGTCGTTAATTGCCTTGGCGGCATTAAAAGCCTGTCGTGTATCTCGACGTAGTTGTACTATCTCCGGAGTCCACCACGGCTCTTTCTTACCAAGTGCCTTTTTCTCAGGACAGTTATCTGTCCACGCTGCATGCAGGCCCTTAGTAACTCTATCAGCTTCAAATTCAATATCTAATACAGAATTCAGCTTACCAATAGGTTTCCCTAGATTCACCTCCAGGTCTCTGCGAAACGCATCCCAGTCGGTATGTCTAGGGTTCCTCCTTCGTACAGTCGCATAATCGTTATGGGTCCTATACCTAAAGTAAATGTACCTATGATCGGATCCGGAGATCTCATTCGGTACATGCCAGTTTTCAATGTGTGCGCCTGCCCTACTAGTGGCTAGCGTGACATCAATAACTTCAGCCCTTCTCCTGTTAACAAAAGTAGGTCTGCTGCCTTTATTAAGAATCTGAAGGTTTGCGCTTACCACGTAATCCAATAGATCCTCCCCTCGTCTGTTCACATCGGTGCTGCCCCAGACGACATGATGCGCATTTGCATCACAGCCAATGACCAGTTCTGTGTTCCCTTGGCTGCCATATTCCACCAGTTTTTTGATGATTGGTGATACTGGCTCCTTGTTCTCATAGGGAAGGTATGCTGAGGAGAGCAAGATCTTGTGTGCCCTCTTTCCCGTCCCTAGGTGGATCCAGGTTGTTGTTAGGTCCCTAGAACATAAATCACGTACGATGGAAGCATCTATACCATTTCTGACATAGATGCAGGCTCGCACGTCCTTAGCGGAATGTTGATAGATTACCCCCCCTGTCCCGCCTAAACCCTTAATCTCGCCCTTATAAACATAAGGTTCTTGAATGAGGGCAATATCAAATTTATTCAATTTCAACTGCCTAGCCAAAAGGGCCGAGGCAGCCTTAGAATGTTGAAGGTTGATCTGTACGCACCTTAGTCCCTCCATCTTGGTCCTCTACAGATGGGTGTTATGAGGTTCCTATAGTTAGGCCCCTCCAGCCCCCGTCGGTGAGCCAAGACCGAGTAGGTCCAGTTCCCCGAGTAGGTCATCCGTCCTCACCGATACTGGCGAAGCCGGACCCTCCCCCGGAGCACCCGAACCACCCTGCCCTCCCCCTCCGACGGTTGCTGCGTGCGTTGATTGATCCCGGCGTGTTTCCCCCCTCCTCTCGGAATTTTCGAGGAGTTTGAATACCGCCGGCCCTAATCCTCCCGGTATCGCGTAACCGGCCCCTCGGATGACCTCAGAGGAGACCCGGTCCATCAGGACGACACGACGGATGTGGCGGCTCTCAACTTGAGTGCCTACCACCTTCCAGTCCGCCGTCCTAAGAGACGGGTTCAGCCTCTGGAGCATCCTCAGGTCCGGCTCCGCGTCCCGAAATTGGGTGTTCTGGCTCTTCCAGGCCATTTTGACCGGTCTTGGAAGATCCGCCGCCAAGACCACCCTGACCTCTACCCCACTCTTCACCCGAACCCCACTCAGCGCGGCTTTGAGCCATTGCGCTGCCATGTCATCGTGGCAGGAGACGTGTATGGCCCCTGCCACGACACCATGACCCACATCCAGAATGGGCAGAGGATCTGGAGCAGCCGCAAGTTTCTCTAAAAGGAGACCCCTGAGCTGATCCACATCCTCCGCCTCGAGCGAAGAGTAGGGGTGGTTGTCAGGGACGATGGCAAGTTTAACAGCTGCTACCGCATCCCGAAAAGACCCAGACAGCTGCACCTTGGTCTTTTTGGGTGGCCCACCGCTGCCACTTGCCTCGTCACTGACCTCCCGCTGTCTTTTGGCCGGTCCCTGTTGAGTCCCGGCCCCTACACCTTTTTGCCTCTGGAGCCGTCGGCGCTTGCGTTCAGCGCCTGACGGTCTCTTCGAGACCTTTTGCCCTGAGGTTCCTGCCCCAGGCATGGATGCACCACTTTGGCAGGGTTTCGGCCCTCCGGTTCCCATATGGGCCCCAGAAATTAAACCTCCTCTCCCGCCTCGATGAGCACCACGACCTGAGACGGTCCCTCTGGCGTCCCTAACTGACTCAGTGAGTCCTTTTGTGGCACCGTTAGACGGCGTCCACGTTGAGCTGGCCCCGCCAGCCATTGGTTGCGATCCTGTGACCCCCCCAGAATACGCGGGTCTGCCCGAGACATGCTCGGGGCCGGATTCTCCAACGCATGCATTGGTACCGGCCTGGGGTAGTTTCTCTTCGAGTCTCGCTTCCATGGTTTTTCCTTGAGTGTCCTCCTTGCCTGCCACATCGGCGCTACCCACCCACCCAAAAGTGACAGCGCCAGAAGGCCTCCGAACCCAGCTACTGGGTTACATACAGGGATAGGATGAGAAGGGAGTTGGGACATTCGGGATAGGATTAAATAGGAAGCAGGTAATAGGATCGTGTGACTAGGTATAGGTGCTGTATGGGATACAAAGGCGCCCGGTGTTTTCTGTTATGTCTAATTCTGAAGGAATTAGACCAAGAACGGGGCGGCAACCTCGAGAAGGCTAGACCACCGGACTTGCCTTGGGGATCTACACGACTGTAGCGCTCTCCCCCAAGACCTCACCCCCTTACCACTTCAGAAGGAAGCGGTAAGGTAGGCCTGCACCTATACTACCATACAAAGCAGAGCAAAGCATGTCATTCTAATACAGCAAAAGCATAGAAGCAGACCCGCCCCAAACCATAGTCACTTGTATAATATTCCGAAAACTGATCTAACTAAGTAGGTGTGCATTATGATGTGTAGAGCAGCCTGCCATAGTTGCAACGAACTTAGGTTTATGTATGTTGTACTTTCGCATTAGCACAAACACTCCTAGCTCACTTTTACCTAATTGTTCGATGATCTTTTTCAGAAAAATAACAACTTCCCATTTATTAACATTTCGAGGACTAATATGCTGCCTAACGCTTTACCTATTCCAGACAAGAAGTATGTTATTTTCCTTTTAATTTTTATAAAATGAAACATGACCCATTATAGACGGACCGTCTTATCCTAAAAATTAAATATACATTTCTAACGTAAGCATGGGCGTTGGTGAAAGTTTATTAGGTTTTTGATGGAGCCAATCACTAGTTCCACTAATATTTGGCGTAGAGGCTGAGCGACGATCGACAACTGCGCCACAAGGAGTTGGTAAGTTGGGTTCCTGCAGGGAGCAAAAATTTAGGTACCTAGGTACCAGGCTGTATGTTAAACTATGTGAGAATTGGTGCTTGTAAACGCACCTACAAATTCTAAGATGCTAGAGAAAGGTCTAATAAGGCAACCTTTACGAAAATTACAAAGGTGCCTACTTACAATTATTTTTTTAAACCTATCTGCCATTCCTACCGACAGGTCATAATATATTTGCTCTGTGGAGGGAGCAACCCATAGATATTAGGTGGTGCAGGAGTCAATCACTCCGCCGCTGCGCCAAACGTGTTGTGCGTGACTATGATCTTGATCAGTATTTATTCTTAAACGTAAAAAAAATCGTTTTGCATATTTCATTAATATTATATTATTATGTTATTTACAGATTATCGGATGGCGAAATGCTTCGCAATTTGCGTATCGCCATTACACCCAGTTACGGATACGGCTCATACAGTTATAAAACCGAGGCTTCCTCTAATGGTTGTTCATGTCTCGCTGGAGATCCGAAACGGGTAGGAGCTTGTCAGAATATTAGGTAAGATATGAAAATATCAACAACTTGATTGATACCAATCTTGACGTTGTTGACGTACGGTCCGGCTAGCCGAATTTCCAATACAAACGTACAAAAATAAATCGTAATTTTAAACGTAATTTATTCAATGTTTCAACTATTCGCATTTCGTCCAAAATACTTCACTAGAAATAAGCGAATGCAATTGTAGACAACTTTACCAATTTTGGTACGATTATCCGGTCGTTTATTTCCAGTGAAGTAGTAGTAGGTACAGTTGGCGCAAAATAACTTGAACCAAAATGGTGGATGAGTAGTCGTTTTTTAGTACATTTTGCACGCAAATGCACTGCGCAAATTTTCCGCATCTCCGTTAGTTTTGGGTCAAGTTATTTTGCGCGAACTATAGATGAAATGGTACAGTAAAAACTAAATTAGTTTGGATAACGATATTTTGGTATTACGTTTTTGTGGCCAATTCAAGCTCCGCCGGAGCCTAAAATTGTGATATTTTATTCAAGCATTTCTGAATTTTGTAAAATTTTTGTTCAGGCTAACTAAAAAACGGAGTTGTAAGTTTCAAAATTTGACTGATTAAAGACTAATAGTTTAGCACTTTACTTCTTACTTTCAGAGCGGAAATACTTGATAGATGGAATATGAGACCTCAACCGGACATACAAAAAGAGTGGATGAAAAATATTATGTTCAACTGAATACTAATGAATTTTTTATCCAAAATTACTTATAAAGTTACCGTTGTATGTCTGTGAAATTGTAACGAAAGAAATATTTGTAAACAAATAATACTATTTGGCGACTTTGCTCATGTTTATTGTAACAAGTTTCGTTGGTTTGGAGAATAATTCGGCAACTCTATAAGTAAGAAATCAAAATTAAAGACGTATTCAAGAAACGATTTGTTATAACGAATAAAACAAGTTTTTTTAATACAATAATTTGTATTATTTAAATATTTCACATAATCAACTTACAGACTATGCTATTTACAATATAATATCATAAATATATTATAATAATTGTACATCTATACAGTTTGTAAACCTGACTATACATAAATATAATATTTTTAATAAAATATTACGTCTAATATTCGATAGTAATGTTTTTCGTCTTGAGGTACTCATTGAGAGCTTCCTGGCCTGAAAAGAAATGAAAAATATAAATGAATAAGAACCTACTTTTTAAGTCTGATAATGATAATAAACTATATTTAGGTAAAATAATTATCAATAAATAATTATTATGAGTATCACAGTCTGATACTTAATTGTTATTGATGTCAACAATGAACAAACCACTGGTACATAAAGTTAACAGGTGTTTATATGACAGACAGTTGACATTCAAAAAAACCTTTTATTGAACTTTTTGAACTCTTGACACCGTGATATAATATTGTTATTATAAAGTAAGTATGTAATTTCATTGTTTTAACCTGTCTCTGTAAAATTAATAAGTACCTGCATAACTACTAGTTGAAATGAAATGAAATTATATTTATTTCTGTAAGTAGATCTTTAGAGACACTTTTACAAGTCAATGGTTTGTTTTTTTTAATAGTTAGATGGCTTCGGCATTTCCTAACTGACGACCTCTGAGAAGAAACACCGAAACAAACTCAGAGCATCATGGTCTCTTTTAAAGTCCAGACATAAAATAATTCAAATAATGTGTGGGACAAATGTCTGAAATGGCCTTTTGAGGAAAGAACCATAGCAGTTCTAGACATGATTCATGGTTCGGGGTAACATCCGCGTTTGAATATCAAAATTGAGCCGTCACTCAATCCAGACACGCGTTTATTATCTACGCGTTAACAAAGTGAGAAAAGCTTACTACATACCCAAGTCCTTTCCAAATCCGGATTGCTTGAACCCTCCGAAGGGCGCGGCGACGTCTGTCTTGTTGTATGTGTTGACGAAAACGGTGCCAGCGTCGATACGCTCAGCGAACTGCAGCGCGCGGGACACGTCGCGCGTAAACACGCCGCTGGCCAGACCGTACTCCGTGTTGTTGGCGCGCCGGATCACGTCGTCCATGTTTCTGAGATGAGATAAATAATTACATTATCGGGTCACGTAAATCATTTTGAAACCAAGTTTATCATTTAACAGCTAGCTTCTGCCCGCGGCTTCGCTCACTTGAAGCTCAAAAACCAACAGTGACGATCTCTTCTGTGTATGGGTCTCTATATATTACAGAGGTCAAGCTGTATCTCAGGTACTGTTTAATTAAATATTTTAGATAAGAAGTATACCAGTTTTTAAGTCGGAGCACATACTTTCTAACTGTGATAACAAAATTCTTGTATGTCTGTCTGTTTTTTACGGGTTGGCGCAAAATCAATTCAGTAGTTTTTACGCCAACCCGTAACAAACAGACAAGAATTTTAAAAATATCATTTTTGCGTTCGAAAACGTTTATATACCCTAACCACAGATAATAGAATACTACTACCTAACCCACTTGTTTTTTTTAATATCTCGAATGTACAGAAACAGCTTTTTAACAATTTTATAATAGTAGAGAATCATCTGCTGCCGCCTATAATTTTTACCACTAAGTTAAATAATACACTATGTAAGTTATGCCTGTTATGAAAAGTAAGGTTCAATTTTTAAGACGCGTAGAGAACAGTAGCTCTTCATAAGAATCGTAACACACTGAGTTCGAGTATCTTTGTTGCCGTAAATATAAGGATGATACTCACTTGCTGCTGAACTTGCTGATGATCATGATGGGTCCGAAGGACTCCTCCTTGGCGATCCACATGTTGTCGGCGACGTCGGTGAACACGGTGGGCTCGAAGAAGTATCCCTTGCGGTCGAGGCGCTTGCCGCCCAGAACTAGCGTCGCGCCTTCCTTCACACCTCGCTCCACGAACTGGACCATCAATATTTTATGTAGGTATTTTGTTTAACTTGCTCATTATTCTAGTAGCGGTAAGTGCGATTGTTACGCTAGAGGCCCTGGGTTCGATTCCAAGGTCGAGCAAAGGGTTACTGGATTCAAAGTCAAAGTCAAATGTTTTATTTCAATTAGACAAGTAATAGAGGTACTTTTGAATTGTCAAAATCTAGGTGCGCAGTTCCAAATAGTGGGTCTTATGGAGAAGAACCGGCAAGAAACTCTTTTCAACAAAGATTATAACATTGATTTATTTTACAATTTAGTTGTTATAATGTGAGAATCATGCAGCTTGATGTGCTGAATGATTCTATGAATTCTCTTCAAGTAGCTCGGATTTTGGATGTGTCCAGTTACTGGCTATAGTCTCGCGCCTTGTTATATGCCACCTAAACATCCACACTTTTGCCTAACCCTTCGGGATTACAGGCGTGATGGAGTGTTGTGTTATTTATTATGTTATTTAGTTCTAATTATACATAGTCTGTTTTAAGTATGCATTATTATTATGTATGTAATATTACGAGTATTATGTAACAATATCCACATTTTCCCGGGTTACAAGCAATAGCCATCCAAGAACCAATTTTCCTCCGTAACTATTCTTATAGATAAAATCAACATCTTTATTAATATTCGTACCTCAATCAGTTTGTCCATATGTGCCTTGTGGTTCTGCGGTCCATGCGCAGTGCCCCTGTGCAGTGGGTCGCCTATACTGATCTTCTTCGTCTCAGCGACCACGCGGCGGACGAACTCGTCGTGTATCGACTCTTCGACAAATAACCGACCCGCGGCGATGCAGTTCTCGCCTTTATTGAAGAATACTGATGCCATACCCTAGAGGTTAAAATTGTTTGTTGTTATAAAGGGCACTTTTGCAGAGAAGTCATGCATATATTTTTGAATGCAATGTAGTGACCTTTTGGATGAATTTATAAATTACGTTGTTTGGAGGCATTTAGGATTTATCTAAATAAAATCCTAACTAATCATTACATTATTAATGAACCTAGCAAGCAAATAAAAAAAACGGATAATTCCATGCCCACTCACGTTTCTGACTGCCTTGTCAAGATCACAGTCTTCGAATATAACAAGCGGTGACTTGCCGCCCAGCTCTAGCGATACCTTCTTCATGTTTGATACTGCGCACGACTTCATGATGGTTTGACCTGAAATTAATTGTAATTAATATTTTTTTAGTCACCAATTAATCTCCCAATAACAACGGAATCTTGATAACTCCAAATTGTAATCCTACAACTACTACGTTTGTTACGCCACCGTTGTTTTTCACGCCAGAACGGCTGAACAGATCTGGATAAAATTTGGCACAGAGATAGATTATAGTCAGGAATAACACATAGGCTACTTTTTATCTGAAGTCCACGCTGACGAAGTCGCGGGCAGAAGCTAGTATCAAGTAAAAGGCACATCAGTAACCTAAGCACAAAGACTATCGAATTCGTATCGTAAACGTATCGAGTATTTTTCTGCTATAAATCTCATACATACATATTTTCACGCCTGTCTTCCATTGGGGGGTAGGCAGAGACTATAGCATGTGCATTCCACTTGGTACGATCCTGGCACACCACTTTCGCTTCATCGACGTTCATTAACCTCCTTCTCATACAAATTATTCTCGATTTCGATTCGAATACGTTTTCGTAAGTTGTTCGTGCTTAGGCTGCAGTGTTGTTTATAATATTTCTTCACTTCAACATTGTATGACACCACTGAAATACCACATTTTGACCAAGAAAAATTGATTATTCATTTTTAAAGTACATACCAATTTCCGTGCTGCCGGTGAAGCCGAGTTTCCTGACGAGCGGATGGTCGGCCAGCGCCTGTCCGCACACGGTGCCGCTGCCCGGCAGGATGTTGATCACTCCCGGCGGGATGCCCGCCCGAGCAGACAGCTCGGCGAACTTCAACGCTGTCAGTGGACACACCTGTATGGATAAAATACCACATAATTTGTAATATAAACATATAGCATCACGCCTGTTTTCCCCGAAGGGTTAATCAGAGCCGTACTAATGTACACCCACAGTTCGCTGGTATGTTTAGGTCCCATGTAATAGGGGGCGACCCTATTGCCATTAACCGGGCACAAATTCCTAACTCTGAGCTGCTACTGGGAATTTCATAGAAAAACCCAATAACACTTTGCTCGACCTGGGAATCGAACCCAGGACCTATAGCGTAGCAGTCGCGCTCAGGACCACTTGGCTAATAAGGCAGTTTGTAATAATAATTTGTTTGTTAACGATTACCTACAATGAAACTTATTCTTATTGTTGAGTCCTTGTCTTCGCCACGAATACTAGAATAACTAAAAAATCACAATTTTTTTCTATGATACATTTAGTGCTCAGTTCCGCCTAAAAGCTGAAACAAATCCTTTTGGGGCGCGAGTAAAACTGCGGGAAACACCTTGTATTCAATAAATATCACTGCGGGTTCTTAGTCTCGACTACTTGGCAGTCGGTATGTGAGAAAATCCACTTACAGCGGCAGGTTTCATGACGACGGTGTTACCGGCGGCGAGGCAGGCGGCCATCTTCCACGACAGCATCATCAGCGGGTAGTTCCACGGCGTGATCAATGCGCACACGCCGATGGGCTCCTTCCTCGTCATTGCCAGATTTCTGCAAAAAGGTACTTAGTTTATAGAACTGACTCGTAAAGTGGATCGTGAGACCCACTACACTATAGCCAAAAAACAAATAATAAGTAAATATAAAATACTTAATAATTACTACTTAGTATCTTCTATGAATAGCGAAATACCACTTACAAAATATTCGCGATAAATTTAAAAACTATAAAGTCCCACACTTGAAATTTGGCATGAAAGTTACTTATACACTGTAGACATCAACTAAGGGCCAATTGCACCTTCTTAAATTTGTTTAAATTGTATTTAAACACAAATTTACAATGAAAAATTGAGTTTAAATGCAATTTAAACATATTTAAGAACTTGGTGCAAGTGGGCCTAAGAAAGAAATTGTTGGATTAGCAAAAACTAAGCTCGACTGCTACCTCAATTCCTGGGTCCAATTCCCAGGTCGAACAGTTATAGCAGCTTGGAGATTGGATATGTGCCCGTTAATGGCAATAGGCACGCCCCCTTTTATACGAGACCGAGACATACCGGTAACTGTGAGAAAGTAAGAGAAAAACGTAAAAGCATATCAGAGAAAGTTTAGGCAGATCATTGAGGTATTATAATTTATTACCTGTTCGGCCTCGCGTGGTTGATAGGTATGGTAGCGCCCTGTATCTTGTCGCACCATCCGGCGAAGTAGCGCCACGTCTCTATGGACATGCCCACGTGTGTCTTGAGGGCCAGCGTGTACACTGCGCCGGAGTCTATCGACTCTATCGTCGCGAGCTCTTCTTTGTGCTGCTCCATTAAATCCGCTAGTCTGTGGAGTTAGGTGCGATTAGTACCTAAGCAGTAGCAATTATATATATTAAGGTTCTCTTTTTACCCGACTGCCGAAGGAGGAGGGTTATGTGTTTGACGTGTATGTATGTATGTATGTATGTATGTATGTATGTCCGTTCCTAACTATTCAACGGTGCAACCGATTTAGATAAATGATACCTCATTAGATTTGTCTTGATGGCACGAGTGTCACTGGGTACGTGAAATTAAAAAAAAACAAAATGGCGGATTTTATGCGCTTTAATGCGTGGGCTGAAAAATATGTATTGAGCATTCCGTATCATGTATTCTCAAATTTTCGGTAGCAATTAGCGAAAGCATTACATTACTTTATTGTTAAGGGACTTGTAGGAAATCATCTACTTTTTCATAATAATATAAATAATTTCTTCGTTAATGTCCGTAGGTAGTTTTAGATTGAGGTTAGGAAACCTCAATTCGTTACAAGAATTAAATCATTTGCGAAATCTTGCACAAGTAAATAACACACCTTAGTTTTAAATTAAGCGTCTGCAGATTTTCGTAGTTTTGCACTAAAAATCCGGAAACAAGTTACGTAATTAAAATAACTAAAAAACCCGACTGCATAAAAACACTTTGAAAAAAAAACTAAAAAGAAGGAAACTAAATTATAACGTAGAATAAAGGCAAGATTGACTTTATTCTACGTTATAATTTATTATTTATATGTGTAGTTATTCAATATTACTTTACATAGGTCTGGACTACTAGACTTGTTTTTGTCTTTTTAGTTTTTTTTTATTTTTCTTGCAGTTTCCATGCTAAGACTATTATTTTATAAAGTTATTTTAGTGAGAAGCAAAGTAATTTGCTTTTCAATAGTAGTCACTGATGTCACCTTTTTCAGAATGTGTAGGCAAATTTCGACGGGCGGGTGGAACTCGCGGTGGCTTAGTTGTCATAGCGTCTGGTGTAATTGTAATTTATGAAATTGTAAAGGCAGTCATTGGATAAAATTGTGGTCTATCAGTTTACACAAAACTAAAAACAATTATTAGTATCAGTTTCGTCAGGTTCACATAACGGAGGAACACACGACGTCATTATTTTAATGTAAGTTGCATCCCTCTCTTCAATCTCAATAACATGTTGTGGTACGGTGGTAGTGGTTATTTTATTTATTTGTTTGGGGGAACAAATTTAAATCATGAGGTGGTAGAACACTTTATAGGCCGCCTGCATAGTAAAAATTAAAAAATAATTACTTGAACAACAGTTGTCCCCTTTCCCTTGCGCTGATTTTCGACCACTCTCCCTCCTCAAACGCCTTCTTCGCCGCCTTAACTGCTTTATCGACATCGGTTACCGACGCACTCTGGACTTTGCAAATGACGCTCTCATCGGTCGGGTTAATCAGCGTCAGAGTTTTACCGCTGTCAGAATCAACGAACTTTCCGTCAATAAATAACTGTGTAGGAAACTTAATCTTCATTTTGTTACATTCCATTTCTACGCCATCGTACACGATCTCTCGGCTCCCCGATCCTCCTCTGGATTTTAATATAGCTATATTATAGAATTCTTCGAAAGTTGTGTTCATATATATGTCTTCATTTTGCAGTTCTAATTCAGCTAGATCTTTGACTTCCTCAACCAGTCTCACGACGTCCATGGAGCCGGCTCCTGACGCGAAGAAGTCTGTGTCGTCATCGATGTCGATTCTCAGGATAGCCTTCCATATATCGCGGACGTTTTCAACGAATTGTTTCTCTTCGGCAGTCAGTTCTAGCGTAACCTTGTCTTCGTTTGCCTTGAAGAAGTTTTGGGCGTTTATCATTTTGCCGTTCACTTTTAGCCTTTGGATGTTGAGCTGTGAAGAGAATTCATGCATGTATTAAAACTGTACATGAAGTATCTATTTGAATTTTGGACTCTTTATTGTGTCAGACAAACTAAAATGAAAACTTTAAGGTCTACATTGCCTAAATTATGCTCTGGTAATTTTGCTGCTAATAGACTCCATCAACTTTTAAGCATGCAGTAGATTAGTAGATTTTAATTAGTTGGTTCCATTCGTTAAGAGGTATATGTTTACTTGACACCGAATAATGGGTGATAGAAAAAGTAAAATAAATAACATCTAAGCGCCACACGACTTACCCTAACTCCATCATTAGCTGTGATCAACAATCCAGCCTCATGCACTACCGCTGGTTTCTTCAACCCTGGGATAACGAGTACATCGCCTGCTGTCTCGTACTCCCCTTCCCATAGAGACGAGCCGAAGAGTTTCAACTCTACGGTAGTCTCACTGTCCTCTATGATGCCGTCTTTAGTCTGTGGTTTGATGGAAGTGGATGCGCCAGGAGAAGAGTCCAGGCCACGAATAAAATTGTGAAGGGCAACGCCACCTTTCGACCAGTCGATCTGGAAGAAGATTAATATGTAATCCAAGATTTTGATGCTTAGTTTAGAAATTATTATTATTATTAGCTCAGTGTTCCACTGCAGGGCCAAAGTCACTCAATCCTTGTCGAAGGAGTCTAACTCATCCTTCATCTAAAGGAGATGGAGCAAAAGTGGTGTGCCAGGATTGTAGCAAGTCGAAATCTATCTTTGCCTACCCCAATAGGAGACAGGCTTGAAAATATGTATGTATTACTCATACACAAGGAACCCTCGTGCAAATGTCCTGTTTTGAGACATACGAGCTAAGTTGTCAGTCAGTGGTTTTTATAAGTAGGTATTGAAACACCATCTTAGTCGAAAATCATGGTGATGCAAAAGTTATTTTAGTAATTAAAAATTGAAACACCGAGCTACTATTCAGAATTTCCGCGAAGCAGCGCTTTTTGAAGAAACGCATCATTTTCTTACTTGATGTGTTTCCGGCTTGAACAGTGCAGGATCGTATGTGGCGCCCTCTTCAGTTTGTTTGATTCTTGGCGCTGTACCGTTTGCTACTAAATTCACAGCCTCCGCCAACGCCTTTATGCCTGTTTGGGGAAAATTTGTTATTATTGTCATATCAATTATAATTTAGTCACATATAATAATAGAAATAGTAATTATGTCATTTTTAAAATGGTTTATTCGGTAACTACGATCGATGGTCAAAACGTTTCCTGTTTATCTGTGTCATTATCCTCCTAGCACTTTCCTAACTGTATTGGCTAGTGATTTACAGGACTATTGCAAAATATAATTCGTACATACAAATTTTCACGCCTGTTTCCCATTAGAGTATACAAAAACTATAGATTTCTACTTGCTATGATCCTGGCACACCATTTTCGCATCATCAACGTTCATACATGACCATAGAGAGTGCTCTTAACCTTTTTTTTTATTCCGTGTGAAAATCCTCATGGATGTCCTCCGCCCCTTGAAAGAGAAGGCGGAGGGTTATGTCGGACTCCTACCGACTAAAAACACACGGCCGTCCACAGCACATTGTGGAAGGGGCTCCGAGATCTCTAATGAACGCACCCTGACCACTTTTGAGAACGGCCGCAATTTGGTTGTGTAACATTCGCCGAGGTCAGCTCCTTCCAACTCTTCGTCTCGCCACGTATACTCCTTTCGTCAATCTCGTTCACTCATCCACTCTACATGCCTAAACCAGCTTAACATACCTTTCAATGTTTGTAACTACAACACTCTAAGTTACGATTAAAGGTTTTGATGGGTATGCTCTATCTCTGTTTCGCAAAACTATTTTTAATATAAAATTATTGTATCGCACATACGGTTTGACTTCAAAACGAGGTTGGTACAGTTGCTCTAGTTGGTGGTGTGGTTACAATTAAAATGCTTGAACTTCCTTATTTATGAACGGATTTAAATTTTGTTAGATTGAAGTTCCCTAATTATCTTAATGTCTTTTATTATAAAGTGTCTTACCCTCAGGGTACAGGTATTTGTTGTATATGGAGTCAACGGTATCGTCGATGGTAGCGGGGAAGCTCTTCTGCAGCAGTATGGGGCCCGTGTCCAGACCATCGTCGGCCCAGAATATTGACAGCCCACATGTTGTGTCGCCCTCTATTAGCGTCCTGAACAATAATTATCTTAGTTATTAGGGATAGGCTTTCCTAGTACCAGAAATACAGGCCACTAGCCTAACTCAGACACTTAGGTTTTTGTTAAATCTGAATTTAAAAAAGCATCCCAAAGAATAGTCTCAACTCTACCACGTTTTTTCGTCATGACAATCGTTCTAGTACACTACAAAATCACCATTATTGCGACTGAATAAAGAGCAAACTGAACAGCTTGATGTTGTCGTCGCGTGTACGCACAGGAACGACCCATTACCAAACTATGTATGTGTATAATTCTTCAACGCCAAGGATTGTCTATCAGATCAGCACGGATTAGGAACATAATTGAAGTAAATATCATGTGCCCGTACTAATACTGTCTTCTATGCTTTTTCAGGTCACAAATAAGAGACTTCAGTTTGTAAATGTAATAATAAATCTTATTACTATCTAAGCTAGTAAATTGAATACATAATTGCCAATAAAGAATGGTTTTACGCTACGTCTTCTAATCAATTTTCACATATCTCTCGCAAACAGAATTGTTTATGTTTATATTCGTATATAAATCCAGTTTACACAAGTTCAGCCAGGTAAATTGATAGGTAGGTTCCAAATAGACAGCTGGACATAAATAATTTCAGTAAATTACCTAATAACCCAACTTTGTTAGGAAACAACTCATTAAGTAGTTACAATGCTATGTACTTATTGTGATTTGTGTAGTTTTGTTGTTGGTATTAGACACGCAACGGTAACTGAATTGAATTAGAGACTCTTTAGTAAACTTGACCGTGAATTTTAAATTTGAATTTTGAAATGAGTGAACATTATTCAACCTTGACTTTGGGATGAGGTTAATGACGTTTTTAATGTTTTTCATTAGCCAAGTGGTCCTGAGCGTGACTGCTACGCTAGAGGTACTGCGTTCAATTCTCAGGTCGAGCAGTGTTATTGGGTTTTTCTATGAAATTCCCAGTAGCAGCTCGGAGTTAGGAATTTGTGCCCGGTTAATGGCAATAGGCTCGCCCCCTATTATATGGGACCTAAACATACCGGCGAACTGTGGGTGTACATTAGTACGACTCTGCCTAACCCTTCGGGGAATACAGGCGTGATGGTATGTATGTAATGTAATATTTTTCAAATATTCACTCTTTTATACTTATTGTAGCAATTATAAAAGAAAGAAAGAAAAGAAAGAAAGAAATCCGTTTGACCTTTCGATATCACAATCAACTGCATATTCAACTAATTAAAGACTCCTGAGATTTTCATAATTGGGATTCGAGATTGATGTAGATAAATAACCAATTGGTAAATCTAATTCGATTACCTAATGATGTAATAAAACGATGATAACCATGTATGTATGTGTTAATCTATGTCGTGATTGATTTACTTTGTTGGTATTTTAATGTATATAAGTTTCTGACCCGTGCAGTTAAACTCGATTGCAGTAATCAGGTACATACTACACGCGGCTTTAAAAGTTTAAACGGATCTTAATATTGTCTCTATAGACTTTATTTTTACTTCAAAGCCTTTTTAGCGCAATACCAGGGGAAAAATCTGTTAAAACTGTTAAATTTACAATTGCGAAGTCGTGGACAAAATAAAATAGCACAGTTAAGGTCCAGTTATCACACGAACAGAGCACTTATATTATAAAACTTATTTATTAACTTAAGAAGTTACCTATGAATATAAAAAAAACTCCTTATAAATTATCCCGCAAATTTTTGTCATGGCTAATATGAGACAATTTTACACACGCGATAATATAATACTACTCATAATTTAACTAATTATCCAATTTTATTTTTTTCCTACACCCGTAAGAAGAAACTTCTTTGCATGCAAAACTTGTATGTATACTTTTTGCTAAATTTACACAATATTTAGTACTCGACGAAGTCAATTTCGTAACCAAGACCACGAATAGCAAAAACTGCTTTAAACTGGTTTGTGTAACGATGTTATTACAGAGAATAAGTGCTATGCAAGAAAACCTCAAATACCGCAGTAAATCGACAATTCTACACTCAAGTCGGGAATGCCAGTTTTTATCTAGTTCTTATATTTCACTGTCCATTACGGATGGGGCGGAGTTTGAATTGCCCACAAAAACTTAATCTATCTATACTAATAATAAAGCTGAAGAGTTTGTTTGTTTGCTTGAACGCGCTAATCTCAGGAACTACTGGTCCGATTTGAAAAATTCTTTCAGTGTTAGAGAGCCCATTTATTGAGGAAGGTTATAGGCTATATATCATCAGGCTAAGCGGACAAAGTCGCGGGCAGACGCTAGTACCAAAATAATATTGTTTGGATTAAGATTTATATAACGTAATCCAAACAATATTTTAACAAATTCTGTTATTACATATTCAGATTGAGACACCGTTAATCTAGGTTTCAAGCGTACCATTTCGTCTACTACTACTTCACTGGAAGTAAACGATCAGAAAACCATTCAAAACTTATCAAGAATTGTATACGCGCACATTTATTTCTTGGACGAAATACGCTTATACTTTAGACGTTTATTTAGAGCAGGAATCTAAATTAACAGTATCAGAATCCTAATAATAACACACATAGAGTAAATTGTGTTTCAATTACGATTATTAGCATAATCATCGTATAGTACCTATTATGTATATTCCTAGACCTCAATAGTTATAAAAATAATGCTCGCTTCTGTCTGACAATCACTAACGATTCTTATACTGTGTTCGTATGTCAACCGACGCCGATGACTTTACGTCTCTCGGAGGTACGGAGGTATCTCAATGAGCAGAAAATCACCAAGACATTCATCCATATATTGACTGCGGAAAGCAACGCTAAACCTTGCAGGTCGATTGATCAGCGTAGTTTATTTAGACATGAGTACATCACATGTTCACATGAACGTAGGTGGTTATTTCCGGAAGAAATCTTTCAGTAGCATCTCTATTACCACAGCAAATGTTAGATAAGAAAGAGGTAGGTATTATACATTTTAAAATAATCGATGTTGTAGATAATCGATTGAACGTGCAGTCTTGCAATATACATGTAATCGATCTTGTGACTAGTAATTACGTAATGTAAGTTCCGATAGAACGTGTTCACAGCTGTGATGACATTCCATTTCATCATTGACCATAATATCTGGTATGGCGATAATGACAAATGTCGAGTCTGATATTCATGAGTGTGGCAACTACAAGAAAGATTTCTGTCGCTTTCCTACTTTTATGCATAATGTTACTAATTGTAAGTAAATGTTGATATTTTTTGGGCGAAAATGATAAGGCGGCAATTACAACAATCTTTTTGAGTTACTACCTAGTAAGATTTGGATGAATATATTTATATCAAAGTTATTACCCATAGTACGTACTTACCAAAAACTAAAGGGTTTTTGGTAAGTACGTACTTAATTGATGCTTTTTGAGTTTTCTGGGGCGTAAAAATAGCAATTTTGGGGTCAAAATTGCAAAAAAATCAAGTATCAGCTGACCTCGTATTGCATATTGTTTGGATTTTCGTAAAATGAGAGATCAGTTTATACTAGCGATTCATAGCATGTGGCATATATTGGATTAATCATATTGTGATTGTATCTGTGCGGAAATCGAACCGGCGAGCCTTCTACTCGGCTACTGCATCAAATATTCTGAACGAGAAATAACAGTTAAGATTTACCAGTTGATAGAAGAAGCGCCTCTGTGCCTGGGCAGTATACTGGGGTGGTAGCAGATGCTCTCGTATTTGGGGAAGGTGATCACCTCCATAGGGATGAACTGTGTGCAGAACGGCAGCACATTGATGTCTGCGTTTACCTGTCAACAAAACATTTAATTAAAGCCACTGACTTCGAAGTTAACTAAAATGGCGACTGGCTAGATGTTTTCTCAATCCAATACTTTTTGGTGCCAATCGGCATCAAGATTTAAGCAATATAAGAATCAGCGCAATAACCTCTTCAATATATCAATCAGTCTGAGATTCGCCTTCAATTGATTTTATTGCTTCTAATCTGGTTACAACCGGAGCTTCAATCATCCTACCGGTTTCGTCAATTAAGGTGGGATATTTTTCTATGGTGGAAGTTTTGTGCAGAATACCCCCTGCGAGAAGGCTAATTGGAGTCTCAGCGTTTGTGGGGATCACGATAGCATTATCTCAGCAACAGATAACTATTGTTTTAGCAAGAAAATGCGATGAGGGATTTATTGCGTGGCGCGCATGATAGATGCATAATATTGGAACTAATGGCGCGCAGCAGACATGGGATATTCAGCAGAAATTTCTTGCGTCGACTCACTTAATCAAGGGCAGCTCATTGCGCCGGCGTTCAGTTTACTCCAAATTACAGCACAACTAATGAGGCAGTTATCATCATCGAGTGATTTTTTATGAATACTTAAATATTCTTGAATCTTATAAGCGGTGGTAGCCTAATGGCTAGGGCGTCGGACTTGCGATCATGTGGTTGCCGGTTCGAACCCCACCCATTGCACTACCGACGTGAACCCACTCGTAACACAAGCAATCTAGCTTAGCACGAGGGGTTAACAAGAATACTAGTAATGTGCGACCCACATTGCTACAATAGTAACCTTTTTAAAAAAAAATGAAATATACTCTCTTTTACCTTCAGAAGATGGTACGTGATATCAATATGAACTTCGATGCAAACAAAACATAATATATCAGTGATTTTATTGTTCAGTTGTTAAACAATCATCATTATTCTATATACAGCTGTACTGTACTCGATCTGTGTTTTGAATGACATGTGCCTAGCTCATGTTAACTTAAATTGATGTGATAAACTGCAGGTTATCGAATAGTTTTATACTCGGAACTACGACATAAGTACATAATGTATTCGTTTACTGGTAAATTAAGGCCAGTCCTCCTTCAATAGCTATTTCTAGTTCACTAGAACTAAATACCAGTAGAGGTGGCCGCGGTAATTCATTATCAGTTTAGGGAATCAGTCTGTTTTCTTGTCCTCATATTTATCGACATAATTTATTAACATTTATCGGCTCAAGTCGAATGCGTACCACCATGTTACTCAGTAAGGTAATTCACGGTATAGCTATCAGCAGACTTTGTGAAATTGCGATTCCAAACGCCCGGCACACCATGGGGACCTAGGTAATGCAGTCTGATCCTTTCACCACAAAGGCAAATATTGGTAATATTGGTGCTTATGCTCGTGTCACTGAGCATAAGCATAGCATAGTCAACCCATTATGTCCCACTGCGGAGTACGGGTCTCCTCTCACAATGAGAGGGATTAGGCTAGCCTAATCTCTCGGGCATGTAAGTTTCCTCACGATGTTTTCCTTCACCGTTTAAGCGCGTGATAATTAATACGCACATAACTTCGAAAAGTCAGGAGAGCTTTGACTTGGCAGTCCAATGGTCATATCACTAGGCTATCACGGCAACGTGACACGAATGCAAGCCAAATTATGCCTAAATGCCCCGTGTGAGGAGAGTTATTATATGCATTTTGTACGCTTTCTCGCCCCTAACGCGTAATTAGGGTTTTTTGCAGACAACTGTAAGGTCTGCAAGAGAAATTGATTCAAAGCATTGCTACTTAGACTAATATTAAAGTGACCTCTATTTTGCCACATAGTCTAGTAGTGGAAACTAAGTCGTAATTTCGTCTGTGTTTACACAATTGCCAAATACGGACTTTATTATTAATGCTAATAAGTGGCACTATATAAGTGTATCTACTGTTGAAGCCTGTGGTGCGATGAGAAGTGTATTATGCCTGAAGAACAGATATAGCTAAAGGAATGAAACAGGTATATATACTACAAAGGTTGACAATAAATTTTAAGTTTAATACATGCGACATTAAGGTTTATTTAGTACTAGGTGCTCGGCCCGGCTTCGCCCGTTTTCCCGTAGGAATGAAGCATTTTCCCGCGGTAAAAAGTAGCCTATGTTCATCAGGGATAATGTCGGCTCCTAATGGTAAAAGAATTTTTCAAATCGGTCCAGTAGTTTCGGAGCCTATTCAATACAAACAATCAAACCTTCCTCTTTATAATATTAAGTGTAGATCTAATATAATTTTTGCGGACACCAGATTTTACTTGAAGACATTGATTTTTTTTTAATGGAGATAGGCCCCAATTTTCACAAGTTGAATGAATTCGGCGAAGTCTTTGCCCGCCAGTGGGACAGAGCGGGCTAAAAAAACAAAAAAAATGTTATTTTAAAGCTGAATATAAAAATGCGTCACTTACAGATTTATACTGTTCCAATACTTCGGGTATCACTTGACCTTTCACACGCCATGTTTTATATTTGTATACTGGTTTGCCGTTCTGAGCTGCGATTGTGGCTGCAAAAAAATAAAACAAATTTTCAAATAGATAACAATATACCTATTTTTGTTACCTACATATAAAAGTCATATTAAGACAACAGTTAGCTTGCAGTATTTGGGATAAACAAGTTTATTATCATACAAGTTTAATATTCAATCCATTAAAATTATTGTTATTGGGTTTTTCTATAAAGATCTCAGCAACAGCGCAGAGTTTGGAATTTCTGAAATGATGTTCATAATGTATAAACTGAAAGAAATATAGTTAGGTAGGTACCGACCTACTGAATTGAAAATCCACTAGGTAATTTTTTGCGGTAATAGGTTCGCCCCTGATTACATGGGGCCTTATAGATATATTATTACTAGTAAATATATTAACATTAATACATCAAATTTAAATAAATATTTAAATGAAATTCATCAATATTTACTATAGGTGCACTCACGACTGAACTTGTTAATTAGTACAACAAACTTAAATGTATGTAAATATAGTGATGTTTACTGTAGGTACCTACTTGAATTTCTTCTTTTAAATGTTATTTATGTATTTAAACAGGAAAAATTCGAATAGGACACTGTCAAATTCCAAAATTGTGTCGCTTTACTATTTATTATGGGCTCTTTTTGAGCCTGAATCTAGGTTGTAGGTGATGAACGGATTTTTCCTGTTAATTGTACTTATAACAGGAAAAATACGTGCAGGTTGATGAAATGTTTTTTTTATATTATAAATGGCGGAGTTTCTAGCTGCCTGTATTTGCCTTTAGCCTGAAACTATTAGGTGTCTGTATCCGGTGTTTTTAAACACCGTTTGACAGCTATTGTGCCAGATTTGTCTAAATGTTGTACAAAGTAAGAAATAATCTATTATTGCAGCAGTAAAGTTCATTATTGTACAACCAAATATTTCAATGATCTCGTCGCAATTATGCCTTTATAAATATATGAATTTCGATTCTCGTCTATCCCATTCACGCCTCACCTCGCCGCTGCGCTGGTCCAAAATCACATTACCTACTTCCTTTTTTACCTATTTTTTTTTACCATATTCTATGATTGTTAACTTATACTTGACATTAGTTTTTGGTGTACAATAAAGGGTATTCTATTCTATTTATAGTGTGGGTACTAATGGGACTTAAATAAATAAGTACGTAAATATATTAAGCTAGCTAGTTACAAATGATTTCGTCCGCGTTGTATTTAAAAAAAAGTAGCCTAAGTTTAAGCCTTAAGCCTAAGCCTTGTTACATCAGCTATCGGCTAGTGAAAGTCCCGTCAAAATCAGTCCAGCCATTTCAGAGATGAGCCGGAACAAACAGACAGAGAAACTTTGTAAAAAACGGTTAAATACCTATTACAAAAAGACACACCGACTTTATTTATTTGTACTTATGTATAGTACCTATAGATTTGCTAAAAAGAATCATCGAAATATGATTGACAACTTTGGCGATTGACCACTTTCAACCTTGTTATCGTATAAGTACAAAATATATAAATATTATAATACAAATCGGTTGTACAAAAAAATGCGGAACATTATTTTTCTTCAATTTTACAATTCTAAAACAATAAGTTATCATTTTTTTTTCAGATAATGGTTTGAAAATGCTAATGATATGTAAATATTCGTTATAACGAATTTAAACAACTGAATTTTCAATTAATATCATGTTGAAGTGTAATTTGAGTCATTTCCCTAAGCTTTTAATTAAAAAAAACCCTGACACCACACAAGCTTCGAAACTGGCTGATTATAATGGCTTTATTTGAAATATTTGTTAGATAACTTTACACAACTTGAAGTATTGTAGTAACAAAGAGTTCCTACATTCAATGTTATGTATTTAATAACACCTAGTTTATTAATATAAATGTTATTTTATTTATGAAACATTAGCTCCATGTTTTTACCTTGGAAGCCATGGAAAAACCATAGGTATTTAAACTTATAATACATCTATACTTAATATATAAAGCTGAAGAGTTTGTTTGTTTGCTTGAATGCGCTAATCTCAGGAACTACTGGTCCGATTTGAAAAATTCTTTCAGTGTTAGATAGCCCATTTATTGAAGAAGGCTATATAAGCTATATATCACCACGCTATGACTAAGTAACTATTCTACGCGGACGAAGTCGCGGGCGGAAGCTATAATTAATAACTTTGTTTAAAATTGTATCCTATTTGTTACCAATTAAATCCATTTGCCTATGGAAGTAGGCAAATGAATAGTTAGCAAATGATGACTTTACAAAATTTCCCATCATTTTAACATATCCTCTCATATTCTCTTAATGTTTCATTCACCATGGTCAGCTCCAGCTGTCAAATGGAAATGTGACCATGCTATGGTCAGAAATAACAGACGAAAAAACAAAATTTCCCAAAGTGGTCTCATTTATTGGCTGTACTGGACCGTGGACACAAAATGTTTACCATACTCATGGTGGCCTTAGCTATTGAGACATTCTGGATTATCCAAGAATAACTGTTTACCATTTCATCCAGCTTTCCCCATTTAACCTGACAATGTAGGCCTGCTCATAGTGATGTGTTTCCCATGGGAGTAGATGATGACCTTAATATAGTGTAATGAAGATATTTACCCAATGGGTCCTCCCGGTTTCCTTTGTCCAGGACTGTGAAAACACCAACCACTTCATGTCCATCTCGTTGCAAGAGTTTGAACACCTCAGCTGCAAATGTGCTCTGCCCAATTATAGCTACCCGCAACTTCTTCTTTGGAGTCTAAAAAAAGTAATTACTTAACATAATTTTATTGTCAGTAGTTTGACAATTAAAAATATGAACAATTAAAATTGGAATGAAATACTTCTTAATTATGCACTACTGAGATGCACAAATTTCTTTGACACACAGCATACACCTCTATTCCCAGAAGGGTTAGGCAGAAGTGTTCTAAAGTACCTATACCCACTGTTCACCAGTATATTTTCGGTCCAAATACTAAATAGGCGAGCCTATTGCCATTATTCAGTAATTCACCATGAAAATAACATAGAAAAACCTAATGCCACTTTACCCAACTTAAAAATCAAACTCAGGACCTCTAGAATAGCAGGTGTGCTAATGCACCCTAGAATTTAGGCAGGTTTGCTCAATTTTTAATTTAGAGGGGACCAATCTATAGCTAAAAAATACATTTATTTATGTAAAATTTAGGTACTTACACTATTATTGAGTGTAATGTATAAACAAGTGTTTATTCTAAACATAGAACCTTATTGTATTTTTACTCCGTCATTGTTTATCTAAACAATTATATTAAATTAAACGTAGAGCAAGAAAAGAAAAGTACTTACATCGTCAGTCAATGAAACAGGTGGCATTTTCGTTTACGACTATCAAACTTGATTTATTTATCACTTATTCAAACAACAAGTTGATCTCGTTACCCCACTTCTCAGCGAGTGGTGCGTCGTTGAACTAACACGAACTCAACAGAACGCTCTTATTTAGCTTCTCTGCCGCCAACTTAGCCTTGACATCGCTATCGTAAGTTTCAGAGTCTTTAGCGATAAAGTTAGAGAGAATAGCATTCATTTCTAAAAGGAAGACGCGCGCGATGGTTAAATGGTGATGGCGCCAAAACAACCACCAGGACGAAATTGACAGTTGAGTTGAGTTAATTGAATTGACCATCGAGACAGTTCGATTTTTGTCAGTGACAGAACAGCTGACAATGACAGTCGTGGAATACCGGTAAATCCGGGTAAATCTAAATACCTAGTAACTAATTTGGAACAGGAAAAATAAAATTAGAATATTCATTACATGTACAGTTTTAAACCGATTAGGGACTTAGGTAGGTACCTTCCGGATTTTTTTATATACTTAATGTATATACGTAACCGTATCATTGATAACAATTAGTGCTATGTGAGTACCTATTTCTAACAAAGTAACAACAACAACTGACCAATCGTGTATAAGCGCCGGAAAAGTGTTTTAAGTTGTAGTTAAATCGTGAACTTATTTTTTTTTAACTTTAGGTCGAGTTTACTTTCAGTCCGATAGGATTCAGGAATAGGGCAGAAATAAACATACACGCCTGCAGCAGCGAAATGGTATGTTTATTTCCTCCCTTTTTAGTTGACCTGCAAGAACCTATAAATGTACAAGTACTCCTGAAATAACAGTGCGATTTGAAGCAAATGGTTTTGCCGTGTTTTTAATAATAGGTATATAAAAACTCAGTGTCAAGAAAGTTTTGGTTCTTATTTGTGATTATTCTACTTTACTAATTTCGAAGTTATTTGACATGCGCGGTTGTTCGCAATGGCAAACTTAAAACTCGCGTTGTTATTTCGGGAATACTGTAGCATAAAATAATTTATAATGACGTTCCGTATTTGTTTATTATGTAGACCTACCTATGATAAAAACTCGTTAACATGTGATTTACCTACCTAAGCGGTTAAGATAACTAGCTAAACCAGTTAAAAGCGGTTCTTGATTCTTTAGCGGTGTTTATGTTACGAAAACAAATTTACGTTCGGAAATAGATCGAAATCGGTCGAATACATTTTGCTGCTAGGTAGGTGTATTTGCAATGTGAAGTGGTTAAGTGCATATGTAGGTAATTATTGAACTTACCTATTTGTGCAGTTCTATCTTTCTACGTGACGACTAACCTGAACCTGAACTAAGCTCACTCCCGCTCCTGATAACAAGCATAGTGTTTTGAAGACCACCTCCCCTCCTGAACGGGTTAAGGAGGGGTGCGTTCCCTTATTTCCTTCTCTATAACAAAAAAAACCCATTAGATCGATAGGTACCTACACCATAGGTACACGACAATTACACTAGGCATGACTAGGCATATAAAAATCTATTTTATCTATCACGTTTAAATACATACCTAGATTTAAATACATAGGTACCTATGTATTCACAAACAATACGATCATTGCAAAATGTGAGATAATGTAGGTACAATAGGTCCCGATCACAAGACGATCCGCTTCTATCCGGTTTCACTGTTAATGCACACTACACCAGTTCAGTTGACCTCAGATAACTGAATGAAGTATGGCCAGAGAACTGACCTCGGTTGCCCCGAGGCGCGGCTATCAGCTGTTGTTTAGTGGACTGCTATCAACATGTTTTTGGGTCCAAATGTAAAGTAGGTACCGAGGTACCGAAATAGCATATAATATCACTTTTTATGAGTACAGTAGCTATTACAGTACAGTATCATTGATATTTCAAAACCAAAACAGGACGGTCAATTCACTAAAAGGCCTAAAAAACTACTTCATACAAAAAATCGAATAACCGTTATTTCTATACATACCTTTTTAAAAATAGCGTACTTAGGGATTTTTTTCCAGTCATGCAATTCAACTAATGAGTAGGTTAATAATTAAATATTGGAATAAAACAATTTAGCCAGAGATTACCTATAATATAGTACAACGAACGCTTCAACACTCGATTTTTCTAGGGTGGGCAAAGAGGTTTCTAGAGTGGGCAATGAAGTTTCTAGAGTGGGCAATTAAGTTTCTAGAGTGGATTTTCTTCCTAGCTCTTCCTCGGTACGCTCAAGGGTTGATGTAATGGTATAATATATACTAACATATTATGCAACATATTAAAGCAACATATTATGTTGCTTTTAAATTACACAGGAATTGTAAAATATTGTTCACACATTCACATTGGCACAAAACAATGATTTATTGTTATTACTGTATTGTCATAAAGATAGTTACTGTAGATATTATAGCACAAACACCCATTAATGTAGTTCTGAAATCATTGTAGGTACTTTTCCCTTGACAAGATGAATTAATGAGAATTGTATCGGACGTTGCCCCTACGCTGTTAGGACAAGTTATTACGATAAATTTATCAGTCGTAGATCTTTCAATCAAAATACCCAAATCAAAATCTATATTGAAAAACATTTTCACAGAGGTCTCCTGTATTATCCGTGTTTGCGGAGATTATACCATCATTGATGGTTGCTATATATTCACGTTTGGTGGAGGGTCGATGTTTTTTTATACTGTAAAAAACTCCACCATCAGCTGATCAGCATAGTACATTTCAACGAATTTTTATAATTTGGTCCGGGAATCATAATGTGATTCCTCAAAGTGGCGATTTTATCTAGGTGTTTATTGAAAATAAAAAGTAATATGTGAACTACAAGGGGCCCAAGGGGGCTTATAATCAATACACTCTCTTCTCATTCCGTAGCAAAGACAGTCTACAGCTAGATAATTATCTGATCTCATCTTGCACCATAACACTCGGAATTACGCGAAGATTAGAATTCAATATAGGGCCATCATCGAAATTGATACGGACGTCCAAAGAATCTTCCTGCTGCCTTTTTTATATATTTTTTAGTTTGAAAGGAAGTTTCAAGTGGTAGTTATGCGTGATCGTCATTTATGATGTGAATGATACATTATTTATATTATTATGTACAATAGCAGATAATAATACTTAATTCGTGTATTCGGTGCTTTCGATCTCGTCATCCAGCAATATGATAATATTATCGTGACTTGGCAAATAGGTAGTAACTGCTTTCGTAGAAATAAATCTTTCTGTAAGTATATAGGTATATTGAAGACTTTCCCTACGACCTAGGATAGTGAAAGTGAATTTTGTGATGACATCTCTTCAGAAGGATTCGAAAATGTATAACAATCTTAAACATAACTTCAGTAGATAATATTTCTTGTGTCGCAAGATGTTCCTTCTTCTACCGCATCACGAGATAGTGTTCCAGAAAACATCTTCTATAAAATAAACATATTACTGAAAATAATATACCCTAATCCAAAATAAGCGAACTGCTGTCTTATTTGAACTTATAACACTATCAATACAGATTACGGAGGTCACATCAGAGTCGCTGCGTTTGAAGTCGCATGCGATTACATTTATAAGATTTTCAGATGCACCTATCCAATATAATTATTTTTTAAACATACTATTACGCCTGTATTCCCTGAAGGGTTAGGCGGAGGGGTACTAATGTACAACAGGGGGCGAGCTTATGGCTTATATATTTAATCATTAGTGATTTTATAAAATCTGGATGTGCTAAAAAATATAAGTCAATTGATTCGCCGGATATATATTTCCGACCGGGGGAGTTGGCATGTGGTGCACTGGGCACACGTAGTATGTTTGATTTATAAAATATATTGTGTTGTTTGTGTTGCACATGAGAAATGATGACAAAATTGTTATTTGGATCATTAGAAACTGTCACTCATTTGTTTTACTTATTACAATGTGTGTTTGCTACTTTCTTCTCGGGACTGTCACCACGACCGGTAATATGATTTCATAACATTATTGTTTGAACAACAATGTGGGCTGATATTCAGAGTAATCTCTCTGTATCGTTTGGAACTTCACATGGAGCTGTGGTGTTGTGACTGAAAACCAATGTGCTAATAGTAATGGCTGAGTTCTGGACTATATTTGTGGTTCTCTTTGCGCTAATAGAGGTATCTACGACGTATAATTTAACCCTGCGGTTCCCGCTTTGGTGTACTTTAGGCTTTAACACGTGCACGTTTAATTTCAACTTAAATTTTGCTCTCGTGAAGTAACTGTGTGGTACTGGTATGTAACTAATCCTTTAATAAGTTTGTAATAATATAGATACAATAATTATGTTTAATAGTAACAACAACTGTCTTACAGATTAAGGCGTGGAATTTAGGGAGACTCTTATACGCATAAAATAACATTGTACTTACGTATATCCATTTCCATAGGTTAATATCACGATTATAAAAAACTTGTACACATACGTACCTACCTAATAACTTAAGAAATTTTAAAATATCAATAAAGAATATTTATCATACACTTATTGATAAATCTAAGATAGAAACTGCCTACTAATCTATATGTACAGTGGAACCACCTAATTAGTTTACATCAACACATGGATAACTGCCGTTGTTATTGTGTGCGTAAACTAATAAGACGATGTAAATCAGTAAGCATACTAACGTCCAAGCGAGCGAGTTCTACTACACACACACCTACATCAATACTTAGGCATGGCTAACACGCTATAATAGTCCTTATTACTAATTGGTGTGGTTGAATGCATTGCACTATTTCAAACAGTTTTACTAGAGCAGCTTTAGCACCGTTGCTAATGTCTCTGACTGGTAAATCGTATGCCGTATGATCAAACCACACTTGCGAATTATATTCTTTTTATAATATTATTTAAATCTTTTACAAGTTACTATTAATCCAGTTCATAAGACAATCGAAGTTTTGCAACGTTTGAGATATGCCATCGAAACTAACTACTTAAGCATTTTATTTTGTGTCCTTAGTAGACAAAGCTACCCACAATTTTTCAATTATTTTATTTTATAAGAATTGAACGTCGTCATTTGTCCAGTCTATTTGCATTAACCATTACGACCTTCGTTTAAGCATAGATTGCTTCTTACAACTCCTGTAATAATTTGTGTGCGGTGTTATCCTATTTTTTATTGCTTCATCATGCAACATTTAACGATGTTTAAGAAGGCCGAAATTGTTGTATTACACGAGCAAAACATTTCTATTAGTGAAATAGCGAGGCGATTAATGATATCGGTGAGTAACATTTATGGACATTTTCATTATGAACCTATGCTCTTCTTGCCTGTAAATGTTAAATTATACTATATTATATAGTAAGTATATTAAATATTTTATTCTTTCCTAAATGAATTAATTATTATGTGTTTTATTAAACTATAATTAATAATATAATTAATTAATTATATTAATAATATATTATAATATGATATATATATATATAATATATATAACACATAATACTTATAATTAGTTATATTATTAATTAATATAGTAAGTATATTAAAACACATAATAATTAATTCATTTAGGAAAGTGTCATATAAATAATACTGACTTAACACAATATATAAATAAATTAAATTTATGGCATAGGATTTTAGCCAAGATTCAATTATTCGAATTAAGTAACTAATATTAATTATGTTTACTAATGATGATACAAATAATAGGTATATCATTGGAATCAATGTTTTGAGTATTATAATTATATTAATATGACATGTTAAATTATGATTAATATTTATTTACACATATCAGCATTTATATACTTACTGGTTTCTGAGCATTTCTTTTTTATTACAGAGAAGAACCGTGCAGTTATGGGTTCGACGATTTGCAGATTCCGGTGACGTAGACCATCGCCGACGTGGGCCAAAACCATCGGCGATTTTTTCAAATGACTCCGGGACATCATATCTAGGCACAGAGCGGACCCATTCCTCCCCACCCGAATAACCGCAACAGCTCATGTGTGCTTACAAACCGTGCGAAACCACTTGCGTGCAGCTGGTTTACGATGCAGCAAACCAGCACAGAAGATTTGACAACCAAGAAAACATGACTATTATTGACTGGCCTGCTAAAAGTCCAGATTTAAACCCCATAGAAAACCTATGGGGTCACATGGTGCTAAACTGGGACTCATCGAATACAAGATCAAAATCTAATTTAGATGACCTAGTTACGTCCACTTGGGAGTCGCTACGGGTTAATAATTGCCATGACGTGTTATATTTTTCACACTATATTTTAAAAGTGATCACACTGTTTTAAACGACGTGTGTATCATAAATAATGAAAGTCTTTAGTTAATATGTAGCCATTTTGTAATGTGAGTGATGTTATTGTTCCTGAGGTTAGAAATTGCCATAATTTCTTCCTGTAACATGTTGATTCACTTCACATTTTATTTTACTATGATTAAATTGATATACCCATACTCAATACTTTGACAAAATATATTACGTCCATCCATATCCAACAAAAATAACTTTGTCTTATTATGATGTGAAATGTTAACTTGTAAATTTTTATTTACTTACTTGACGTCTTTATTTTTGATTAAATTGATCACCTCTAACAAAATATTACGCTCATACTTACCCATCAAACAAAACTTTGTATTCATAACTGATAAAATAGTAACCGTTTCATTAAAGAAACGATTAACTGTAAGTTGATTTTTCAACCATTATTGTAGTGGAGGTTATCCTGTAACGATACGAGTAGTGTGTGTAATAATAAATAAATAAATAATAACTGCCTCGAGACTCGATAAAATTGTTTTTTTATTGTGTATATTAATCGATCCGTTATTTAGTTAATTAAATGTTTTAATATACAATTTTTGTTGTTTTATTTCAATAACAAACAAATCAATACAACACAAATAAAAACAAGTCAATTAAACCAAAAGAGTTTACACAATTTACTTTTTTAAAATATAAAAAGTATGACATAAATGACAAAAATAATTTCCTCTACCGTGATTTGAACTCACGACACGCCGCTTGTGCTTCGATTCCAGTCACCTCACCGTAACGCCACGGAAGCTATTATCTTGTCAGCTAAAATATTGCATCATATTCATTTTATGTATGAGATTAATTTCTGGTTTGGTTATAGTTGTGTGCAAGTCGTTTTATTAATCGTCGCTTGAGCGTGTGCATAATACGCACTGTACGTAGATACGCACACATTGAATTAGACAACACCGGTGCCTGTATCATCCGCTAGGGTCGCTAGTAGTATGTAAACCAAACCATTTTGCTTCGTGTACAATCGAAATAGCACTTACTCAATCACAACTATTCCCAAGTCTCAAACTATATAAGCTTCCGAACACAAAAATTGCAAGTGAGGCAGGAAGCCAGCAAGTTTTGCCTGCAAATGAGGCGGCGAAAAGGGACAGAGAAGCAATCAAAGACTTTTCCGATTCGTACGTAGTAGACGCCTCGGGCACCCGAGGGCGCTGACAGTCTTCAGGCCTCCTTGAGCTGTGACCCCGGTAGGGTGACCTCGGGCGTTCGCGCCCAAACAGACAACGCCCCATGTCAGACAAGGCAAGTCCAAGTCAAGGCATGGGGTTCGCTGATTGTATGGAGTCTCAGACTGTCATGTTGCGGATGTTACGGATTCCGTGGCGTGGCATGCGGTAAGGGAAGGAAGTCTGGTTTTTAGTCGGTACGAGTCTGACATACACATCTTCCTCCTCAGGTGACAGACTTGAGAAGACCCATGATGAATTCCGAAATTAAAAAAACCTATCCTTTAATGAGTCACTAATAAAACGGTAGTAATAAATTAAAAAATTCTATTGTTTTCAATGTGTCGACCCATCTCACCCAGAGTACGTTGACCCCGGAATCAGCTGATATTCAGACATTAGCCGAAATTATAGTTTCTTTAATTCTGCAATTTATTCCGCGGTCAACGCCCCGTGTTGAGTTGAGGTCAAGTCATTAAATTTGCTTTAGGGTCCGGAATACATAATTAAAAATGTTGTTAGTTATTAATTATATTATTGTTGTTACTAATTATTATAATCTAAGGTAGGTTTAAATTATTTAAAGATTTTAATTAGACTGGTTTTTAGAATAAGTTAGTTTAAGAAAAACTTCATGGAATCTAACTGGCGACCATTCGTCAATAGTAAAAAGCACCATTATCCTACGTAATTACCATCAGGTGGCTCGTTTATCTACATTTCTTACGTAAATTAGTTACTTACATGTTGACTAATAACATTTAAACAATCACCATGTTTATAAACATTCTCGAAGGTGTACTTCTGATGGGGCGAGCCTATGCATAAATCTAAATACTGGGTTAATATTGAGAATTTCCTATCTTTTTGTGATTATTTTGCATTTTTCATGCTAAGATTATAAAGTTATTTTAGTGAAGGAAAAATTTCTTGAAAAGTAAAGCGACAATTTCCTATTTGAAAAACCCTATAACACTGTTCGCTATAGGTATCGAACACAGGTCCCCACGCAAACGCACTTGCAACCACTATTTTATGAAATTTTAAGTATAATTATGTTTATTGTGTGATAAGTCAATGGTGTGACCTAACCGTGTCATGGAGGTCATTGTCAAAACCAGTGTATGCATCAAAGTGACCTTGACGATGGCGGAAACTGTAAGCCATCATTTTTATTTTTGACGGTAAAAAATTTAAGATCATCCACAGTGAATGAACATTGTTACCTATCTAGAAAAGATATTGGAAAGATTTATTAAGGAATTTAAAAAATCTATCTCATAATTGTCAATAAAATAAATAAATAAATATTCTTCGACATTTTACACAGCACCATATAGTCCCAAACTAAGCTGAGCTCGTACTATGGGTACTAGACAATGGATATATATGGTATATACTTATATACTTTTTTTTTGTAAATACATACTTATAATACATAAGAAACACCCAGACGAACACAAACACTTATATTCATCACATAAATATTTGTGTTCTGTGGGAATCGAACCCACGACCCCATGGTCAGCAGTCCGGTACTCGAACCACTAAACCACAGAGGTCGTCAATAACGCGTAAACGCATCCGCAGGCGGCAGAATTAAATAAAAAGGGAATTTGCTTACATTAACCTGATTAAAGTTCCTACCGTAAAGATTCGTTAGGGGAATTTCTTTCGGTTACTTTTAATTAAAAAAGTGACCCTAAGATATTCCCTTTTTTAGACTAAATATGCGTTTCCCTCGTTATTAAGTTTAGTTATTAAGCTTCATTCCAATTTTTTTAAAAATAATAGTTATTATTTTAAAAAATATTGGAATTTAATTTAATATTAAAGTATGAGTAAGAAGGCAATTAATTAGTTAATTAACTGCCTTCTTACTCATACTTTAATATTAAATTGTCTCTTAATCTTCCAGATTATTAGGCCAGACAACTCGGTTTTGGAGGACATGCTGGAAGACCCACCTCTAACAAGGTCCCTTGGGTTTGCAATTCGAAAGAGGTTCGACAAAACACTGGAAGACGCCAGACTCAACCAGGAGTACATGTATCGCTACCATGAGATGCTGAAGGCCAGTCAGGAGTCATTTGAGAGCTTCGCTAGTCAAGACGAACGGAGGTTGCGACGTGTGGTCGGAGATCACAATTATGAAGTCATAAAAGAAGGTACGTAACTCGTAAGATTGATGCAATTACCGCCGCCCATGGACACCCGCAACACCATAGGAGTATCAACTGCGTTGGTTTTTGTTTTTTTTTTAAATGCTTACTAGCAATGTGGGTCGCACATTACTAGTATTCTTGTTAACCCCTCGTGCTAAGCTAAATGCTTGTGTTACGAGTGGGTTCACGTCGTTAGTGCAATGGGTGGGTTTCGAACCGGCAACCACATGATCGCAAGTCCGACGCCCTAGCCATTAGTCTACCGCCGCCGTTTAAAAAGGGCCTGGGCCTCCGGTATCGGAGAATTTATATTTCTGACATAGCATATCATCACGCCAATGTATTCCCAAAAGGTTTAGGTTAAAGTGTACACCCCATAGTTAACCGGTATGCTTAGGTCCAAAGTAATAGAGAGCGAGCCTATTGCCATGAACCGTGCATAAATCTAAACGCCGAGCTTCTACAGAGAATTTCTTTCAGAAAAACGGCCTCACCGAAAACCTGTGTTTCGCTGAGAGAACGAGGTTACCGGAGGCCCAAATCCTTTTAAAAGGTGGGCAACGCACTTGTGACTCCTCTGGTGTTGCGGGTGTCCATGGGCGGCGGTTATCGCTTACCATCAGGTGATCCGTCTGCTCGTTTGCTCCCGTATCCCATAAAAAAACCTTCTTGCTCGGCCGTCGCGTTTAGGACCAGTACCTATATAGATCAACGAGGCATTTATTTCTGTATTAAGATTAACCCAGTTATATTTTAACTGGGATTCTTTAGGCATATAACGTTGCATCAGCTTGCAAGGAGATATTATTATATGTTTAGCAATGATGAATGCATAATAAAATTGTTTAGAGTAGACACTCTCTCCGGCTCTCTTTAACAATTGCCTACTTGTATGTCTAAAATATTATTGATTTATTGATTGAATGTCTAAAATATTTAGGTAGGTATCAGATATTAAAATTTATAATCAATTAGCGAACACAGCTCCTTCGTATAGTTTTCCCAAATTATAAAGGGGGTTGAAAAAAAAAATTATACAAACTTTGTACTGACAATAGCGAACACAACAAAAAATATTACCTATGTAGTTTGGTACTTACTTTCTGCCCGCGATTTCTGTCCGCGTGGACTTCAGAATTGGGGCCTTGGATAAAATGTCCTTTGTGTTAGTCCAGATTATAAACTATCCGCGTGCCAAATTTCATCCAAATCATTCAGCCGTTTTTCGAGATTAAGTAACAAATAATTATACAATAAATCACATTTAAATGATAAAATAAATAAATCACATTTAAAAAAAGTTTAAGTAGTTCTTACCTACTGATGGGAATTTTATCGTTTTACGAATATAATATTTTTGAACCAATACTGTAGTCTGTAAGTATAATTATGTTAAGTTATCTCAAAATTCGAGGTGTGGCGTCACAATGATAGTTTCTACACATCGTCCCATGCATTATTATGATAATAATATTTTAACTTTTATCACATCTCTCATATTATTACCGTGTACCTATTGATAAATTTATCAAAATGTCAAATCTTAAAAGTTATCGTGGCTATTTCGAATACTAAAAAAAAAAGTCATCAAAAATGTTTTTAAATGTGCATCTACATGATAAACCATGGTTCAAAGGCATACCTAGGTAATTTTTTTTCTGAGGTGAAGATTATTTTTATATAAAAATTTCTATGTTCAAGTAATACTGATTAAGTAAGACTATTAGTGCTTTTAACAAATTTTAAAAAATATGTACATGAATTTGAATCGGATGGGGATAGATTATTAAGGGAAAAAACGCGCAGAAAAGACTTTAAGGGTAAAATTGCTCCATTAAGTGACATCGCAAAGCATAGTCCGCAATATCAGGCAGTTAAAATATTTAACAAATTACCATTAGATCTAAAAGTTGCATTGTATACGGGCTCATTCAAAAGTAAGCTTAAAACATTCCTATTGGAAAGATGTCTTTACAACATTAATGATTTATAAATAAATTGACACATATTTTTGTAATTCTGTATTAATTTTAATTTTGTGATGGTATTTTTATAGCAATGTATAACCAAATTAATTGTGAAATGAAATGTGTGCATGATATTCTGTTTATGTAATTTTTTTTATTAATCTTATTTTATTAATCTAATCTAATTTTTACTTATTATTAATCGATTTTTTATTTGTTAATTCTTATTAGGTAATTTATTGTTAATTGTTTTTCTAATGTTTTATGTTGTTTCATATTCATACACAAATGCATTTTGTTCTTGAATAAAATTGATTGATTGATTGACTGATATGGAGGAAAATCTGCTATATACGCATACAATCTCTTGAATACCTGTTACCAATCTAAAAAATACTGTAGCCTAACCCTAAGCACGAAGTACTATCGAATTCGTATCGTGAACGTATCGAGTTTTGTTCTGCTACAAATCTCATACATACATACCATACCTGCATATTTTCAAGCCTGTCTCCCATTGGGGTAGGCAGAGATTATATAGATTTCCACTTGGTACGATCCTGGAACACCACTTTCGCTTCATCTACGTTCATTAACCTCCTTCTCATACAAATTATTCTCGATTTCGATTGGAATATGTTTGAGGAAGTTGTTCGTGCTTAGGCTGCAGTACACCATTGCACTCAGATCCGGATTAACTGTCAGGGCCCCGAGGACACACGTGTCGGGGCTCCTTTACTTTCTAACATATTATTTCAGCCGGGTCGAATTAAGTGAAGTCATAAGTTCAAAAAAGGCTTTTCAAGGGGCGCGGGGCCCTACAGCTGATACGGGGCCCCTAGGCAGTTACACTGCCTCATGAAAAATCCGGCCCTGATCAGACTTCTGAGAATTGCACAGTAAACCCAATAACATTTTGCTCTACCTTGGAAACCTTTTATTTATAAATTCAGCCTATTATTTTCCTCAATTTCTGATCACTTACGCCTTGGATTTGAATTCGGACTGCTATGCAAGCCAGAGCCTATACTATAATGGATTTACTTATAAAATAGCATGGCGTTAAGAGCAGGAATCTCTCCCTCTCAATTGCAAGACGCGTGGGACGGCCTGAGGCCAGTGGCTTTCTAGGAAATAGCTGCAGACTATCTCCTTTGCTTTTGCACGAGGAATAAACATAGGAATTGTTCTACAGGTGTCCTAGATCGTCGTCGCAACGCGCCTCGCTTCCAGTCTGCCGTCGGCAGGCGAAGAGCTCGGACGCAGGCCCTACGTCGACAGAAACTCAACAGTCAGAGCTTGAGGAGTCACCTGCAACATTCTCGACAGACCACCTCTGATTAAATAGAATAGTACGGGTTTCTGAGACACGTGAATAGGTATTAGACTAAGAAATAAAACTACTTTTTATCCGACTGCGCCCGAAGGAGGGTTGTGGTTTTTCAGTGTAGGAATGTAAGAATTTAACTTATTTCTTTGACAAGCTCTGTAGCCTTGACGGCTTGGTGGATTTTAGATTGAGAGGGTTCGTTGGATTCGTCTCAATTATGAGAGTGACATTGGGTAATTGACTTACCCAGTGTATATCCAATATAAAACTGTTCTTAAAGTAAAAAATCAAAAACCCCGACTGACGAAAATGCAGCATGCAGTCAGAGGCATCGCTTTAAGATCTTGATTCCGACTATTATAATTGGTCATAGTGTTTCCAACTTTTTTGGCAGACCATGGATGCTGTAACGAAAATTCCCGAAATATCGGCAAAATAAATACTATCAATACAACGCGATCGATTTAACAATTAATAGTTAAAATTAGAATATTATTTAGTTTTGTCGACAAAGTCTCCCAGATCTCTCAGGGTTAGGTTAGTTCCAAAATATGTACTTATTATAGGTAATTTGTAAATAGATTATGATATTAGTTGATAATAAGATTTTATAGATAGGTACATAAATAAACCAATATGACGATATAACTTTGTTTTTTTTTTAATCCTACCAATCTGTGGAAAAAATTAGGTGTCCTAATGCTGGGCAAAGTCACTTTCGACGACTCTTTTCTGGAATCGCCTTTTTATTAAGTATATTTTTTATAATTATTTCTTAGGCTTACCCTGCGTTAGACGAACGACTCATTAAAACATTTTTTTAATTATATTTTATTAGGATGATACTATATACTTACTTATGTATTTACCGGGGTGATTTTCTATAAAAAATAATTTAAATAGGTAACTGTTACGCTAGAGGTCCTGGGTTCGATTCCCAGATCGAGCAGTTATTTTGAGTTTTTATATGAAATTCTCGTGATGATTTGGGGCCTCAACATGCCGGAAAACTTTGGGTATATATATGCACCTCTCTGACTAGCCCTTCGAGGAATTGGTAAATATGTATGTATAAAACGCATCGCGGCATACAAATAGATTCACTCATTTCTTTTTCATGCAACTTCATCGAGAGAACTAGGATTTATGGACCTAGGAGAATAATGTGCTGAACTACCACTTTGTAAGAGTGATGGTACCTACATGTGAACTCATTATAAATCATTTCGGCTCAGTGGCTGATTATTCGGCTTCTGCGCTCGGCTGGTGGGTTCGATCCCCGCATGGAACTAATATAATTATTTTGTACGACCTACAGATAGTATTAGGTATTGTTTGTTCTGTGGTATTTTTACGAGTCTGGGTATTTCAAAACGCACCCATGTTCATGGGAACATTAGAACAAGGTCAATTTTTAATATTACATAAGCAAAAACGTTTAATTTAGTCACGAATTACATAATAATAAGACGCAAGCTAATAAATTGTACTGTTTGCCATTATACTGTCATCAGGCGCTTAGCTTAGGTTATCTTTAAGGTAACAACATTTTAGTAACTGCTTGATATTATAATTATGACAGGCGTTAGCCTGCTTCAGAATTTTATACCTTTGATTGTTTATTGATCTCGGGCCGTTTGCATAAGAATAATAAAATTAAAATCGGTTCATAAATAAGAAATAACTTTTTTGTTTGTGTACCTACCGATTTATTTATTATACAGACAGTGCCTGAAGACGATATAATATAAATTAAACCCGTACTCTATCTTAGTAAAAAAAGTAATTGATAAAAACAAAAAATGGTCCAACATCCCATATAACTGAGCAAGAACACGAAGAAGATTATGAGCTGACATTAAGCTTGTATGGTAATTTGCAATTTTCAGTTACATAAACACTATTTAAGTTTCGTTTCTTATTTGAAAGTACTTTTTTGTAGAAGAAACTGCTGCTCCAGCAAAAAGAAAACTCCATACCTACTCATCAACTTCCAAGTTAATATTATAAATGCGGAAGGAACTATTCTCCAGTGTGTTTCGTTACATTAGCACATCTAAACCATTTTAACATAAACCAATTTTCGTCCACTTCTGGACGTGGCCCTCGTAACCGTCACAGAGCCCGATCTTCGGCGTTCCTCATCCAGTCACTGCCAGCTGCTTTCCGCTTCCGCAGTCGTCACTCCAGTTGGCCGGCACTCTACACTACGCCTAATCTGAGGAACCATTTTGTCTATAATATTATATTATATTATTTGAATATAATATTTGGGATGTAAGTGAAACCGCAGGCACCTATTGGTAAAATAAATAAATAATTCTCAGTAAAAAAAACATTAAAAAGTTATAAAACAGAAAACTATCAAAACTCTTTTGATGTTGATAAAATAATAAGAGGAGAACTCCGACAATTTCAAAAAAACGTTTAAGTAATTGTTGACGATAAATCGACGGTATCTAGCTGATATGATTACGTCACTAAACGTAAATATTCACCAAATATAAAAAAAAAAGTCTCGCATGATGTGCATTTTTGAGAAAACCTTATCGTGAACATTAATTTTACAGTGAGAGTCCTAGATTTTGAAGAAAATAAAAAAAACTTCGGGAACAAGGGGATTATAGCGTAATAGTCTGATTGAACGTGATTTGATATAAATAAGTCAGTATTTAGAGTTCCTTATCTTGTTTTAGATAAACAGGCGAAAGTACATGTTGATTAAGATGTATGCTTCGACATTGAAATAGAAGCTTTATTTTCATGTGCGTAAGAGTCAACGAGATATTTTCCTAGGAAAAAAATTACGACGATATAATTTTTGAAGTATACCAAAGTATGAACATTTTTCGGCATAGCTTATCGCAAAATTAACCTTTTTGGATATTTTAACGGTTACCGAAATAACGCAGAAAAAGTGTAGGAACAAAATTAGGGATTATTTCATTGAGTAATGATAAAATAGCATTATATACAAGCATTACTTGTAATCTTGATTCGTACCATAAAGACAGTTGTTGATTGTTGATAAGCTATCGTCGCTCAGATGTTGAATCGGGTTTGTTTCCAGGTTCAATTTATTTGTCTAAAATATTTTTGTGTTCATAATTGTCAGGACAAGATTTGTCTGCAAGATCTTTTTTAAATTACCGGATAAGTTGGAAAATTGGATGGGAAAATATACACAGTCAAAGCTGCGCTGAGCGTTGAGAAGTATGTGTGGGTAACTTTGAAAGATAGAGTGAGAAACAGTGTGATAAGGGAGCGGTGTGGTGTGAAAGAAGGTGTAGTAACAAAGATTGAGAAAGGTATGTTAAGGTGGTTTGGGCATTTAGAGAGGATGGATGAACGGAGATTGACGAAACGAGTATACATGATGAGTACGGATGGAAGAGTTGGAAGGGGCCGACCTCGACGAACGTACCACGACCAAGTTGCGGCCGTTCTTAAAAAAGGTCAGGTTAAGAGCACCCTAAACCGACGATCATGCGTAGATGAAGCGAAAGTAGTGTGCCAGGATCGTAGCAATTGGAAATCTATAGTCTCTGCCGACCCCAATGATGGGAGACAGGCGTGAAAATATGTTGTATGCAAAGCTGCGCACGGGTCGCTAGTTTATAAATAAATTAAATGCACTTCTCTATCTTGTGTTCTGAATATTTGTAGCTGTCTATACATGTAGTGGCTCTGGGGACTTCCCTCTATCCATGCTACAACTTTGTCATCATGTTGTGTGTTTCCATTTAGGTTCTTAATGCGTTTTTTTGAATCTCTCGGACTATCTTTTGTGGGGAAGAAGCCCAGTTCATTTGAGTGGTTACACTTAGTGGTGGTGGGGCATACTGGCATTGCTTTGCTTTTTCCAAATAGGAGTCCAGTTCGTCCCGCCATCTCCGTCTGTGCCTCCCACGTCTTCGTCGTCAACAATTAATACTGATTATAGTAATAATGATGAGAATAGCAATGATGAATCAACTTTATTATTGTGTCCTATTTATCGTGACGTCCGACAGTGTATCCGAGCGCATAAAAGTACATAAATATAAATATGCTGAGGTTAGTCAGCATGGTACGAGTCACGCTTCAACTTCAAAGAGCTTCGCTATAGCCGGCAGTGCAACATCATAATAAAATAGCACACAATATGAAGCATCTTGGCATCTTCTTAGTGTTCTCCTGTCTAAGATTGTCTATACAGGTTAGTTTTACTTATACACAATGCTTATGAAAATCATTATCATCAAAGAGATCGCTGTTAGTGACAAGATCGCTCCTTGATCGATCGATCGAACGTTTCATACAATATCATTCAATCTTTTTTTTAAACGTTGCCCCACTTTAGGATTTTGTCCTGTATGCCTTTACAAACATAAATTCTCACATATCTACACAAACTAAAAAAAGGTAAACATTTAGGTCTTACAAATTTTATAACATTGGAATTGGATAATGTATAGACATTAATTTTTGGTATTCATTAAAGAGTATTTTATTCTATCATGTCATACCAGCCTTTTCCGAAACAAACGATGACTATTAGATATCCACATTCGACATGAATGTAAGGGATAAACATTGTCTTTCATTTATAAGTTACAAGTATTTTAATTTTTTTAACGAAGAAAACCTCTATTTTGTGTCATTTTGGTTGTACATTAAGAGAGAGTTATAATAAAAGTCCTCCGTATTGTTTTGCCCAAATGCTAAACTTTCTTATTCCCTGCTATCTTTACCCGCGGTTCTTTGACACAACAAGCCTGTTCTTATCCAAGGCTCTATCTATCTCTACAGGGTTAAATTGAATAGGCGCGACAAATTAAATTACTTATCTTAATACGATTCTATGTCTAAAAAAGAAAATTTAGAATACATGATTAATTAAAATAATTGTAAGTACTTTTTATAGTATTTTAAACTGCTATTTTAAAAAATAGGTAAATGATAGTAAGTGCATAGCGTATACTAGTATTCTATTATCTGTGGCGTAACGTAACTAGCTAGCGTAACTATCTGCATATCGAACATCTAATTTAAGAAATAAGTTTATTTTTATAATTTAGATCTATAAAATTACATTTTAAAATTAATAAGTATTAGGTACTGAATAACATTTAGATTTTCTGCTTGTTTTCAAAGACACTCTGTATACCAAAATTCATCACTATTGGTTTAGCTAGTTAGCAATAGTAGCACTAGTACATAGTAATAAACAGACAGGCAGTAGGTATTATAGTGTATAGGAGCATTTTCGTATGGAGTTAGATTAAAATAGTTAGTTTTAGTTAGATACAACTGTATGTTAAGAATTAAGATGGACCAAAATATAACCTACAAAAACAAACTGTTAGTTTAAAACAAAAGAAGAAATGTTAAATTAGTTGTTACGACCGGGACCGGCCGGAGAAAATGTCAAACAACGTAAAAATCGTGTACAAACAAATAAAGTTGACCTCGTGCAATGTTCTAGGTCGATTGAACTGAGCATGTCTGTATCACACAGTAGCGGGCGAGACTTCATTGCAAACGGATGCCTCGCTTATCCATTAGTTTATTACCTCCATACCTAATCAAGACATTATCCTCAACCGGTTACTATAGATAATGTCGATATTATGTGTGTTAATATTCCTCTGTTTGGTGCTAAACTCCTTCGAGGTAATGCTTAATTAATTTGTTTGGAATACATAACAACATGTTTGTATATCTTTGTTGTTTTTTCTTAGGAGTGGGCGCTTTGTGTTGTGTTATATTTTAAGAGTGAACATTACCTACACAGGATGATTTTAGTTTGTACCTTAGATGAAACTTCATATATAGGTTCTAGTGTACAGGTCCATATAATTAAAAGATATGAATATTCAATACAGCTGTCCCAGGGCGTTGACCCCGAAATCAAATGTATAATGATTATTGTGGCTTCGTGTATATCAAGTAGATAGAGTTTGTTTGAACTCGATTATCTCTGGAAGTACCACTCGGATTTGAAAATTGTTTCTGCATTTGATAGCCCAATTCTTGAGGAAGGTTAATGACTGTTTAACATCACGCTATGATCCTTAGGAGCTGAGCAAACAGAAAAAAATGATACTATGTAATAGGTATCTACTTACTACATTCTTCGAAGTAAATTATTCTAAGTTTAGCCTAGCGTAATTTAGTACAATGTGTGAGTCCGAGTTGTAAACACCGGCCAACAACACCTCGTCTGTTTCATTCCATTGTGGATAAAATTTATTATTGCTAGATTTATTGGGGATTTTATTTTCAGTTAGAAGTCTAATAAAATTATGTATTCTGTCATCGGGAGTGATGTATACTTACATCATGTAGGTAATATAACGTGAATACTGTCTAATATCGCGTAATTAACACAATCTGTGTTGCGGAAAAACTAGCCTTAGGCCATACCTACCACGTGATACTGCGATATTTTTTAGGTTGTAAAAAAGAGATGCCACCCTTCAGTTTATAATATACCTCAGAGATAATATACATACAGCTATCCCTTTCCCTTTTCCACAACCCCAAGATTATCGCATTATACGCATGCTACATGATAGACGTCAGCAACCACCGTTGATATCACTCGTGCGTTCACAATTTACAAGGCACATAGTAACTAAATGTTAGCGAACTATTGGAAATATTTCGAGATGACAAATATTATACTACTTACTTGGTGCTACCAACCCAGTCGATAATTGGTGGTATTAACCCTCGCGAGCAGCATAGTTCTGCCACCTCAAATAAAGACTCCAGTGATTATAACTTTTTGTACCAACGTTTGTTTTCCGAACCGGGCGTGAAGTTTGCCAATTGCCGTTACGCCAGAATGGTGGACTGTAGCCTAACTTGACCCTTCTTAAACTAAGAGGACATAATTATGTGCCTATATAGCAGAAAATGGGTTGATGATTCGCCCCTTGTTCGATTTCAGAGGTTCACATCTAAACCGTCTAAATCGAACTAGGGGCAGGCCCTTCTTCTCCGATGGGTTAGCGCCCAATGGAAAAAAACGGCCTGCCCCTAGGGTAAGTGCCCAGGACCTAGCGGGGGCTTAGGAGGCCCCCTAGTTCCCACTCCTTTTGTTTTTTTTTTGCATTTGTTTATAAAATAGTCTCTTGACATATAATTATCTTAAGGGATTTGGTTGATTGGGATATAGGATAATGGGGCCCCCCATTATACTATATCCCAATAGGATAAAGGCGGCCCAGAATAGGGGTGCTACAGGTATCTTGCGCTATATCTACCAGTTTACAGTCTTAGTTTTAAAGTCCGTCAACCCACGTGACATTAGGAAGAGGAAGCCCGCGACAATGAGATAATAATGAGTTGATTTTATTATGACTATGAAATATAATTCATTGTCTCAATACTGGCGATGCTATACTTCTAGTTTCAATGTTGAATTTTTTGCATTTTCACCGACATCAGCTGTTCTCAAGCTGTTTTATTACTACAATTAGGTAACTTATTTATTAATATTAAATCAAACACCTGTTAAATATGATACGTGAAACAAGAAACTTTGCATTACCAAATTCAATCAAAGAAAATGATTGAAAAGAAGAAATTATTATGTTTCAAATTTGAGGGGAGAACTCACCTAGAGTTCTGTTATCAGTAATGTCTGAAATTTTTATCTTGTTTACAGATATCCACCCCTCAAGATGACCACTACGTAGCGGCAGTAGTAGAGTACATAGTGGACAGGAATGTCGAAAACAACTTGGTCAATTACGCGAATCTTATACAGGAAGCCGCACAACAGGTGCCTTGTATATTGTATAAATATAATTATGTAGCTATATTTTTGGTATCATGTCGGATGACATCGGAATATGTCAGGAGAAAGTTTATTCGGTTTTTCTGAAAAACTCTCAGAGTTTGCTCGATTCTTGCGTGGCTTGTAACCAAACATGTAGGTAACCTATCTAAAATATCAGCTCAGGTATGTTTTTTTTCGCAAAACTTGGAAAGTCCCAATACTTTTTATGATTTGTTATGAAATAAAGAAAATAAACGTTGAAAGAAGGTTATAAAGAGGAAAGAAAGTAACATAGACTCTAAATTTTGTTAAACGTAAAACGTTAGGGATTCTCACCACGATTACAAAATATGATTGATACGTAGGTACTGATTGGAAGTTTGAACATGGATGATAAAATGCCATTATATCCAAGGATTGTATGGTAACCAGACTGACAAAATGTCCTCAAATGTTTTCAGAATGCTGACATAGTGGTGTTCCCTGAACTAACGCTCACAAACAGTTCGACATACTTCGAAGTACCTCTGTATGGCGCTTTGCGGGAGTACCCCATACCGGCTCTTAGCCCTGCGCTGTATGATAGGGTAAGTGGATTAAAGGAACCAAACATGTTATGCCTATGCTGCCCATAGGGGGGATAAATCATAATATGATTTACGGACACAGCTCCATAACTTGCCATAAGTTTCCAGTATAAACTGACCCACGGCTTTTCATATACTTGGAGGTTAACTTATACTGGAAATCGGACCTATTACATTGTGTAGTCCTGTGTCCGTGAATCATATTATGATTCATAAAAAATTACCAGCCTCTCTCTTAAGCTGTGTTATTTGAAATCTGTGCTAAATCTCCGAGGATTCCTCTAGCATTCCTCCTTCGATTGAGTAACAGACCCTACGCTTGCGATTTTTTGTATGTTATTCTGTATTATACTTACATGAATTCAGTGGTCCTAAAATACTTAGCGTGATTACGCTACAATCCTGGGTACGGTAGAGCAGTGTTATTGGGTTTTTATATGAAATTCTCAGGATTCGGTTTTCAGTTTGGATTTGAGCCCGCGGTTAATGGCAATAGGTTCTTCCCCCGTTATGTGCCATCTAAACATACTCACTCTTCTGGGAATACCGGTGTGATTGTACCTTGCGATTAAGAGAAAGAAATGCTGCTCTACACAATATGTAGTGTTAACTGTTTTTCACAACCTAAATATTTGTGGTACGGCCACTGGTTGGACAATATACAAGACAGCTACAGCCTCCGTATTTTATTAGAAAAATCGCTACAAAATGTATATGGAAAGCTAATCCTATATACTGTTTTGTAATTATTTCAGTACCTGGTAGCTATATCAGCGGCAGCACGGCAGCACGGGATCTATGTGGTGATCAACGGCCGCGAGTTCATGGACTGCACGGTCCAGAACACGGGCGAGTACTGTCCTGAACAGAAGGAATACACTTTCAACACCAACGTAGTATTTGACAGGACTGGAGCCGTCATTGACAGGTAGGAACCCTATGAAAATCCAAGTTCAAGTTCTTCAAATTAGTCTAGTGCACGGTTCTAAAAAGTTGTTCCTTTGGTAGAGAATCCGATAAGAAAATCCCATGGATGGATACATACTTTTTAAATTGAGAGGGCTTACATTATTCCCTGGTGTTGTACCAGTGAATAATGTAACATCTCTACTAGCCATATAACTAGTACAATATCAGTGAATAATGTAAGATCTCCCAATCGCATAACAGGATGTTGTCGACAAATCCTGTCCAAGTTAGACCGGGAAGATTAAATTATTAATAGAAGGTTCCCAGCATACGAGAGTTCAACGACATCCGTAAAATGAACTTTGTGTACCGTCTCCTTAGGTTGAACCAGGGCGTTTTACTGCAATGAATTTAAATAGGATGGGAGAGACATTATTTTATTTATAGTTCGTTATTTAAAAAGGTGGCATTATAGCCTCAGAATTAGTCAGGATTAAAAAAAACTGTGGTCGTTTTTTGTCAGATATTTGGCAGAATTTGAAATGAAGATTACATTTTTCGATTCGGCAACCCTTAAAATTACTGTCCGGTAGGCTGTATTTATAAAGAAAAAAGGATTAGTTATCACAATCAAGGACACCACACTTACTTAGTAACATAAAAAAAACTAATTACCTAATTACTCGTATTATTTTCTAGGTACCGCAAGATCAACTTATTCGGGGAGTACGGTCGCACGCCCGCCTTGCGTCCCGAACTCGGTGTGTTCACCACAGACTTTGGAGTCACCTTCGGCCACTTCATCTGCTTCGACCTCATGTTCCAAGTGCCAGCTGTACAGGTTGTCCAGAAGGGCAATGTTAAGGATGTCATATTCCCCACAATGTGGTTCTCCGAGTTGCCGTATTTGACTGGCAAGTAGTATTTACTAGTTCTCTTCTGAAATGGAACTTATATTTTTTTTATGGGATAGGGGAGCAAACGAGCGTCCGGATCACCTGATGGGAAGCGATAACCGCCGCTCATGTGCACCTGCAACACCAGAAGGGTCACAAGTGCGTTGCCCGTCTTTTAAAATGGTTTGGGGCTCTGATAACCTTACTGACTCAGCAAAACACAACGCAAGCGTTGTTTGTGAGGTTGTGTGCCGGTTTTCTGTATGGCCGTGGTATCAGTACGTTCGAGCCGGCCCATTCGTGCCGAAGCATGGCCCTCCCACGTCTAATTGTGGGGCGACCTGTCATAGCAGTTCACCTAAAAGTCGTGTCCGCGAATCATATTTTGATTCTACCGAGCTGATTCAGCTAAGTGGCGGTTCTTACCGCAGAGATCAGCAACGATCATGTCGGCCTTCCTTGGCCGTAAAAGTAGCCGAGTAAGTAGCTGCTGTTGCTAAATGCTATAAAGATTTGAGTGACGAGCTTATCAAACCGGTTATTTCTATTTCAGCTGTGCAGATCCAGGAGGCATATGCTTACGCCCTAGATGTCAACTTTTTAGGAGCTGGTGCCAACAATGTCAGAGTTGGCAGTGCAGGTACGCAATCAATTCAATCTCCTCATCCTGCCCTTATCCCAATTTATTTCAGGTCGGCGCTGTAGGTGTAAATCTTTTTCTTTCATATACCTATCTCTATCAGCCGTCGTCTCATTTCATCTCCTTTGTAGCCATATCATCATTCTCTCACACATTCCATATTTTTTCATTGCAATTTAATTGATCGCTTTTAATTGAATTTAATTGATTAATAATGCCCAACACTGTCTGTACGTACAGGTAGATACTTTATCTAGTTATACCTACCATTAATTTTCTTCATTATCTTAGTATTAGGTAACGGATACAAAATCAAGTTTATTTCTGTAGTCGGTAAAATCTAAGTGATTTTCCTATAATTTTCCAGGTTCGGGAATCTATTCGGGAAAGGCTGGTGCTCTGATTAGCATCATGCCAGGAGTACCTACGACTCGAGTGCTCGTCGCTACTGTGCCAAAAGTACCTGGACAAGTAAGTACCTACTAATTGTCCTAATCAAAAGTACCTATGTTTAAACTAGTTTAATTGTTTTAGTGCAAAGTTTTAGCTGCACATTCAGCAATTCCTGTAAGCGAATGTTCATCACTACTATAATTTTGCCGAAATATAGGTACCTACTAGGTTAAATTTAAAAGACACATAACTAGACAAGGAGCTTTATTATTCCAGTTTAAGTTTCTAGCATGAGAGGTTATTTTATTCTAGCAAGTTATTATATGACGTAGCCGTGTGTACGACCGTCGGCCATTGAGTCAAGTCTTGTTCAAGTAAAAATGTCTGGTAAACCATTTTTTGCATGTCGCATGTTTGCGTGTTATGGACAAGAATCAAGCAAGAAATTCCATAATTCTTATCGTGAGTGGTCTTTGTCCGATGGTAGACGCAGTAGAAAAAAAAATTGAAGAGGTGTTTCGCGGTGGAAATATTACGTAATATTCTAAAAAGGTGCCGAGGAAAGCTGACAAAAGTCGACAGAAAAATATTAATTTGTGCACAAGCTAACGACGTAAATATATCAAACTCGCTAGTTCGTGCACAAGTCAATATTTTTCCTGCAATACTTGAAGAAGAGCCGTATAATCACTAAGGTGGTAGAATTCTATCTCAGGATCCGTTTAGCTGGGTAGGTACTACAGCTTTGCCAGATTTGAAATCTTTTCATGTGATTGTCGTGGCAAATGAAGGGGCGGCAATATGGCAAAAGAAGTTAAGTGCGGTTTTTAGCCAGTATGATTCTGACATACCCTACCACAATCGAAGAGATTTACCTAAAATAATGAAATGTCTATCTGATACGGACTAATAAAAATCAACTTTTCTCAAACCATCAACAATATATTACACTCAAAAATATAAAACTTTCGCAAAATAACTATATATAATAAAACCTCTTTTTCTTAACACCACTGATAACTATGAAGATTTTATGAACACAATTCTCCTTCGTTTCTCTACACAGGTGAAAGGGCCAGTTCCCGGGCCTATCTACGATGACCCCGCAGACCATGACAACCTACTTTTAATTACTGACCCATCCCTCCCGTCGCACGTCACTAGACTCCTGGTGGAGGGTCCTCAGGAGTTTACACTGGTGGACCGCGATGTCTCCTGCACTTTCAAGGCCACGCTTCGCCGAAGAGAGGGCAGCACTGTAAGTGGAATTTAAAAATTGCTAAATTCTGGTTGCTTTTAGCATGATGCCATCCTAGAAAGATATCAAAAAAGGTTTATTTTAAATTGCAAGTAAAGTTTTTAACTTAAAATCAGTCGGCTTCCTTGTGCTTAGTGAATTTAAGTCCGTATTTTAGTTCCCCCAGTACCAGCAGTACATTACAGTTCAATCGAAATAATTGTGCAGGTCTGAAAAACAAAACATCCGCATGTGGTTTTTCAGAAGTAAATTTTATCATAAAAACTCGGTTTAGACACAATTGGGGTTTGCAATGTTTTGCATTCTTGTATTATTTCTCATTCATTTATTAACTTATATGTATTTATTTTTAAATATTTTTACAAAATATAAAAAATAGTAGTCGTCGGTCGGGAACGGGTTAAAGCTACCCGGCGGTCAGGGCTCCAGAGAAAGGAACCTTCTTACAATACGCGCCGTATCCAGGAGTACCGCTTTCTATATCAATCAGGCCCATAACCCAGTTGCGTAACGAGAGCCTCCGCAGGTGTGAGTCGAGGCTCTTGGCTAAGACCATTGACGGTAACAACTATCGGTACAATGGACTGCATTTTGGATTATTATGTACTAGTTTCTATGTTTTTGCATTAAACACTTAATTCAGTGATTTTACTTCAGACGCACACATTGGAAACGTTGTATTGATGTTATATAATTTCTGACGTTCCGGATCCAGCCAATTTCTTGGTTAGATTATTTACACCTATCCATGTTTACCAGTGACCATGGATGCTGTAAAGCAATGGTCCCCAAACTTTTTTATTTTCTTGACCACTGCCTATTATTTCTGTTTTGGGTAGACCCCTCCCCTTGCTACCTTATTTTTTTGCAAATTTATTATACAATAAAAACCTGGTACCTGACCAAGTTTATTTTCCCACTGACATAGACCCCTTGTAGGTCGCCATCGATCCCTGGGGGTCGATATAGACAATTAGACAACTTTGGGTATCACTACTGTAAATTTAAGGCTCTGAAACGTAACTAAATTGTGTAATTTTTGTTATATCAAAATATTCATTTATATATTCATTATAAAGTAAATATATTCTTTATATATTTTCATTAACTATTATAAAAGCTTTTATACGTGAGTATATTTCCTCAGTGTTAGTAGTTTTGCCAATTAAATTATATGTATTAAAATATATGAAATAGTTAAACGCTTTTTGCTTCTTATTTTTCTAACAATAAGAGACATAATAATAACCATAACAGGTAATAAGTAATAATTTCATAACACTGTAAAAAGGTATTCGATTGAGAGGCGTAGGTCGGTAGTGTTTTTATTTATATCATTGCATGGGTATACAATATTAATAAGTTAGTATAGTTAAGTATACAACTAATCTGAATACCTATAACTAGTGCTTGTTTTTGTGGCTGTACCTCTAACGACCTAATTTAATTTGCATTGCATGTTAAAGGTAAGTTGGATTTTTATTTTATTATTAAGCAGGTACTGAATACTTACCTTATTTTCATTCATCATCAGTTATGACTACATTGTTGCCTGTAATAATCATAGTAATTAATGAAATTAATAAATCATAATTTTATGGAGATTGCGCATTACCTACCACGTTATTCAACACCAGTCATTAATCTTATTCAGAGAAGTATAATTATTAATAGTTTAGTGTGAGCTATGTATCCTTATTGTCACATTTTCAGCCGGTGCAGTACAGAGCCTTCATACAAGACGGCAGCAACACTTACGCGCGGCGTCAGGTAGGTGTCGCCGCCTGCCTCCTCACCGCCTGCAAGACCGAAGACCCCATCACCTGCGCTCACAGGTACCTTTAACCCTGCACTCGTTTTTGTTGCAAGCTACCTTGTATTTAATGTAGTCCAATAGAAAAAGCACTCTCAGATTTTCACAATTTTCGGGGAAAGTTCCCCAATTTTCGCCAAGCACCATATGTGGCCTATGAAAAAAAAAATCCAAATCGGTCCTCCTATATCCATGTTTCCTTTAGGTATATCTAGTCAACATATTCAAATTAACTACTGTATATTTAAGACGCAGGTTCGAATCCTGCCTGCGAGTCGAATTTTTCCTTCACTAAAATAACTTTATAATCTTAGCTTGAAAAATGCAAAAAAATCACAAAAAGATAGTTAGTAGGTATGGTAGCATCGTACGACATAGAACTAACCGTAAGGTAAGTCGTGTCGGTTGAGAGGCAAAGTAACTTGCTTGTCAATAGATGTTACTGACGTCACCTTTAAGACGTAAGTTCAGAATGTGAAGGCAAATTTCGACATGGCAGGTAGGACTCGCGGTGGCTTAGTGGTCATAGCGTCTGGTGTATCAAACCAGAAGACGCAGGTTCGAATCCTGCCTGCGAGTCGAATTTTTCCTTCACTAAAATAACTTTATAATCTTAGCTTGAAAAATGCAAAAAAATCACAAAAAGATAGTTAGTAGGTATGGTAGCATCGTACGACATAGAACTAACCGTAAGGTAAGTCGTGTCGGTTGAGAGGCAAAGTAACTTGCTTGTCAATAGATGTTACTGACGTCACCTTTAAGACGTAAGTTCAGAATGTGAAGGCAAATTTCGACATGGCAGGTAGGACTCGCGGTGGCTTAGTGGTCATAGCGTCTGGTGTATCAAACCAGAAGACGCAGGTTCGAATCCTGCCTGCGAGTCGAATTTTTCCTTCACTAAAATAACTTTATAATCTTAGCTTAAAAATGCAAAAAAATCACAAAAAGATAGTTAGTAGGTATGGTAGCATCGTACGACATAGAACTAACCGTAAGGTAAGTCGTGTCGGTTGAGAGGCAAAGTAACTTGCTTGTCAATAGATGTTACTGACGTCACCTTTAAGACGTAAGTTCAGAATGTGAAGGCAAATTTCGACATGGCAGGTAGGACTCGCGGTGGCTTAGTGGTCATAGCGTCTGGTGTATCAAACCAGAAGACGCAGGTTCGAATCCTGCCTGCGAGTCGAATTTTTCCTTCACTAAAATAACTTAATAATTTATATCATCAATATTTTCCCATTACATAATCTAACGAAATATCTAGAAATTGCAATGTCCATTTCGATAATTTCAATTTCAGGTTCGGCCACAACGAGGGAAATACTATAGAAAATCTTGAAATAGTGATGAACACATATCGCAACAAGTACAACGAAACACTTCACTGTGATAATATCGAATACTTTCCAGTTTCCATAATGAACAACAAGTTCCCGCTGAGCCCCAAGAATTTCACCTTCACCCTATCACTAAACGATCATTCTAAATGCGAACCGAAAAACCAAAACAGCATATCTGTGTTTCAGAAGGAAATTCAGTCTAAGAAAAATCGGGCTCGTCTTAATTTCAAGATCAAAGTGCCTCAGAATGAACTAGTGGCGTTCGCTATTTGGGGAAGGCTTTATACCAGGGATGTAGACCACAATAAGGATGTGTCTGATGAAGACAGACGGAATTTCAACACGATCCTGGATAATATATACGGAATTGACGAGTGATGCGACTGCTTCACGTGTAAAACGGCGATTTTGGATTATGTACTTATAATATGATTCACTTATAAAACACCTATGAATCGTCTCTGAGTTCTACATTTTAATTGATAAATAATAAGTAACAGTAGTAGGTACCTAAATTATTTTACACAGACATTCACAGTTCTAATAAAAATACCTAATATATTTTTACTATTTACTTGTGATTCCTAATGTCCTTTCTAAAACACCTGGGTGTTGTGTGTTGTCTTAGGTAAGAAAAAAAGTAATCATGACTCCTAGCATACATAACGCCTGTTTATTATTGCATTGCTTAACTTAAGTTTATTTGGTGTTGCCAATGACCGTGGGCAAAACCCTTGCGCTAAACAGAAACGGCTGACCAAGACAGCGGATCTGTGAATTCTAAAAAAAGAAACTTGTTTGACAAATCGGCAAGTGGCAACGATGTAATGACATAACCAACTAATGAGGAACGGTATTGTAGATACTTGCGTCACCTGAAGAACTGAAATTACTATAGAACATTTTGCAAGAGACGCTGCCGTCAATTTACGGCTAAATGCTTAAACTTAAAAACTTTTTTAAGGTCAACAACCTGTCCAAACGCTCATAAACTATCTAGGGGAAGGTGAGGTAATACGATCCCGGGAGGTCAAATGATCCCCCGCCGTAAATCTGAGGCAACTAGTGCCATCTATCCAAATGCACATGAAACATGTGTCCCGCACCCCTGTCAGTTGCCTTTCCGAGTGTCATGGCGGTGCGAGCGCTTGGCGTGATTTTATTAATAAAATATCAAAAAGTTTGGCTCTGATCTAAGGTAAGTCTGTTTTTGAACTTTCATTACTTTTTACATGTTCATGTTTATTGATATGTTGTTTTATTTGCGGGTATTAATAGCAGTTAGCTAATATTTAAGCAATGTTCGATCTCCGCACGTGGTATTTGAAGATTATTTTTTGATTGACATCTTGGAATTTGTTGTTTGGGGCGAAATGATCCCGTTATGTGTGTTTAAAATGATCCCTGGAATCATTTTACCCCATTAGTATTTGTTGTTTTTACAGATCATGCCGAGAATTTATATACGCAAAACTAATCGCCAAAATCGGCCTGAAGAACAAATGCTAAAGGCATTAGATGCCGTCAGAGATGGTATGCCTTATAAAACCGTAGAACTACCGTAGAACCGTACCAAGTAGAGAGTTTAAGGTCCCTGTGATGGCATTAAAAAGAAGAGCTAAAGATAGAAACAAAATAGCTGTAGGCTCCGCTAAAAAGTTAGCTAGCGAAAAGTGTTTAACCTAAGAGTAGACACATCAGTACTGACCAGCACACACTACAAAAATTAACTTGAAAAGGAAGCCAAAAAGAAAACAGATATAGAACAAAAGAAAGCCCTTAAGGAAGAGAATAAAATAAAAAAACGGTGATCAACAAACAGGAAAAGAAAAGGTGGTGGGAAGGAAATAGAGTCGGGAAAGGAAAAGGTGGCGGAAAGGGAAAAGGCAAAAAAAAAGCAAAACAGATCAGATTCTTCGGAAGAGGAGAATGATACCGAATGCCTCTTCTGTACTGAAAGCTACTCCAAAGACAATAAAGGCGAAGGGTGGATTAGGTGCGTTGTGTGTCTTATATGGGGACATCAGGGACGTATGACGTGGGAGAGCCATGCTTCGGCACGAATAGGCCGGCTCGACCGGAGTGATATCACAGCCTCACAGAAAACCATCGTGAAACAACGCTTGCATTGTGTATCGCCGAGTGAATGAGGTTACCGGAGGCCCAAACCCTTTTAAATGGCGGGCAATGCTTGTGACTCCTCTGGTGTTGTGGGTGTCCATGGGCGGCGGTTATCGCTTACCATCAGGTGATCCGTCTGCTCTGTGAGCTCTGAGGCTTGTGCGGGAGTGACGATGAAGGCGACTACTTACGATATTTGCCTTTCTGGTAATAAATTTGATAGTGTGAAAAAAAAATGAGGCTATAGGACTATTTCTAAGTTCCTGTTGTTATGAATAATACATATGATTAAAATAAAGAGCTGAGTGTTTTATTTCACTGATATTGATTAACTTACGGTATAAAATGATCCCTGGGATTATTTTACCCCTACCCCAGGGATCATTTTATACATAGGTGTGTATAAAATGATCCTTTACTAAACTTTTACAAAAACCTCTTGTACAAAAAAACTACATACATATAATAAAAAATAAGTATGCAGTTACAAAGTTAAGTGAATTCACTACCTCTAACAATAGAAATCTTGCGATTTTACTTTCAATTTTAGCCACAGTTAAGTTTTTCCCTTAAGGGGATCATTATACCTCACCTTCCCCTAAATTATATTTGATTTCAGTACTATAGATACAGAGCGGCCGTGTTTGATGGCGTGCGATCGTTCACTGGCGTGGCCACAGGGGGAGTGAGAATCTGTACTGTGTACGCCTGCACTGGAGATGCCAAGGATACTTGTGGTTACAGGTAATAATTATTAAGCCCATTGCTGGCCCACTAGGTACTGCGATAGAGCGTCCTCAAAGACTAAGATAGATTAAGCTATCTATAGTCCACGACGGGGCCCCAAGTCTTTTATTTCAATTGTATCAGAATGACCATCCAATGGCTCCAAATGTCATAAGAAATGACAGATTTCGCAGAGACAACTGTCAAAAATATTCATATCTGAATCCAATATGACGATTTTGACATAGTAAAATAGCAAACTTGGGGTCTGTAAACTTAACTTTAAGGAGTTCTCTCAGTTTGAAGTATCCAGATGATTTTATTTTTTGGAAATGCAAGCAATTAGTTATCAATTAATTTATTAATGACAAAGATTAAAATAACTACGAATAATATCAACTTAGAGAGCAGCAGGATCAATTATGAGATCTATTGAAAAAAAAATATATGTTCGTGTCTATTTTCATAGACCAGTAATTTATAATTAGGTACACAATTATGCAGTTTACCGACACAGACTATCAGTAAATCTATTTACCAAAAATAATTATTCAAAATAAGCAGTCCTGCTGGGCTTAAAATACCACTTTCGCTGAATCATAATTATTGTGATTCATTTTAGAAAATTGCTAAGGATCTGAAACTGATTTTAAATATGAATAATATTCAGAGGATTTGCTTAATTTGGGCTTTCTGGTCTTCAACTTCTCGATGACTTGTTCTTGAGCATTGATCATATTGTTTGACAGGTTCCCCGCCTACACGGCGAACACAACGGCCATTTTTGAGGAGCTATCCATCGTTGGTACAATGCCAACTCCAGTTCGCTCTGCTGAGTTGGAAACTGACGACTTCATCGCGTACCCGGTCTCCGCAACAGTCTCCATAATGCCTCTAGAAGCCACAGACTATACGTACACTTCCACTCCGAACAATGACGTCACTATACATACATTTACGTTGAACAATAATACTGCAGAGTTGTATTCGTTCGCGATCTGGGGCAGGAGGTTCCCGACTGACGGAGAGGTTGAAGATCCTCCTCTAGCGGAGGACGAAGCCGCTGAAGCCCCAACACCAGATGCTTCCGTTATTCATCTTCTAAGTCGAGTTTTGTTAGGGTCTATGGTAGCTTTACTATGTTTAACCCAATTTTAGATATAATTACATATAAAGTTCATATTTTTTAAATTATGCTATTCTTTATAAGAATATTAACCTAATAACACACACGCTCTTGGCGTAGCGGCTGATCGATCGGCTCCTGCGCCACGTGTTGAAGATTTGATCCCCACACGGAGCAATTTATATTTGTATGTTTGGGCGTTTGTGTTTGTGAGGATTTGTCTTTGTAGCAGCACGATACAGGAGAAAATCCTTGTTAGGCAATATTTTTTATAAAAAAAATATAAGTTAAATATAAACAAAAGCATTTGAAATAAACACTGCCATTATTATTGTGGATGTAAGTAACATTGGCTATAGCCTAACCAGTAGTAGGGGTATATTAGCTAATTCCTAGGTCGGGCGGAGTTATTGAGTTTTTCTATATAATTCAGTAGCAGTTCGGTTTGGCTTGGTTAAAGGCAATAGGCGTCTCTTAATTCAATTCAATTCTTTATTGCGTTCCATAATGTACATATAAAATTTAACAGATGGTAAGCTTAAAACTAAGAACCAATTATGGACCCTGTTGGGCACAGCAACGCTAAGTACGAGAGAGGGAGATGTACCTATACATACATTAATAATTTAATCATGATATTTTAATTACATTTTTCTAACTATATTTAGCCTATTCTCTTATTACATGGGACCAAAGTATACCGACGAACTGTGGTGACCACGGCCTAATCCTTCGGGAAATATGGGCGTGATAATAGTACTTACGTGCAATATTTAATTTGATTAAATAACGATTCCCATTTATGTGACGTTGCTAAAAATGGAAAGGACAACCAACAATTGCCAAAATATGATAGATATTTACGGACAGCTACATATCACGCTCCCAATGCATATGGAAAGTCGGGAAGTCAATGCGAGGAATATTGAATAATTATTTCAGCTATGTGTAGGTATCCGTGAGTACAACATTAATGACCTAATTCTACCTCAACGTAAGTTACGTTATACAGCGTTATTAATTTTATAAATAGTGTTACTGCCTCATTAGCCAAGTGGTCCTGAGCGCGACTGCTACGCTAGAGGTCCTGGGTTCGATTCCCAGGTCGAGCAAAGTTTTATTGGGTTTTTCTATGAAATTCCCAGTAGCAGCTCGGAGTTAGGAATTTGTGCCGGTTAATGGCAATAGGCTCGCCCCCTATTACATGGGACCTAAACATACCGGCGAACTGTGGGTGTACATTAGTACGCCTCTACCTAACCCTTCGGGGAATACAGGCGTGATGGTATGTTATGTAAATAGTGTTAAATAATTGTGAAATAAACCGTTATTACATACTACAATGCAGTTTAATTTAACCCAACCTTTTACATTGTCACACTGCTGGGCACAGGTCTCCTCTGTTAATGAGAGGGATTAGGCCACCACGCTGGCCTAATGCGGGTTGGCAGACTTCACACACCATCAAGAAAATCTCTCAGGCATGCAGGTTTCCTCACGATGTTTTCCTTCACCGTTTAAGCGCGTGATAATTAACTATTAATACGCACATGACTTCGAAAAGTCAGAGGTGCGTGCCTTGGATTCAAACTCGAGACCTTTGACTTGGTAGTCCAATGGTCATATCACTAGGCTATCACTGCCTAGTGATAGCCTAGTGAATACTATATATATAGTACTAACCTAGTACCTACCTTAAAATCCTGACATTTATATAGTACAGTTCAAAATAACAACTGAGAGATAACATCATTATTTTTAAGATAGGTACGTATATTTATTTCGTAACGTTTTTAAATCTTCCACATGTGATAAGAAAGAATATGATTGACTGTTTTGATAAATTGCAAGAATTGACATAACGCAACGTATATAGAGTGTTCTTATCTCAGAGTAACAATATTCTTATAATAGTGATATTTGATCCGGGGACAAGTTAAAGACATTTAGCGAGTCGTTGAAGTAATAAAAGTCGAGGTGTATACGAATTAGTAAGAATATATTTGGTACTAAAGCATCATAGTTATATTACAATAGTTAATATTACAAGTAGTATATCAACAAGAATCTACAAATATTATTTCGACCAATAGTTTGTAGGTCACTACAGACACACTGTTTTTTTTTTAACTGATGTGTATTGGTATAAAGTTGGTAAGGTGAGAGAAGTGTGGTAAGTAAGAGTGCTACGCTAAAGGTTTAGAGGTCAATTCCCAGGTAGATCTTTTTTTCTATTAAATTCTCAGTAGATAGCAGTAGCAGATTTGTACCCGATTAATGGCAATAAGCTCGCCCCCTAGTAATAGGGGATGTATAACTATTATATACGTATAAAGATCCAATGTAAATGGGACCTTACTGTTGAACAGTGCTAGTTAGCCCCTCGTGCTAAGCTAAGTGCTTGTGTTACGAGTGGGTTCACGTCGGTAGTACAATGGGTGGGCTTCGAACCGGCAACCGCAGGATCGCAAGTCCGACAAGTGAATATTAGGTTCATGTGTTTGTACATTTATTTATGATCTTTATCTTTATGTTACAACAGCCTGGTTAGCCTAGTGGTCCTAAGCACGCGATTCTGAGATTGATTCTCAGGTCGAGCCAATTATTATTGGCTTTTTCTATGAAATTCTCAGTAGCAATCGGAGTTTGGATTTTTTCCTTGGTGAAGTAACTGCCTCAATAGCCGAGTGGTCCTGACCGCGACTGCTACGCTAGAGGTCCTGGGTTCGATTCCCAGGTCGAGCAAAGTGTTATTGGGTTTTTCTATGAAATTCCCAGTAGCAGCTCGGAGTTAGGAATTTGTGCCCGGTTAATGGCAATAGGCTCGCCCCCTATTACATGGGACCTAAACATACCGGCGAACTGTGGGTGTACATTAGTACGCCTCTGCCTAACCCTTCGGGGAATATAGGCGTGATGGTATGTTATATGTTATGAAGTAACGGAGATTGTTAACAATTTGTTTATTACCTATAATAAATGGAGTTTAAGTCATCCATCCTGTATAAATATTTCGTATATTATCTTTCGTCAGTGATGCACACAGCTCAGGCGTAGTTCACACGTTACCTTATATACGCATCTGATATGTATAATAAATATGTAATAACTGTGCCAATGACGATACGTGGGATACGACGAGAATCTTAACATCGTGTGAAATAATCAACTATACATAAGTGTACTAGTATTCTATTATCTGTGATAAGTGTAAGAAACGCCGCGCAGAGTACATTCGTTATCTTCCCGTTAAATTGATAGCAGACATTAAAATAATATTGTTTTAAAAATTATATTATTATATTAAAAGTATTAGAGAAAATGGTGCAAAACAAAAGAGTGCTTGTTATATACACTGGTGGTACTTTTGGTATGCTGAAAAATGAGAAAGGAGGTTGGTTATTTAATTTATTTTGAATGAAATAGTACATAATAATAATGTTCTAGTTAAACCTACACGCTTCGCTGTGGCTTGGTCTGATTATATTTATTAGATTAGTAGGTAAGTAAAAGTATTTTACTTCCAAAAATATACAGAATGTAACGGTAAATAACTACAGTTATCACTGAAACCATGGCTACGAAATTTAAATTATGACAGATAAATAAAATAACATAACATACCATCACGCCTATTTTCCCCGAAGGGTTAGGCAGAGGCGTACTAATGTACACCCACAGTTCGCCGGTGTGTTTAGGTCCCATGTAATAGGGGGCGAGCCTATTGCCATTAACCGGGAACAAATTCCAAACTCCGAGCTGTTACTGAGAATTTCATAGAGAAACCCAATAACACTGCTCGACCTGGGAATCGAACCCAGGACCTCAAGCGTAGCAGTCGCGCTCAGGACCACTAGGCTAATGAGGCAGTTAAAAAAATTACGTTCTGTTTTAATTAATTTTAGTACGATACCGTACACAAGTTCATGAATTATAGGTACGTGCTTGAGTTACTTGACCACTGTAAAGACTGTCTGTACCACCCACCCGTGGTAAGTCGCGAATTTGTATCTCATTAAGTGAACTATGTTCTTTTTGAGAAATAAACTTCTTTGATCCTATAATTTGTTGCCCTCGCGCAAAGGGTGAAATTTTAAATGCTCGTGTGGTGAAAAATACTTAAATAAAGTTGACTGTAGGTACTGGTTTCTGACACTTACGCGAATGTTAGATATTTAAATAAAACTACTATACCTATTACTTATACTTCACCTACATGGAAAGTGACCAATTACTACTGTAATACCGGGGTAGGTAGTAGCACTATCAGTCATCCGCCGGAAAGTTGAATGAAAATCCATTTTTGTCTTGTCTTGATTTTTTTATACTTACAGATAAAATATTGAATTTAGTTTGGCAAAGGGCTGCATTTCGAACAAAACAAAAGAGCAAAAGTACTGGATAATTAGTTTTTGTTTAAAATGATAACAGACGATAATGGTGACACAGCTGAGGCAGAGATAGGTACATACGTAATGTGGCTTACTTAAACATCATTAAGTTAGATAAGCGCTAAACATTACATTATTATTGTAGGTACACCGTTTATTTTAGAATACTTGTAAAATAATCATTTTTATCTTTGTTTATTATTCTTATCGTTTGTTTTATTGTAATAAGATGCCAAAGTTACTACATATAATATAGACACAAAAGGAGGTAAAGTAAAAAGTACTAAAATATGTAATTGATTCTCAAAGTGGACTAACTTTGGGAACCTCTGCTTTCGACAAACTAAGGGAGTGTTGCCATCTCTAGAATTTGTAGCAGGTGTCTTATTTACTTATGTACCTTTGTGTTCAATTCTTGCAGTGTTGGTACCACAGAAGGACATAGAACAAGTGATCAGGAAGCTGCCACAACTGCATGATGATCAATACTGGCAGACTCACCTCGCGGGCACACAGCACAAGGAATATTTAGCATTACCAGGTTAGTTCTAATCAGGTAAATTGTGAGTGTTTGTGAGTTTAGACAACTAAGTACGTGAATTTTTTTGAACTTAGGTATAAATACTTTGCTCCATCCACCTGCTTGTATTTTTCTTGTACCGATTGTAAATACAAAATGCGTTACCTACTAACATCAAGATCCGGAATAACTGCCATCCCAGGATACTAACCGTTCCATCAATACTAAATCTGGATCAGTCTACATTCTGGTCATTCTGCTTAGGTACCTATTGGCTAAGGAATATGGCTTATATTAAGAGACGAACCTAAACGTAATGACTTACGCTTCTATAACTCAATCGTCAATAAAGATACAACCCAGAATAACTATTAGGCCGCAGCCAGGAGTTAATTTTGGGGAGTCGAGTTCTGGACGAGAGCGTAGTAACTTTATTACTTGACTGCGGGCAAAATCTCTACCCTACCCCCCCGTTCCACACACATGGTTACTAAAACATTTTTCCCCAAAACCGCCCTAGCTTACGCAGGGCCTATTCTGCACATCTCCTAAGCATGTATCCAATCGCATATCTGCCGAATGAATCAAAATTAAATAAATGAAGAACTCAAATAAAATTATAAAAAAAAAGCATCTTCTCTGCGAGTCGATCACCATTGGTTAACGGGAGACATCGTTCTATAATAGCACTGTGTTTAATATTTTAGATGGCAAAGACACAGAACAAAAGGTTTTATACAAAATATACGAATATGATGAGCTTAAGGACTCCTCAGACTTCACCATGGACGATTGGATTAGACAAGCGAGGGACATTAAGGTAATTTAAACATACGAGAACTGATTCTTACTTAAAAGTGCTTATTCGTTTCCTGCAGGCAAAAAATCAGGTCATCCCTTTTAATTCTCTTCGCTTCTGACCATAGTAAAATATTATTGTGTTCCAGAAATTCTACCACGACTACGACGGCTTCGTGGTGCTCCACGGCACGGACACGACTGCGTACGGCGCGTCCATCCTCTCCTTCATGCTGGAGTCTGTCGGCAAGACTGTCGTACTTACCGGGGCTCAGGTATTTAAACGAGATGCTCTCCAAATATGTTTGATCTAGCCTTATTGAGTCTTCTAGTTGGAAGCTATTGTCTCTTGGTCTTGTATAAGAAGACTTTATTTAATAACAAAAGCTGTTGATCAAGTCTAAGCTACATCAGTCACTTTCTAATAGCACAAAAAATTAAAAACCGACTTCGAAAGAATCAAATGAAAAGCATGAAACAAGAAAATATTCCAGGTTATATCCGTGGTCGTATGCCACCGTAATCATACCCACGGGTAATAGCGTAAAGCCTACATCAACGTTAACCTATGAAAAAGAGGTTTCATAAGCAAGTGAAAGTCTCAAGGTATAATATAAAACCGCCTAGGACTAGTTGTATTGTAATTCATCCACTATCTATATAATGGGAAGTTAACTAAAGATAATTTCTTGCAGATCCCAATTTTCCAACCACGTAGCGATGGTAACAACAATCTTTTGTGCGCCATCCTCATTGCTGCCACGCAGCACATCCCTGAAGTCGCCGTTTTCTTCGGAGCCAGGCTCTTCAGGGGTACCAGGTTTGTACACTGACTAAGGACCATCATCATCATTCTCGTCCTAGCCTTTTCCAACTATGCTGTACAATAAGAAGATGATGAAGTCCAATCTAATAAAATGCGGCTAAATGTTAGCGTTTTGGACGAGGGAACTGGAATCAGACCTCCACAAGACCCTAACCTCTGGGATATATTGGTAAACTTTTAAGAGTGAGAGGGAGAGAGATAAGAAGCTTTTCGAACTTCCGAATACCGGACACAGGCAAAAATATTTTTTTTCGGGTTCATACCCGAAAAAAATGTGCGCTATGAAGGGCTCATGCCCTTCATAGCGCACAGGCATTTTCTCCGCCCAAAAATGGTGTTTGTTCGTATGACAAACAGAAGCTACGGCTGAACGTGTCTTTTTTTCTTTATACAGGGTAAAGAAAGTATCAAACACACGTATCTACGCCTTCGACTCGCCCAACTTCCCCGCTCTTCTAGAAGCCAAGACCACCTTAGAAGTGGACCCTAAGATGTTGATCCACCCGCCAGGTTCTGTGCCCAACGAGTGCCGGCTACACGACCAGCTCAGCAGGAAGGTCTACATACTGAAGGTGGCTCCCACGATCACTCCGGAACTCATTAGAGCTGTGTTTTCGGGGATGGAAGGTGAGGTTATAAGTTATTTGGAACTGGTATTCGTAAGAAAACTGCGGCTGGATATATATTTTTCTGAGTGCGTGAGTAACCTTTCTGGCATAGTTATAAACCTACAACAAGCAACAAACTCTTCGCATAGAGAAAGAAAGAAAAATTATAATGATCTTAATTTTAAATTTACTCCTTACTGATCCTTGCGCAGATATTAGGGAACTAATTAACCTGCCAAGGAATTAATATTTAAAGTAGGATGCTGAGTAACAGGACCCAAAACGATGGGATTAAATACCCCACAATTTCAGAAAGGTCGCATTTCACCAACTCTCGAGATCCCGTTAAATTACTCGGCAGTTCTTTTCATAAAATTCCTTTCCATTTTTTTATTTATTCCGGGAGTAGCGGCTACTCTACGTGGTGAAATGTGGTCTAAAAGCTATTCTTTTGTTTGACAATTAAACTGTTCTTCTCTAGGCGTGGTCCTCGAGACATACGGTAACGGCAACATCCCTATCAAACGCAAGGAGATCTACAAAGAGATCGAGACGGCCGTGAAGAACAAGGTGCTGGTGGTGAACGTAACACAGTGCATTAACGGCACTGTCATCGCCAAGCCACTGTACGAGACGGGCCTTGTAAGTACAACCGAACTTTTTCGAATAAAACCTTTTTTCTCTGAGATATCATGAAGCTTTTCGGATATTTTTTTCCATTGATCTATCCAGTCAGGGCCGGATTAGGGATTAAGCCATGTAGTGGTCTTTAGGTAATGCGACCCTTGAGGACCGCCACTCGTTTTCGACTATCCTATAAAATATAATACCGTAATATTTTTATAAATTTCAGCTCTTATTGGAATGCGGCGTGGTACCGGCGTATGACATGACGGCTGAGGCGGCGTGGGCTAAGCTTGCTTATGTGCTCACTAAGACAGAACTTAGCTACGAAGAGAAAGTTCAAGTAAGTGCAATTTTATGATCTCGGGGTAAGGAATATTGTCATTTCTATATGAAGGAAATGACAATTTAAATATATTGGCTTACTATATACCTAGGTACTTTGGCTTGGCCGCCCGACTCTGTGTAGAAAACCATTGATTTAAACTAATAAAAGATACGCCGGACGGGTAGTAATAATTTCGCTTGCGCGTTTGCTGAACATGAAACACTAACACGATCTATTAACGAACAAATCTATAGGTACCTACTATTAAGTATACTGCCTCGTTAGTCTAGTGGTTGTCCCAAGTGCGACTGCTACGCTAGAGGCATTTGGTTCGATTCTCAGGTCAAGCAGAGTTATTGGGTTTTTCAAGAAATTCTCAGTAGCAGCTCGTAGTTTGGAATTTGTGCTCGGTTAATGGCTATAGGCTCGCTTTATCACATGGGACCTAAACACACCGGCGAACTGTGGGTGTACCTTAGTACACCTCTGCCTATCCTTTCGGGAAATACAGGCGTGATGGTATGTATGTCATGTTTATGCAGAAAATAAAACAGATAGTCAGATGGTCTGACTATCGGTTTAATGTATATTGGTCTCATATAAATTTGGTTGGTTAGGCTAGGAAGTTATGTATCTATATCTATATACTATATACTATATAATATATAAAGCTGAAGAGTTCGTTTGTTTGTTTGTTTACTTGAACGCGCTAATCTCAGGAACTACTGGTCCGATTTGAAAAATTCTTTCAGTGTTATATAGCCCATTTATTGACGATGGCTATAGGCTATATATCATCATGCTACGCAGACGAAGTCGCGGGCAGATGGTAGTATCAGATAAAAAAGCATTTAATCGGTTTACGATCGGCGAAGATATCGATGCATGTAATTTTTTTCTTTCTTTCAGTTGATGAAGACGAACATAAGAGGAGAGCTGTACAACCCAACTCATTGATCTGATTCAAAATTTAAATATGTTTAATAAATTAATTTTATCGTTATTATATAAGTATTTTCATTGCTGTAAAGTGCCTTAAAACTGTGGTGCAAACTATCAAAACTGGATCGTACGTCTTTTTTTTTTAAATAGATATTTATACCTACTTATCTAAATCTTATTCTTATTAACTAATACTTAGCTCGCACCGGCTTCGCACGTGTGCAAACGAATTTTACATCTAACCTTTCCCCTAGAATATCTGTATCTAAGTATTGATTAAAATCGATTGCGCAGTTTAAAAGATCTAAGCGAACTTTGCTACATACTAGGTTCACAAAGAAGTTTTTTTATGGGATAGGGGGCAAACGAGCAGTTGGATCACCTGATGGTAAGCGATTACCGCTGCCCATGGACACCCGCAAGACCAGAGGAGTCACACGTGCGGTGCCCGCCTTTTTGAGTTTGAGTTTGAGTCTCCGGTATCCTCACTCACTCGGCAAAACACAACGTAAGTGTTGTTTCACACCGGTTTTCTGTGAGGTAAAACTCCAGTCGACCCGGCCCATTCATGCTGAGTCATGGCTCTTCCACGACAAAACAATGATCACCGCCGATGCGAAAGAGCCGATCGATTATTATATAAACAATAAATAATGATCGATTGGCTGAACTGCTCCACGAGTCAATTAATAAACAAATATGCGAATGACCAACAGATAGTTGTTCTGGGTTTTTGTGTATGTGAGAATTAGTGTTTGTAAATGCACCCAAAAAAGTAATAATTGCACAAAAAAATATCGTTGCACTCACATTGGCTTTTATCAAATGGGAAATCATCACTTTCTTTACAATTTTAAGTAAATTTTGCCAAATAAAATAAAAAAAAACGTAATGTAGAACTTTTATTACGCTTTTAAAGTTGGCCGTAACAAACCAAAGCTACTAGATATCCCACCAAAACTCGGCTCAAAAGATGAACAACGGCAGAGCCAGGCGTGGGCGCCTCCGTAGTCGAATCTTCCTCTACTAAAGGAGGATCTTGATCTTGTCCATCAGTTGCAAACCTCCTTCCCCAGATCGCAAACCCATACAACTCCGCGGTATGATTGTTCAAGGTCATTGTATGGAGAGTGACGTTACTGTCTGGAGTGGAAGTGTATGTGTACTCCGTAACCTCTAGTGGCATCAGGAAGGTGGATGATGAGACTGCGTACACGATGGAGTCATCTGCGTCCAACTCACCGGAGCGCACTGGAGTTGGCATCGTGCCCACTATAGACAGCTCCTCAAAAATGGCCGTTGCATTCGGTGAGTATACGAGGAACCTAATATATATTAGGAAGTATTCTGATCAATAATAATTCACCCAAACTTAAAGGAACAGAAACTAAAAGTTCGACACTTCCTCAGGTAAAAAGTCCTTCTCTCCTCGTCGTAAAAAGTTTAGCTTAGTTTTGGGACATCACTTAAGTATTAGTGTTATTAATACAGTAAAATAATTGAATTCAATTCGAGTTCTTTCAATTATTTCACTGTATTAATTTTTAATGTAATTCACAGATTCCAATAATATGTTTGTACGAAAATCGTCTCCTACCTATGACCACAAGTTTCTTTCTCGTCTCCAGTGCAGGCATACACGGAGCAGATCCTTGTGCCGCCTGTCGCGAAGCCAGAGTATGTACGTACACCACTGAATGCGCCCGCTCTATAACTATAGTACTGCTAAAAATCAAAGAGATGAGCTCACATCACATCACACAGGCTGGCTATAGTAGACTTTTGTCTCTAGTTTTTGGAAAAGGTTCTGTCCAGGCAAAGTTATATTTTGAAATAAAGATTTGCAAATTTTTGAAAATCATTTTGCAACACCTTTTAGGATACCGGTACGGTTTAGTTCGGCGGACGAGAAAGTGATAAAGATTTTTATTTTTGAAGTTTGTGCTCAAAATGATCAATTCGAAGTTAACTCACAGTGCTGCCCTCTCGCCGCCGAAGCGTGACCCTGAAGGTACAAGATACGTCACGGTGCACTAACGTGAACTCCTGTGGGCCCTCTACCAGAAGTCTGGTGACGTGGGCTGGGAGCGACGGATCCGTGAGCATCCAAATGTTGTCCTGGTCGACTGGATTGTTATAGATAGGCCCGGGGACTGGCTCTGTTACCTGCAGTTTGCAGACAGAAGCTTACAATCATTGTCACTACAAAGATTTAGAGCAAGTGTCGCTTGCGCGTTGTCACGAAAAGCAAACAAATATTAAGTATATCCTCTTTTTTGGTGTGCGTAAAATCATCATGGATTGTCTGTTACCTGATAGGTGCCAGGATTTGAGACAGATCAGACCCATTCCGACTAAAGGAGTGTGTTACATGGAATCAAATGGTTTCAAATCTGGGATTTTTTATCTGTCGAAAAACTACAGTTATCTTACTTGTCCGGGCACTTTAGGCACTTTCGCGACTAGCAGGCGAGTAGTGGATACTCCTGGCATGATGCTGATCAAGGCACCGGCTTTACCCGAATATATCCCTGACCCTAGGAAATTATAAGAAATATTAGAACCATGTACTTAAGTATATAGTTGTTTAAAATAAATAGTTACAACGAATAAAACTTACCGGCACTACCAGCTGTGACGTTGTTGCCACCAGCTCCTAAGAAGTTCACGTCCATAGCGTAAGCGTACGCCTCCTGAATCTGTATGGCTGTTTATTTAAGTATTATTTAATATTAATTTGGATTTCGGATTTATTTTTAAGTCCAGTGAGTTTGAAGCCAACAAGGATTCTTTAATTTTCATCGGGGGAGAGCCATGCTTCGGCACGAATGGGCCGGCTCGACCGGAGTGATACCACGACCTCACAGTAAACCGGTGTGAAACAACACTTACGTTCTGTTTAGTCCGAGTGAGTGAGGATACCGGAGGCCCAAACCCTTTTAAAAGGCGGGCAATGCACTTGTGACTCCTCTGGTGTTGCGGGTGTCCAAGGGCGGCGGTATCGCTTACCATCAGGTGATCCGTCTGCTCGTTTGCCCCCCTATACCATAAAAAGAAATAGTTAATTATACATTTAGTACCTTACAATAATAGTCCTTTATGCCATCAAACTGTAATATGTATACTGTAATTATAATATGTGTTAGATTCACTCCTCCGTCTCTAATCAACCTATTCTACGATATTGAAAAATCAAAAACAAGGGGGCTAATATTGAGAATATTAATAGCCTTTTGATGAATCACATGATTCTCAGATATCCTCACAACGTTTACGTAAGCATACCAGTATAAGCTTACCTCTAAAATAACGATACGCAAAAACTTTAGGTACCCTCCCCACCTGTACACTCACCAGTCAAATACGGCAGTTCAGAGATCCACATTGTGGGGAATATGATATCCGTAACGTTCCTCTTCTGGACTAACTGAACAGCTGGCACTTGGAACTTGAGGTCGAAGCAGATGAAGTGGCCGAAGGTTACTCCAAAGTCTGTGGTGAACACACCAAGGTCGGGACGTAAGGCGGGCGTATTGCCTGGCTCTCCGAATAAGTTGATCTTGCGGTATCTGGGAAATATATATATCTTCCATACGAAATACAATTCGTAAAATGTACTGTTATTACCCATTTTTTGGCGTAGATAAGGCAAATTAACAAAGAAAATATACAGAAAGAAAGCCCTGTGGTCCGTAGAGTTCCTTAGGTACCGTAATGAATGAAGCTCGCTGATCTAAGGTGATTGACGCCGCCAAGCCTACGGAGCGCAAGGCAGCGGTCAAGATTGACCATGAGTTTCCTACCTTTTAAAGTGGGAGAGCCATGCTTCGGCACGAATGGGCCGGCTTGACCGGAGCGATGCCACGGCCCCACAGAAAACCGGCGTGAAGCAGCGCTTGCGTTGTGTTTCGCTGGGTGAGTGGGGTTACCAGAGGCCCAAACCCTTGTAAAAGCAACGCACTCGTGACTCCTCTGGTGTTGCGGATTTCCATGGGCGGCGGTTATCGCTTACCATCAGGTGATCCATCTGCTCCTTTGCCCCCCTATCCCATAAAAAAAAAACCTTTGTTACCCTTTTTTCCCGAACCCGTAGTAAATAGAAGTCACTCCGACTTTATGCAGGACTTGAGGAGTATTACGTCAAATTATCCTATCATCATTATCTTCTCTTACCTATCAATTACAGCTCCATTCCTGTCGAATACTACGTTAGTGTTGAAAAAGTAAAGCCTCTGTTCAGGGCAGTACTCCCCCGTGTCCTCATCCGTGCAGTTCACGAATTCGCGAGCGTTGATCACTACGTAGACCTCGTGCTCTCGCGCCGCCGTTGATATCGTTACCAGATACTGCAATAGTGATAGAATATCATACGTAGGTACTACCTGAAGGGATGAGGCAACACAAATATACACAGGCGGAAAAAATACGCTTATTACGCCATCAGTTTCATAGTATCACTAATAAGAATTGTTTAGGAAATGCATAAACAAAACGCACAATACCCATTAGTAGCGATTTTTCCATCCACCTTCCGTTCCTTAAATATTCTTCCCGCACTAACACGACATGCGCGTTGATCATTATGTAAGCATAACAAAATAAAACTTTGTTATTTATGCGCATTCTGGTGATCGACTATGTCCCAAGATTTTGATCCAAAAAGTGGTTGTAGTTTTTCCTATCAAGCATCATTATTTGACAACACGCTTGGCGTAGTGGCTGAGAGATCGGCTTCTACGCCATGTGTGAGAATTTGTGTGTGTAAACGCACCCACGATACAGGAGAAAATCCTAGTGTGGGCCAACGTTTTATTAAAAAAAAAACTCGGCAGTCTAGGTAACCGGTCATACAAAATGCCTACTTTTTATTTCTAACTTACCCTATCATACAGTGCTGGGTAAAGAGCCGGTATCGGGTACTCCTGCAGAGCGCCATTCAGAGGTACTTCAATGTAGGTCGTACTATTTGTGAGAGTCGATTCAGGGAACACCACTATGTCAACATTCTGAAATCAATGTATGTAGGTACCTATTGAATTTTTTTATTAGGTAATATTTTTTTGTATGTTTATTTATTTATTCATTTACACAGAGTATTTTGTATTAGAAGACAAACAATGTACGGCCTTATCGCGGGCTGCAGTATCTTTCAGGGAATTTTTGAAAATACTGGATAAAAACTAGGATTATGGTGCAAACGAGTGTGAAATGAAATGGAATTGATATATATATATATGTATATATATATACAGGGTGGCGATTTAATCACCTGCATCCTTCTAGCAGGTGAATCAGACCACGAAATACTACCCATATCAATAAAAAAACATACCTTAATTTTTCATCAAAATGTTTTTTTAAGTTTTGTATGCAGAGTCAAAGACATAGCGCGGACGTTGAACTCATTGTAGGTATGTATCTATCTAGAGATAGCGACTACTTGATCGGGCCGTCCGCTTAAGGTCAACGTACTGCAGGGTGAATATCGTTTTATGAAAATTTTGAATAATTATCACGGGATTGCTTAAAGATACAAATTATAAATTATGTCTAATACGTTATATGTTATCATTACTACAACATGTTGAAGCAGTGCAGGTGATTAAATCGCCAACCTGTATATATTATAAACAATACAACAAAGCAATATACTTCCTTAATCATATGAGCTATGAAAGTTAAAATATTATCTACATTCAACTATTTTATAAATTTCTAGCATGTGTTGCACTAAATGCAACTTGGTACGTTGCGTACCTACGATATAAAGCATTTTTTTTCAAATGCATTATTTTATATAATTTGTATAAACGAGGTACCTGTTGTGCAGCTTCCTGTATAAGGTTCGCATAGTTTATCAAATTGTTATCGACATTTCTATCAACTGCATACTCCACCACTGCCGCTATGTAATGGTCATCCTGAGGTGTGGATCTCTAAAAAAATATAGATTACACCTAGATATATTTAGGATAAATTAAAAAGCCATAGGTTCAGTTGGAAGGGCTGAGTCGGCTGATCTCATCAAATGTAGGTACAGTCAACACACAACAGCATATCAAGCAAACTGTAAAAGTTCCCCAATGGATAATAAACTCTATTATTTGGGGATTAAATTGAAAATCCATTGAAGAAATTGGATAGTTTTGAATAGCATGTGCTGTTGTCCGTATTACAATAAAATTGCGGAAATTCTCATAAGAGTCAAGACGGTTAAAAACGTTCTGAACCTACCATCATACACATGAGGAGGTTAATATAAACGAAGACAAAGCGCGACGTTGTGCCAGGACTCAAGCAAGTTGAAGTTCATGCGTTCTTTTTACTTCAAAGGGACACGTGAAAATACATAGAAATGTAGAATGAGAATAATCTGAATTTGAGCTTTGTCTTCACGTCTAAATACAGTTAAAATTTAAGAATGTTGTTGTTCATACGGAATCCAATTAATTTCCAATAAAATATAATACCTATGTACGTAGCTACTGAATAGTTCCATTTATTTTTTTAAGAAATAATTGAGATATTGGCAAAAACTTCTTTTAAATTTCGAACGAAAATATATCGATACCTATAATTTTTGCGTCACAGAGAGTCTGTTAGTCAGTTGTTTGGTGAAGGTTATTGTGATGACGATGGCAAGGTCAACAACTTACCTGAAATGAGAATTCTAGACAATAGAACAGAAGGAAGATACAAAGATTGGTCATATTGTTGGCGACCTACTGCCGGCTCTCGGAGGCGGCGATGCTCTTTGGAGCCGGAACACGACTCGCGCGGTGCCAACTAATCTCTAGAATATCTATGTTCAAGCACTCATATCTATTATCAGACGACACGATTAAATGAATTAAATAAAGTAACAATATTTCTTGGATTGGTTACGAAAATGGCAGGCAGGACGGAAAATTTAGGGACACTGATGGACACCACTCGCTCTCAGAGGGGTCCCCTCTCCCCTCAATTTTTTTTTTTAAGAATCTTTCTAGCAATGCGGGTCCCACATTACTAGTATTCTTGTTAACCCCTTGTGCTAAGCTAGATTGCTTGTGATACGAGTGGGTTCACGTCGGTAGTGCAATGGGTGGGGTTCGAACCGGCAACCACATGATCGCAAATCCGACGCCCTAGCCATTAGGCTACCGACGCTTCGAAAACCACCCATATAGACCACCGAGCTGGCCTACTGCGGCATTTCAGCTGCAACTAGCAAATGGAATTTGCAGTACCACACCAAAGTGATGATTGTCTGTTAATTTCGTTGGCGAGTAGGCGTCTACGCCAGGCACTCAGGAAAAACTATTTCAGGAGCCTACAACGCACTACATCTGAGTAAAATGATAGCTTATCAACAATTATCTACTGATACGAATTAAGATAACAAAATCTGTATATCGTTTTATAATGCAAACTGCACTCAATCTAAACTTAAACAATCGTTTGTACTGAAACCAGTCCTGACTTGAGTTTCTGACTGACTAATCTATCAACGCAGAAGAAAGCTACAAAATCCAAAAAGCTTAAATTTGTAATCATACCTAGTTTTATAACGTAGGTAAGGCATAAGCTATGAAACGAATATTGCAAATATCAAATTTAAGGGGAGGTTACCTTTTTGGAGATAGAAACATGAACATTTTAATCACAACTACGTTTTATGAGTTTTAGATTTTTATATTTTAAAGTGGGAAAACGGGGGTTAAAAATTTGTAGGTATGTAAAAGTTCTCATCATTAATAAAACCGAAACATGAATATATTACATAAGTACAAAATTTCATATCTATTTCCCCCTTAAAATGCAAACAAGAAACTTAAAAAATAATAATTATGGGAGATAAAATGGTTGTTGCATAAAACCATTTTTGACTAGAGCTGATGATAAATTAGGTCATTTATCATCTTATTGAATAGTTAGGAATTTATATCGAAAGGGGAGCGATAGAATAAAAAACACGTACCTATCAAATACACATGTTTTTATTAAAAATAATTATTTAGCTTACTAATATCATAAGGAAATCATTCAGATACATTTATTGTGCAAAAATATGTTTGAATACACACGAATTGAAGAACGATTTGTACTTATAATAAATTATAATAGCAATAACAATAAAAATAATAAAATTATACCAACAAAATTAAATTAACACTTTAATTTTAGGTACAATTCAGATTATAACAATGTCCATTACATATTTGAATCGGCGTAGATACAGATTTTTGGAAATAAAATGGAGGTACACGCAAACCACACAAAATAATTTTAACCAACCAATTTTAAATAGGTAAAACCTTAAACCAAGTAACATTTGGTACTTAGGCTTCATAAGATCAAATTCAGCTCAATAAATAATAAAAAAAAGATTAATTATGAGGAGCCATTACATATTAAAACATAATACTTAATTAATTTTGTTACACAAATTGCGTTCGTAGTTTTAACCTACCCCTATTATAAAGTCAGAATTGTTATAGTTTGACCGTCATAAGAGCGGCTCTAGTCTCCCGATCGTTTGCGGGACGCTGGAGGCCCGAGTTTCATTAGAGTCCCACACTTTATCGACGCAGAATCGGCTAAGGCCGGTCCGTGCCGTGTAAACGGCGTCTATAATCTCAGTTCAGCAGATGGTAATACGGTGGAATATCTGGACTTTTCGGTGGTCATACGGACGCGGCTCAAGTCCATTTCGCGTCAAAAATGCGGGAAGTGTGACTGTCACCTGCGGCAGCGATAGAAGTTTGACTCACGTGTTTCTATCTTTGTGCCTACTTCATGTGAAATATTTTAATTAGTTACCTATATTGTTATTGAATATAGAACAGGTATATAACAAGATGGTCTTTGAGTTAGCTTTTATTGATTTCAGTTTTTTTTTTATCTACATACTGTATAGGTACTGTATCTCGACACCTGTTGCCCCGTTCCGCAAACTGTTGGAGGGCTACGCCTAGGGCGGTCAAGTTATAGTATGACAATGCTTAATTTCGAAATGTGAATTTACTCGGGGAAATGAAAGACTACATATATATACAGTTTGATTTTAAAATAATTCCTTTGTTGTGTACAAATTTCGTGTTTCGCAGTTTGTGGAACAAAATTTATTAAATTATTTAAAATAAATAGGCTATAGGTAGGTAGGTAATAAGGTTATACGGAGTTAGGTAGGTAGGTATGTAATACCTATAGCGATTGAAAGTGTACCTATTTGTCTTTTTGATACCTGAATTCCATGTTTATTCGTAAGTGGTAGACTAAAAACAACTGATTCAAACTCAAGATCAAGGCTGGAACGTATACCTACAGCCGACTCGGAATCACACTCTTACGCTCAGAAAAAAAAAACTACTACTCAACATTGACCATTACGTGACTCTACAATTGGATGACCTGACTAATGACAATAGTAGCTTATATATCTTAGTTTGTGCTAATAAATGTTAAGTCCAAGTCGGCTAACGTAAGACTAATATTTAGAGACGAATCTGACGCCTCCGTACATAAGGTCAAAATTGACACATGAAAGCCTAAGGGCCACTTGCACCAACTTCTTAAATATGTTTAAATTGTATTTAAACACAATGTTTCATAGTAAATTTCTGTTTAAATAAGATGTTTCGTTACCACTAAACGTAAATGAAATGCGATCGGTGTTCCGTCGTTGTATATGCGGCAACAAAACGTAGCAACTGACAGCCCAGTTGTCATACGCGCCGTACTCATCAAAGTTGGCGCCACTGTGTTATCTGCAGTCCGTTTCGAACGACACGTTGCTTCACCGAACAACGGATTCTCGTTATATTTGAAGATTCGGGCTGGTCATCAACGCGCGCGACTCTCTAGCTAGTCTTACCGTGAATCCAGCTCCTCGTCAACCCTAAGTCAACATCAACAGTCAACATCGGCTCGTGAAATCATCGAAAGGCGGCTCAGCGATAGCAGCGGCATACCAAGGTACGTGCGCGTATTATAGTTTGTTGCTGCTGTATTGCGGAGGGACAACGATCGTATTTTATCGTCAGACCCCAGTCTGTCCCAGAGTAGTATTATTCACCAGATCCCAGCTATTCCGGCGATCTATAATACTACATCTTTTTGGTGCCGAAACCCGGGAGCTCCGCCATTACATGTGTTTTATACCTATCATCGTAAAAGTGTATCGTAATTTCTGGATTCAATCGTATAAAACATTACATTTCACGAGATCACAAAAAAAAAACATTTTATAACACGTTTTTGAATCGCAAGTTAGGTAGTTTTCAGGGTTAGGTAAAAATTATTGTAGGAACACAATATTAGGCAATCACTCAATAATCGGTGCCTAATATTACTATCGGCCTATATTAATTTCCCAATCATAACTTGCTACATCAACTTTACTATTCAGTTCATAAAACAAATACATTTATTTTATTCATATTTCGAAACGGAGGTAGGTTATAGTCGTTCGCATTCGCTCGCTCGCAGTACATACTTACATCGAATTATACCAACCTACCTACAATTTCATCTTTTCCGTAAGCTAGCTACGGCCTGTTATTAGTTCAAAGAAGCATTATTAGTTTATTACATAGCAAAACGGAACATTAATTTTGTTGCCTAATTACCTTTTAAAATTAATTGTTACAGATATTAAGTCCATATTGTAAAAGTAATAATTAGACTCGTTAACATTTAACATTATTAATTATCACATTGTTTTATCAGTGGGTGTCTACCCATTGCGAACCTAGGGAGTACCTATACACTTATTTTGTTTGTAGGTGTTTGTATTGTTTAGTAGGTGCTTGTATCCTCCGCTTAGTAATAACTGTTAGCGGTTTCGTTTTGTTTTCGTTTCGTAATATTGGTTGATCATAATAATGTCGTTATTAAGTAAACATTCTTCACGTAAACTCAGTTCTTTGAAGAGGACTAAATCGAAATCTGTTGATATTGAGTATTCGATTCATGATTTATCAACCTTGCGTAGAAAACGTACTATAGCTTATAAGCGGTTGTGTAAGGCTTTGGAGATCGGTTTAGTGACCACTAGCGATGACACCCAACGTGACCTGTTTCTGTCATACTGCCAGGAACTGAAACAAATCTCAACCAATTTTCAAGATGCCCATCTCATTATATTGGAACTTTTAGATGATCCGGATCACGAAGACAATGACCTCCAAAATAGTTTTGATGATATGTATTTTAAGGTTTTATCAATTCATCGCAATTTAACTAAATGTGAAAATTCGGTTCGTACCGATAATAGTGGTAGCTCTTCATCAAACATTCGATTGCCGAAAATCGTTCTTCCTAGTTTTAGTGGGGATATCAAACAATGGCCCATGTATTTTGATACCTTTAATTCGCTTATTCATAATTCTACTTCGCTAACAAAAACCGAAAAATTCCATTATCTTCGGTCGTCTTTAAACGGTGATGCATTATCAGTGATTAATACGTTTCCATTGACTCAAGAAAATTATCTTGATGCCTATCAAGCGCTCATGACCCGTTATCAAAATAAACGAGACTTAGCATTTTCATGTTGGAAGGACCTCTTAGCTATAAACTTTCAAACTAATAATGGTAGTGATTTTAGAAAATCTTTAGATTCATTTGACGAAAACTTAACTATTTTAAGAACCATTAACTTACCGACGCATCAATGGGATTTCATATTGGTATATCATATTCTGTCGAAATTGGATACAAAGTTACGTTGTAGTTTTGAGGAGAAGCATTCAGACATTGAATTACCTACATACGCACAATTAAAGACATTCTTACAGTCAAAGTGTGAGGCACTAACACGTGATTTACATTTTTTAGAGTCTAATAAAATTACTAAATCTGCCCAACATATCAAACGTTCTAATATTTCTCATACGCTTGTTGGTAGCATAGGTAAATCCGAAAACTCGTTAAATGTTGTCAACCCACAAGGCATTAAGTGTTCTTTTTGTAGTGAAGCTCATGTTATTTCCTCTTGTCAACAATTTCTTGATAAATCTCTTGAAGATCGTATGTCCATAGCGACCAAAAATAATTGGTGCTACAACTGTCTAAAGCCTTCACATCAGTTAAAAAATTGTAATTCCATTTTTTCGTGTCGTAAATGTAAACGTAAACATCACACCTTACTACACAAGGAGAACCAAGTTGAGTCAAATTCGACCACTCTCTTAACTTCCCAAAAACACACTACGGTTCTACTAGCGACTGCTATTGTCCAAGTAAAAGATGCTTCAGGCAATTTCCTATCGTTCCGCGCACTATTCGATTCTGGTAGTCAAAGTAATTTAATTACAGAATGTGCTATCAATGCATTGCAATTAAAACCCACTCGAGCTTCTATGAACATAAACGGTATCGGCGAGGTGTCTGCCTCATTACTCGGAGATATAACGTGTTCGGTAGGTACTAACAATAAAACTCTCTTTAATTTAAACATGCACGTAATTTCAAGGATTTGTGGAGATCAACCAATTGCTAAATTAAACACATCGGGTTGGTCTCACATTAATTCGCTACCATTAGCCGACCCGGGCTTTGACATACCTGGTCGGATCGACCTCTTGTTCGGTGCTGATGTATTTGCCGATTCCCTTCGTGACCGTCATATTAAAGGAAATTCACATCAACCTATCGCATTCGATTCAGTTTTCGGGTGGCTTCTTTTTGGAAAGACTCCTCTAGCATCCCATTCACTGCTACACACGTCGTCAACTGACAATCAATTAAATTCATTAATTCAAAAATTTTGGGAATTGGATTCATTGCCGAGGGCTCCATCATTAACTTCAGACGAGATATTGTGCGAACAACATTTCAAATCTACACATTCGCGCGATCCTTCGGGAAGGTATACCGTGCAATTGCCCTTTAAAGACGATTCTGAACCAATTTTCAGTGGTACCCGCGATTTGGCGTTGCGCAGATTCCACTCAATTGAACGTAGACTGTCACGTGATCCCGATCTATATCGTCAATATTGTGAATTCATGTCTGATTACATTAGTGCTGGTCATATGTCATTAGTCTCACCAGATGATGTAGGTAAAGGGAAATATTATATTCCTCATCATTGTGTTTTGCGCCCTGATAGCACTTCAACTCGCCTCCGTGTCGTGTTTGACGCTTCTGCCAAGGATTTAAATTCTCGCTCGTTGAACGAAAGTCAATTCATCGGCCTAAAACTACAGGCTAACATTTGTGAAATCCTCTTGCATTTTCGCGAACACGATATCGTTTTCATGGCAGACGTTCGCCAAATGTACCGACAAATTGCACTATTTCGCGGCCATCGTGATTATCAACGAATACTCTGGAGAGCTTCGTCTAGCGAACCTCTTCAAGAGTTTCGCTTGAACACGGTGACGTATGGCATTTCATCGTCCCCGTATCTCGCTTGCCGTACCCTGCGACAGCTTGCTGACGATGAAGGGGATTTATATCCGTTAGCCAAACGTGCAATTTTGTCGGACATATACGTCGACGATGTGGTCACTGGGTGTACCGATCTGGCTACGGCACATGAGGTGAAGTCTCAACTTATCGCACTGTTCAAGACGGGAGGATTTCAACTTAGGAAGTGGGTGTCTAACGATGATCGTCTTTTAGCAGACATCCCTCCCGAAGACTGTCTAAAGGGTTCTATTTCCTTAGATAACTCGGAACCAACTTGTCTTAAGGTATTGGGTCTCAAATGGGATCCGTTATCCGACTCATTTCTTTTTGAAGTGGAATCTTCGCAAGGACCATGTACCAAACGCTCGATTCTTAGCGAGCTCGCTAGAATCTTCGACCCATTAGGTTTTCTATCCCCTATTACAATTCAAGCTAAAAGCTTAATCCAGAAACTTTGGATTATCGGTACTACGTGGGACCAAACTCCACCCGACGACATTATCAGTACATGGCACAAATATCAGAACCAACTACCTCAATTAAAACAATTAATAATTCCTCGTAAATTAACTAGCAATAGTGTACACTTGTATGAATTGCATGGATTTTGTGATAGTTCCGAAACTGCATACGGTGCTGTAATTTACCTACGGCTAATAGACGTCAATAAACAGTACCGCACATTTCTAGTTTGTTCAAAGGCTCGCGTTGCTCCGCTAAAGCGAATTTCTCTTCCACGCCTTGAACTTTGCGCCGCGGTGTTGCTCTCGGATCTGTACAAATTCGTGAAGGAAACTTATCTGTCTCGTATTCCAATAGATTCTGTTTTCTTGTGGTCGGATTCAACGGTCACCCTCTCATGGTTGCGTTCTCCTTCTTATCGCTGGACTACTTTTGTTGCAAATCGTGTGAGTCACATCCAAGAAATAACACCTATTGAATATTGGCATCATGTGCCTTCTGCTGACAACCCTGCAGATATTTGTTCGCGTGGTCAATTTCCAAGCGAACTCCTAAACAATTCGCTATGGTGGGCGGGACCATGTTGGTTGTCAGCACATCACGAATCATGGCCGTCTTGCGTTGATAACGTCTCCCATGAAGAGCAGATGATTGTTGAGGCGGAAACTCGTAAATCACCCGTGTTAGTGTCTTCATGTACGACGGAAAACGATCAATCAATAATTGATTTCATCGTGCAGCGGTTTTCATCTTTGGAAAAGGTAATAAGAGTCGTAACATATATTTACCGTTTTATTAACAACACTCGCAATCCAGCCAATGCTAATCGTCATAATTTTCTTAATTATTTAGAGCGTCATACTGCATTATTGAATATTGTTAAGCATGTGCAGAGTAGTGTTTTCGCTGAAGAAATTAATAAATTAAATTCACATCAAGTTCTAATGAAGTCATTTCGTAAGCTCAATCCGTTCTTAGACAAACGTGGTATCCTCAGGGTGGGCGGTCGTATTGCTAGATCCGAATTACAATATGAGCACAAACATCCTGCTCTTTTGCCATCTAATCATCCCCTTACAACTTTAATAATAGATTCTGTTCATCGGAATCATTGTCATACAGGAATTAATACGACTTTATATTTGGTTTTGCAACAATTTTGGATAATTTCTGCAAAGCGTAGTATTCGTCGATGTCTCGCAAAGTGCGTTTACTGCTACCGCACTCATCCTGTGCCATTGCAACCAGTAATGAGCGATCTACCTTCATACCGCGTTAATCAGGTAAAACCGTTCTCCGTGGTTGGCGTGGACTTCGCTGGACCATTCCGTATCAAGTTAAGTAAGCATCGCGGGGCTAAAATAGATAAAGCATATTTGTGCCTGTTTGTCTGTTTAGCCACGAAGGCCGTTCATCTTGAGGTCGTGTCTACGTTGTCGACGGACGGTTTCATTGCTGCCTTACGCCGTTTCATTGGCCGTCGTGGGCGATGTAATACCATACATGCTGACTGCGGAACCAATTTTATAGGTGCTAGAAACCAATTATCGAAATATATGCAGGAAGCGTCTAGCACAGAGAGAATTGAGTTTAAATTCAACCCCCCATCTGCTCCCCACTTTGGAGGTGTTTGGGAGATACAAATTAAGGCAGCGAAATCACATTTATATCGTATTATCGGTGATCAACTTTTAACTTTCGAGGAGCTGACTACATTGTTCGTTCAAATTGAAGCCGTTCTAAATTCACGGCCATTGTGTCCCATTAGTTCAGATCCTAATGACCTATCAGCCCTAACACCGGGCCATTTCCTTACGCTTGAGCCCTTGACCGCTGTTCCCGATGAGAATCTTTCTAACATAAATATTACTCGGCTTCATCGGTGGCAGTTGTTACAGGCTTTCCAACAGAATTTTTGGTCCAGATGGAAAACCGATTACTTAAATGGTCTCACTCAGCGCGCAAAATGGACCAAAGATTCTAAGCCTTTGAAGGTGGGTTCCCTAGTGATCATCAAGGATGACAATCATCCTCCCCTTTCATGGCCCCTTGGTCGCGTTGTTGAACTCATCCCAGGTGTTGATGGGGTCGTAAGAGTCGCTATCCTTAAGACTGCTACCAGTCAATCAGTTAAAAGACCTTTAGTCAAGCTATGTCCTCTACCAATAGAGGACTAATTACTTTCTCCCTTACACTACATTATCGATTAAGTTAGATTAGTAAGCTTTTCGGTTTAGTTAATTTTTAATTTTTTTGTTCCGTCTCAGTATAATTACATTTTTTTTTTGAATCCAGAAAATACCATTGCTATTTTGGTGGGCGGTATGTTTCGTTACCACTAAACGTAAATGAAATGCGATCGGTGTTCCGTCGTTGTATATGCGGCAACAAAACGTAGCAACTGACAGCCCAGTTGTCATACGCGCCGTACTCATCAAAGTTGGCGCCACTGTGTTATCTGCAGTCCGTTTCGAACGACACGTTGCTTCACCGAACAACGGATTCTCGTTATATTTGAAGATTCGGGCTGGTCATCAACGCGCGCGACTCTCTAGCTAGTCTTACCGTGAATCCAGCTCCTCGTCAACCCTAAGTCAACATCAACAGTCAACATCGGCTCGTGAAATCATCGAAAGGCGGCTCAGCGATAGCAGCGGCATACCAAGGTACGTGCGCGTATTATAGTTTGTTGCTGCTGTATTGCGGAGGGACAACGATCGTATTTTATCGTCAGACCCCAGTCTGTCCCAGAGTAGTATTATTCACCAGATCCCAGCTATTCCGGCGATCTATAATACTACATAAGATTTAAACACATTTAAGAAGTTTGTGCAAGTGGCCCTATGTGTAGTAACGCCTCTGAATATTAACAATACTGATCTTTGAATCTTAAGGTAAATGTACCGTATTTTCCGTTCATGTCATAAATACAATGTAAGCAAAATTACAATTTAGAAATAATAAATAGATTACAACGCATAAGTAGGTATAATTTCACAGGTTCACAATGTCACATAAACTATTCAAAAAGGCAGTGCCTGAAAGAACACGTTGTCCGTCTTATATTTAAATTTCTACACAGTTGTACAAAATCTAAATTCTATAAGACCTGTAATCTCTCTATTGAAAAATATACATCTGCGGTTACGAATAGGTACAATTCTAGTAGGTAAATTTACACATTTTTAACCATAGTTATTTAAGAAAGTGGCTTACCATCTATCTGGTGAAAGGAAAAGCACCCGCAACCGATTTTTATTAAAAGAATTACATATTTTTTTAATAAAATAATTAGTATAAATAAAGGTCCCCGAAATGACTTAGGTTAATAAGCACCAAATCGAGATTTTGGAAATTTCCCAAAAGGATTGGAAAAAACGCTATTATCGTGGGAAATCACCACGGGTGGAGTAAAGTAACAATGTAAAGAATACTTACTTGAATTTCGTATCGATAAAAAGTTCTCGTCGAAAACTGATAAGTAAATCATTTTAATATCTGACTGTCCTATAGTCAGATATTAAAATGATTTACTTATCAGTTTCAGATCTAATTTATTTAATCGACATTAATCTAAATTATTCCATATATTCTATTCCAACTGCAATTCCATATATTCTATACAAACTGCCTCAATAGCCAAGTGGTCCGGACCGTGACTGCTACGCTAGAGGTCCTGGGTTCGATTCCCAGGTCGAGCAAAGTGTTATTGGGTTTTTCTATGAAATTCCCAGTAGCAGCTCGGAGTTAGGAATTTGTGCCCGGTTAATGGCAATAGGCTCGCCCCCTATTACATGGGACCTAAACATACCGGCGAACTGTGGGTGTACATTAGTACGCCTCTGCCTAACCCTTCGGGGAATACAGGCGTGATGGTATGTTATGTTATTCTATTCCAAGTAGGAAGTCCTCTCTAAAAGATGTTCATTGAGAAAAAACAATAATTTCTTGATTTTTTTTCCATGTTTTCAACAAAAGATTTTGTTGAAAAGATATTATGTCACAAGGATTTCGGATCTGGAATAAAGTATAGAAATTGGAATAATTCGATTTGTTCAGATACACCCCAACTCTACCAAGCTAGGAAGGTACACAACATTATACATATAAATACTGATGAAAAAATAAATAATAGTAAGTATTGCTTATACATAGATTGTACCATTGTATTTTGTGTGTGTATTGCGATAACTTGTATGGCACGGTTCGTTAAATGGCTATACAACCTTATTTTTAGTTACTTCGGACTCTTAATTGTATTCAGTAACTTGACAGTTGAAGGGTTACCAGATTTTGACAAAAAAAAGATAGTGGGGTGGCGTAAGAATGAACGAAATTGAATGAACTTAAATAATGTAGGTACTTATATGAACAAACTTTTCATTTTTATTTTATTAACTTGTCTTCAAAGCACAATAGAAACTATTAAAAATTATGGAATTTGTTTTTCAGTAGTAAGGTAATCTATAAAATGACGAAAGTAAAAAAAGTAAAATGACAAGATTTTTATTTCTGCTTTGTTTCTATTAAAAGAAAATAAAAAAAAATAAATTACTTTTATTTTTATTACTATTTTACTAAATCATTAATTTATTACACATCTTACTTACGAATTTTTAGTTTGATTTTATATGAATCCATTTTTTATCATTAATTCTTTACGAAAAATCATTCACTACCCCAACACTACTAGTTGTAGTGTGGTATCATTATTTCTCTTAGAACTGTCAAGTTACTGAATATAATTAAAAGTCTAAGTACGAGTTTAGGCGGGAAAATGAAAAGTGCACATTGTCGATTTTATATTATTTTTCAAAACTTGAATTTCTCCGAAGTTTAATGTGTAATTATGGTGGATAATTAACCATTAAGTGTTCGTGAACGTGTGAGAGTGTAGGCAAATGATATAAAATTGAAAATCGTGACTTTTTGGGTTCACACCTAAACTCCATCGAAGCCTCAATAAAGTTTCTACCGTTTTATTGGGGCAACTGAACATTATACTTGACACTGGCGAACACAAAAAGTGTGGTGCCATAATACAATCCCATGATGGGAAATAATTATTACATACTTGATTATTCTAATACTTGACACTGGCAAATACACAAAAAGTGTGACGCCATAATAAAAAATAATAAAAAAAAAAATAAAAAAAGTCTAAGTACAGTTACAAAATTCGCAGTACGAAGGTTTCATACCAAAAATAAGCGCTGTATAAGTGCCACACACGTTTCTTATGCAGTTACATGTATGGCGGCTTGCGTGCGTATGTGATTGGTGCTTAGCATGCAGTCACCTCCGGCGCCTTCTTCTTATTGGAATTCGCAGCCATCGGCGTTTCTGGACGCAAAAGTTATTTGTCAGTTATATTGATGTTTATTCACCTTAATTTAAACCTATAAACTACATAGTATCTATACTCTATACTAATATATAAAGCTTTGTTTGTTTGCTTGAACGCGCTAATCTCAGGAACTACTGGTCCGATTTGAAAAATTCTTTCAGTGTTAGATAGCCCATTTATTGAGGAAGGCTATAGGATATATATCATCACGCTACGCGGACGAAGTCGCGGGCAGAAGCTAGTATTGAATAATGCTGTATAAAAATAGTGTATTATAAAATACTAAGTACCTATTTCCTTTCTTTCAACTTATTTTGAGATATATTAATAACACTGGAATAACACATGGGCTACTTTTTATCTAAGTCGGATTAAATTTTGAAGTCCACGCAGACGAAGTCGCGGACAGAAGCTAGTGCTACATAAATGTTAGCCACGTCAATATCACATTCAATAAGTTCCGTGGCCGGTCATCTCCGGCATATTACCTCTGCGTGTACGGCTAGTAGCACATTACTGACCGTTGCCGGTGGGGTGGAGCCTCTTGAGCACCGCCGTGAGGTCGAGGCCGGTGAGCGTCTTGAGCGCGGGCGGGAGGCCGCCGGCGAGGCGCGCCACCTCGCCCGTCGCGCCGTTGTCGCCCACCAGCACGATCTCGTCCGTCTTCGCGAGAGGCGCTGATACCTCCGCCGCGATCTGCAAGAGGGAGATAGAAAACACATTACAAATTGCGGATTTAACCTAAACTTATCATCAATAGTAGATTGTATCATAAGGGAGCGCAACACCAAAGTTGCGGATTCGAGTATCCCAATACACATGCCTCGTCTAGAGTCTATTCTAACTAGGACAACCGTAAGCAGGTCTTCGTACAATTGTACAGGTTCGCCAAGGCCAAATTGTGTTCAAATTCTGCCTTGCCTACATGACCTCGTCTAGAGGCTCCTATAAACAGGATCTCCTATTACCTTAGGCAGTGCCTCAAGCACAAGTGCCATGATGGCGGCTTCTCCGTACTGCTTGTACACCTTCGCCTTGGCCAGCATGCGCTCGGCGTCTGCCTTGCCGACGTCCCCGATGGCCGTCGCCTCGGCCAGACCCAGCACCTTGATGCGCTCCGCGTCAGCTTTAGCGCCCTCCACGGTCTGAGTCCTAAAATACAAGTTAATCTATAATCTACTAGCTTCTGCCCGCGGCTTCGCCCCCGTGGAATAAAAAGTATCGGGAACGGGATAAAAAGTATCCTATGTCCGTCTCCTGGTTCTAAGCTACCTCTCCACCAATTTTCAGCGAAATCGGTTCAGCCGTTCTTGAGTTATAAATGGAGTAACTAACACGACTTTATTTTATATATATAAGATATATATAATTTCGGCAGCGCACTTGTGACTCCTCTGGTGTTGCAGGTGTCCATGGGCGGCGGTGATCGCTTACCATCAGGCGACCCGTCTGCTCGTTTGCTTGCTATCACATAAAAAAAAAAACTTAATTTCTATTATAAGAAAATAAATTCTCTAATAAGTATGACTAGAATCTTATAGTGTGCGATCTAATAAGATACATAGGAAAAAAGTCATGGTACAACTTATCTTGAAGTCTTCAAACCTAGCGAGTAATATTTCTTAGCAATACAATATATTCAAAGGTTCTTAAATAAAATAAACGTATTATGGCTCATTGGAATTAGTAAAATAATAATTAATGTTACCGTTTGCCTGAACTGCCAAGTGGTCCTGACCGCGACTGCTACGCTAGAGGTCCTGGGTTCGATTCCCAGGTCGAGCAAAGTGTTATTGGGTTTTTCTATGAAATTCCCAGTAGCAGCTCGGAGTTAGGAAATTGTGCCCGGTTAACCTAAACATACCTACACATACCGGCGAACTGTGGGTGTACATTAGTACGCCTCTGCCTAAGCCTTCGGGGAATACAGGCGTGATGGTATGTTATGTTGTGTTACCGTTTTCCCTCGGCGATTGTCTGCAGACGGAAGGCCTCGGCCTCCGCCGGAAGGCGCACCGTCGCCTTCAGCTCCTCCTCGCGACGCATAATCTCTTGTTGTTCCACCTGATAACATATGAAACCCATCAGTAACTAAGACTTCATCTCAATTCCTACCAACTCCCCTTTGAACAGTCACTATTATATGGCCAAAATGTAACTTTTCAAAAGCATTGCCAGGCCGCGATAATAATTTCTCGCTGCCAATTGGTCATTCGCTACGGAGACTGATTTTAATCAAGTATTTCTAGGCCATAGGGCTTTTGACTAAAGAAAGACAAGTTCATCACAGGATTCAAATTGAATCGCTATCGGTAAAATATGAAACTCCAGAAATTTTAACACTAGTTTTCCAATTTTTGACTGCGTCATTGGCATACAAACTTTTGACGAATTTATTTTTCTACGTAGATAGGTAGGTACTTTAATTTTATTATAATGTATAGTTCGCGTAAACTAACTTGACCCAAAAGTAACGGAGAGGGGGAAAGATTGCGCAGTGCATTTGCGTGCAAAATGTACTAAAAATTGACTACGCGCATCCACCATTTTGGCTCAAGTTATTTTGCGGCAACTGTAAGTAGATGTATTTTAGTCGGATAGTACGGGATCTGTGGCGATTGATGGTGATGATAATTATGTCCTTTTAAAAGTTAAGTCTTACCTCAATCTGTTTACGCCTCTCCACGACTTCGATCTGTATTTCTTCGTTTCGTATTTTTTGTTTTATTTTGGCTGCTTGCAACTCGTACGCCAGTGCCGCTTCAGCTTTCTGCAAAAAAAATGGAGCATGCAGGTTTTTAATAATTCTCAAAGGAAGCGTAGTGCCTACCTAATATATCCTCTGAAAAGTGTTAGACTTTTAATAATTTTGCAATCGAACTCCAGATACGACAAAGTTGCTAAATTCCGAAATTTCTTTTCAATTGCGTTATTACCCCCTTCTCTTTTTGGAGGAGCTTCTTAAGATTAACGCGGTAATGCGCCGGGTGTACAGAACATCCCTATGTCCACTATAAACAAAGCCAGGGAAACCTTTACAGATTGCGCTTTGGACGAGTCGTTACGTTCCAGCGCTATAGGCATGATTTTTAAGTGCAACTGTATAGCGTGATACTTACCGCAGTGTTGACTTCTTGGTCGAACTGCGCCTTCTGCAGCTTGAACAGACGCGTGTTGTCCTCGATTCTGGTGTCCATTGAGTACTTCACGTCCATCGCGCTCTTCTCACACTCCGCTTCCTGAGCAATACAGTAAAATGGTCAAGGGTAAATTAAATAAGTTTATTTTCTTATTTCTTCAGCTCATTTACCTACTGTTAGGCGCGGGTCCTCTCAGAACAAGAGGCTGAACTTCCAAACCATTATACGGTCCCACTGCTGGGCACGTGTTCGCCACGCTAGCCTAACGTGAGTTGGCAGGCTTCACACGCAGCCGAGAAAATTTGTCAGGCATGCAGGTTTACTCACGATGTTTTCCTTCACAGCTTAAAGCGCGCGATATTTAAATATTACTTAATATTTTTTATTTCTTGTAGCATTCCTTTTTCCTTATTTGAAATCCTTGTAAGGGGTGACAGAATAGGGCAAGGCTAACGTACGGTAGTAAAATCTATCCCAGTGATTATTAACCCATGTGCGTCTTCACGCGAAGTGTCTTAGGATGTCTCAGGAAGATATTGAATGAGTTTTGCCTAACTTAAACTATTTACAAGATCATACTTTTGATTTATTTTTAATATTCAATTAATTAAAGTTAGGACTGTGGTAGTGACGGCTTGTGCCCGGTAGATTAATGGTCGCTTACGTATGAGCGCGCGTAGGCATCGTTCGAAGTCGTACGGTCCATTTGGCGTAAAACCAGTAGGTATTATGTTGGTTATTATCGGCCTAATGAGCTGAATAATTCACATGAAGCAATTTTCACGATATTTGGTCGATATTTAATCATTTCATAATTAAGGATTGCATTGGGAATTATGATGAGAGACGAGAGTATTCATTTCAAAAAGTTTAACTGGTGTTGCCTAAAAGTTTGTAGTTAATTGTGATTTATTTGTAAGGTATTTCTTACATTATGTGATATATTATTGCAGTAGATTTCTTTGGCTTCTTTCTGCCAGGCACTAAGTATAAGATACAATAGTTTATGACGCCTTGTTTTTTCTGTACCTAAGCAATATCAAATTCTTCATGAACGAGTTCAAGTTCTGCTCACCCTGATACCAGCATCTCGGTTGGCCTGCGCGACCCCGACGTCGGCGTCACGCTTGACGACCGCCGTCTGCGCCTTGCCCAGGCTGGCGAGGTACTGCACATCATCGTAGACGTCCTTGATGGTGAACGACAGGATCTCGATGCCCATGCGGCCCACGTCCGGTGCTGCCACCTCGCGCACCAGACCCGCGAACTGATCTCGATCCTTGTACACCTCTTCTACTGTAAGAGTTCCTGGAACAGAAGAAATTCCGTTACATGTTTTTAAAAGGAACCGTGCATCAAAATGCTGATGCAGTTCAATAACATTTTGTAATGGGGTTTCAATCATCATGTTTTCAACATAAACTATTCACAGTTAGGTACATTGAACACGTACTTTTTATCAATATTTTTGTGGTTTTAGCAGCAGGGCGTTACAAAAATGTAACTACCAGAATTCATACAGATTACTGAAATACTTTTACTAAAGGTTGGTACGTAACCATACACTATTGAATAACAAAGCTTTTGAACATTTAATTAGGGCATTGAAATGTTACATTTTGAACTATTCAATGACCGCATTCAATATATTATGCTGTTTAAATATATTTTTTGTAGAATTTACGTTTTTTTTTCTCATGTGAGAAACGCCTAAAATATGTAACAATAAGTATAAAAAGCTATCGAAAATCTCGCACAATATGTGTGTGAGATTCTGCTGATACTAGCAATCCAGAAAAGAGTCAATATAATTGTAAACAAAACGCAATATGCGTGCGCGATGAAACGGAACATTTCACTCACTTTTTCACATTCAGATATGTAAGACCGATGGTCAGGGCGATGGGGACCAATCCAATACGCAGCATTTCCATACTCGACGTTAAAAAATATTAGGTTATATTTTAACACTCACGCAAATCACTGTTGCATATTACTACTTAGTATAAAATTTATAATAATATGGAAGACTATTATATGATATACTTTCGTTACTTTAGGTTTGTGTCCTTATTGTCCTTTAATTATTTTTGTATTTGTGATGGAAAAACGTCAGACGTCAGATAATTGTTCTTATTTCTTATTTATTCTTACGTAAAAGGTACGTTACTTTCCGATATGATAAATTCTTCAAGTACTTTGGTACATAAACGTTTATTAAACTATTTCATGATAATTTATGCTAATCGTTGTCTTTTATAGTTCTTTGGTTTAGAATGCACTTCCTGGTAAGAATAAACTACGTATGTCATACATATAAACACTTCATCGTATATTTATGTAGGTAACACTTATTAATGCACTAAGTATTTAAGTGCAATAACGTTAATTTGAATAAATAATATTTTGCAAATGGCAATATTTTCGAAATATTTCTACAAGTTTTTATTTAAAAATGTATACAATTAAAGAAAGTTTTCCTCTAATAATACCACTAGAGAAGTTCCAGATTAGTCGTATTAATTTAAACACACGTGTGTCGCCCAGACGTCACTACAGACGTAGATGCGACAAAATACTGCTGCTCTACCGACCCTTCAAGTTATTTGTTCAGTTCATAATAAAATTGCCATAACAAATCTTATTACATTGATATAAAAGCCATAATAGCACACGTGCTGTGATTTTATCTTTATTTACGTTGCAAATGATATAAATATGATAATGATAAGGATTGCTGTAGCTCCACCAGATCTTGAGAAACGATGAAATTCTTTAGGATTTCCGCCTGCTATAAAAAATATTTTATTGGTACTACTTTTTGCACAGAGTTGAGAACATGTAAATTTTAAACATTAGTAGGTAGGTACCTAATGTATCAACTTAAAAATTAAGAGACAAAACTTGTTTCATCATAACAATATCCGTTTCCTTTCTGTTTTTTACAAGTAAAAATTAAAATAGCTGTTTATTTTAATTAAATTATTTAAAAAAACGCAATCGCTCAAATTGATTTTTATGCTTAGAAGTCGGGAGTTTAAGTGGCGATCCTGAAAAGATCCCGGTATTAACAGAATCACAAACTAAACGTAACTGTGCTCGCCTCGAAAATACGTATTGTATAGTTAGGAACAAAAATAAATGATGTAACAATAAATATAAAAAAAAACTAAAATCTCGCACAATATTACGCGTATGTGTGTGTGATTTTGCTGCGACTAAAAATCCTTAAAAGAGTAAATAGAATCGTAAACAAAACGCAGCATGTGTGCGCGATGAATGTGAAAAAGTGAGTGACAATGTTCTATACATTGTCACTCACTTTTTCACATTCAGATATGTAAGACCGATGGTCAGGGCGATGGGAATCAATCCAATACGCACAATTTCCATACTAGACGTTAAAAAATATTAATATGTAGGTTGTTTATATCATAACATTTGTTTCGCAAGCATTAGACCAGCAATTTTTATTTAATTTACTTGTTTCAAAGAAAAAATCAAATCACTCAAGTTGCTTTTTTAATTTCTTCGAAGTGCAGTACATAAGTAGAAGATACCTAACTACCATTCTTAACATCGCGAGCGTGTACAGTATTCTTATCATCGACCGCAGTAAGATAGGGCATTTTTATCGTTCCGCATAAACCGTATCGAATATCAGATTTTATGTAATAGTATGTCAATTACTAACAAATGCTGGAAAATGTTTTTTTAAGGATTCACTTCCCCGTATACTTATCTTCGAAAGTAGGTTACCCATAACTAAATGAACGGGAGTTTCCGGATGCAACATTGGGTCAAAATTTCAATGCATGTATGTGAAGAATTTTCGGACATTTAAGATTTTCATATACCTATATTACATATATTTATGAATCCATCCAATGCAGAAAAGACACCTTCGAAACATTACTATACTAGCTGTACCCCCCTTTGCCCCGTTTCTAAGAGTCACAGCGTGATATAAAACCTTCCTCATGAATATCTGTTCGGTAGTTCTTGAGTTAATCGCGTTCAGATCTTTGACTATTGGTTATATAGTCAAAGGTTCAGATAGAAGACAGACGTAGCGGAGGGACTTTGGGAATATATTCAACCAACTAATTATTGAGATATTATTATAACAAAAATAAGGGTTCTTTATGAAAATAATTGAAGCCAAATCAATTATTTCTAATAACGAAAGGTTTCATATTCCAAATGTGTGAATGAAACCTTGCAATGGCATTGAATCGTAAATACGCTTATGTCAGTAAAACAGGTTAGGTTTCCCTATGTCTGAGTCTGTCTAAACGGGGCCGCTTTGTAGTATGTAGGCTTGTGTATAGTTAGTAATTAATGTTGTAAGTACGTCCCGTTGTTTTCCCAATCTTGTGGGAACTTCCTTACATCCCTTCTACACTAATAACTTCGTCCATTTTAGAAATAAGAAAGAAACCAGCAAAAAGGTTACAAAATAACGATTTAAACCTCTTTACGGGTTCAAAGACCAATCTAATAACTATGCCAAATTATTAATCGCCATACTTGACATTTTTAAAAGATTCCCGTTCCCGGCATAATTAATGCTGGCATGCGGCACAAAAGTAAGTCATACATTATTTATTTTAGCAACCCTTTTAACCACTCTCAAACCTCCAGAGTCAGGCTGGATAAAGAGGATAATGACACTGAAAGAAAAAGGTATTTTAGTTCTTTTTCGATGCGGTCTCCTTAGCATGGGAAAATGTTGTGTCTTCCAGCGGAAACGAGATTAAAAAAGTTTAGATGATTTTACTTCTTAACTTCGTGTGTGGTAAAAAAAAGGTACGTAGGTACTTGAAGTATTCTTTTGATATATTATGCAATAAAACACCTGCATATGTCTTTCAAAGTAGAATGGATTAATGGTAAAGTTTTTTAGTCTAAACACCATTACACATGTGTTTGTATGATATACACTTGATAATTTATACGTCAATCTTTGTCCAGGTCTGAAACCTGCATCATGGAATACTATGTTTTGCAGTACAATTAAAAACAAAAATAAATTCATTACCTTCAGTTTAAAACATGGCATGTATGTATGCACATAAGATGCACATAGTCGATAAAACTCATATTAATTATTGACAATAAATAACATGAGTTTTATCGACTATGTGCATCGCAATCACGATCTTAATAATTTATTGAGATCGTGACAATACCTAACATTAACTTGATTATTCTAAGTCTATAAACACTCTTCTTCATTAAATTTACTACTTGCTTCGAAACTTGTGAACATTTTAAGCCGATTTGCGTAATCCAGTATAGTAAGTACCTACTCAATACAATTTGCATCGTTACTTAACTATTTCAGTTTTCAGTTGGTAATCTGCGAAAGTAGTCGCAAATATTGAAATCTCTTAACCGCGTTTAGTTATATCTGACCATTGACATAATTGAGGTCAACGAACCCATAACACGGAAAAAGTAACGATATTGATATCCACCTGACAATGTAAAATTTCAACATTATCACATTTTTTTTAAATAATACAATATTATGTAAGTAGGTAGGTACTTAGGTACTAGCAGGCGATGAATCTTGTAATAAATGGAGCACAGCCTACTACTCCATGCCCTATTTTAAATGCATGTGAACTTGACATTAGGTTAATTTCTTCAAGTGGTGACGACGGAGCACTTACATCGTTCTAATTATAAAATACCTTGACACATTTGTTTTTAAAATTTGTAGTTCCGTTTAATTATACACTGCACATAATTAAACATAAGTAATCTTTTCGTTAAAAAATTACGTTAATTTTAGTTAGGTAAAAGTAGAATTTCCTGTTTGTATTTTTCTAAACAATGCGCTTACTTTTTAATTATTCAAGGATTTTTCAATGTCAATTTTATAAGTACCTAATTCATTTATTACTGTAGCCGCGTGTTTATATTTACTAGACTGTCTGATGTAATCTTTATTTGCTATCTGCCTTTGTGTTGAATGTTTTTTGTACCATCGCCATATAAAGATTGCGAAACTGATTTAGGTTTGATTGTCCCAAAACCGGGTTATAGTATTTATAGCGGTCCATATAAGTACCATAGAGAACGAAAAAAAGGTTACATAGTAATCTTTTTACGTTTGTTATGGTTGTAAGGTAATATCAATAATTATTGAATGCTGTTTTAGTTTGAATCTGCACATAAAGCCAAATACTATTTCTATTTTATATAGATAATTAATTTATACGAATATTGCTAATTGGTTGTTAATGTATATTAATAAAACACTTTATTAACTATTCGGCAAACAAATGTTATTTAAAACTAATAATTATTTAGATACTTATTTACATGTTGATGCTGCTATTTAAAAACGAATAAGTATTTTTTTTGCCGTTACTGTCCTACTATTGGGGCAAAGGCCTCCCTCCAGTCCTTCCAAGTTCTCTTTTCAAGAGTAGGTACTCTTTTCCCGCACCTCCTCGGACGTCCTTTCCTTCTTGAGGCACTTATTGAGTGGAGGCTGTTACCCAACGGTCAATGGGAATGAGGCTGACATGAAATAAGTATTAATGTATTATAGGATAATAATTTGAACAAAATCTATGTATCATATTTAGCTTGTTGGCCATGCCCATGATGTAAAGAACCTTAATTGTATACTAATGAGTTTTTAATTTCAGTTAAAATATTGTTGCAAGAATCACGCCGCGGTTTTGGAATTCAGAACACCGTATTGGAAATTGTTTTCAACAAAATAAATTTTAATGAAACACTACTCTCGCCAAGCTGTTATTTTATGGAAATTTAAGGAGAAGCTTATAGCTAACTTGTCATTTGCAAGCAGCCCGGACGGCTTTGTTAGTATTTAAGCCGTGAAATATTCTTGAAAATGTTAAAAGGGAAAGGAAGTTTTCATAGCTGTAATAAACCTATGAAAACAGAATAAACCTTAGCAGTGACTGACAGATAAGGACCAGCTGAAACCAATGACTAAAAGCGTTAATATTTGAACAGGAGTTTCATAGACGTAGGTAATCACTAAGACGGGATTTTGGGAATTTCCCACGGGACTGGGAAAAAAGAGATCATTGCGGGTATAACATTGAGTTTATAAATATCTTACGACTAAATGTTTTTTGGTAAGGGTTAAGGTAAGCCGGAGAAAATACAAGTAGTTATGTCTAAAAATCTCGCTATTATTTCTAGAGACCTGGTAAGTACCATAGTTAATAGAATATATTTTGAACTGACTCATTATTTTAGTGGTCCTGAGCGGGACTGACTCTTAGGTCGAGCTAAGTGTTATTGGGTTTTTCTAGCAGCTTGGCGTTCGATTCTAGTTTCGGGATTCGTGCTCGGTTAATAGCAATAGGCTCGCCCCCTATTACATGGAACCCAAAACATACCGGTGAGCTGTGGGTGTAGGTCCATTAGTAGGCCTTTGCCTAACTCTTCGGGGAATACAGGGAATGCTAATGTTGTTTAACCGTGAAGGCGTAACAAAACATATCAGACTCATTTTCGAGTTTCCCTTCTAGATTTAGAACATATTTTGCAAGTGTCTATCGTTAAATGCGGAAATCATATGTAGGTGTATCCGTAACGACCTTGACACGTGCCCAGCGCGCGTAATGTTTCGCGTACCAGCGTAATACATACTCGAGTTACGCTACGCCACGCAACTGTGCGCGATGTGACTCGTGTCACAAATAGTGCAATCCGCTCGAATGCATTTATAAAATAAATTCGTGTATAAACTGGCTAATCTAATTGTTTGTAAGTCTAGCTTGAACCCAGGATTTCATAAATACATATAAGTGAATTTATTTTAGTTTTTAAACCCCTTTGGTTCTTCGAGACGTTAATACTTACTAATAATAAATGTAAAGACAGAATGTTTATTTTATCTTATAGAAGTAGGTACCTACTATATTATAAATAAGAGGTTAAGTAATAATAACCTAGAAGACGAAGATGAAGAACTGGCATGATAGAAGAGAAGAACTCCCTGTAGAATATCTGTCTCCCAAGATAGAGGCTTTAAAACTAGGTTGGGAGACAGCTGTTCCTAAATCTTATATCTTATAAATGCCTTTAATAAAAATAAAAATAAACTTTAGTTGCCACAAGTTACGATTACGACTATAGGGACTAAATACTGTTGTAACTTTTCCTTACATAGATACTGTTCCCTTAATGACACGACCCGGCTGTATTTCTAAACAAAGTATCTTAAGGTGTTTATGAAGGCTCCAAGGTATTAGCCCATCAGCACCATTATATTATTGTACAGACTGTATTGAATATACGGTTTCGCTGTACTGGGAGTTATTATTACGAAGAATGTATCATAGAATAATTGCCTTGGGACAGGCCTACGAGGTCCACAAGCAGACTGCAACAGATGGCTTTGATTGATTGACCTAGTATCTTTACATTTGAAGAGGAAAGATGCGTTGTGTACAGTTTTACAAGGGGTCCTTAGTAAGAGATTGATAACGCCTGCTTATGCTAGTCTATGCAGTCTAAATAGTGACGTTATATTATGAACAGTACAGATTTATCAAAATTTCAATCTCATACAGTTCATGAAAAATGTTAACGTATGTTACTTGTCTGGCCTTTGGTGGCTTAACGTAAGCTAAAGATAACAGTTAGACGTAAGCCGCCTACGAGTATAAACGACGAACCTAATTCAGTTAATTTACATTTGTTAGAGATGATATAAAAGACATAAATCACTGTGTCTCAGATTTATATATATTACAATGGGAATCAAAAACAGTAAATATCTTGGGATATACTTAGGTAAGTAGAGTTCAACCAGTTTTACAAAAACAATAAATTTTGTTTTTACGAGGCTAACACATTAAAAAGTAAAGCGTAGATCCTACCTGTGACCTATAATACACTTAGCTTTTTCAGCATTTCGGTATTTTGGTAGAGCTGACACTTGCATTTTCTCAGATTGGTAGATCAGATCAGAGCAGTACAACTGTATAAGGTGTCACCAGATTTTTTTAGAAAACCCTAATCATTGACAATCCTGGAAAAGCTCGCATTTACTGCTACTAATGTCACAAAATCCAAAAAGCAGGTATACTTTATTTGTGTGCTCTATTTTTCAGAAGTCACACGTAAAGGGCTCTTACGTCTTGGTTAAGAGCGTCTTCGGTGAAATATTGTTCACTTTCAGAAATGAAATAAATCCACCACGTGCGTGTTACTCTCACTAGACTAGAATAGTGTTGGAACACATAAATCTTCTTTTGCTATAGAATCTGTGATGAAACTAGCTTCCCATAAATTGTAATTTATCACCTTATTGACATTGGATACTATACTAATGTTATAAATCCGAAAGAAACCGCTGAGCCAATTTTAGTATAGAGATAGATTGGACCTTGGTAATTATAATCGGGTTGAAAGCACATTGTTCCTCATCTTGGTGCAATTTAATTAACAATTTAAAACTTGTTCACAAAGACATTCTGACATTTTGGTAACATGAATTGATTGAGTCCTCATTTTTAGATTTACTCGAGCGACAACTAAGTACCATCAAATCCCGCCTGATGTATTTAGGGACCCAAATAGACAAAAAAGTGTGAACATTATTTACGCACCTATAATACATATATGAACACTCTTTTCCGATAACATAATGTATTAAACGTTAAGTAACAACAGAACACATCTGGCGACGTCTCTCGGGAAATAAAATGTATAGTGTTATGCCTTTGTCGTCGACAAAGTTATTCCGTTAATTATGAAAAAAGAAACTACATGACAGGCTGGTATCGAGAATAATAGAGACAAGTAATTGAGTAATTTGTCTTATTACTCAACTGAGTTTGGAAATATTGAAATGAAGTTTAAATATTGAAGAAGAAGAAAAGGATAATCACAGGCAGGTAATGTCAAATCATATCACTAGAGGATGGTTGGAACCATTTGGCCCTTCCACCTTTTTTAAATAATAATAATATTATAGTCTGAATATGGTTTAAGGGAAAATATCTCCAGATAGTTTTACAGAAAACTTTTTATTTTATTTTTCGTGAGATTTTTATAGAAATTTGGCCAGAAAACGTACGTCGGGTTAGCTAGTTGGTAATAAATCTATCTGCGTAACCCTTTATTTCAAGCTTACAAAGCTTTGAAAACGGCTATAAACATAAAAAAATATAAAAGCGGTACGCATTGTACTCTCGACTACATTCTTAACTTATTTATTTACATTAAAAAACACACGTAACCTCCTTTAGCACATATACTCTAATTAAAGGTTTTAATTAGTAAATGTTTGATTTGTTAATACATGAACGCTATCCGCGTTGTTCGAAGGCGGTTTTGCGAAGCAGCGTGACCCGCCGCTCACGACGGCCGCGGCGGGACTGATCCGAAGCCTGATTCCTCGGAGCCTCCGGCCTTGTCCGACACAATCCTACCGTCGTTAATATTCGAAGAATCCTTCGGGTAGTTACGCTGACGTCGATGTTACAGCTGTTTATTTCAGAGCCAGAACAGTTTATAGATTGGAGAATCCAGTGCATTAACATATTGATAAGACGAGTGCGTTTACATGCCGAGCATACTCGATGTAGTACCGTCAGCATAACAGGTGACGGATGTACCAAGGTATTTTCGCCCATTATAATTAATTGATAATGGCGTAAACTTACGTTGCCTATGTCAAAATTTAATACAAACTGGGTTGTGTTAAAAGAGCAAAGGTTCTTGCTTAGACTTGTTTCTGAATATTTGACCAGAGTCAGTAAGTACTTGAAGGTCGTTTAAATAAGTATGTAAATGTTGTTTAGGAACGAAGTAGATTCGCTTAGAAGCGTAAATTATGGTGATCCTACAGTCAACCGATTTTGTAGATCTAGATCAAACAGTACTTACCTATGTTAAAAAGAGCTTAAATATTTTTTAGTAAATGCTGACTAAAACTAAGAAATAAGTTGGTAGTAGCGGATAGTTACATTCAACTTACCATACATAATTATGTATAAGGTATAATTATGTACATATTATAAGGTACTTATGGCTAAGACACGCCGTATTTTGTGTGTCCGAAAATAGCACTCGTAAAATATTACGCACACTGGCGATAAAACAAGTGGGACTATAATAATTTAATTGATTTTCTGAGCAGGTTAAACATTAACATATAGGTAGGTACTACAACAAAAATTATATTTGGAACATTACGTGGTATCTTATAAAAGGTGCGCGAATTACTTCAACGATAATGATGAGTTTTTTTTTAATTTGAAAATAATATTATTAAATCATTGTCTATACCTAGCTACTACGATATTGAGCAAACTGGCGATCAAGCGTAAGTCTACCAAGAAATTAGGATAACTGATCTTCAGTATCAGTTCAAGGTTACAAGTATATTCAGTGCCCGCATTTATCCAACAATTTCTAAGAAGATCCGCCATTCAGTCGAGTCGAGAAGTCTTGACTAACATGGGTCGGATAAGACTAGTATTTTGTAGGCAATCTAAAAGCCAGTGTATCTATACTAATATATAAAGCTGAAGAGTTTGTTTGCTTGAACGCGCTAATCTCAGGAACTACTGGTCCGATTTGAAAAATTATTTCTGTGTTAGATAGCCCATTTATTGAGGAAGGCTGTAAATAGGCTATATATCATAGCGCTACGCGGACGAAGTCGCGGGCAGAAGCTAGTAAATAATAAAAAAGTAGTTTATTCTATTCGGCACTACTGCTAAGAAGTTTTTTTTTTCGATAAAATGAATGTAACACCTAATTAATTATCTATAAATTTACGTATATAATTTCAATGAAAAGTTTGTAAGTAATTATACATAGTTAAAACTCATTTTGAAATTAAATTTATTTATACTGGCCACGAACCTTGAAAATATATTTGGATAGCCATTAAAAATATTTAAAAAATACTTAAGTTTTTTTTTCCTTTGTGGTATTACGATTTACGTTTATATGACAATCAGCCAATTATTTTTATTTATTAGTTTGGGTCCTTCATAAAACCCTAATTATTTTTGTTCATCACTTCATGCAGCTCGGAGTTTGGGAATTGTGCCCGGTTAATTACAATAGGCTCGCCCTCTATTACATAGGACCTAGACATACTGGCGAATACTAGGTGTACACCTCTGCTTAAGCTTTCGGGGAAGAAATGTGTTATGGTGTGAATGTTTAAAAGTAGGAGTTTCCATAATCTGCTGTTGATTGCCCCAGCGCGGATGCTCTATAATGGGCCCGCAGCGAGAGGTCTAATTAGAATTAATCTAGCTGCAATCTCTGTGGCTCGGTTTTAAAGCCATGATAATTTATCACTTAGTCCTTTATAATAAGACTTCTAACTACTTCAATATATACACTACCGTAATGTAGGTATACTTGCTTATACATTTAAAATAAATGATCCCTTTTTCATTCATCCGATTTTATTTTAGGTGAGTTATCAACAAATAAGGTACCCCGCCTTATTTGTCTTTACCAAATATTAATAATTTTCATACTTTTAGGCCCACTTGCACCAACTTCGTATAGGTGTTTAAATTGTATTTAAACACGAAATTTCTATGAAAAATTGTGTTTAAATATAATTTAAATACATTTAAGAAGTTGGTGCAAGTGGCCCTTAGTGCCTCTTGCACCATCTTCTTAAATGTGTTTAAATTGTATTTAAATTCTATGAAAAATCGTGTTTAAATACAATTTAAATATTATTTTGAAGTTGGTGCAAGTGGCCCTTAGTGGCTGAAATTAAAATGCACATAAATAAAAGTGCCAAGTAAAATGGCCGTCTATCAAATAACAGATTTGAAGTCTTTATATTATGCCTCCATCTTATTTCAGTGAGGTGTTAAAAAGTATACCTACACTAGTCTTATCTAAGAAATAGTTTGTATAAAGAAATCAATTTCTAAGTAGGTACGTGTCAGTTTGTGGGGGCGGGCCTAATTCACATAATATACTTTATTAATTTAATTTAATCAAATATTGCTATTTTAATACAATATCTTCAATCGGAGCTAGGGTCCCTATCGTCTTTTAAACTACTACTAGGCCTACCTACTTACAAAAAAACGATAGAGGTTCAATCATCTACTCTAAAAACTGGGTGCAACTCTAAAAGCCCTGTATAGACCCGCCCCTGGCTCTGCTCATTTCAAATACTATATTAAACGCTACATGAACGAACAGCAGTGTATTTTTTCAACATAAACACTGTAGGAATCGTGCAAACTCTTACTAGAATGTCTTTAGCACAACATCTAACGTCCGCGAGACAGTTTCCATTGTAGCGTAGAAAATTGCGTATCTTTGTAGTTACAGCGACTATCATCGTGTCCCATTTCCAGCCGGCTCTCAACCCCCTTTTATGAACCTCGTTAGGTTGTGATGGACAATGTAGTATTACTATATCGCAATACCTCCCTTCCTCATTAATTTGAATTAAAAAGAAAATTTAACTTAGAAATAAGTAAAACAAATATAATCTATATACTAATATATAAAGCTGAAGAGATTGTTTTTTTGTTTGTTTGCTTGAACGATAAATTCTTTCAGTGTTAGATAGCCCATTTATTGAGGAAGGCTATGCTATATATCATCACGCTACGCGGACGAAGTCGCGGGCAGAAGCTAGTAAATTATATTGTGACTATTGTGAAATACATATTCTTGTCGCGAAATAAACAAAATATAAGAAAAACAGCTTGTAGGTACTCTGAATAAAATAATATCCGGGTAACAGAAAATAAATAAAAATATAGTTTCGATCCAGTTTCAATTTATTTAACATGACATAATGAAAGATTTGAGTCACTTTTATAAATGAGTTTTTCCGGCCAACATTTCCAATCTTTATTTCAATAATTTCATAGGTATATTGCTGTATTTTATTAGCTCGAAAAGTCTGCGTTGTGGTGAACTCTTTGTTGTAATATAATTTAGGCAATCTTGGGTATCGGGAAAACATTTTTTCCGTGTATTTATTTTACTGGCCTCAGCGGACTGGAAGAGATCTCTGAGGGAGATAGGCCACATTTAGGGCTGAATTGACAAGCCTTAAATAGGTTGGTAGGTAATAAAAAGGTTACGGTGTAAACGTATCTTTATGACGAGTTTTTTGCGTACGTATAGAAGAACCTTATGTCGGTAATCGCTAAGTTTATTAGTAAGTACATAAATTAGCTTAGTTTTATATTATTGTACCTTATAATTATCATAATTATGTGTATCTACCTATATATTATCACTTTCATTTACTATTCGAGGCAGCCATTTTCTGGAACGTCTCAAAACAAAATAACTTATTTCTGAAAAAAAAAATCGGGTGGTAAGATAATTGAAGGTCGGGCTTTAGGTCGTAAGCGAACTTACTGAGCGTGAGTATATAGGTTCACTTCCCAGGTCAGGCAGTGTTATTAAGGACTTAATAGTGGATACGTTCGCTCACTAACTACATGAGACTTAAAAACATAACGGGCGAGCTGTGGGTGTAGACCTGTGCTTAATCCGGGTATAAATATAGGCTTGATGGTAAGTATATTTTATCTATAATCTAAGCATTGATTAATTTCGTTCCTGGTAGGCCGCTAATGACTTTGTAGGTGCAGCAATATAGCTAGGATAGATAAATAGAACATTTCTCACACGCTCACGCTCATCACCAGAGATACATAAGTATCATTAAACAACTTTCGTAAGTGGAGGGAGAATAGAGCTGGCTGACATTATTTTGCCATGCAAGAATCTAAATTTGCATAGAAAAACACTAAACGCGATGCGCCAATAAGTGAGTACGAACTAACAGACCAGATTATTAATATTGTAATGATATAAAATTAAACATCCTTGCTAGACTAAAGTGTTTATAAAACCAAAGAAATATAACCTCTATTTTATCGCGGATAATATAGTGATCCAAAGACAAACGGTACATTTCATCTGAAATGTAGTTCCCCATTTTCTTTCGAGATTTTATTCAAGCGAACCATTTTTGAAGTTTGTCATCTTGACAGAGCGAATGTCGGGGACCTCAGGGACGAATACCATTCAATTCATCCGTAAAAGTTAGTGATACTCTTGATCCAGTTGCGTTTGACAAGATATTAATGGTCTCTGTAAGTGGGTCAAGCATTCAAATAAAAGTGCCTCAAGTCCTCTTGATACTTACGATTATCAAAAGAGTGCGAAACAGATTTGGCGGCAAAATTGTTGTTCTTTGTTTGAATAATTATTTGGCACATGATTTGAATTTAGAATGGTGAGATTAGAAAATAATTTTTATTGCACTTGTTTTAAAATTAGATACTTACTAATATTTTTTTTATATTGTGTTTTTTTTTTAAATCACGAGACACACGACAATTAGTAACAAGATTTTGTTAGAACGTACAATGGGACTGCCATGTATTATGTACAAATTATAAAGAAATAGAAAAAAAAGCTTTATACATTACAGTCAATTATGAAATCGAAAAGTTTAATTTCAACGCGACAGCTTTGTGATTAAAGGCGAAATAGGTATTTTCTTTATTACGAGAGCTTCCGATAGGAAATATCCATTTCTTTTACTTATTTTTTGCGTTTTTAACATTGTATTGATCGTATACATTCGAATGAATGTTGTTTTATAGATCAAAATAAGTGCACGAATCGGTCATAGTTCACGGCAGTTTGTATTTCTTTTGTTATGAGCGTAATCCGAATACGAATGTTCAAAAATCTTTTGAAATTCGAACACGTTTAAGCAGTTGAGGGCTGCCTCATATGTACGGATTGGTATTAATTTACAATCGATCATGTGTGAAAAGTTCGAGAAAAGTTTCATATGAATGCTTGCAAGTGACCTTATGAATTCAAATGGAAAATGGCAAAAAGCCGAATAAAAATGGCCCGCTTTTGAGACTTCGTTTTTTGTATTCGAACTTAGACCATGTGAATGTGTAGAACCCTAACGAGTTTTCTTTAAAACAGTTCAAAGCAAAGAGGTTGTGGTAATGAAAAAAGTAGAAATTCTGTCATTATTTATTCCTATACCTTACGTACTACCTACCTTGCTTACTACTCTGACACGAACGACGTTGTCTTGTCCAACATTCTATATAACTAAGTACTCCCCTAAAAAGGTCTATAGGTTTTCCCGAACGTTTTTAAATCCGGAAAAAAATAATTATACGGAAAGACACTGAAGTCACACCATAACGATTCCTACTCGACATTTACGGTGTGCTTTTATATAGACTCTAAAATAACTCCGAAATATTTAAAGTCTCGAAATATTTATTTCATAGCTGTCGATAACAGACAACTGAAATTTAACACGTAAGCAAATCGCAAACGAATCTGTTCTACATGGATCCACTAGATTTAACTTATTTTAGGTAAAATTACTTGCGCGCGTAATACTAGGTAGGATTCCGCGCTGCGGATAATGACTGCTGGAGACCGTTCCCGTCAACTGTCAGAAAGTGGGCCTTAAAACTCGTAAGTGCTATTTCATCCTGAAAAAAGTTTAAGCAAGGAAACAAAAACTGTCATGGATAATTAAATAATTTTAATCGAATCTATTCAGGCTTGAGTTTTCGCTAGTAGGTACTTAAGTATAAAACCTAAGGATAAGGGCGTAAAGCTCTATTTGCTCAGGAACAGAAAGGCTGTAAAGATAGGTAGGTAAGTATTTTATAGTTATCAACTAGTGAAACATTAGCATAAATGCTCGAAATGGCGGGCAAAATCTTTCACATCAAACGATGCTGTGGGTACTAGCGTACGGCAGAGAGCTGTTTTAGATGTTGTACACAAAGGTTCGTGTATGTAGGTCGCATTCGATATCAGCTGATTGATTACTTACAACTGTGACTGACATTTCGTTAATGCCTTCATGCGTTCGTTAATAGGCCTCGTTAGGCAATGGGCGTCAATCCTTTGCATATATCGAATCAAAGAAGACAGATAAAATAGATGGTCAAAAAGTTTTTACCAGGTATTTTCGACCTGTTCTAACATTACCTACTTATCCATCTACCATAATATTTTTTCTACTTTCAGTATTATTGTGGTTTCTGTTTCGACCAAGGTGAAATTGGGAATTTTCGGTAAAACTCCTTGATATAACCGATTAAACTGGCCGAATATAATATTTAAAAATAGTCAGGCCATATTAAAATTATTAGCACGTGCATTACCTAAGCGTGAAAAAAGAATTGTGCAGCGATCTGTGTTCCCCCTATGTATCGAACCCCCAACTACAAATTATCCCATAATGTGACGTAACACATACACGTACCGAAGTTTGGAATTATCACATTTGCGGGGTCATTTTTTAGAAATGTCATGTGGATGCGACATCGAGCGTAACATGACTTAAGAAAATAATTTCAAATGTTTTTTTTATAAGAACAATATGTAACATATACATAATATTTGTGCAAAAAAAATGAGATACAGAATACAGAGAAGCATAGAGTATTCTTTTTTTAAATTTGATTTATCATTCGATCAATGTTGTTGCTAGTAAAGCAAAAACTATGATTAGTAAACGAAAAACGTCCTTTTTTGGTCTTGCGATGTCCAGACGAAATGAAAAAGTTTACTATATAATAGACGACATTACTTGCTAGCTACAGCCCAGAGGTTTGAATGATGTACAGATTTGTAAGGCATGTCCCAGGTGTCTATTGGATTTCAGACATTCAGACCCTCTCGACCACGAGAAATACGAGTATAAAGGCCATCTTTAATGATTGGTTGAAAAACTGTCGTCCTACTTTCAAAGCTTATTCCGAAGTTCTACACATAATAATAAACAGGAATTGAGCTAGAGGCTAGGGATAGTTAATTTGGATTTTATTGTTGTGCACCTAAATTGGTTTTTATTTCTAACTAAGTTCATAATATCTGCACTTTACCTATGTTCTGCAAATAAAAACGATCTTTATTTTGTATTTGTCTCTCTCAGGCTATTTGCATTTTACTCTGCCGACAGTTTAAAAAACCATTGCGACTGTCGCTAAGTCACTTAGCTTAAGATAAATTGACAATAATAGATAAGGCTTCGTGAAAATAATGGGATAAATAGGATAAGTTGGGACGGTTTGGATACCCTCATCAAATTATCAGTTAAATAATAATAATAATAAATCTTTATTGCAGACTCAAGATCCATACAATATTACTTAAAATAAATACAAAACTAAACATCAATATCTGACTACTCACTTTTACATTTAATTAACATTTTATCTCTTTTTCTACGCGGCTATTTCCAGCCACCGCTTAAATAGTCTAGTAGAATATATCCTATCTCCTAATTCCTTAATTATACTGTTTCTACACGTATCAACTCTGTTCATGAATGACGCAATTCGATTCCTCTGTATAGCATTGAATGTGTTCAGCCGAGCCTCCGCAAACATTCCGGAGGCACTACAGTGTCGCTCCAACCCCATGAGGTGTCTGTAGATGTTATTGTACTGAACACGAATGCCATCAAAAGACCTCTTTGTGTACTCAGTCCAGAGCTGACACGTGTAGAAACTTTGACAATACGTTCTGAATAGATGAACTTTCGTCGAGGTCTTGGCCTTAAAAAATCTTCTGGCTATCATATTCCCAACCACTGATAGAGCCCGACGCTGGCGATCTATATCAGCATCATCCTTCAAATCTGATGGATTAAAGGTTGTCGACCTAAATCGAAGGTTGCTACTGATAAAATAAATTTCACTTTTGCTGCTGTAAAGAATTATTTATGATTTAATTATACTTACTAAATGTTTCATTAACCACAACCTATTAGATAATTATGTAATAGAAAAATAATCCGTTTCATAATGCAAATTTTATGTATAAAATCAAGATAGAGTATCCAAAGTATCTACTTTTTATGGGATAGGGGGGCAAACGAGCAGACGGTAACCTGATGGTAAGCGATAACTGCCGCCCATGGACACCGGCAACACCGGAGGACTCGCAACTGCGTTTCCCCTTTTTTAAAAGGGTTTCGGCCTCCGGTATACTTACTCACTCGGCGAAACACAACGTAAGCGTTGTTTCACGCCGGTTTTCTGTGAGGCCGTGGTCGAGTCAGTCGAGCCGGCCCAATTGTGCCGAAGCATGGCTCTCCATAAATCACGTTCACCTTAAAAAACTATTTTGACAGATGTTTAAAAATATGAAATCTAAGGCTAAAGTAACCTACTACACCTGTGGAGACTGACATTGATGTTACTTTACGATAAAAAGCATAAGTCGCCATTTTGTAATATTCGCAACGAGCTTGTTCGTTAGAATCTCAACCTGCAATCAAACGGTTCGCTGTACCGACTTATAGAATGTTCGTTTTGTAACATGTTACATTACGCTCAGACGTTAGTTAGCCGCCAGCTTTATACGAAGAACCCATCCTAATCCCATCTCTCTTTTCTTAATGTTATTCCGAGTGTATAAAAACAAAAACGCAGCGTGTGCGTGTCCCCTTGTTATTGCCATTATGAAATCGAGGTACCTAGTAATGCATGAGTGCATGAGTGACCCGTTTTCGATTCGACATCTTTCCATGACGCGGTTACCGTGTCCCACATTACGTGTTACGTAACGTTAAAAAAATTCCAACGACGTAGGTGTAAAGTCATTGACCTCAACTTATTTAATTACATACCTACTTATTGTGGTCTTGACATTGTCCTTTTAGTTATTATTGGTACCTGTATAATATGGCTCGAATATAATTCAAAAGTGATCACACCTACCTAATTAACAACGAACATTACAGATAGCATCACAAGCCCATTTCAATTTTTGACAAATACTCAGGTATGGCAAAAAATCCGTTCAAAGTCACAGTCAAAATGCTTTATTTCAATAAAAACAATGAAATGGGTACTTTCTAGTTGCATGGTTCTACAAAGTGGGTCTTACTTACGGTAAGTCAATAGAGCTACTCCTTTTCAAAAACATGAATACAATTTTAAGCTCTACAACTTTGTTTGAAATAGTTGCTGAAAATTATGCAGTTTGATATGTAAAATTTATTCATTTCCTACTTAATATAAAAAAGGATTGCCACAGCAAGTAAGAGCTTTGCAGCTCCGACAAACATTCATACATACAGATTCACATAAATGTTTTTACTCAGTGTCTTTATTTCTTACAAACACAACATCTTATGTCATTATCAAATTGAATTGAAAGTTCCACAGAATTCTAAGCTAAGTGATAATATTTATTTAGCAATAAATTATCGTCAAACACGTTTCAAGGTCTTTCCGGCCCTCGTGTCAAGTTCACGGTCGTGACGTCACTGAGATAAACGCCAAAAAAGGAGGTCAGCGCGTTTCGTCAGCTGGTGAGTGGTTCTAGAGAGTTCGATTGTGTCAGAACTTTTTCATCAAATCTTTTCACGTACAGAATGAGAGATGCTGCAAGTACCTACCACGCTTGATCATCATTATACTATGATGAGTTCTTGATTGCGCAGCTGTATATGTTATAGGTATTACTTACTTGGTGCTGGGTAAAACCACAACTGTGAGTCATGCGTTTAGTACTGAGAGAAATTGCTCTGTGCTATTTGATACAGCTGAGCTTTCTTGTGGGGGCGAAATAAACCTGTCATATTGGTTGATATTCAAGGCTTTCGCGTTCTAGTTTCAGGTCTGTAGATATGCATTCCATAATCTGTTGCTAGGAAGATTGGATTTAAGTACATATTATATCGGTACGACGGGTCAGTATTCTTACTCATTACTCTTTACTTTTAAGTTTGATCAGTAAAAGTCACATGGTAGGTACATTAGGTAGATAAATGACACCATAAGTGACACTTAGTATATTCAAGCTTCAAGGACAGAATTATAAAACGAAGTCTTCGAAATTTACTCGCAAAAACAAAAAACGAACGTAACTAAATCAGCCACGTAAGCCATTGGCTCCCCCTCCCACATAATATATACTTATACGCATGCGTGGAAATATTCCCGCCAATATGAAGCACACGTTGCACACGTCGATTTTGTTTATTGTTCAAACTTCGAATAGAGATGTTCAGGTTCAACTTCCAGTACAACTATAATGCAGCTACTCGAAGTTATTTATCGAAAAGCTACGAGAAAAAGAACAATGCGATTTGAATACAATGCGACTTTTCGAATAAAAAAAATGAGAGCAACCTCTGATTATGAGTTGATTTATCGATATGTTGATGTTTTTGTTCGTTATTCGATTGTAATTATTCGATTAAAAGATAAATAAATGTTTCTAACAACTAGTAACCAAGATACTAACACTAACACATACTAAATCAGGGGCCAAAAATATTTCTTGGAAAAATTGAGTTATGTATCCCTTGAAACTCGAAACATAAATTAACGTTATGAATGTAAAGCAACCGGTGAACTTTATTCGAGTTTGTTGTGTGTAGTAGAGATTTAGAGAATATTATAAATAGTACAATAGTGGGTACAATGTACAACCGACAATGTTATGAATTTTATGTTAAAAGCAGACGGTGAATGAATTTTACCGGATTTATTTATATTTTTTATTCTACGTAAATATATTATATTGTAATTATACGTAATTCTTGCGGTGGTAAAGGAGACATCTTATTTAAATGATAGATAGGTATTGCGTTGCAATTTCAAGTCATTTTATAATGTTATAATGACATGTATCAATTTACATCTTAGAATATTAAAGCTTAGACTGTAAGTTCACTCACGAAAAGGAGTTACTATCTCCATGCTACATTGAGTTTTGAAATATTGACTTGATAAAGCCACTTCTATAAGTAAAACATTACCTTGTGTCTCATGTAAAAAAAAAGAAATATGAAAATTAATTATCTAATAAGTGACAAAGTAGCTTCACTCTTGTGATAAGGAACAAGAGTGACATATTACATCACAAATTAAATCTTACTTATTTTTTAATAATAATAAATATGCTGGGTCATTTTTTACACAGCTCTAGTCCCAAACTAAGCAGAGCTTGTACTATGGGTACTAGACAATGGATATAATACTTATATACTTTTTTTTTTTGTAAATACGTACTTATAATACATAGGAAACACCCAGACGAACACAAACACTTATATTCATCACATAAATTTTTGTGTCCTGTGGGAATCGAACCCACGACCTCATGGTCAGCAGTCCGGTACTCGAACCGCTAAACCACAGAGGTCGTCAAAATCGTCGTCGTCGTTATTATGAATGAGTAGCGGATATAACGTGGGAAAAAGAATTATTTGCCGTGGGAGAGCCATGTTTCGGCACAAATCGGCCGGCTCTACCAGAGTGATAGAGCCTCGCAGAAAACCGTTTACTTTGTGTTTCGACGACTATTAAGTGAGAATACCGGAGGCCCAAACCCTTTTAAAAGGCCGGCCGGGTGGCGGTTATCGCTTACCATCAGCTTATCCGTATGTTCGTTTCGTCGTTCATAACATTATAACACCTATTTGAAAATTATGTACATAGCTAAGTGTGGCTTACATTTAAAGACGTAACATTTTATAAGCTACGAAAATAAGCTAATTTAACAATTGTATCCGGTTTTTTAGTTTTATAAAAAGTTAACGCCAATAGAATGTAACGTGGATTGGCCCTCAATAAAGTACCCCAGCCAGTTATTATAGGTAAAACGTAGATACACGAATAAAAGACGGGTGAAGTTGGTATTAGCTATAGTGCTGTTCCCTACCCTGATTCTCAGAAGTTTGTTTCGGTGTTTCTTCTCAGAGGTGAGGAGAGGAAATGCCGACTCCATCTAGTACGTACTTAAAAATTCAAAACATAAACATTGACATGTAAAAGTGTATTTAAAAGATCTATTTACAGAAATAAATATTATTTCATTTTATTTCAAAGACGGGTATGCATTTTTATTGTTTTATTAGTTAAATAGATGTTTGCTACCAAATTTAAGACCCAAGGGTACTTATGATTAAAAAACACACTGCGTGGTTGTATTTTCGCTCTACTATAATAATGGCGAACTTATCGATATCATACAAAACTGTTAATTAAATAGGTACCTAAATTAATTATCAGCAACGGTAGTGACGTTAGTGATTAAAATATTATTTTTAATAAAATAATTGACGTAAACATTGCGGTTTGCTCTGCGGTAGATTATGCAGTAATTCTGTTTTGCAACCAGGTAAGTAAATTTCAATGAGATAAATTTCAATGAATTAGTGACGCAATATGTGTTTATTACATTTACAATAATATACCTAAAACATACTGTGAATGGGTCTATGAAATAAGAGGCAAATGTTCAAAAAAGTTCAAAACAATTTTAATGTAAGTCACAATACAATCAAACACAAAAGAGAACTTTTTAATAATTATCTTTATTGTGGTATAGCGATAGTGAGAAGTTTTGCCAAGTAGAACCAGCAGTGCGCCTCTCTAGCAATGAAACCCGGTTTACAGTGCAAGAGCTCACCCCTTGAAAAAAAGAGAGGTGAATAAACTATTCATGCACGGTCTTTGACATTGTAAAAGCTCAGGAATACGTTTTATGTCCCTGTATTATGTTCAAGCTATCGAGGTCAGTTTGGTTCTATTTTGTTAATACGAATAGAAAATAATATAAAAGGTACAACATCATTTTTCTACCTATAAGGTAGGTACGAATTATACATACTGATTGTTGTAACTTTTTCCTTAAATCTTACCTAGACATGGTTACGGAAACTTCAGTAATTGACTTCTAGTAACAATATTGGTTGGTATGCTTCAAAAATGTAAAACCCCCTTGAATTAAACTTCCCGATAAGCTATTGAAACACTGAAAGAGAATGAACATTATGACACCTTACCTTGACACTACAGCCAATGTTGCACCAACAGTTAATCCAAGATTAAAGGCGCTCATCCATAATAAAGACATGACTATGTCTTGGAGTAAAAAAAAACCTCGATATCGCAACCTTCGAGCACTTCACTGCACTAGGGTAGCGTTCCGTTCATCCCGTAACACTAACACAAAACTAAACCGTTCCAAATTCGAACTGGAATTTTGAAAATAAAAAAATGAAAATTCTCTATGATGAAGTGGATTTACTTTTGTTACATAATCTTTTTATGAATTCAAAACAAATCGGTAGTTGTAACAACTTTAGTTAGTTCATGTACTATCGATGAAAGTTAACCGTTTGGTTGATCGAGTAGCGAGTTCAAACGTCCGCGAACGAGTGGCTTGGTTGGTCTGTCCTTACTTACAGTATAAACCGGAGGTTGTCCCCCGCTCTCCTCCACACTAACGCGGTTATTTTCACAATAATCTGACTTCATGGTGCAATTCCTTGCATCTGGCAAACAAGAGCATTGAATAAACTTTCATAAATATGCGTGTTTGTATTGTTTGCTATTTACATGGGTATTGGTTTGTTTCAAAAACTCGTACATTTTGTTTGCTAATAATACATACAAAATTAATTACTTTACATACAAAATAGCTATTTAGCCAATTATCATTCTTCTGTTTTTGATTGTTTTAGTAATTTGTTTAAATATTTTTGTTGTTTAAAATCTTTAATTTAACTAACGTTGTGTTTGCTCTTTCAGAGCTCAATATGTAGCTAATAATGACAATAAAAGCAATAAAAGCAATTTTAAATATTTGTTTCTATATTTGACAAACCAGCTAAATACTTATGTCTGGCTTAGGAATGGTTGTGTGCCAGAGGTCCTAGGTTCGCAGGTCCAGTAGTGTTATTGGGTGTTTCTATGTTTTTTTATGGGATAGGGGAGCAAACGAGCAGACCGATCACCTGATGGTATCGATATCCACCGCCACCCATGGACACCCGCAACACCAGTTGAGAGTCGGAAGTGCGTTGCCTGCCTTTTAAAAGGGTTTGGGCCTCAGTAACCCGCGCGAAACACAAAGTTAGCGTAGTTTCACGCCGGTTTTCTGAGAGGCCGTGGATAGCAGCGTAATGTGTGCATTAGTACACCTCTATCAAACCCTTCGGGAAATACAGGCGTGATGGTATGTGGAAATGATATTAAGCATTTTGTGGTGCATCTTTAGAACCAGAACCGATAGTTAGATAACAATAAATTATATATAGGACTATCTAGAAATAGGTAGGTATATGTACTTAGGTAATCTATCACAGAGAAGAAATTGATCGAAATTGGCCATACTCAAAATACACAGTGTTTCAAATTCCCTGTGTTATTCAAATCAAATCAAATCAAATCAAATCATTTATTGCAAACTAAGTGTACATAAGGTAAAATTTATTATAGGGTAGGTACTTAAGACTTAGTGCCTTTTCCAAGCATTGCAACATAACATTCGAGGGCTAACTATAAACACTTAAATAATAAATTTTATTAGGCATACAAATAATATTGTCGCTATGCTTACCATGAAACATAATGTCAATTATTAAACATTCAATTATCAATCATTAATTAATATTTTATTACATATTTAAAATCCTGTAAATTGGCAAGGTTCAATTACAATAGTATTATTTAAATTTGATTAAAATCTTCTTGAATGCATTTATACAATTTACCTACTTTCTAAATATTCTGTAGTGGAATAGTAGCATTTTTGGGTTAAATATAATCTCAATTTTTTATTAAATAATGTTATCTTTTCTTCCTTTTTAATAATATTTGGCAGCCTATTAAAGATTTTTACTCCCATATAATATGGGCTTTCATTTAGCATTTTCATTCTTGACGGAGGTAGGTGTAATCTATTTTTATTGCGGGTATTTATGTTGTGAATATCTGTCATTGTATTGAAGGAATTATTGTTTTTATGAACAAATGTACATATATCAAGTATATATATATTGAAGGCAATGTTAATATGTTGAGTTTAATGAAGTGCGGTTTGCAACTTTCTGTGTTATCTATTTGCGCTAAGATTCTAATGATTTTTTTTGCATAATAAATAGTTCTCCTACATTGACACTATTTTCATTTATATTCAAATTGTAGGTAATACTAAATTTGTCAACACATCCAATTTTAATTAAGGCATTTCCCAATGGACAGGCGTGCCTATGTAGCTTTACTTGAATTAAAGTGTATTAAAAAATATTAATTCCTACAGGCTGAACAAATTGGCTATCTACGTAATATCAATATGTAAAATAAAATAAAAAAATTCGTTGAAATGACGCACAGACACACATAGATATTGAAGAAAAACTAATATAGGGGAATATAAAATAATATTATTAGAGCAATAAAACACGAAACAAAAATTTTCGTCTGTACGTATATACACTTCTGGACACATCTATTGGCCCACCTTGTATTTTCAGTTTCGTTTGGTCCTAGCTAAAATTTTATATTAGGTCGAGCAAAAAGTTTTTATGCAGTTTTGAACCTGGCACATTCACAATTTCATTCAATAGTCTTTTTTTGAATTTCGAACACAGAATTTAAAGAAACAAAAGACAATTTGGAGCCTGTTTGTTGATATCAAACAATCGAATACTAAGAAAACTTGGTTTTATTGGTTTACTTGGATTTAATTCTTGAAAAAGTGATTGATATCTTTGGTTTTGCAACAAACATTACTTATTCTTAACATTAAGGTGAGGTTCTATCAATAATCTATGGATACTTCACCTGAAGTCGCCGCCCAAGCTGTGGCACTTATTCAGGCCGGACATAGCCAAAGAAACGTGAGTGCTCAACTTAATTTAAGTCGATCTGCGGTCCGAAATGTTTATCGGAGGTACCTAGAGACTGGCGGCTTTGTTCGTCGCCAAGGAAGGCCACGATCTCGGGTCACAATTGAAAGGCAGGATCGATTCATCGTGACGACCAGCTTGAGAAATCGTCACCTTACCTCCATTGCATTTACAAAACCAACTTCGCGACTTCCACGGAGTATCTGTGAGCGCTCGAACTGTTCGGAGAAGGTTAAAAGAACGCGATATGGTACCACACAAGCCAGCTAATGGGCCCAAATTAACGCGAGCCCACCGAACAGCGCGCCTTCATTTCGCACGCAGTCATTTAAATTGGACACAGCAAGATTGGAGCCGTGTACTCTTTTCTGATGAGTCTAAAATTGTGTTACATGGCAATGATGGAAGGAAGAAGGTCTACCGACGTAAGGGAGAGCGTTTCGCACAATGCTGCTTTGAAGAGAGGGTTGCTTATGGCGGTGGCTCATGGACTGTCTGGGGCGGTATATCCGCGAGCGGCAAAACTCAACTTGAGGTTGTTACAGGACCACGGCTGCCAACATTAAATGCTGAAAGGTACATTCGTGAGTGCTTAGAACCTCACGTGATACTATGGTATCACGTGAGGTTCTAAGTTCTGCGCCCGCGGACTATGTGGGCCCAAATTTCCTTTTTATGCATGATAATGCAAGAGCCCATGCGGCCGGCATCGTCAGGGAATATCTTCGGGATATGAACATCACAGTTATGGACTGGCCAGCCAGAAGCCCGGACATGAACCCCATTGAGCACATGTGGGACGAGCTAAAAAGACGTGTTAGCGCTCGTCAGCCAGTTGCCCAGACGATGCAGGAGTTAAAAACTGCCATAGAAGAGGAATGGGAGATGATCCCTCAAAATTTCATAGAGCGGTTGATAAACTCCATGCCTAATCGTATGAGAGCTGTGGTAGATGCCCATGGAGGCAACACGCGTTATTAAATTAAACCTTTATTTGATAAAACATGTTTTTTATTCAAAAATCAATTGCTTTTAACAAGGCGCATATCCGACTTGTTAGGCGTAGCTCCATGTCGTATGGTATTCTAATTTCAAATTTGAAACAATACGATCGAAAAAGATGGTAAAATGTATCAGGTTTAAAACTGCATCAACAGTTTTTGTTCAATCTAGCAATCATATTTCGGTAGGGGCCATCGAAACCTAAACTCTAAGGTGGGCCAATAGATGTGTCCAGAAGTGTAGTACGCGCATCACGCAAACACTACTTGGCAGTCCAACGGTCCTCCAAATACCTATCTAAATGTATTTGTGTTTATGGCGTGAAAGCCTGAAATGGAGCAAATTAAAAAAGTAAAGTAAAAATTAAAAAAATGTTTTCACTTCCTAGCTCAAACATGTAAGTTTTGCTGCCTGAAATCAGTGAGAAAACTGCGATTTTGCCCACTGAGTGAGCCCAAGTAACTGAATTTTTTTTTTTTCAGGAAGCCTCGAATATCTTTTTCATCCTTGGGTTAATCATAGAATTCGAAACATTCACACTCTATCTCTTTCCCGCCATTAGAAAGAGAGGGAGACAAAGACCAGCCCTTTCGAAGTTCCGATTTTGAATTCGACCTCAAAGACAAACACGTTCGGAATTTCGTACATACTAAAGAAATTTTGCAAAAAACTAAAATAAGTATTTACTGCAAAGAAAACTGATATTTAACCTGTAAATATTTAATTCTAGTTTCAAAAATGTTACGTATTATAATTTAGAATAATACAATTCATGGGTGCTGTTTCCGAACACGCCAAAAGAGCGGGAATAAAATTTCGTGGCTGGCATAAAGAGTTGAAAAAGTTAAAAAATATAAAAATAATCGTAAAATATGCGTGAAACTAGCGACGAGAACAGTATTTTAACACCGAAAGAGTTAAAACAACAAGTTATTAATGCAGAATAAAGTTTCCTACCTTAGAGACCGAGACATACAAAGGGCGCAAGCAGTTTTTGGGAGACGGTGTTGCTATCTTATTTTTTTGATTTATCACAGATTCACAATAAATAGTTAATTCAATCTAATCCTGTTTATTATTTTATCTCCTAAAGTGTTCTCGCTGCTGAAGTGAAAAGTTATGTGTGTTACACGTCATTCCTCGTCACACTCAGGATTCAAAATCAGCACTCACAGCAAAAAAGACTAAGCTCTCTTGTTGCACAAATAACTATTCATTCAGCCGTTGAACTAGACCTTGTAATTAAAGACGGCCTTGTTCGCGATTAAAAAATGAACGTTTTCAGTCCAAACCATTCATGGTCCTAATATAGGTGTTATCAGTGCGACCTTATTGTTGAGGCTAGATTGTCTTTTAATAGTACTAGTATCTTCTATTTTTACGTAACTGCATTCTGACGGCTGCGGATCCATTCGTATATTATAGATAGATACGGCGGACTGAATTGCCCACACAAACGTAATACCAAATTAAATCGTAATTCAAACAGAATTATATAAATCAAGTCTTGTTACAATTCGGATTCAGATACTATAATCTAGGTTCCTATCCAAACCTAGGTTTTACTTAAACCATACTTTGCATTATGGAAATAATCTTCTGAAATAAGTTGGAAAGTTTTCTCTTCCCAAATAACTAATCTGCTTCCTTGCTTGCATCAATATTTATTTTTTCACCTCGATCCCAAACAAAATTATCTTTGAAGCGCCCTCGCCAATCAACAGTGACTAATTAATTAAAATAAATCGCCAACGGAAGAAGGAAACTTTAGGCATTTTCCTCAATAGTTATCGAGCCTGCACTTTGGACGGTAAAAGTACCTGTACTTGGGGAAATACCAAGCTTATTTTAGATCAGTCATCGTCATTTTTAATATCTTTAATTACTTATCATAAATTGATATTCTAAATAGCAGCCCTCTTGAAGTGGTGTCTCTTGATCTTTTTGTATTTTCCTTGCTAAGATTAGAGAGTCCGCGGTCAATATTTTTTTCACTAAAGTAATTTTATAATCAGCATGGAATGTGCAAAAAATTACAAAGGTGGCATCGTACGACATCGATCTTTTAACAGTAAAGTCATGTTGAGAAGCAAAGTAACTTGCTTTTCAATAGTTCTCATTGACGTCACTTAAGACATTTTAAACTGTGAAGGCAAATTTTTACCTGGCGGATGGGACTCGCGGTGTCTTAGTTGGTCATAGCGTCTAGTGTATTGAGCCAGAAGACGCAGGTTCGAATCCTGCCCGCAGTCACATTTTTCGTTCACTAAAATAACTTAATAATGTCATTTAGTTGTCATTTATCTACCCTTTTTTGACTTCTGCCGCCCGGGAAGGCGACGGGGCGTGTCGGACTCTCCCCAGAGTGGGTGACCAACCGACTAAAACCACACGGGTGTTTCGCCTCACTACTTTTTGCTGTATTCCTCCGCGAGTAATTTATCTTCCAAGCCCTAACCTTACCGTGTGCAGAAATTCCTTCAGGAGCGTCTGCCGTCAGGGGAGGCGGCAGGGTATAGGACTTTTCTTGCCTTTGGCTGGATTTATGGGTCTCGTACAGATTTGCAAAGCATGAGTAATGTTGAATAATGCATAGCAATAATGAGTATGAAACGTTGAATTCCAATGTTTTATGAACTTGCGGATTACAGTGGGAGATATAATGTACATACATATGTTTGGACTGCATATCTAGTGGATCGTAATATGCATTATGTATAATGACAATGTTTGCTGAACCCTTTTGGAGCATAACTTATTAACGGGTTAATGACCCCTTTACGGCCGGTCCCAATAACCAATCAGTCAGTAGATTTGCTTACCTACTAGAGATAGGTTTTTGAAATAACGTCCATACAGATAATCCTATCTCTAATAAGCATCCGACCCGTAATCCGTCGATGGATTTAATTACTACAGATAGCATTTTGACATTACTTATGTCCTTACAAGTAATGTCAAAATCCTAAATCTATCGAAGGATTTAGGCCTGGGAGCTAAGAAGGGGGAGTTAAGAAGTCATCATTGTAACAGATATTAAAATTACTCTCATGTAAATGTTTTTTTTTTGTACTTTGAAGCTTTTTACTGTGAGTCTAGTGTTCGTAGCTGACGACTGCTGATTTTGAATTCATGGATTCGATTCCCACGTCGAGCAGTGTTATTGGGTTTTTCTATAAAATGTATGTTTTCTCAGAGTTGGGATTTGTACTCGGTTAACGGCAAAAGGGATCAAAATACATTGGGGAATTGTGGGTGTACAGTATTATATCTCGGCTTAAGGCTAGTAGGTGTGATCGTATGTTATGTTTTGTAACGGCAATTGAGCTAGGAAGCAGTGAGACTAGTCATGATCATGCCTTAATGGAATTCAAATGTCGTTTTTTTATGGGATAGGGGGGCAAACGAGCAAACGGATCACCTGATGGTAAGCGATAACCGCCGCTCATGGACACTCCGCTGCACCAGAGGAGTCGCAAGTGCGTTGCCCGCCTTTAAAAGGGTTTGGGCCTCCGGTACAGCCTCGGATGGGCAACTGGGGACAGCTGGATCAGATTTGTAATTATTTATGGACGGACGGTTATGAATTTCGATCCAACGTTAACCGCTTCGAGAAAGGTTTAGGGTTGCCGTGAAGTTTAAAGCTTAAAAGTTTGGGCACAATTCATTGCAAAAAATCCTGATATGATAACCGTTACGTTCAATTGTTCATACTACATTCAACACCTAGTATTGCCAGTGCAGGATTGAATCAGTGTTAATTATGTAAAAAAAACCTCGCTAATTCATCCGACTACTCGTGCTGCACCTGTTTAAGACCAGACTAACTATTTAATTTTCTAGTAAACGTTAATTCTCTTTGGTATTTTCCACAATTTTATATCATGCTATTTTTACTGCTTTTCCCTCTGTAAGGCAATGGAACGCTGTCAACATTAAAACCTCTTTGCTATATCCGCCAAAGTATCTTACAATACTACACTATTTTTCTTGCACGATACCCGGATAAGGAAAGAGTTCTTATTACCATAGAAAGACCGACTTAGAGAATAGAGAAGGGGTCTCTATCAACTTTAAAAAGGTGGGCATTGGCAAAGTGGAGTGTAAAGCAAACTAATGTTTATGTCAATGATCAAAATTGCGAGAATTTCAATTAGGTACCTAATATTTTATTACCATTGCGCCTTTAAGCAGGCCTTCTCACAAGCAGATAGGGATTAATGATACTGATAAGGTTAGCCTGGTGCGGGTTGTTAAAAATTTTCGAGTCCTCTTAGTTGAGAAGATTTCCTCCCAATATTTTTATTTTTTCCTTTTACATATAATTGAGGGATAAGAATTTCTTATCCTGACTTGGCCTTTCGTTCAACATAACCTTTACTCTTTCTATGTGAGCTTTACTTACAATCGCGTCAATCTAGGGGTTAAAGCCTCCACACACTAAGTATAAATGCCACTGGGTTCTCAGTGATATTCGGTAGGTACTTCTTATATTACTTGACCCACCCTGATCTTGTCCTTTAAACATACCGGCGAACGGTATAGGTACACTATTACGCCTCTGCCTAATCCATCATCGCGTGAAAGTATTTTAGATTTATACTTTTTACGTTTTAATCGAAGCTTATTTGAAATCAAAGAACAATAGGTATTTCGTCATGATATCCCGACAGCGGTTCTCAAAACGGTACCTAGTTGATTTATAACAGGTACTGTTAGGTATAATGGAAGGTAGGTACCTACCTATTTGTTTTTGTTGCAATTTTCGAAGCCCTTTAGCTGCCTACGTGATCCAGTGCACGTGCACGTGTGCATGGGAGGGTACCGACAGCAACGAAAGCATTAGTGAAGTTTTTGATGAAAAGACCAACTGGTGGAAAATTTGTATGCGTTCGGCGTAGGTACTTACTTGACGACTGCCGACTGTGTGACAGACAAGTGACAGTTGACGATGCTCTAGTTTTGACATAAATTGTAACAAAATGGTCAGGCGATTTCAACAGTTTATCAATTTAAAACAAAAACATTAAGTATTTTAAAGTAAATAGTTGTTGCATTCAACCCCTTGCAACCCCACGTAGACAGTGGGGGTTTCCGTCATGTATAAAACCCTCCAAACTTGAAATTCGGCATAAAATGTAGATATCGGTAACAAGGGAACCTTCTAATTACATTGAAACAATTACATTGTAGAATAAATAAAAATACCTATCGAATAATATTAAATAATATATTTATTAGCAACCAAATGTCTCAATACAAAGGAGCTCTGTCTCCTGAACTAGGTAAAAGAACCTGTATCTCAGGAAACAGTGCCTTCCCTAATACTTAGTTCTAAGTTTTATATTTGGTAAGTAGGTACCTCCATTGATTTTTAGTAGTCTTGGTATGGTGATAATTAATAGGAGCAGATATAATAAAATTATGTGTATTAGTGGTTACTATTATAGGTGTAGCGATGTTTGGTTTAACATGAGTATGTTGTGTGAATGAGCGGTTGTGTTTCTGTGTTGTGTGTATGTTTAAGAATATGTGTGTAGATGTGGTGTGTGTGTGTGTGTAACTACATATATATTAGTTCCGTGGTTTTATTTTAAATTTGTAAGAAGGTTCTCCGTTTGGATTGGATATAATTAAACACATTATAAATATATTGACATTTATAATGTGATAAAATGTAGTAAAATTAAATTATTTATGTGAGCTGCACATTTTTGCAACTTGTACCGCGGTCAGTGACAGGGAGATAAATCGTTATTTTCACAGAATAAATGCATACGAGTAGGTACTTATTACCTATGTTATGTATGAGTCACGCGCAAAAACCAACGTCAGGTTTTACCACTTTCGATGTTTCGATGTTTATTATAAATTGCACTAATAATTAGGTAGGTATATATTCGCTTAATATTGTTGCCGGGCGTCGACCATTTCAATAATGAACTATTATTTTTCTTTCTTGTATTTTTGTAGGTGTAGCATATTATCGGCTCAAGTCTATGCACTATATAATGTGAAAACTTGTGATTGGCCTTCTTGCTTATTCTGAATATCTCTATATTAGCTGTAAGTATTCTGTAAAAAATATAAGTAAGTATATAAGTATATTTCGACAGCTCTAGTTTCTTTTTATGGGATAGGGCAGCAAACGAGCAGACAGATCACCTGATGGTAGACGATAACCGCCGCCCATAGACATCCGCAACACCAGAGGAGTCACAAGTGCGTTGCCCGCCTTAAAAGCATGTTTGGGCTTCCGGCAACGTCACTCACTCGGCGAAACACGCCGGTTGTTTCACGCCGGTTTTCTGTGAGGCCGTGGTATTTCTCCGGTCGAGCCGGCCCATTCGTGCTGAAGCATGGCTTTCCCACGTAAAGTTACGAGTTGCGATAACTATCGCTTATTTGACTACTGAGTTGATCAATAAAATAAACTGCCTCATAGTGATCCTAAGTGCGACTGCTACGCTAGAGGTTCTGGGTTCGATTCGTAGGTCGAGCAAAAGGTTATTGGGATTTTCTATGAAATTTTCAGTAATAGCTCGGAGTTTGGGATATGTTCCTGGTTGATGGTAACAGGCTCGCCCCTTATTGCATAACATAAGCCTCTGCCTGTCTCCTCGAGAAATATAGGCTGTATAAAGAGATAGAGAGAGATGTATAAATATATATAATGCTGTCTAAAGAGTTGTGTTGTTCATTAAGATTGAAGGCACGCTTAACGCAATGGTTGAGCGACAGGCTGCTGTGTCACTGGTGACGGGTTCGATTCCCGCAGGGAACAAAAAGTATGACATGGCTCTGAGTGTTTATGTATATCGGAATTTGTGTTTATAAATGCATCCACACTGTACCAGAAAAAAAAACCCAATGTGAGGGGGGCAATATTTTTATAAAAAGTAGGTACTTAATTAAAATACTAGTCGAATCTTAAACAATGGTCTCATACGTTTATATAATCCAAATTGGTAGATTAAAACTAGTTAAGTATAATAACATACCATCACGCCTGTAGTCCCTGAAAGGTTAGGCAGAGACGTACATGTACACCCACGGAATTTTAAGGTACCATGAAATAGGGGGCGAGCCTATTGCTGTTAACCGGGCACACACTCTGAGCTGCTACTGGGAATTTCATAGAAAACCCAATAACACTGACCCAATAACACTTTTGAAAATAGTTTTCACTAAAATGCTACACAAGATGAGACTAGGAGTTTGGGCGGGAAAATGAAAAGTGCACATTGTCGATTTTATATTATTTTTCAAAACGAAGTTTAATGTGTAATTATGGTGGATAATTAACCATTAACGCCCACTTGCACCAACTTCTTAAATGTGTTTAAATGGCATTTAAACACAATTTTTCATAGAAATTTCGTGTTTAAATAAAATTTAAACACATTTAAGAAGTTGGTGCAAGTGGGCCTAAGTGTTCGGGAACGTGTGAGAGTGTAGGCAAATGATATAAAATTGAAAATCGTGACTTTTTGGGTTCACTCCTAAACTCCATCGAAGCCTCAATAAAGTTTCTACCGTTTTATTGGGGCAACTAAACATTATAAGTTATAAGTACTTGACACTGGCGAACATTAAAAGTGTGGTGCCATAATACAATCCCATGATGGGAAATATTACCTACTTGATTATTCTAATACATGACACTGGCAAATACACAAAAAGTGTGGCGCCATAATAAAAAAAAAAGATTAGATTACCGTTACATCTTAGCCACAATTCCTAACCAGTGCCTTATCCGTTAAAACTAGGTAAGTACCTACATGTTGGATCTCGATCTAGCGTCTAGGTCATGAGTAGGTAGGTAGGTACTACTTGTATCTAGGTAGAGCCTTGGCAACCTCCCGAAGGTCATAGGTACCTATAATAGCGTACTTAACTGCGTTTCCTGATAACGTTTATAATGTATGAATAAAAAAGTTTATTAGCAAAAGATTTTGTTTAATCAGGTAAGGAATAAAGATTTATGATGATATAACAAAAACAAAACTAACAAAAATAGCTTTCCTAACTGCCTCATTAGCCAAGTGGTCCTGAGCGCGACTGCTACGCTAGAGGTCCTGGGTTCAATTCCCGTGTGAAGTGTTATTGAGTTTTTCTATAAAATTCCCAGTAGCAACTCAGAGTTAGGAATTTGTGCCCAGCCCCTAATACATGGGACTTAAAAATACTGGCGAACTGTGGGTGTACATTAGTACGCCTCTGCCTAACCCTTCGGGGAATACAGGCGTGATGGTATGTTGTTTATTTTATGACCTGGTAACATATTTTAAGATGGCCAAGTCTTTTTACTTACATAGAACCATTTACGCCAGTAAAATTGTGGAAACTTTACTAAGGCTTCAATGGAGTTAAGGAGAGAATGGTTAATTATCGACCATAATTACACATTAAACTTCAGATAAATACAAGTTTTTGGAAAATAATTAAAACTGACAACGTGCACTTTACGTTCAGAAGAGATACATAAGTTCTTCGTTCTTTTATGGGATGAGCTGCCCTTGGAAATCAGGATGGCTAATAGCCGTTATAAATTTAAGCTAAAGCTTCGTGAACACCTTCACAGAAAGTTGGCAGAATTATCACAACAGTGATTTGTATATATTATTATATATGTATAATTGTATATATTATGTATTTATTTTTATATAAGTATTATATTATTTGTATATATATATTTTTTTAATATTTTTATATTTAATATACTTATACAGTATCCCCTTTGTTTTTTTTTTTGTTTTCTCGTTAAGTTACATAGTTAAATAATGCTTAGCACCTGCCTATAATATCTCTGCACCACCCGAAGGTAGACTGGTAGAAAACGCCTAGGGCGTTAAGTCCGTCATGTACATTTATGTGTGCAAAAGAATAAATAAATAAATAAATAAGTATCAGTGTTACCAATCCATCTTAATTTTAGTTCATAATTTTATTTTATGTAATACTACCTTCTGCCCGCGACTTCGTCCGCGTAGCGTGATGATATATAGCCTATAGCCTTCCTCAATAAATGGGCTATCCAACACTGAAATAATTTTTCAAATCGGACCAGTAGTTCCTGAGATTAGCGCGTTCTAGCAAACAAACAAACTCTTCAGCTTTATATATTAGTATAGATAGACAACATGAACTGTAAACATTTTACATCGACGTTGTTCCCAAGGCGTGGCATCACATTAAAAAAGTGTTTCTGCGAGGTGTGGCATTGATAGATGTAAGTAAGTAATTACTATATTTGTTATTTATTGACTTGAATACCTTTGGGATCTCCCAGACGGCTTTTTTGTGATCGTTTATATTTAATTACGGTGGATATCATTATACAGAGTGAAATTAAAAACCGCGACAAATTAGATTATATCCGAACGAAAAATAATCTAGACCAGATATTGAGTTTGACAGACAACTTATGTCAATACATCCTACAGGTATATCAAACCATAGACAAGTACGAGTAAGCATTTTAGATAGGCAAGTCATAACACAGTAACAGATGGTTTAGTACGTAATTATGCGAAACCAATGGAACGGAACGGGAAGTGTCGAGGGCACGATGCGGGCGCGTCAGTCAGTTCCTAGAGTTCCGGCTTTTATAATATTATGCAGTTGTTCTATAGGAGCTGATCAAGGAAATGTCGAACATGCTATGATTGTGTACCTACCGGATAGCAGACTGGCCCTCGACAGCCTGAGTTTGAATCAGATGTAGGGTTGGTAACAAGTTCACGAAAGCAGCACGAATAACATGTCCACCACATTATATTTGTCGTTGTTTATCACCTGATGTTACTATAGCAGGATACGAGATAATGTGACGATAAAATTATGTCGAGGCATGTTAGCCCAGGAGATCATAAACGTGGTAATAAACGTGGCTGCTGGCTTCAGGACCTAGGTTCGATTTCCAAGTTGAGCGAAATGTTATTGGATGTTTTTATTTCTATCGCAGTTTGGATTTGTGTATAATAATAGATTGGGTTTACCTACCTTAGACCTCAAAATAAACTGGTAAAATGTAAGTCTGTCTATAAAATCAGAATTTTACTTTGGGTTTTGGTAAGTACAACATACTAGAACAACAACAGCCTAGCAATCGAAGTGAAAGTCGTTGAAGGGAGGGATTACTTCTTAACTTTAGGTATAGGCACGTAAATTACCAACTTGGCTCTGAAAATTTTTACATACACAAAAGTATACCAAACCATAATTTAACGACATCTATTGTCAACAGAAATCACTATTAACTAATCCCATAGACAATTTAGTTCTCAGCATAAACCACAGATGGTAGTGTTCAATTAATACTAATTTGTAACAATAGATGGCGTTATTAAATATAATTACTAAAAAATATCACAAAACTTACCAAGAATTGCTCTGAGATGTCCTTCCAAGGTCTGCAGTATAGTCATTTTGATTTCTTTGACGGACTTTCCCAGGAACTGCTCGCAGGCAGTTGTGAGAAGTTCGTCCTCGTTCATAATCTTGCATTGGGCCACGCCGGTCACAGTGAGCGGGACTCCCTGTGCCGTCTCCACAAATTCGCACATAGGGTTCAGGGTCATCACCTAAGATAAGCGTTGGTAAGGATTAACTAAAGATTTAATGATTTTAACATAGGTGTACATAATATATATAGACTGCCTCATTAGCATAGTGGTCCTGAGTGCGACTGCTATGCTAGAGGTCTTGGGTTCGATTCCCAAGTCGAGCAAAGTGTTATTGGGTTTTTCTATGAAATTCCCTGTAGCAGCTCGGAGTTTGGAATTTGTGCCCGGTAAATGGCAATAGGCTCGCCCCCTATTACATGGAACATACCGGCGAACTGTGGGTGTACATTAGTACGCCTCTGCCTAACCCTTCGGGGACAGGCGTGGTGGTATGTACATATATACATAGGTATACAGTATACACTATGTATAACAACTATTTTTATTGTTGTGCCAATAAACACATTTTGTTACTTTCTTTCTCTTGCTTACCTCAAGAGAGATGCGCTGAACATCAGTGACGAGACACCAGGCCCACGCCCACCCGCCCACGATGGTGCGCTTCGTCGTAGAGCCGAAGCACCCGCCTGAAAGCAAGGGAAATGCGAAATTACAGATAAGTATGTACTTCCATTCCTTATGTCAGGATGTTTAGATCAGGATGAAGTAACCATCATTTTTAGAAAACCACATACACTACACTCGATACTCGCTAGCGTGAAGGTACTGAAAAATGCGAATGTAAAAGTATCTACCTACCTACTGTCTTGATTAATTTGTTGTAGATTCAGTATCATTTTTTATGGGATAGGGGGCAAAGGAGCAGACAGATCATCTGATGGTAAGCGATTACCGCCGCCCAAGGACACTCACAACACCAGAGGAGGCACAAGTGCGTTGACCGCTTTTGTGAGACCATCGAAATATCGAATGAGTGGTATCCACATTCACTTGGCGAAACACTACGTAAGCGTTGTTCCACGCCGGTTTCCTGTGAGGCCGTGATATCCCTACGGTCGAACCAGCCCATTCGTAACGAAGCATGGCTCTCCCACAAAACATCTCATTGGCATACAACTCTTCATAAGTTCATATTATTTTAGAAATGAATGTTATTTCTCATCTTTTTCTATATCAGAAAGGTGGCAAACAAGCTTACAGCCCGCCTGATGGTAAGCAGTTACTGTAGTTTATAATGTCTGCAACACCAAAGGTGTCACTGTAGCGTTGACGGCCTACTTTCCTCTTCTTTTCCAAGACGTAAATAATTCGTTATCAAGTGGCAAAAATATATTGCCCTATTTTTCCGTATTTGAGTTTATTGTCAGTGTATTAAGATATTATGGAAACTGGTCCCTATTATCTAATGAATCATTACAATTAATGACGTTTCTGAGTGCAGTAGATAGAGGTCATAATTTTACAAATTTTTGGCGTGGGTTGTGTAATTATAAATGAATATTTTATGACTGGAAGATACTTAATTAAGTATATTCCATTCATAAGTTATTCATTTTAGATTATATAAAAGCGAAACTCACTCCCTGACTCATCACGAAATTTCAGAAACTATATAGTCAACAAATTTGAATTTGTGAGTAGGTATATTCCTTATAGGAATGTCAATATCCAGGAAGATAATCCACTGGTGATTGGTGGAAAATGAGATCAACGGGAGTACCTAATACTACAGGATACAACTGGTTACATAGATAAAGTCATACAGAGTAAAGTACCTAGAAGAAAATTGGAAACAATTTGTTAGACATCGTAATTGGCGTAATTGTGAATTTGTTTATTAAAAAAAAAAGATGATAAATGATATAAAAGAACTATGATGACCCTGAAATATTCTGTTCAGTAAAATCAGAAAGTGACGAGCACTTTATGCAATACGTAAGTATAACATTTCTAACGATAACATCAGTTAAAGATAAAGTTAACGTGGAGACAAAAAATATGAAATTAAATACAGACTATTAAACATAAAAGAAAGCTATATTTTTTAAATATTCAGAATTGGTACCTAGTTTCCTAGCTGTAAGTAAGAAACGATTAGATAATAGTAGTAAGTCTAGACGTGGCATTATTAAAAGGGCGGTCACCTTAGGGAGAGTGACCGGCGCGTGCGCAGGCGAGTGCTTTCGTAGCAAAAACGGGTTTGACTTCCCGCTGCGCCACTTCCTCGTGATACCGTTACGAGTCCTTTAAACTTTCTATTTTAAAATAAGTTTATAAACTGTTGCCAAGTCTTTAGTCTTGGAAACAATAATGGGGCTAAAATGCCTACTTTTGTTGTATTACAATATGATTCACCGACTAACACCTGCCACCCACCAGACTTACAGTGGTAGCTAGGGGGATAAGGGTCCCCCTAGCTACCATTGTAAGTCTAACATTAGAATATTACCCGAATACCACCGACACAACTAACCTCAATGATTTTGATTGAAATGCCTTAGAACAGTAAGAATCCGCAGTAAAGGTGGTTGTAATAGAAATAGCAAAGGTCAAAATTCCGTTGTTACAGCCTGAGTCCAAGGATTTATAAAAAAATGGCGGCTAACAAATGCCGATTTTTTTACTACACAATAGTAGATTAATCTAATCAACTACATTAAAAAATCTGTCAAGCAGTTCCAAGTACCAGAGGAAAGAATCAGCAATTACATATACCTACTAGACTCGCATATGCAAATCTGCGACGAATGCCTCAGTTTTTCTGCACAGTCTAATTAAAAACAAATTTGATTACTCAAATTTGTATTCTTGTTTTTCCGCAAATTTGTAATCTGTATTCTAGAACGTAAGTTCTAGAATACAGATTACAAATAGTCTAGTCTAGTCCTAGAACTTACTCGAATCAAATTCACTTTCATCGGAAATGGTGAGCGAGTGACAGTTAGTTTAAATCGCGCCAAGCGACTCCCGCGCAGTTCATACATACTTATTGATGTCTAATATTTTCTAGTGCGGTAGTAATATGCAATTGTGATATAATATTGGTTGCCTGTAGCCTGCCGCCCCATTTGATCGTCATCGGCCGAAATAAAAGCTAATTTGGCATCTCAAAGTTCTTCTATTGTATCTATGTCATCCAGATATTAGTATCGTCAGTCTCGGTGGTTGTATGTATAAGTACCAGAAATATTATTTTTACACTGACAATACAGAAGAAAGTGTGAGAGATTTTATTAATCAATCAATTTGAACAACTAATTACAGTAACTATAGAAAATCAATTATCATATTTTCAGAATTATATTTTACCGTGAAATGTGGAATTAATAATAATATGTAAGTATATATACATCGGAAAGACTACCGTTACAGAAAGTAGTCCAACGCTTAGTCATTTGAAAGCAAGTCAATTCCTATAGGAAATATTTGTCGAACAGTCAATGGTCGCGAAATACGTGGTCGACAGCAGACATCCTTGCGCCAACGACGAACGCATCACGCGCGCCTTACTGAAGAAAGTGGCTTGACCCAAAAACCCAACAAAGTAAGTGTACCAGCAAGCACCATTTAGTTTTTACCTCCGACAATATTTCGTGTTCCGTTCTCTGCCAAAATTGTGAAAGACTAGATAATAAAATAAAGTTCGATAACTTCAAATGTTTCAAAGAGAGGGTCTTGGAAGACAATTAGTGACCATGAAAAGGTTCCGTCTTCGTTATTTTGAAGTAACTAACAAGGCCTCAAAGTATTCATACTTAAATGAAGCGATAAAATAGATACTAAGATGCAGCAACAAAGAAATGTTAAACATTAACATCTGACAATGTAATTTAAACGACCAAAACATTGGCGAAAGAGAATACAAAAAATTTAAGGATTTGTAGAATCAATTTTATTCTGGGTTTATGTTTTATTTATGCAAGATCATTAATGTTAGGGTTAACGAACCAGAGCTACTACATACACGGATCAAGAAGAATTGTAACGTAGGTATAAGAAGGTCCCGAAAGGACAAGAGCTAAGATCATTAGTCTAGACTTAACGACGGGTCCCAATTATAAATCAGTCAATAGATTTGCTTATTAAAGATAAGATTTTGACATAAGGTCCGTACTTATGTCAAATTTGAACTGACACTGCACAAAGTGACAGATTTGTTATTGGTACTGGCCGTAAGGCATCATCTATCATCTATATTTTTATTGTTGTACAGAACAGGTAAGTAATTTCATAGCTGCAGCTCGTTTTTCACAATCTGGGGGCAATTTGCCTAAATTGCCTTATTAATTTAATTTAAATTGGATGCTTACGTCATAAAGAGCTGTCCAAAATGTATATAATTACCCGTTTCGATATTAACGAATCAGTCAGGAAGACTGCGTTATGTTTACTGAACAAGCTCATAAGAATCTTTAGTTAAATCCTGTTCCCGTATAAAGTTCCATTACACCTGACGAGCAGTGCTTTTATCTTTACCACAACAACACGGTTATTCGAAAAGGCAAGTGATTCACCGGTTCAAAGCATTAAAACAAGTTACAATGATGTCACATCGTGTTCAAATAAAGTCCTATACTCCCACCATTTCACTACTATCCAATGAATGACATGCGCGGGAGTTGATTCATAACAGTCAAAGAAAGTGGCCGTTGCCTGGTTAGACGAAACAACGTAGTCGCGACCACGAAATAAAAGCAGTTTCGAGTACCGAAACATTTCACAGTGTTTTAGTACTAAATTCAAAGAAAAACCGTTACATGATGCGTGAAAATAGTGCGCAGACGCAGGGAAAGTGTTGGAATTTATGATATTCTCATTCGTTTGTAATGAAGTGAAACCTGGTATTCAATATAATTCGGTGCAAACTAAGTGGAGCTTTCTTGTGTATTATGTTTTATTGTGAAAGTGTAACCTATTGAACGTAAGTCACTTTAAAAGCTATTGTATGTAAACATTAGTTTGTCATTGTCACGTTTTGTCGGTGCTTACATTCCACGCATAATGGTTTCCATACCAACGTACGTCTATATAAACGCTTGTTATTTCAAAGTTGTACCCTGCTGAAGATATAGGTAGGTACTCATAACAGACCTTCTTGTTGGTAGGTATTGGTGCTATCGCATCATGACGAATTTTTTGTGTTATAGGAGCTGTTGTGTGTTGTTGTGAGAATATTATAGGAGCAATGACAGTGAAGGTGATATGGTATTCTAGGAAGTGTAAGAGAGTATAATATACAGTAAAATTGCATAGATAACTAATTTTTAGGGTTCCGTACCCAAAGCGTTATTAATTAAAAACTGATTTGTAATTGACGACGACAAACTAAGGGTAGTCTTAAGATTTTAGTATTGTTCTCAAGTAAGTGACATATTGTTTTATTGAGAATAAAGTTCATTAAACCTAAAGGGTAAAACGACCCTACTACTAATACTCCCCTGTCCGTCCGTCCGTCCTTCCATCTGTCTCCAGGCTGATAGTTAGACAGTTTTAATTTTCACAGATGATGTAGGTATTTCTGTTGCCACTGTAAAAAAATAAGTACCAAAAACAATTAAATAAATATTTAAGGGGGCTACAATACAACAGACATTTTTGGCGTTTTTATAGATAATAGCACTTGGCCGATTCTTAATGTTTTTAATAAAAATTGTCCACCGAGTATAAATATAAATATTAAAATTTACCATTGAAAAACACTTGAGGCTAACTTCAAACATGCACAGTTATTTCGACTGTTTACAAAACAGTCATGAGGCGACGGCTTTATGAGACGCGGGAAAATAATTAACGGCGATGTTCAATGACATCAAAATAAGAGGTTGATAATGAATCTAGATAATTTCTTCGATATAAAATAAATCGTAATTCAAGCATGATTTAATCTAATAGTGATATTTTTCGGATGGTAGGTTAGCAACCTAAATTGACGATATCGGTCATTTCACCTACTACTACTACACTCGAAATGAACGACAAACAGGTCAATACTGATCGATTTGTCGATAATTTTCTAAAATTACATTCTGTTGAATTTATTTCCAGTAAAGTATTTTGAACGAAACGGTAGGGTAACCTATGGTATCCAAACCCGAATAATAAGACAATTTGAATCAAGAATCGAACAATAATTTAATTCTGTTTGAATTGCTATTTATTTTGATATTATGTTTGTATTAAAAGCTTGATAATGATAACCACGCGCAAACAACGTGTGGCATAACTTAGGACCATATAAAATATGCCTAACATCGCACGCAATACGCCAACCTGATTGATTGATTTATGAGACATCATTAGTAAAACAGTTGGACCCCGTACTGCAATGACAATACACACAGAATATTCTCTAGTAAATTAATTAAAAATTACATAACAATTCTGGCTGCCCCAAAAAGGGGTCATTATGTAACGTCTTATTTTCTCCGGAACCTTTTAATATTCTGGAGGCGATGTGAGCATTCGTACGTCTTGGCTTCGCTTCAGTGATATCATGATACACTTTCTAACAAATTGTTGTTGTAAACATTGCCCATTTAGAGGTTCATTGACTTGTTAGCCCAAACACGGCCGAGCCTCACGGGACTTGCTCACTCCAAGAAATTCATAGGTTCCTCATCGAAATGGCAAAATGCCATTTGGAACTCAAGCAGGCGGCAGGCCCGTCTTTTGATGGGGGCGCTGACCGGACACTTCGGGGCTAACGCTCTCCTACAAAAGATGGGTCTGACGGATACATCAGCCTGCAGGGCCTGCAAAAGGGAAATTGAGAGCATGGAACACCTTCTGTGTACATGCGATGCAATGGCTGGAAAGCGAATGTGCCTTTTGGGTCAGGGTTATCCAAGCCCGGAGGACTACAGACTCATACCCCCAGGCTTCATTATAAAGCTCATGGAAGAGCTGTTTGTAGAACTGGGAGGGGATGAGGAATAGATTATCTAGGGGAAGCACAAAAGATCCCATTGGGTCGAAGTGCACTGAGGCCTTGCTGCCTCGGCCCTACACAAGATAAGATAAGATAGCCCAAACAACCTCGACTAATAGATCAGGGTATTTTATTGACAGCATCTTGTTAGAAGTTTGAATAAGAATGGAGAAAGCCTTTGTCGTAAATTGTCATTATTGCAAAAGATGACATTGGTGGTTTGAATGTCACACCTTTAAATAACAGACTAATGGCACCTAATGGTTAATTGACAAGCCTGCAGTAATGCAAAGACAATTTGCTGAGGTTATTATATTAACTTTCTGATCTCTACGATGGAAGATACATCGCGAGGAAACTTGGATCCATATTTTTTTTCCTTAATTCTTATCATTTTCTTTGTTTGATAAAACTTTAACGCGATTTCTATTAGACTAGTTGTTAATTAAACTTCAGGGAAATCAGACGATTATTTTCCCCGGGCTTAGCCCTAATTTTAAACCTCAGAAAGGAAAACAGTCGTTATATCGCACCTTCGGTAAGACAAGGGCGTAATTGCAGTAACTGCAAAACTGCAATTTTGACCTTGTCTTCGATATGTATAGGTGATTAAGGCCTAACTGAGTTATAAGATCTAAAAACTATGACAAAATATTTTATTGTAATATGATACTCACAATATCACTTTAAGAATTATTCAAAAACTTTCATTTCACTTTCATGTTCCATCAAGGATATTAGAGTTATCTACTGACGTAACTTTAAGACACATTGGTTTCAATTTTTTTTATTCTATTACATTATTTTGTCTCTGACGTCATTTTTGAATCTAATGCCTTATAAACATCCATCATAAACATTGTCTTAATTTGACATTTATTTTGCACCTGACTGTACAAGTGTACCTACATCTTACTTGGTTTCTTTCCTCAGTAATAGAGTATACATTATTTAGATTGCACTTAAGTTATTAACAGGCGCTGTGCGCAATTTTATACGTTACTCTCCAAAATATACAGTTGGTATTGTATTGTTTATTAGAACTCGATTAGTAGAAGCAGGTAGTAGAATTGTGATGGATTTACAATTTTCGTGAGAATCAATACATAAAATAGGCGGAACAATTTTTGTTATGAGAGATGAAACTGAATCTGGTTGGTTAAGGAAAACTTGGTAGGTATGTGATGTAACTGTAAGCAAGTTCTTTGAAGCCAGTAAAGGAGGGTTTAATTGACATGAAGTCATAAGTCAAAGTGAAAGTCTTATTGTATTATTTCAAGTAGACCACTAAAATAGGTAGGTACTTTTAAAAAGTACCTTTTTTAGCAAGACATACTACTTATGACTAAATTGTCAGTCGATATACTTACAATGTAATGATATCAGTAACGCGTCGTTGATCACAGCAATCATCTATCACAGAATTTCTAAATAATTATTTGATTTATGATATTTTTGCGCCGTTTTTGTTATATTTTGGAAATATTATCTAATCTTATGAGACACGCTTGGCGTAGCGGCTGACTGAGCAGCTTCTGCGCCACTTTAAAATTTATTCAGTATTTTTTGCGCCAACCCGTAACAAAAAGAAAAACAGACAAGAATTTCAAAAATCTCATTTTCGGATTCGGAGACGTTTATATACCTTAACCAACTTTTTTTTAAAAATCTCTTCAATGTACAGACACAGCTTTTTTACAATTTTATAATAGTAGAGAAGAAGAAATCTTAGAAGAATGAAACTTTTTTTAAGTCTTTGAAGTTATCATTCCTGGAGGTTGAGGCTTAGGAGTATAACTCTTATACAGTACCTACACACTGTATGGATAAAAGAAATGTAGGTACCAAGGTACTTACAAGAACCGTTGCTGATGGTAGTCTATAGTTATGGATTTATGCGAAGACATTTAATTTGTTCGCTCAACCCATCTATAATGAAGACGTATTTTGCCGAAATGAGTGACCGTTTCGATGGAACAGTTAACAAACTGCTATGCGAACTGTCTATGACTCAGACGCAAATAATCGCAGTGAAGACTCATGCGCATGCGCTGCGTAACAGTAAAAAACGATTCATCAGCTGTTAACCAAGTTATACCGTTCCATCGTCCGTTGCAAGTCTCGATGGGTGGCAATTATTACTTACCATCATAATTCGTCTGTTACATACATTAAACAATAATAAATTGTAAATTACATATCATTATCATCACACCTGTTCTGTTCTCGAAGGGTTAGGTAGTGGTGTAGGTATATTAGCTTCGAGCTGTTACTGAGTAGACAATTTAAGAAACAAAATCCAAACAGGTGGATAGATAAATCAACCTGTTTGGTTTTTGTTTTTTTTTTATGGTCAAACGATCAAACGATCTGATGAGCCACTTAGTGGTAAGTAGTCATGGTCGCCCATGGACACCTGCAACACCAAAGGAATCACTGATGCGATGCCGAACGTTGCAGAGCCGCAGTAACCAAGGGCGAACTGGCTCTTACGCGCAAAAGTCGAAACACACCAAGGTGCTTTACGACAGACTTCGACGTAAGGTCGACAGCTAGTCAGATCCCAAGAGGTCCTACCACCGAGCCACTTACGAGATCAGATTCCCATCTGAGAGGCAGTAAGGAAAAGTATTCTAATTCTACAGTATTTTCCCTTCCCCTTGTGATCTCGCTACAGTTAATTACCAGCTACAACTTCAATATCTTATCTAACCCTATTCATTAACATTTTCAGGATCACACTCAGTAACAAAGTGTTTGTTACGTTTCAGGTGTGAAGATGAGCTCGATAGTGAATGCGGCCGCCGATGTGTTGTCGGGAACGGCCATCGCTGCCGCCGCCGGATCACAGGTAATGCCTTATTTTTACGAAAGTTTAAGGGCCACTTGCACCAACTTCTTAAATGTGTCTATGGAAAATTGTATTTAAATACAACGTAAACATATTTAAGGAGTACCTAGGTGCAAGTGGCCCTAAGAATTTGTAGCTAAGTTTAGTGGTGCTTAAGCTCTTATTATGTATATGCTGTCCGACAAGGTCCTTTTAGGCTTCAAAGGCCCGAGATCTCACTTGAGCTAGAAAATAATGTTACTTTAAAGAAACCTGCGACACCGAAGAATAACCTAGCCTTTCATAAAAAAAAACAATACTTTGATTTCATTCATATACACGTCATACCCTTTTTATTAGAGTGCGGAAAAACCTGAAGGGTCCCCCCCACAGCCTAGGGAAGCGTGTTAGTTGGACTCGTGTCGAATAAAAACGTGGTGTACAAATACCGGAGGAAGGGACGTGAAGGGACATCAAGGGGCGAAGCTTTGCTCGCTAGGAAAAACATACCTACACGTGACAGCTGACACACGCATACATGCGCAGCGCGTTCACCTACACTGCACCCTACGAGAAAATGAGGAAAATATAGTGACTCTTCTTTGATTAACACACGCAATCACGCTAAAGACTGTTACATAAGTGTGCGTGTGTTAACCACGCTATATACGGGTCATCTTCTGCATCGCTTGCAATGTGTGAATATTATGCATTCTATGTACGTCACAGAACTCACTGCTCACTGACATGCCTCACTCACTCAGCTTGCACGCGATGCTAGAAGGAATGCGACCGACTTCCGTCTTCCGGTGCTTAAGTCGAAGCAATTATATGTATGATACAGTCAAAACTCTAAAGTCGTCAAAATTACTTTTTCCTACCTTTATCCATTTTTACAGTTAAACTTTATACTGATTTCTGACACTTACGCGAATATTAGACATTGAAATGAAACTACTTTTTACGGATTTTATCGCGGTATATTGATATTATTTTGTTCCCGACGTTTCGGATCCTTTACAGCATCCTTGGTCACGGGCAGACAGACTGAATTGAACTGAATAATACTGAACTGAATAATATCAATATACCGCGATAAAATCCGTAAAAAGTAGTTAAACTTTATTTTGATATGTTATAAGTTTAATTGTAACAATGCATCTCAAACTCTGCACATATTCTTTAAGAATCTAAAAAAAGCCTGTCTTTAAAAAGACGAGCATAGCGTTCCAAACAGATACTAAAATAAGAAGCTCAACAACATTTTCATGGCTCCTAGATTTTTGTAACTAGTATTTTTAAGCGGTAAGTACCCCAATTTGCGGGGGACACTTGCAATGTCAAGAAAAAAAGGCGGTTAGCACAACGTACACTAATTAGTTAATTACTATTGACGTTAACCTTAAATAAATCTTCGTTTTATTAACATAAAGTACAATGATAGTCTGAATATTTTCAGCTAATTGTAAGTGGAAATCTATAGCTTGCCTACTCCAATGGGAAATAGGTGTGAAATATGTAAGTTGTATATTGTGTCTAGTCTTGACACAAGAATCGAGCTGTCTAGAATTTATTCTGTATTTTAAGATTTAGTAATTTTTGATAGTTGTCAAGACTTTTCAGTGTTGAATAGGTATTTCTTATTTTATATACAAGTGGCACTTTAATCAGAGAAAGAGCTGTGAAAACATTGTAAAAATCGATAAAATATCAACAAGACAGATCGAATTACTTGCCTTCAACACTCCGAGGACTATGACTAATACCGGATGTCGAGCGATCAGAACTATTAACAATCGATTAACTTTTCGCTAATGCCCGGTAGCTTGATCATGCTTCGTTAATTTTCTTGTAAAAACCTGCATTGTATTTTAAGCTACAAGACATTGCTTTAAACATTTAATTATATGAATTTATTATATACGAAGTAGCTACGCGGAAATAATAACATGAAGCATACGGTGGCCATCTTAATTGTTTAACAATACGTCTGATTTAGTTTCCAATAAGTAGTCTGATCAAACTGTCGTTGTCCGATCGTATTCATTAGATACCGACACATCACATTTTCAACTCGATAACTCGTAAAAGTTATTCGATTGATCTTATACGTAAAATTTTATCCAAGAACAATTGATATTTTAGGTTTCTTGATCAAAGAAATCGTGTTTCCAACTCGGATTCATGATCCGAATATCAGATCATATAAATATCAGATCCGTCGGACGTGCATTGAGTATTCGAATAAATATACGGCGAGAAAACCTTCCGATAATCGGATAAGACACACAGGATCCGACTATTGTATGGAAAAATCTTTTGTTTGTTTGTTTGCTTGAACGCGCTAATCTCAGGAACTACTGGTCCGATTTGAAAAATTCTTTCAGTGTTATGTAACTCATTTATTGAGGAAGGCTATAAGCTATATATCATAATGCTACGCGGACGAAGTCGCGGGCAGAAGCTAATTATCTAATAATTCTAAAGCATTATCAGCAAGTCTAATTCCTGGTTATCACAACTTTCCAGGTGGCATGGTTCATTCCGATGCTGGTGGCTGCGATAGCGTACTACCAATTCGACGCTACGGACCCCGAGGGCAGGCCCGCTGACGTCAGCGACGCAAACATGCTGCCCGATTACGACTTCATCATAGTCGGTGCCGGTTCTGCTGGTTAGTGGGTATACGAGTTTTGATTCTATTTTTGGGAATAGTCTCAGTAATTCACAGATACTTCTTCCACGTGGGATAGCCATGGTTCGGCACGAATGGGCCGGCTCGATCGGAGTGATACCACGGCCTCACAGAAAACCAGCGTGAAACAACGCTTGCGTTGTGTTTCGCCGAGTGAGTGAGGTTACCGGAGGCCCAAACCCTTGTGACTCCTCTGATGTTGCGGGTGTCCATGGGCGGCGGTTATCGCTTACCATCAGGTGATCCGTCTGCTCGTTTGCCCCCTTATCCCATAAAAAAAAACTGTGACTCCTGTAAATTAGGATCTTTAACTTATCCAATATAAACTGATCTCGAAGCCTAGAGCCACCTAATACAGGAAAACATCAGCACATTGTGAAGTCGTAAGACACATTGTTCATTAAAAGTTATTGTTTCAGCCCCCATGTCACAGTTAGGTAATTAGCTTAATACTGGGGTTCGAGGCGGTACATAGGTGCCTTTTAGCAATCTTTTTGAGTACCTGCTCATAGTCTAGCAAATATAACCAATTTCTAATCGATACATTTTAACCAGCGCAAATTGACTAATTCAAATATGCGCGAGCGGTTTATTGAATAAGCTTTAGATGATTACGATAGTGGATGAAGTTTGTAGTTTTATTTATTTTATTTTCCAGGTGCAGTAGTAGCAAATCGACTGTCAGAAGTGAGCCACTGGAAGGTGTTGCTTCTGGAAGCTGGTGGAGATGAGACGGAGATATCGGACGTCCCTCTCTTGGCTGGATACTTGCAGCTTAGCAAGTTTGACTGGCAGTACAAAACTGAGCCATCAGGAACTAGCTGTCTAGGTAACTGAGCAAAATAACCTTGAAATTATAATCTTATCACGTAGACTATAAGCGCTTCACACCACATGACTATGGAGTGAATCGTATTTGAAAGCTATTAATCATCTTGTCCCAGTTATAAAACGAGGATTCAATAATACTGTGAAATATGAATAAACCTTCTTACGTTTATTTTAGCTATGGAAGGCGGCAGATGCAACTGGCCTCGCGGCAAGGTGCTCGGAGGCAGTTCAGTTCTCAACTACATGCTTTACTTACGAGGCAACAGAAAAGACTACGACTTGTGGGAGGCGATGGGCAACAAGGGGTGGGGCTACAAGGATATACTCTACTACTTCAAGAAATCTGAAGACAATAAGAATCCTTACTTAACCCAAACACCATATCATAGCACCGGAGGATATCTTACAATTTCAGAAGCACCTTATCACACGCCTCTTATATCTTCTTTCATTGATGGAGGTCTGGAGTTAGGGTATATGAACAGAGACATAAACGGAGAGAACCAGACAGGTTTCATGGAGGCGCAGGGTACCATCCGACGTGGTAGCCGCTGTTCAACATCCAAAGCTTTCCTAAGACCAGCTAAAGATCGTCCAAACCTTCACATATCCATGTATTCACATGTTACTAAAGTTATGATAGACCCACGAACTAAAGTTGCTTTTGGGGTTGAATTTGTGCGCAACAAAATGATTTATCGTATTAGAGCACGAAAAGAAGTTATCTTGTCAGCTGGAACTATAAACTCTGCACAGTTGCTGATGCTGTCAGGAATTGGCCCTGCAGAAGAACTTAATAAACATAAAATACCCTTAATACAGAATTTAAAAGTTGGCAGGAATTTACAAGATCATATTGGGTTGGGCGGCTTAGCATTTATGGTTAATGAGCCGATATCTATTGTAGAACAACGATTATACACGGCCGGTCCACTGATGGAATACGCTATGTTAGGAGAAGGTCCTTTAACCATTATGGGGGGCGTGGAAGGCCTGGCTTTTGTCAATACTAAATACGCTAATGCGACTGACGATTTCCCCGATATTGAGTTCCATTTTATTTCTGGCTCAACCAATTCTGATGGCGGAGAGCAGATAAGAAAGATTCACGGACTAATGGAGACGTTCTACGATGCTGTGTTTAGGCCCATCAATAATATGGATGTATGGAGTATCATTCCTATGCTGCTCCGCCCAAAGAGTAAAGGTTTCATACAACTGCGCAGCGCGAATCCATACGATTACCCATACATTTACCCAAACTATCTGTCAGACGATATGGATATAAAAACATTAGTGGAAGGAGTAAAAATTGCTGTAGCTCTATCTAGAACCAGAGCCTTTCAGAAATACGGATCCGTTTTGAACAAGCACGTGTTTCCAGCTTGCGTGAGTATAAAAAGATATACGGACGCGTATTGGGAGTGTATGATTAGACAATATACTTGTACAATTTACCATCCTGTTGGTACGGCTAAGATGGGACCATACTGGGACCCCGATGCAGTAGTCGATAACCAGCTGAGGGTGTATGGAGTGAAAGGTCTACGTGTCATAGACGGCAGTATAATGCCAAACATAGTCAGCGGAAATACGAATGCTCCTATTATCATGATAGGTGAGAAAGGCAGTGACATGATCAAAGAATTTTGGCTCAAAAGAAGAAATTCTAGATATTACATTTAATTTTCGACGTACAAAACCAAGTAGTTATTACTTATCAGTATTAGGAAATAGAGAATTATGTTGTAAATATTTCCATAAATGACTGAACTGTGCGTTTATTGGCCACATAATTGTTAATTATTTATTTAAGAAACAAGTTAGTACATAATAAATTATTTCATAAATACAATGCGTTTAGTCTCCTGACTCCTGACATCATTTATTTACAAACGATTTCATAATACATTGCAACAGATTTGCTGACATTATATAAAACTACAATGAGTTGATTAGGTACAGAGTAAACAATTAAATTAGAGATTACAACGTGCAATTTAAAAACATTCCAGTCGTTTTTTAATGGAATCTAACTGTTGCAAATAACTAGCATTCATATCTTAACAGAGGTTCTAGAATGTTTTCCTGTGTATTATTTCAATAAACCATGCCTTATAATCTCTATTATTACAAAATTGTAGAAACCGTGTCTGTGTATTGAAAATATTAAAAAAAATAAGAGGGACAGGTCTCCGAAACAAAATGACATTTAAAAAAAATTGTCTGTTTGTTAAGGCTTGGCACAAAACTACTGAATAGATTTTAATTTTATTATGTATCACTATTAGAAAGTATAATAATATGCTCCAACTTAAAACTTCGTGTTCTTCTTATCTCAGTTAATTCAAAGGATCTTGAGATAAAATAGCTTCAGGTGAGCGAAGCCGCGGGCAAAAGCTAGTAAATTAGATATCATTAAAACAATTTCATTCTTTCATTTACATTTCTACAAGTACATATATTTTTTTAACTTATTTTTATCGTAGTTAAGATTACGTTTGAAATAAAAATAATTAGAACAGTATTGGTATCAATAAATAATTACTTACTCTGTGCAATGACACTTGCAAGTATGACACAATACGGTTTGACCTGATGTAAACAATAACTTGCTTCTAAATGCTGAATCGGTCGCTATTCAATTTCATCGCATATCAGTACCGGTGCACGAGTTGTGTGTGTATTACGGAATCATGTCAACTCCCGGTTCAACGTCACTCAGAGGGCTCCTGTCCAATACGAGGATTATCTTCGGGCTACTACCTGGACTCGGCATCATGATAGTCCTGCGAATGGCCATACATTTGTACAGGCCAGACATTGAAGACGCAGAGAACCGGGTCAGAGACCACCCCTTCGAAGAACTTTACGATTGTTACGATTTTATAATTATTGGCGGAGGATCGGCAGGAGCAGTCTTAGCCAATCGACTTTCAGAAAACCCTAATTGGAACATCCTTTTACTAGAAGCGGGACAAGATGAAAATGTGTTGTCGGAAATACCAGTGTTATTCCCAGCTCTTCAATCATCGTCTATAGATTGGCAATTTCTCACGGAGCCCAGTGACGAATACTGTTTGAGTATGGTGGACAAGAAGTGCAAGTGGCCTCGCGGCAAAGTACTCGGTGGTTCCAGTGTATTGAACGCTATGTTATATATAAGAGGAAACAAGCGCGACTATGAAAACTGGGAGAGAATGGGTAACGAAGGATGGGGGTATGACAATGTGTTACCATACTTTCTCAAATCTGAAGATTTTAGGATACCAAACCAGCAGAATGATACTTATCACGCGATTGGAGGTCCCTTGACTATTGAACATTTTGCCTACGAGCAACCGATTACCAGGAAGATATTGGAGGCTGGCGAGCAGCTTGGGTACAGCATTCGCGACATTAATGGAGAGTTTCACACAGGTTTTACTCGATCCCAAGCAACAGTACGCGACGGTCTTCGTTGTAGCACAGCAAAAGCGTTTTTACGACCTGTGTCCAAACGTAAAAACTTGCATGTAAGCGTGCATTCATTAGTGGAAAAAATATTGATAGACGGACAAAAAACTGCATACGGTGTTAAGTTTAAAAAACATGGTCATGAAAAAATCATAAGAGCCAGTAAAGAGGTCATCTTATCTGCGGGGACCATACAGTCCCCGCAATTACTAATGTTGTCTGGAATAGGAGAAGCTGAGCATTTGAAGGAAGTTGGCATATACCCAATAGTCAACCTGCCCAGTGTCGGTAAAAATTTGCAAGACCACGCCGCGATGGGTGGGCACTCGTTCCTTTTCGACAATCCATATGACAACGGAACAGATTATTGTTTTAATGTAATGTCGGCCGTATCGATTGAAAGTATAATCGATTTTAGCGTAAACAAGAAAGGCCCAATGTATAGTATGATGGAGGCTGAAGCGTTGGCGTTTGTGAATACTAAATACCAGGATCCGGCCGAAGACTATCCAGATATACAGTTGTTTATAGCGCCCACTGCAGACAATATGGACGGGGGTCTCTTTGGTAAACGAGCCAATGGTTTGACAGATGACACATATGCCGAACTTTATGAGGAGATATTGTACGATTCTTCGTTCTCTATAGTGCCTCTGCTATTAAGGCCAAAAAGCCGAGGCTATTTGAAGCTGCGAGATGCAAACCCTTACTCGCCGCCACTGATTTATCCCAACTACTTTACGGATCCGGAAGACGTCAAAAGATTAGTAAGTATAATTTATTTTTACTTTAAAGATAACGATCTAGGATCAATTACAGTAATTTACTACACGACTTTCATGAATTCTTCTCACAAAATGTCTGCCCTTTAGTAAAAATATAATCAAGCGAAATGACATAATTGTGTGATGGTAATTAGCCTATAAACTTGATAAGTTTAAATCAAGAGAACAACCGAAAACAAGCAGTATTTTTTTTAAGTAGATAGTTTGCTTTTTAAAGATAATAATAGCAATTCAAGTAAAATTACGATAATGACCGGTCATAGAGGTTAAACAAATTACTTTATAATTACATGTTGTTATTAAACATTGATAATTACCAAACAAACTATATTTTCTTTGCAAAAAATCTATATAACATATAATAACGAAAGTTACTCTGACCTTTGAAAGTCTAAGCCGCTGAACAGTTGCGAGTGAAACCGTGCACAATAGCTAGTAGTTTATATTATTATAATACTGTACGTTTATTGTGATATACTCCTAGTTCTTTAAAAGAATGGATATTATACCGGCTATCTCCATTTTTTCTTTTGACTCAAAGAACGAATTCTTTTACGAATTGTGCTGTTGTGTGCTGTGCTATAATATTTGTGTCATTATATATACCATATTAATATATGCTAAGTATTTTCATTTTAAAATTTCAGGCGGAAGGCGCTCGCATTGTTCAAGAACTAGTGAATCAACCTGCACTTCAACAGTTGAATGCGCGCCCTAATCCTCGGCGGAATCCTGGGTGTGCGGCTCACGAGCTCATGTCAGACGAACACCTGGAATGCCAAATTAGGCATCATACGCTGACCATATACCATCCAGTAGGGACTTGCGCCATGGGACCTCCTGAAGATCCAGCCGCTGTTGTGAACCCGAGGTTGAAGGTTGGTTAATTATTTTTAAGTCACAAATAAATGAATTAGCTTTATTTAAAAACTGTGTTTAGTCTGCTGAAGATAAAAGTTTTTGTATAGGCATTACCTCGTATTGGATACAATGCAATGTCTTTAGTAGCTTTAAACAATCTATTTTCAAATTTTGGTGAAATCAAAATGAACGACAGAATTACAGAAGTATGAATATGCAAAAAAATATTGTTACACAAATAACATTAGAATTTAGTTTTGCTGTGATAAAATAAATGGGCGGAAACAGGCATTAACATCTTTTCGTCATTGCATTTTCTGCATTTTCCATTTATACCTACTAGTGATGGGTCGAGAGAACATTCTATGGGGCGAGAATTTAAAATTCTTATAACTATTATTATATTCTTATAACACATCATATCTGTCCATATTAAAAAAGGCGGGTTTTGAGTGAGGTAGTGGAATTGAATAATTCCACTTACAATTAGAGACATGGGAAGTACCTTGCAGAAAATCGTAGCCAAATAACATAGCTCCGTACTATGTTGTGTTCCTAGAGGTGAGCAAGATCGCCAGAGGCGCGCGTACAAGCGTTGTGTTGCAGTTGCCCCCCAACTGCCAACACAACGCTTCCCCGCGGAGGAACCGTTGGTGTTTAAGCATCACACTTATTGTCTAATATGCTGCCATACCAACTGTAATACTACCTCCTTAATCTTTACACACATACTTTTTGAGAGGCCTCTCAAAAAGGGTGTGAAAGATTTTTACTGGGTCGGCAACGCACGAGTGCTATCCTTGGTGCTGCAAGCGTCCTTATGCTATGGTAACCGGTACGGTACCATCAGGAAGGCCGTATGCTTGTTTGGCACCTTAGCAGTATAAAAAACAGTATATTATTATATAAATATTAATTGTATTTCAGGTGTACGGAATCAAGAATCTTCGAGTGATAGACGGCAGTGTAATGCCAACGATAGTCAGCGGCAACACCAACGCACCAATCATCATGATAGCCGAGAAAGCTTCAGACATGATCAAAGAAGACTGGTATGACGTCATCACGGAACTATCGTGTCCCGCTCAACACACCACGCACTATCAAGAATCAAAGAACTCAGAAGATGAACCAACTAAACTTGTCCTGAAGCCGCCAGATCTGTTCAATGAAACGACGAGTCTGTTTCCATTATTGGAAAGCAAAATTGCTGTTAAACCATTTAAAACTGCTGACAATAGTTCTGAACCTAAACAAAAGAATAATCAGAATTTACCCCCAAGCTCAGCTAATTTCCCGAAGCAACCTTCAAACGCAGCCTCCCGAAAGTATAACAATAACCCAAAATATTATTATTCGCAGCCAAGCTATGACCAAAATCCACTACGCAAGTATTTGTATCCAAATATTCAAGACCAAATTCCTAGTTATGAACAAAATTATCTGGCGGGTACTCGAAGACCTTTTAACGCCTTGGGATTACAAAATGCATTTTATCCATATACGAAATTAGGTCTTCAGAATCCTTTAAAGAATCTTTTTCCAAAATATCAGGATCCATTTCCATATTATAACGAAGTGAATAGATTGAAGGATCCTATATATTATGAAACTGATGAAGTTTTCACTCCTAAAGGTCAAAAGAAATGTAAGATTTGGCTATATCATGACGGTGTAAAGTATGAAGTAGTTTTGTGAAACATGAACATACATGCATAGTTGAAGAAATTTATTTCATTGGAGACTAGGAATAAGATAAATTTTGCAGTACCGAATCGTGTACAGAATGACTTAGAGAGTAACGGTTATTTATTTGGTTGTAATAAGGTGTATTTAAACCTATATCCAAAGTGCATTGGATGTAGGTTTCGATGGTGAGAGGGATGCTGTACAAGTGCGTACCGCAACATAATTATGTCGTTACGTGCATCGCCTAGCAAGGCGCAATAATTTTAATTAAATAACGAATAAGTAATAACGATCTTTCCAATATGATTGATTGATTGGATTGTGAATCAACGACATTATCATCATTCCGTTCACATATCATAGTACCACTTTATGCATTCATTTGCTTTGTAATACATTGTTTAAGTTTATTACAACTAAACCTCATGAATATTGTACCTACGTACGTATGTATGTACGAATTAAGTGTTTTTGTTGATATTCGAATAAATTGTGAATTTAAACATTTACAACATGTACCTTCGTTTTATTGCATCACTTAGAAACCTTGCGTTATTGAAGTACCCTACTACATCAATTTTCATTCTGTTATAGCATTATTATGCAAATGTTGCACTTGACATGACTTTTAATTTACAAATACTTACAAAGTAATTACACGTTTGTTTGATCGACATGTATTCACAATTAATAGAACATTTGTATTTTTATATAAAATCCCAATATACTGATTAATCTGGGAACGGGGTGCAGTGGATACTATTAAGGCAATACTTAATGAGTGTGTCAATAATTCAAGATAAAATATAACTTTATTAGTATTGTTGTTAGGTCAAAGGTTTATCGAAGGAATTATTGTGAGAGCAATTGTGATAGCATTACACTTATCTGTTTAATTTAGTGCAGGTCTACCAAATACAGTAGACCAAGCTACTAGTCCAGGGTAATATCTTCAGCTATAGAAATTACACGACTGCCATGTTAGAGATCTTTCTTGAGTTCTATTACTATTATATCCTTATATTCCCGTTATTGGGCTGATCTATCTCGACGCGGTAGCGTGTCAAGTCAAGTTCAAAGGAGAAGGACGCAGTCGTGTATAATATTACACGAACCATTTCGAGCTACTTTTGTCACATTCACAACTCGAAAACTATTTAACCTACATACATGTTTGACACATTTATAAGAGAACCTTAGCTTGTCTTAAAAAAAATTATAAATGAAGTTCAAACAGATAATATTATGATTAATGTTTAAAAACTGACGTTGTTATGACTGACTCACTGCTTAGATTAAAAACCTAACTTAGATGACTTAGAAAGTTGGAATTTGGCATGCAGCTGGGTAATTGTGAGTATAACGAAAACAGTGTTTTTTTATTATTTGAAATAATTATATGCCAAGCAATCGAATTTTATTAGCAACTAGCGCCTTTCAAATTATAATAGCAAATACTTTTTCTTTCGCGGGAGAATAGGTTCCATGATGAAAAGTGCTTTTATCGTTTTATATTCCAGATTAGCGCGAGCTCCTCAAGCTGTCATGTTGGTGTTTGTCCAAAAAGTATAATTTCTTTACAAAAAGCAATGACAGCCCATCAAAAACATTAATGTAAAAATGGGAGCCAAGTCCAATGTTAAGAATAAGCGTGGTTGTTGACTACGCCGACAAAAGAATGGAAACCTGATAAAGATTTGATTGCTGCACCCCTTCTAGTCTTTATTCACCTCGAAAAACTACAAGCAGCTTTCTGGTGACTCTGCTGTGATGTCAAGTTTGATCACAACTTGTCCGACATACGCCATATGTTCTGACATATGGCGTCTTTAGAAGGTCTAATGCCAGTTGTGAACTTGTGATCCACTCAGTTCTACTTTTACTTTAGTTTTATTGTCATGAAATTATGTTTTATAAATATGGAGATAACAATTACATAAAAATTAAGAAGTAGAAATGATTGTTCATTAAGATAATGTTACAATAATATTTTTGCAGTTATCGGTAAGTAAAGCGTGTTAATACCTATCACACTTTTGTATTTATATCTGGTAGAGAACCAAGATTATCATTCATTATTGGCAGTTGTTGTCCCTATAACACTATTCAAGAAAAGCCGAGAATTTGAATTTCGTAAGTTGAAAAATATTAACTTTTTGAGAATTTACTAATATTGAAAAAGTCAGTTTAGTAGAAATATCAGTCCTATTTATACTGATTTCATCGGTCTCGACAGTTCAAATTTGTAATTCCCACCAGTTCAAGATGTCATGGGCATGCGACCCGGCGCTGACATCCAACATCGTGAACAGTTATCAAGTAGCTGGACCCCTATTCGTGCAGTCTCTGCAGACATTCTTTGCAGCACAGTGCGCGCTAGTTGGAGACCACCTTTGGCCTGCAGACGCTACTCAAGCAGTTCTTGAAGGTAATAAACATAATTATGCTATGATATGTATTTAAGGAAACTAGAATATGCTCTTATCCAATATCGGAGAACTCATACTAGTTATATAGCCGTACAATTAAAGTAATGCTATTTTGTGAATGTCCTTTTTCTAAACTAACTTTTGGGCGCCTTTATTAAAGAATAATTAAGGTCTGTTAAGGGATTAGTTTCATATCACTTAATACCATTAGAAAATAATGTTGGTTAAACTATTTAGTCTAAAATTCTAATTCCAGATCCTAACTACGACTTCATAGTAGTAGGAGCTGGATCGGCTGGTGCAACAGTTGCTAATCGACTGAGCGAAGTGTCAGAATGGAAAGTCCTACTTGTAGAAGCAGGAGGAAACCCTACTCTGAACACTGAGGTATCATAAAATTTCACTCAGAAAAGTTTATTTATTAAATTAGATTCTCATAAAAAAGTTTTTAAAAACGGTAAATCATAAGATTTAGGCTAGGTTAGTTTACAAACTCAAAACTCTTTTTTTAAGAAACTCACTACCCTTACATTACAAAATTGTAATGGAAAAGGATTAATATATTTTTAAGTACCCGTATGACTATATTCCATAATTATAAACCGATCAAACTAAACCATACCTTTTTCCATTACATACACCGTGGGTTTTATTTTAATTTAAACTTTTAAAGAATTTCTACGTTACTGTCTAAAATTTAAATTCGCAGTTTTATCGTGTGTATAATATAATAATCCTACTTTTTTATTAATTTTCAGATACCACATTTATTCTATAACAATATGCGCAGTCCACAAGACTGGGCCTACAAGACTCAACCTCAAGATGGTGCCTGTCGAAGCTATACATCAAAAGGCTGCGCCTGGCCACGAGGCAAAGCTCTTGGAGGTAGTAGCAGTATTAACTTCATGTTCTACGTCAGAGGTAACAAAGCCGACTTCGACGAATGGGCAGCTGACGGCAACTATGGATGGAACTACGATGATGTTCTTCCATACTTTAGGAAGAGTGAGAAATTCACTGGAATCTACAATGAAGAGAATAATAAATACCACAACTGGGAAGGAAACCTCAATGTTGCTGTGGACAAACAGTACCACGATTTTGAACACATGATCATTAATGCTGCGATCGAGCTTGGATTAAAGAACTCAACTGACATCAATGGTGAGAGTCAAATGGGTGTTATGACAGCACAAACTACAATCAAGGATGGAACTAGATTCAGCACGGCTCGTGCCTTTTTAAGCCCAATCAAGGATAGGAAAAACTTCCACGTCATTAAGCACGCGCAAGCAACTAAGGTGTTATTTGTGCCTGGCACTAACACTGTGAGCGGTATCATGCTCCGCAAAGACGGAAAAGACATAATAGTCAATGTAAGGAAAGAGCTTATCCTATCAGCTGGTGCCATCAACTCACCGCATATCCTACTGCTGTCAGGTATCGGACCTAGAAGACATTTGGAAGATATGAAGATCGAAGTTAAGGCTGACTTGCCTGTTGGAGAAAACTTACAGGACCATTTATTCGTTCCTACTTTCTATACAAAACCTGGCGATAACAAATATTACTCTATCTCCACTATTGTTAAAAACTTTGCTCAGTACATAATGGAAGGCACTGGCCCATTAATTAACACTAGCCCGAACCGCGTGATCAGTTTTGTCAATACTACCGACCCGAAGTCGCCTTCCTCGGATATGCAGTTCCACTATTTCGTTCTACCTCCTGGTGTGTACAATGTTGTAGACATTTTCCAGAAGCATGGACTTAATGATGAAGCATACAATAAATTCAAAAAGATGAACGAAGATAAATTCACATTGGTGATTTTTAATACTCTGTTGAAGCCGAAATCTGCGGGTAAAATCCTTTTAGCCAGCAAAAACCCATTTGAGCCTCCTTTGCTATTCGCTGACTATTACAAGGACCCAGAAGATATGGCAACCATTATCAGGGCAATGAAACAACATTCTTTGAAGTTAGGTGACACTAAGACTCTTAAGAAAGGCGGATTCAAATTGGAATGGCTGGATATAGACGCTTGCAAGAAGTTTGACAAGAGCAGCGATGAATTCTTGGACTGCATATCGAGGGAGCTGACTTTCTCACTGTACCACCCCACCAGTACTGCGAAGATGGGGCCTGACAGTGACGAGACAGCGGTGGTTGATCCAGAGCTTAGAGTTCGTAAAGTGAAAGGGTTGAGAGTAATTGACGCCAGCATCATGCCATCAGTTGTGAGGGGCAACACTAACGCACCTTCTATTATGATCGGCGAGAAAGGAGCCGATATGATCAAGAAATTCTGGCTCAACAAACACACCGAGCTTTGAATCATGTGTTTGTATATGCTACATTATTAATGCAATAGTTAAAACTGTTGTACAGCCGTTGTTAAATTATTGTAAAATTAAATTAAGCTTGTTGTTAATTATTTATATCATAGAATAAACGTAACCATAAATAACAAATAATGTCATCTTATTTTTTTCTTAGCCGATTCCTTTAAAGCAGACCTACTAGTCAAACACCGGCTGATACTTCTTGAACGTGAAAGCGATTAGACAATCACGGGGTGGATTTCTTATCTCTGTACATCTAGCCATTCTCATTATTCATCTCTTACTAGGTCCATTATAGTTTTCACAAGGACACAGATCTAATGTATAGAGAACTCCCTTGGAGAGACTTATATTTAAAGGTCCACGAAAGAAATTTATGAGCTGAACCAATACAAACGCATGTTCCATTCTGTATTCGTCACATACAAGATCATGTGCTCATTCCACTCAATAATTCTAAACACAGCCATTAACAGTCACGTTGCTTTAAGTGTTAGTATTCTATGCTAGATATATAAGTATGTGTATAAAACTTGTAAACAACCATAAATTGTAAAAATATTATATTACTAATCTCCACCCGTGGCTTCGCCCGCTTGGAATTCAGTCTGTCTGTCTTTATCAACGACCCATGTCACTTCCCAGCTCAAAATAATCAGATAATTTATCTTTTTGTATTTTTTGCAATGTCTATGCTGAGATTACAAAGTAATTTAGTGAAGGAAAAAATCGACTGCGGGCAGGACTCAAACCTGCGTCTTCTGGTTAGATACACCAGACGCTATGACCACTAAGCCACCGCGAGACCCAGCCACCAGGTCGTAACTTCACATTCTGAATTTACGTCTGAAGGTGACAGAGGTAGAAGAAGGAAAAAAAAAGTCAGTGACAACTATTCAATAGTTCTTTGCTTCTCAACCGATATGACTTTGGAGTTAGTTCGATGTCTTACGGTGCCACCTTACCTATTAATATCTATCTTTATTTTATTTTTTTTGCATTTTGAAGATAGTTAATGTTTGCATTTTCCAGATAGCGTTTCAAGACTCTCTAGGTAAGTGGCATGATATGCAAATGAGATGCTTTAGACAAATCGAGCGTACACAATTTTCATCTTCATACATTTTCTATTCGTTTGTCTTTTTGAACTTCAGATTGCCACTTGTCTACAGGCTCTGATGCGTCTGGGTTCTATGTAACAAAAAAAAACAGTTTCCTTCCTCTACAATAAATACCATTAGGTACCCTTTACACTATTATATATCAATTTCCAAGATTGGCGATCTATGGCATAAGCCACTGGATTATCAAAAATATCCAGGATATTTGTGTAAATTCTCAATAAAAACCTAGAATAGCCGCTTGGCTATGTTGCTCACAAAAACATAAAATGAATACATATATAAAAACAAGTCAATTTTGTAACTCAGTTCTAAACAGATAAGTAGAGATCTCCGTCGTATGAATGTGTGTGTGTCGTAGATATACTTAGATTTATGTGGTGCGTGTGTGAAGTGCGTGCCAGAACTTGACGGTCAGTGGTCCGCCGGCCCGCAATGCACTTGCACTCATAACCGCTGCATCGATTAAAAAAGAAAACATTATATATTTTTTTAATTCGACGTGTCAACGGTAAGCTTTCTCTTATAATTAAAACTACAGAGTATAAGTGAACCCTTCATTACATTATCTGTAAAACCAAGGAAGTGATTATTAATTAACGCCGCTTTACGCCGTGTGGCTAAAAGTTTGAGTTTAAAAGTAAAATGAAAATCTTAGTGGGCCCTTAGATAAGTCTAGATAAGCATGCTTGACAAGCACGAAGTTTTTCGTGCTGATTTTGGACCGTTTAGAATTTTAGAACGATGCTTAGCGACTAAACTAGTGCGATAATGCTTGACGTAAGTTTTAATTGTTGCCCCTTTAGAGACAACAATTTATCTAACTACGATTTTAACGCATCAATTTTATTATAAATATTTGCATACTTTTAAATATTATTCGGACTTACGGGGATATTTAGTCATTACCTTAATTAATTAACGTAATGGTTTTAAACTAGCTAACTTTCTCCGGTTATTCAGTATTCACGGCGCGGTTTGTCTTGTTCGTTGTGTTTCTTTGTAAGTTTTTGTGAATTCAAAGTTTTCAAAGAAAGAAGATATTATAATCATCAGACAAGTCTGCTCCTGACCAGTGGGCTAAACAAGATCTTATTATTATTACTAGCGATCCGTGCGCAGCGGATTTAAAATTATAGCCAAATCGATCGAGCAGTTCTCAAGTTTACAATTATTTTTCATATTACATTATATATTTAAATGACACAATCTTGTCATCACATTATCTCGCCTCGTATTGTTGTGTCATTGTTTCAGCACGAGATAAGCAACGACAAAAGCATTTCGTGTCGCCTTAGGCGTGCCTAGGGCACCTTGTTGCTCCACCTTACTGTTTAGTGTCAACACTTACCTACTCATATCACAAGGGGGTTTTAACGTGTTAGGAACATCTCTTTATATCTACATATATATAGTTGTGGCCCACTGACATTAGCCAGTATTCAGTTATTCATTGTGATAACCTTATAGCTTAATGGTCATGGCTCTGCCTGCTGACTGCCTACAACAATAACTGCCTCATTAGCCAGAGGCTACGCTAAAGGTCCTGGGTTCTATTCCCAGGTCGAGCAAAGTGTTATTGGGTTTTTCTATGAAATTCCCAGTAGCAGCTCGTAGTTAGGAATTTGTGCCCGGTTAATGGTAATAGGCTCGCCCCCTATTACATGGGACCTAAACATACCAGCGAACTGTGGGTGTACATTAGTACGCCTCTGCCTAACCCTTCGGGGAATACAGGCGTGATGGTATGTTAATGTTAATGGTCATGGCATATTTATATAAATAAGGATTGAGCAATGATGACGGCAACTTATTCATTACCTGACAATTTTCTTACTATATTTTCCTTAACACTGAGTCAACGAAGTGTAAAATTAAAAAAAATTACATACGAAAATATTTTTTTGGAGATAGCAATCTTACTGTTGACCATTAAATGAGTAAGGTAATTATTGCTTGATATATAGGTACAAATTTATATTTTTTTTTCTACAGTATTATAACAAACTATATGTATTTTATTCACTATTTTTTTTTCACTGTATTCTCCGACGGCTTAAGCAGAGTCGTAATAACCAATAGTTCGCCGGTACGTTTAGGGCCCATGTAATAGGAGGCAAACCTATGACCTTTAACCAGGCACTAATACCAAACTCAGAGCTGTTACTGAGAATTTTATAGAAAAACTTAATAACACTGCTTGACCTGGGAATCGAATGTAATTGGAACTAATTAAACAGTTCGTTTTTTAGCTCTCTAGATACCTAGCATATTATGTTCGGTCTTAGGATCCAATCTCCTTGTCAAATTATCATCTAAATTATTAATATTACTAATAATTATCATAAATTTATCTAAATCCGTTCAGTGAACCTGAAAAGGTAACAGACACATACATACATAATAAATTCTTTCGCATTTACCATAAATTATGCATGGAATTATGTATGTGGTACCTACCTATAACAATTATTTTTAATTTACATCTACACTGATATATTATATATCTAGGTACAGGAAAGATTTGAATGTTTATAAGTTAGTAAAATGTTTTGTAGTGGATAAACTAAACCGATTTAAAAAAATCTTGCACTTAAAATCTACATATTTCCTAAGTCACGAATAAAACCGCGATAAAAAGCTAATCAGTTTAATAAATAACTATTTACACTAAGTACATAAGTATGTGTGCAATTGTGCAATATATTATATTTATTTTTGCAGTAAGTTTATATGTAGGTAGGTATATAGCGGTCATTATCGAATAGTTATGTACCTAGATGCATTAAACTATCATTATCTCCGTTCAAGGCAAAGGCCTCCGGAGTTGCCAAGTACAATCAAGAGCACCACACACACAGTGCAGTACACATGCACTGAAATTCCAGAGGGATTTTTTTCTAGAATATCGATTCAATTGTCTTAAAAAATCGTAATAGAAATACTTAGATTTTCTCATGTATCGTGGGTGCGATTACAAACACAAATACTTACTTACACAAACGCCCAGACCCCGAAGACCTGTAGATCATATAAATATTTGCTCCTTGTGGGGATCGAACCCACAACGTGTCGCTTAAGCCGTTCGCTCAGCAGTTTTTTGGTAAACCCCAATAAATCAAAAGCGCTGATAGTGGGTAGCAGATACTTTTATAATCTCCTGAGCCAGCACTCTCTCCCACCTATCATATTTAACAGTGTGCCTATAAGTTACTCCAAAAGCGTTAAAAACTTAGGTGTCTATTTGGATAATAATCTCTCATGGAATGCTCACATCGTGGAAGTAAGCAGGACTATTGCTCGTTTCAGTCCATAAAGCGTCTCCAAAAGTTCCTGCCGTTTCAAACTAAAATAACTCTTGCTCAATCTCTTCTTCTTCCTCTCATCGACTATGCTGATATCTGTTTTCTTGATGCCACCGAAGAACTCCTTAACAAACTGGAACGTTTGCAGAATTTGTGCATTCGCTTCGTTTTCGGCCTCCGGAAATATGATCATGTTTCAGAATTCCGGGCGAGATTGCGGTGGCTGCCTATTCGTCAACGACGAGATTGTCACATCCTTTCCTTTCTGTACTTCATTCTTCACAATCCTGACTCTCCTCTATACCTGCGGGAACGCTTTGAGTACCTTGTCCCTAGGGGTAAGCCTTGTCGCACTAGCTCTCCTCTCCTTCTTCGTACCGCCCAACATACTACAGCCTGTTACCACAGCTTGTTCACTATTCGGGCACCGACACTATGGAATTCTCTCCCACATTCCTTGCGTGATAGCACTTCCTTGGATATCTTCAGGAGAAGAATTAAGGAATATTTTCTTTCAAAATCTTTATAATTGTAGGATACCTATATATTATGATATATATAATATATGTACGTACGTATATATGTGTGTATATAAACTTATATGTGTAGATATATTTATGTAATACTAGCTTCTGCCCGCAGCTTCGCCCCCGTGGAATTCGGTCTGTCATCACATCCCACGGGAACGGGATAAAAAGTATCCTATGTCCGTTTCCTGGTTCTAAGCTACCTCTCCACCAATTTTCAGCCAAATCGGTTCAGCCGTTCTTGAGTTATAAATGGAGTAACTAACACGACTTTCTTTTATATATATAGATAGATATAGATATATATATATATATTTCTATCTAAGTAATTATAGAATGTACATTGAATTATATTTAACTGTATGTAGTTCATTTACTTGACTCTATCTTGGGCACTTCACTTTATCCTCATTTTAAACACATCTCTCTATCACTCAAAGGGTTTGCTGGAAGAAAACTCTATATGGAGTTAAGCTCGCCTTTGTACATCCAATTTGAAATGTATTTACCTTATTAAATGTGTACAATAAAGATATAATAATAAAATTTCCAGGTGAAAATGTCGTGGGCTTGCGACCCAGGTCTGACGTCTATGATCGTGGACAGCTACCAGGTGGCTGGGCCGCTGTTCGTGCAGACGCTGCAGAGCTTTCTCGCGGCGCAGTGTGCTCTCACAGGGGACCATCTCTGGCCCAATGATGCTACCCAAGATGTTCTTAAAGGTAATATATATATTTTATTCCCTACAACATGATAACAGAAGAACGATGCTGATACACACGTCATGCTCATGAACGGATGCCGTCTGTCGGGATTGGTTAGCAATCTATCCATTTTTTTACATCAAACTGCATAATTCGCACAGCCTGGAGCAAAAATATAAACAGAAGAAAAAGTACGAAAACCATTTGTTATTTAAAGGATAACTCTATGGAGTTTTTTGTCACCTCTTTTCCATAAGACGTACTTATTTTAAACCCGTGCAACTAATTGTTGATTTTTATAAAAGTTCCCGTTATAATATAATTAGAAACATTTGATTTCGTAATGTAAGGTTTCAAAGTTCAGTGCGTTTCTATAGTGTCATTTGCTAGATACTAAAATTCCATATTAACACCATTGTATATGTCATTACAGATCCTAACTACGACTTCATAGTGGTAGGAGCTGGGTCTGCTGGTGCCGTGGTCGCGAACAGGTTGAGTGAAGTGTCAGAATGGAAAGTTTTGCTTGTTGAAGCTGGAGGAAACCCTACCTTAAGTACCGAAGTGAGTATTCAATTACCAACTAAAGTTTAAGGTCACAGTCCGTTTAATTCCACAACTGGAAATGTACACCAAATGTAACTGTTACTACTTAATTATAATTTTAATGTTATTGCTATTATCGTTAATAGCAATAACATTATTGGCCTATGCCTCTAATTTTGCCAGACACTTCGGTCTTGTGCATAGCAAATAACTTGAAAGCAAAATTAAGAAAGTTGGCGTCGCATCAGTGATGTTGATACGGTAAAAATGGCTGTTAAAATATTATAGAATATTACAAAGTCTGGTATTATGTTACAGGTACCACAACTTTTCTACAACAGCATGGGAACATCGGTTGACTGGGGATACGAAACACAGCCTCAAGATGCCTGTAGAAGTTATAAAAAAAAAGGATGCGCCTGGCCTCGGGGGAAAGTACTGGGAGGCAGCAGCAGTATTAACGGCATGTTCTACGTAAGAGCCAACAAGATAGACTATGACACATGGGCAGCTGAGGGTAACTATGGCTGGTGCTATGAAGATGTTTTACCGTACTTCTTAAAAAGTGAAAAATTTACTGGTGATTTCACAGAAGAAAAGAGTAAATATCATAATCGAGACGGCCCTCTAAATATTGTCGAAGTAACTGACCCTCATCCTTTTGAGACAATGATTATTAACGCTGCGATTGAACTTGGATTGACTAACGCGAGTGATATTAATGGGGCTAGTCAGATAGGAGTCATGGCAAGCCAAACTAATATCAAAGATAATGTTAGATATAGTACTGCAAGAGCATTTTTGAGTTCCATAAAAGAGAGAAAGAATTTACATATAATAAAAAATGCCTTAGTATCTAAGGTGATATTTGTCCCAGGAACTAACACAGTCAATGGTGTTGTGATTAATAAAAATGGACTAGAAATAACTGTTAATGCAAAAAGAGAAGTTATTTTATCAGCTGGTGCCATTAACTCACCACAAATTTTAATGCTATCAGGCATTGGACCAAGAAAACATTTAGAAGATATGAATATTGAAGTCAAAGTCGATCTCTCTGTTGGCGAAAACCTACAAGATCATGTATTTGCCCCTATTTACTACACGATGCCAGGTGATAATGATTTAAGTTCCATCAATAACATAGTAGGCGCGTTTTCTCAATACATGTTGGAACGTACTGGGCCGTTAAAGGATACTAGACCACATAGAATCATCAGTTTCATAAATACTACAGATCCGACTTCGATCATCCCAGACATACAATACCACTATCTTGTTTTACCACCTGGTGTTTCTAATATGATTGATGTTTACTTCAAACATAATTTAAATGACGAAGTCTACAATGAATTCCTAAAAATAAACAAAGATAATTTTGTGATAAAAGTATATAACGTGTTATTACATCCAAAATCAAAAGGTAAAATTGTTTTAAACAGCAAAGATCCGTTCGATTACCCTCTGATATACGCAAACTATTTCAAGGAAAAAGAAGACATGGAAACCATAATTAGGGCAATGAGACAACATTCTTTGAGACTAGGTGAAACCGAGCCATTCAAGAAAGCAGGATTTAAATTGAATTGGATTGAGATTGAAGCATGCAAAGAGTTTAAGAAGGCTAGCGATGAACATTTGGAATGTATAGCAAGGGAGTTGACTTTTTCACTATATCATCCAACTAGTACTGTTAAAATGGGACCCAGCAATGACAAGACAGCGGTAGTGGACCCAGAGCTGAGAGTACATCACGTAAAAGGTTTGCGTGTGGTAGATGCCAGTATAATGCCTTTCGTGGTTAGAGGCAACACCAATGCTCCTACAATAATGATTGGTGAGAAAGCAGCCGACATGATCAAGAAATCCTGGTTACAAAAGCACATAGAATTTTGATAAGTGTAAATATAAGCCTAGCAAAAACTGCAATAAATTGTGATACATCAGAGTACAGTTTGTAAAAAGAACCTAATAAAGATATGGAGAAATTTGTTGTCTATCCGTGTTCATTATTCTTCATGTTTTAAAGGAGATAGGTCTACTTATATCTTGATTTTCTCAATATAATCGGTTTTCTTATTGGCTTACTTATTACTAGATACATCAACTAACTACATTATTTGCTTAATATTATTTTTTGTGCAAGTGGCGGTCTATAGTTTCTGCCTATCCCTGTTTTATTATTAATTAAGTTACTGCATGTGTTATACCTACGTTCTGATCTAACTGTCAATCTCGATGTGGCATGTGACACATGTGTTAATGAAAACTCAAGCTGAGTTTTCATGAACTTAACTAATGAATAAATGATAGTTCAAGTATATAATAACACAAAGTATACGGCTATTAAGTAAAGGAATATTAAGCCGTGTTAATTTGGTCTTTATTGGATTGTCCGCTGTCGAGATCAATCACACCAGTGTATTATCAATTAGACTTATTGAACTAAATCTCTAGGTTCGCGGGTATGTTTAGGTCCCATGTAATAAGGAAGCTCGCCTATTGCCACTAACCGGGAACAAATCCAAACTTTCACCTGCTATTAAGAATTTCATAAATCTAACAACACTTTTCTCGACCTGGGAATCGAACTCGGCTAACGTAATAGTCGCGCTAAGGACCACTAGACTATTTAGACAGTTCTTTCTAAGAGTCAGTTCTCTATAATAATGATATCAGACAATCTCACGCACGCCTGTATCCAAAGGTTTATTAGGCAGAGATTTAAGTAATAATATACAATTATACACCCACTGTTTAACAGTATATTTTGAATTCTCATTGAATAGAAGGTGAGCATATTGCAAAATTCCACCTTTTACGGAAAACATTACTTGAGCCGAGAATCGAGTCCGATCCCAGGCTTTACCGAGCACCGATGTGTATCTTGTGTCTAAAGGACAAGACATTACCACAGCAGTAGATAATATTGAAATACTTCAAGCATCTTTTTGTTATTTTTTTTTGCATTTTCCATGCTTTTATAAAGTTATTTTAGTGAAGGAAAAAATTGACTTGAAGACGTAAATCCAGAATGTGAAGGCAAATTTCGACATGGTGGGTAGGACTCGCGGTGGCTTAGTGGTCATAGCGTCTGCTAACCTAATACTAAACGATAGCTCCATCTAGTGGATTGAGCTAGCGTTTACTATTTAATTGTAGATTTACTTTCACGATCGTGGCTGTGGTCCACTTTGCAAACACTACGCGCACAACGCAACAAGATTCATGTCCTAGAGTAACCCCTTCTTAGTCCTGTAAGTACTCTGTATAAAGACAATTCTTCATGAACCGCAAGGACCTCTGTATATTGAATAAGTACCAAAGTTGGTCCTTCGGTACAGATGACCTATAATTATGCCCTCAATGGACAATTATAGTATATTATTAATAATCGGATTGTTCACGGAAAGCATACAATTCTCATTTTCGTTTCAAATTTTAAGTAAATTCAGTTCTTAAGAATAATTAGATACCTATTATTTAAAGAAAAGTTTCGAATTGGGACATAAAATGTATTAAATACATTTTGTAATATTTTAATCATTACACATTACAATCATTGAGTAAGTGATGATAAAGCGCTCGTTACACACGCTTAATACATCTTATTCTACTGATTACATCTATTTTCGCCATATTGGGAAACAAGTAACTTTATATTTAAAAAGTCAAAGTTTATATCGCCTTGACGCAATCATTATATGGTCGTGTATTCAAAAATATAATAAAAAACGAGCCAATTGATCACAGTTACCGTATTTTAATTTTACTTGGCAGTCTTGGTACCCAAAGAGGGCTGGACCTCCGATAGTGGGACTCAGGATTGGTTCCCGGTTAGTTTCGACATACAGAGCTAGCTAACGAACTAGCTACATAGGTGAGTTGTAAAGAGCATCCGACAGCTATTATTTTCAAACGAAACGCTCGCGGTAACAGAGCGTGTACAAGGGTCACTGTGACCTAGAACCTTAGATTGATATTCATACACTTCCAAATTTATGTCAAATTTGTATTGAAATTTAAGATACAAGACCATAATTTTACACCTATACTCGTCTCTAAATATTAGCCTAAGCGCCGCGTGCTCAGCCTTTTGCGCTCATATTACTAAGTTTGAACAACCCTAGCATTATTACATTGTATCGTGGTCCCCATTAGCTCACATGCATCGTTGCCAAAACAGACAGGCTCGTCAAGGTTCAAGTTGCACATCTTCACTGCTAGGTGCTATTATGTAACTAACGGCATTATTTATAAAACTAGTCTCTATTACTTTATGCGTCGCTGGTTTTTTTTTTAAGTTTTCTAGCAATGTGGGACGCACATTACTAGTATTCTTGTTAACCCCTCGTGCTAAGCTAAATGCTAGTGTTACGAGTGGGTTCACGTCGGTAGTACAATGGTGGGTTTCAAACCGGCAACCACATGATCGCAAGTCCGACGCCATAGCCATTATTTTTATTACAACACCAATTACTATGAATATTATCTGGTTTATTCCAAAATTATTTACATATTACAAATATCTACATACTAGCTTTTGCCCCTGGGATTAAAAATGGATCCCAAAAATAATTTAATCAAAACCAACAGTAATGATCTCTTCCTTGTATTGGCCTCTATACATCAGAGAGGTCAAGCTGTATCTCAGTTCAATCCGTTCAAATTATTGACATCAGAAGCCCACTAGATTTTAAGTTGGATCATATACTTAAAATTAAAATATATTCAGTAGTTTTGGCTCCAACCCAAACAAACAGAAAAATTGACAAGAATTTTAAAAATCACATTTTTGGATTCGGAGACGTTTATACCCTAACTTAACCCAATTGTTCATTTTTTTAAATATATTCAATGTACAGACACAGCTTTCTTAAAAATTTTATTAGAGAAGAATATAAACGTTCCCACAAACTTTTTAGTTGTCCACCAAAATAGAGGCGTGAAAGATTATATAAGGGTTGGCGAAGTGTACTAGTAATTCCATTGACTACGGTGAACACTTGCCTACTTATTATAAATGCGAAAGTAACCTTGTCTGTCTGTTTGTTCCGTTTTCAACCCTAAACTGCTGAACCAATTGTATGTATTATAGCTTCCTGTTACACAACACGTTAACTTACATCACTACGGCTACAAGAGTCACCTTGAAGACGCTGTCGATCACCGCAGCTTGCAACACCTCACCTTTGCGTGGACTTTTGAGAAATGTTGCCATATTTTATTGAATCATATTTTAATGGTCGTCTATTCATGTTCGTGGTTTATTTGCGCATTAAACTTAGGCATTATGAATACATGATATGAAGAAATCTTCATGAGACTGAGACTGAGACTGTAAGAAACCGGTTATTTTGGAAAACAAATAACCGGTCAGCAAGCAACACCACGTCCGGAAGATATAGGTCATACGTGCTTTTCCTTGCATTGTCGGGGTCATAGACTCCAACCGAGCATAATCACAGGATTCTTCCAATGTCTGGGACCTGACATTTAAGGCTGGAGCTATCCTCTGGTCGGGCAACGAACTATAGGTAAGCGAGCCGTGTCTTATGACTCTCCTACCTACTTTGAGGAATGTCAGTAATATGACACTTTTACCATATATGCCAGCCTCATTAGTATAGTTACACTTAATGCGATTCCTTCATTATATGGTCCTTGGGTACGATTTAGAGGGAGATTTCATTTCGAGAGAAGTTTTTTTAACATCTCGAATTTTATTTTATTTTAAGTTATACGCCAAGTAATTATAAATAATACAGTTAAAGTTAAAACTAAGTTACATTTTTTTTTATAAAATTCTCAGCAGCAACATGGATGATTTCTGACACTTACTCGACATTGAAATAAAGCAATTTTGAACGGGTTTGATCGCGTTATATTGATAGTAGTTAATTTCCGACGTTATGAATCCTTTACAACATCCATGGTCACGGAGAGAAAGATAGATGAGAAGATCTGATAGTGGAAATTTATGGCACTTTGTGTACCTATCCATATGTCCGGCAATTTTAAACTGATCTTACAAGTTATGGCATAACATGTATCGATTGACATAGTGTACATATGGTCACGTAGACGGAATGACACGTCTACCGAGTAGTGGTAAAGTTGAGTAATTCGTCAACTCGTCCTACATGCCTACGGCCCATTTAGAACGATTTGCAGAAAATGAAAATAAATAATAATTTCATCCTGCAACTCGTCCCACATTTCTTTTTGCTGGGAACTTTAAACTTTATCACCGTTTGGTACCTACGGTTAGTAAGACATTGCAAGAGTACATAACTAACTGGCTGTTAAGAGTAAACCATAACCGATTAATGTATCTAATGTTTTTGTAGTTTTTGACTCATTGGATAAGCTGTTTTATGTGCAACACTTATTATTAAAATAATTCAAAAGGCGCAATTCGACCGGCTACAGGCTTCCTCTTAAATTGAGCAGACCTCCACGTTAGCCCGGATAGTGTAGGTATTTGTTCTGTGGTGTAGGCAAACTTCACACATCTTCAAAATCTTATATCTTTCTCTTAGATGTGATGGTTTCATAACGTTTTCCTTCGTCTTTAAAGACTGTGACATTTTAAAATATTTTGATCCACAAATCATTTCGAAAAAACAAGGTTTACTTAATGGATCTATCATAATTTTCCTTAATTTAAATTACACTTAGGTACCTACGTGTGAAGAAACAGCAGGCATTACGCACGCTTTGCATGCGTTAATCAAATTTTATTAGCCTTTGCAGAAAAAAAGAGAAAGGGTTTATTGTCACAGTCAAGGAAACTGCGTAGAATAACTATAAAAAAAAACAAATAATCGCGAAAACATTCGCAGATTCCCATTTTTTCAATGACTTTAGATTTTAGCCAATATTATAGCATAATAGTTCTTGGCCCAAACGAACCAAAATACAGGTAATCATAATTTGATTCAACTAGCTTTTCCCAGCGGCTTCACTCACGTGAAGCTACGTTAGGATTAAAAACGGACCCCAAAAATAATTTAACCAAAATCCAACAGTGATGATCTCTTATTTTATTGGTCTGTGTACATCAGAGAGGATCAAGCTGTATCTCAGGATCTGTTTAATTAATTGAGATAAGAAGTCCACCAGTTTTTAGGTTGGAGCATATACTTTCTAACAGTGATAACAAAATTAAAATCTATTCAGTAGTTTTTTGCGACAAACTGTAACAAACAGATTTTATAATTAAGATATTAATTTGTTATCTAGATTTAATTTTTAATTGCCTTTAATTAGAAGGCTTTGGTAAGCTCAAATAAGGACAGATAAGCTTGATATAAGCGCCCTTAATGTAATTGTAAAAAACTCCCGAAATCGATTTATTATAAACTTAATATACATTATAGAAGATCCACATTGATTTTGCTGTGTAATTTTTTTTCAGGCTGGTGAGATAAGAGATTCTCTGAAATAGAAAACGGTTACCCATCCACGGGAGCACAACAGTCAGTTGCTATTTATCAAGAAGCTTATTGTAACTATGTTTTAATTACTTAATGTCGTAACATTAGTTTCGAAGGCGGCGCTCATAGGTGCGCAGACGCATGCGCTATGCATCACGAACGCTGACACTTGGCAGGTTTGCACACTGCGCTCTTTCGACACAACTTCGTCTTAATTTCTGTGCTTGCAACTTTATCGTTGCGTTACCGCAAACAAAATCCACGGTTTGATAAAATATTGAGGAAGGATGTTAAGGACCATTAATAAAATGTCTTTCAGCTGTTCTGCTTATGCGTCTCGACGCTATTGTTGAGCGTCCTGGTTTCGATTACGAGGTCGAGCCAAGTGTATTGTATATTGTTGTTTTACCGTGGGATAGCCATACTTCGGCACGAATGGGCCTGCTCGACCGGAGTGATACCACGGCCTCACAGAAAACCGGCGTGAAACAAGACTTCTTTGTATATCGCCGAGTGAGTGAGGATACCGGAGGCCCAATTCCTATTAAAAGGCGGGCAACGCACTTGAGACTCCTCTGGTGTTGCAGGTGCAGGGCGGCACCCTATCGCCTAAAAAAAATCCTCAGTAGCAGATTGGAGTTTGGATTTAGCAATAGGCTCGCAGCCAATTCGATAGAAGCTAAAACATACCGCCGAAATGTGGATGTCATACACACTGCTTCGGGAAATGCATAATCAAATTGCAAAATGTTATCATAACTTGACTTTGTTTTATAATACTATGCAGTGAAGTTATTTCGACGGATGTATTTGATCGTAACTATAGTACAATTTCATTATTATTTTATTGTAAGGCATGGATTGTTTATTAATTTTAAGATATATGTAAATAAACATTAAATTCTGATAGTTGGCCATTTGGTAATGGCATAAGATTTTAAAAAGGGAAGCTAAAAGTGCTTTTTTCTATGGAATTTTGGTATAACATAACATACCGTCACGCCTGTATTCCCCGAAGGGTTAGGCAGAGGTGTACTAATGTACACCCACAGTTCGCCGGTATTTTTAGGTCCCATGTAATAGGGGGCGAGCCTATTACCATTAACCGGGCACAAATTCCTAACTCCGAGCTGCTACTGGGAATTTCATAGAAAAACCCAATAACACTTTGCTCGACCTGGGAATCGAACCCAGGACCTCTAGCGTAGCAGTCGCGCTCAGGACCACTTAGCTAATGAGGCAGTCAGAATTTTGGTATTATTCATTGAAATCTACATATACAACACCTGTTGACTATTGACAATAAATCATCTGTTCACATTATGGAATGTTATAAAATATTAAGTATCGTTGGGTCACTAAGTTTTATATAATAATTATACAATTTGTTACATTGATTACTATTCATTCTACTTTTCATAAGTTTTTGGTGTACAATAATCATTATTATATTTATCTAATACAATTTGGACTGTTAAAAATGTAGGTCCTCCTCCTTTTTGAAGTCGAATGATAAGCTTTGGAATACCTAATCAATTTAACCCATTAGTTGTAACGACCTCGCAGTATGTATATCTACTTTCGTTAGTACCGCCTTGACTTCAAATCCTGTTCTAAAGTCTAGTATCTGCAAGTATTAGCAGTACGATCGCATGATACGGATGCATTTGAGACATTAAACACTTGGCCTTTACCTATTCGCACTGAAAGGTATCTATTCGAAACTGATTTATGTGCTGTAATTAACTAGTTGCTATTGCATAACAAGAGAACGACTTCTGATTACTTTTGAGGCAATAAGCTTGTCCCCTATTACGTGGGACCTATACATACTGGCAAACTGAGGGATTCATTCCCTTCGGGCAATACAGGCGTGAAGGTATTAAGAAGTAAAAAAGTACAGAAGCAGTGATATCATAATAGAATGTTAACTTATAGATCTCGAGTTCGAATCTAAAGAACGCACCATCAACTTTTTAAATCATGTGCGTAATATGGAACTAAACTCTAGACCGCAGTATATTCTATGCCTTATTTCAATTTCAACGCAAAGAAATATATTTTCTTTATAATTTCTCACTCATCATATTGAAGAGTCTATCGTTCTCAATCAAAATTAGCCTATTAACATTGACCGTAGTGGTCCGTAACTGGTGGTTGTGCAAGCGTTGTGGGCGCGGGCGCATGCGGCCCGGCGCGCGCGCAGTCACCAGGTGAATGGGAACCCACATGGTGTCGTGTTGTCGTGAACAGTGAACCTCTTACTAGTGCCGTGTTTATTTTTTCAGGTATTGTTGCATTACTATTCTCTATTGCAATTTCTAGAGCAAAAATCTCATGGTTCATTTGTGTGCATAATCGTAAGAAAACACCATAGAAGCGACTTTGTACGCCAATGTTGAGGAGTTCAGGTTTGCGTTTAAAAATTTAGCCATAAGAAGACATTAGGTATAATTAATTCACTAATTTGGTTAATTTAACATAATTTTGTTATCATTAAGCTAAGGTCATTTTGGTTGAGCAATTTATAGAGTAATCTTATGGTGAAATTCAAAAACTACTTTGCTCCTTCCATCTGGATGTAATTAGTGCACCACATTATTAGAGACTTTTATTTCATAAAAATCTAGGGAAATTGCAAACTATCTATTCTTTTAGAAGTAGTAATAGTCTTCTTCTGTCATTCCTATTACTTGGAGTAAGCTTCTTCCATTCATTCTTTCAGTCGTTACCTGAATATATTTTTTTTCATTATATTTTCTTAGAAAACTTAATGCTATTCTTTTAGGTAATTAGTATGTTAGCAAAAATAAAATCAATTATGTAAAAGTTTTCACTAGTATCTACTTACACATAATCAAAAAGATTTTATAATGCACTAAGGCTAATGCAATAGGTATATCTAAGCTCGCAAATTAAGCGACCATAATATATTATTATCTAGATATTTTATTACATCATTCTTCTAGTGTCGTATATTATAATAGTGTTTACAATATTACCTATATTCCATGAAAAACTGTGGTACAATTTTACGCAGTGATCAACTTTCTTATTTTCTTTACGCAAGCTGACTTTTGCGGTTATCAAAAACTGCTCAGAACAGCTTCACCGGGCAATAATTCCTTTGCTCTATTAACTGTTGTGATTCCTAGTAGCCAAGATTATCAACTTACATAAGCTATAGACTACATTCGTTTTAAAAGCTCGTTAATTATTTCAATAAATTTCAGTAGTTAAAAAAACGTTGCACGCTCAAGAATTTTCTCCTATATTGTGGATGTGTTTACAAAATTATCACATACTCACACATCCAGGTCTGGATGTGTGAGTGAAAACTAACTGAAGGTCATATAAATATTTTATTGTGATAATTCTATGTTTTTATATTTTTTATTTTCTATATTAACATGGAGAAAAGGCTATCTATAACTCGGAAAACATGGATCCCCCAAAAGCAGGCGACCGACTGCCAAAACTGCCACATTAGGTCACTGGTTGGTAAGCTTGAATGATACACTAGAGGGTTCTATTCCCAGGTCAAGCTAAGTGTGATTGGGTTTTTCTATGAAAACCTCCAAAGTTCGGGATTTGCGTACGATTAATGGCAATAGGCTCGCCCCCTATTTATCACATGGGACCTAAACATATCGGCGAACTGTGGGTACATCTCTCATTAATAGAAACTGACGAATCCTTCGGGGAATGCGTGATAGTATGTTTATGTTTAAAACAGCAATTTCCTTCTCTGCTTCTATAGTCGATTGTAGCACCCTCGTAAACGTACTTCTGTGAGATTTATCGCTTTCATCAGGCAACAGTTTGGTGACCCTCATGATTAAGCTCGGGATGACTGGACATACCACCACGATCAGGGCGTATTCTTTTGAATATATCCAGGTAAACATTATCTGCCTCTGCCTATTATTAACTACCTCATTGGCCAAGTGACGTATGTGTGTATTCAAAAATAATTACACAGCCCTGGCTCAAATCTTAAGCAGGTTTTATGGTAGCCGTGCGTGATGAGTTAATCATGAAGTATTCTAATTAACGGTCCATTATATATTTAACACGACACCTATAATCTCACGGTAACTATCAGATAATTGAGTTTGTAATGTTAATCACGCCTATATTCTCCGAAGGTTTAGGCAGAGGCGTACCGTACCTACCTACATTTACAGTTCGTCCCGAAAAAAGGTCCCCGCAGAATTATTAAAAGACGAGGAATCTGAAATGGCAATACTGTGTAATGACAGTGGCAGCGACTCCCTCCCCAGTTGGCACACATAAAGAGGCCCAATGTAATACGGGTTTTTTTAAATAATTATCCTATATGATCCCAAGAGCTATCTACGGGCCAGTATGTCCAGAAAGTGACCAAGTCGCTCGACATTCAAGCCTTCATTTTTCTGGGCCTTTCTATGGCAATGACGGTCGTCTTCGACCAACCATGCTACTATGTCGGCCCATTTCTCTGGATGCATGCGGGACGCATGAACAACATAATCGAAAATAATTCGGTTAAACCAGCAAAATTATCTAAAATGTTTAATTCGGTTCAGCCTCAAAATCAAAGTCAATCTTCACAACTTGTCAAATTCTCCGGAAACAAAATAAGAAGTTAATGATCTATGTATTTTCATTTGAAACGCGTAAGCTGTGTTGTTAGTTCAACGTCCGCTAGTGTCGCGGTAACCTACATCTGTCAGCTATTGTACAGTACTCTTACCCGAACAGTTGTTTATTTATTTTAAGTTTGTTATTAATCATTACAAGTAACAATTACTTCTGCTTCTTCGCCGAGCTTCTGTAGAAACAGTGTAGAAGTGAAGTATTTAATAGTAGGATTGTACGGCGAAAACGCGAATGCAATGTCTGCAAATCGTGGTTGCGTGATTATTGTGTTGGGAATTCTTATAAGATTTTTCCATTAGAAAAGTTTTAGTCATACGCGGCTCGAAATTTATCAACAGGGCCCCATATTTTCTTCTATTATCACACGAGGAACTAGGTGCTGATATTACGAAAATAAATGTAAAACTAACTCTGTCTGTAAGATTCCACTATTATAAAACTGTAAAAAGCTGTGTCTGTACATTGAAGATAATTATTTAAAAAAAAAAAGTGGGTTAGGGTCTATAAACGTCTCCGAACCGAAATTCTTGTCTGTTTGTTACGGGTTGGCGCAAAAACTACTGAATAGATTTTAATTTTGTTATCACTGTCAGAAAGTATGTACTCCGACTTAAAAACTGGTATACTTATTATCTCAAATAATTTAATGGAACCTGAGATACAGCTTGACGTCTCTAATGTATAGAGATCCATATAAAGAAGAGATCATCACTGTTGGTTTTTTAGCTTCAAGTGAGCGAAGCCGCGGGCAGAAGCTAGTGGATACATATTAATGTTTGTGACTGTACACCGATAATTAGGTTAGGTTCGCAGGATACATATTTCCATTCGTTAATTCCTTACATGGGACCTATGTAAGGAATTAACGAATGGGTCATCAAAGTTTAGTAAAATAATTTCGTTTCAATAAACACCCGAATTATACATTGTTAGGATTTTTATGGCCGATGACTATACTTATCGCTAGATGCGTTAGTGTGGTAACAGCGAGTATCTACCGCATGTTACTAGGTCAAACGCAGGTTTACCTCACACGTCCTTGATAACGAAACATATTTTGACACGAGATTATAATATCTGTTCATTCACCGTCGTATATTAACGTAATGTTGAAATATAACTTATATTTGTTGTATAATTCCTCATTAGGCCTAAGCGCGAGTTCTGGAAGTCAAATTTCAGATTGAGCAATGTTATTACGTTTATGTTTGAATTTGTGCCCTGTATTACGTGGGACCTAGGGATACATTAGTACACCACTGTCTAACCCATCGGCAAACATATCTAGGCATCTAGTTTGACATTTTATTTTATTTTATTTAGAAAAACAAACAATCGTACATTGTATCTGGGGGCACGGCAGTGCCCCCGCCAAGACGAGCGCGAAGTAAACACTGCCGTACCATCCTTTACTGGAACCATTTCGCCGCATTTTCAGGCCCCTATTTGAGAACCTCTGGATAAGACGAGAACGCAGAAATTTTCGTCATCCAGTAAGCTATATATAATCACATACTTAAAATCCAAAATTTTAAATCTGTAGGTCAATTTAGTTCCGAAGTTAAGCAAAAGCAAAGTTTCGCATTTATGACACTCACTCACTCATGATCATCAAAATAGAACTAGTACTTCCCATAAACTCAGGGAGCTGAAATTTGGTACAGAGTTAGGGTTTAATAATGGCCACATAAAGAGAAAACTATAAAAACTAGGATGATCGAAGATCTGGAGTACCCGGTGAACCTGATTAGAAAACACAAGAGCCCAACCAAACTAGGATATTTTCCAGTATATGATTATTATTATCCTTTACTGGAAATGCCAGTTACTGCTAATAAGCCCACGTTTCTACAAAAATAAGTGAAATCCCATCAAAAACATTCTGTAAAAAACTAGCCAAGTCTCGATGGAGCTGCTTGTTCATCTCTAAAAAGTAATGAAATCTTGACAAAGTCGTGCCAAGTCTAAGGTTCCTTACTGCGATTTCTTTATTATTTACAGTATATGTTGTGTGACTTGGCCGTTGACTTGTACCCTTGTTGTTAATTCAAATATAAAGGCGAATGTTCAACACATTTGTACACAGAGGATTACGTAGTATGAATGTTAGTTCAGGATATAATTTGAACATTCACCTTTCAAGTCAACGGCCAAGTCACACAACATTAACTATAAATAATAAAGAAATCGCAGTAAGGAACCTTAGACTTGGAACGACTTTGTCTAGATTTCATTACTTTTTAGAGATAAACAAGTAGCTCCATCGAGACTTGGCTAGATTTTTACAGAATGTTATTGATGGGATACCTATTACATCTAGGTATAAAGTGTGCCTTAAGTAAACGTACAATCCACTGGTACGTTTCCACATGTTACTAGCCAATATAAGATACAGTTTAGGTTAAGATAAATATATAACAATAAAACAAAATATATTTTATTTAATTATCTTAAAATCTAAAAATTAATACATAGGTACATAAATAAAACCTCATAGACATGTTCGACAATTCGATAATTTAAGGATCGAAGGGTAGATATCTACCTTGTAAACAACAATTACTTTTCTTACTAAACCCAAATATAATATTTTTGTATATAGTTGGCATTAACGCATGCTAAGCATTTTTAAAGATATTAATTTTAAATTAATTTGGATGAGAGAAAAAATCGATCTCAAGTGTTCCAATTTGTCTCGATCTTTTCGATCGAATTTTTCTCCCACTTAACTTTTTGATCATTGATCGAAGATATTTTTTTTTTAATAAGAATTTTTAAAGACGTCTTACCGAATATCTATTTAAAAAAAAAAGATGCAAACTGTACAACGAAAGTAGGTGCCCGATACTTAAAAGTATCCAAAAAGTCCAAAATGTAAACCGATTACCGAACTCATTTTGTAAAAGGAAAAATAAAAATGCTTCTAATGCCTACTGCACATTGGTAAAACTATTAATTTCATCGTGTTCGCAGTTCCTGTGATACTGCTACCGTTTTTAATTATCAATCGGTCACGGAACAAGCATCCCAAATACATAATTTTCTGCTATTATGACGAGTTATTCACTAAAGTTTATGCCGTTGAAAAAAAAATGCAGTAGTCTGCAGATTGACAATAAGTCTCTGGCTGACCAAAGGTGAGCTGGATTATTAAATTAACACTCGTGAAGACTTCTACTTCGACTTCTAGTGCATTCCCTATTTCCTGTCCCATTGCAACAAGAAACAACTGTTCTTATTTTGGGGGTTTACTGGAAAACAACTTGGAAATATTTAATACTACTATATTTTTAGCATCAAATTCGGCATACTTTTGTTGAATAGTTTTATATAATTGTTAATATTTTTCTATTTCCTTCAATTAATAACATTTTATAAGCACATCATAATTAGACTGCCTCATTAGCATAGTGGTCTTTAGTGCGACTGCTACGCTAGAGGTCTTGGGTTCGATTTCCAGGTCAAGCAAAGTGTTATGGGGTTTTTCCATGAAATTCCCAGTAGCAGCTCGGAGTTTGGAATTTGTGCCCGGTAAATGGCAATAGGCTCGCCCCCTATTAGATGGGACCTAAACATACCGGCGAACTGTGGGTGTACATTAGTACGCCTCTGCCTAATCCTTCGGGGAATACAGGCGTGATGGTATGTTATGTACAACCTCAAAGTTAATGTACGATCTCTATCTACTTCTTTCGCAAATGTAACCGCAGCTTTAGATGTAACTATGGTGAATTCGTGATAATTCGAATGTGATAAAATTTACAATTCACTTCCTTTTAGTATTACAAAATCGGTAATATTCTTAAAATTAATTACAATATTAATATCGTTTAGTTTAAACAATGCTAATGGACGTGGTGCAGAAATTTCTATTCGGTATCTATTATAAATAATGTTTTCCTATAAGTAATCACTTGTAATATTAGGTTGTGAAATATATAATAATGATGCTATTAGAGGATTGCATGAAGGATTCCCAATTAACTATAATTGGGGAAACCAATAGATTTATCGATCATGTTACAGTGAAAACTTACAATGAAACCTAAAAGTGCATAGGCACTTCGCTGTGAACAAAAACATTAATTTAAAAAAATATATATAATATGGGGAGAAAAGTCTATTAAGAAAGATGGAGATTCTATCACAACAGTCTTGAAAGTTGAAAACAAATGGCAATTAAGTTTTGTCTGCAAATGATTTTAAGAAGTCAAGGCTCGTGAAAAGTACATTCTTCTTCAAAAAAATTATAGCATATTATTATATGCTACAATCTACTGCCATATATAAAGAATGCGTCGAATAAAAACCTTTTTTGTAATCGGACGAAAATCATAACAATTACCACCGTATTCGGCATGAACTTACATAACCTGACCTAAATACCCTGATGTCCGTTCGCTCTCACGTCTGTAGCGATACTGATTTAAGAAAGTTAATACACCTGCGCTCTGCATCCGACAATGAAAGTACTGCACATTGCACATGGGTAGATGAATCTTTGTTTCTCAAGAAGATGAGATCGCTTGACTTAGCACTAGAAAGGTGAGTTCAGAGATTCACCTAAAAATTACCCACATTAAGTTTGATATTCATACAGTCCTTGTTGTGTCAAATTACAATTTAATGGGTTTCACTGTAATTGCAATCATTCACAATTTTTCTTACACAATTATGGAAGTATGGATATTTCTTTTTGTTGCAATAATTGTTAACGTGATTAGTGTAAATTACGATGAGTAGTTACTACCTAATTAATTTCATTCCTATTACATTACTATGAAACTTATTCTGCTTCACGTTTTAGTAACCGCAAACTCTCGTGTCAATACTAATACTACAATATCATTAATATAATTTAAAAAATAGGCACTCTACCATTTATTGGTCGTTAGAAATACGAGATGTTAGAGCAATAATATTGACCATTACAAAGTGCTTACCTAAGTGTCTCAATAATTATTTTTATATGAATACAAATAAGGTCCCTAATTGTTCTTACTATGATATTATTTGAGTATTTTTCATCTTATTTTTCATTGAATTCGATGACGGTGACTCTAATTGGAAATCGTTTCCTAACGTGAGATTTAACACGGCTCACTTCATAGATGATAGCGCTTTCCATTTTCTAATTCAACCCTGAAGCTGGTTGACTTTTAGCATCTATTCCAAGTTCCATAGAAGCATAATATTATGCCATAACATCAAGTCTGCTAATGAACACCCACAGCTCACCGGTATGTTTATGTCCTATGTAATAGGGGGCTAGGCTGGCAAAAATTCAAACTACTGATAATTTCATACAATAACCCAAAAACACTTTGGTTGACCTTTCGCGTAGCAGTCGCTTAGAATACCTACCATCATTTCACTCTAAGAATGAGGCTAACAAATCAAGCAATGTAGCAGCGTAGCTTTCAAGACAAGAAACTCGACGGAAGGCGGGGTGGTGGTTCAAAGGATAACAATTCAAAGGATAGACATGAGATGTTACAATGCTTGCTTTTGTCTATGTGCGCAAGACTTAGACAGACGACCTGGCAGGGCAGGTTAAGCGACATAGTCGAAATGAAAACGCGTACGTGCGCACACGTCATATAAAAAATCAATGCATACTTTTGATGATGCATAATATGTTGTAATTGAATTGTATAATTCCCTGTTTTACATAACCGCTAGCAGTTTTATAAAACAGCGCTGATATGTAGAACTGTTGAATGACCTCAACACGCGAAATCGTTTGAAGGTTTAGTATTTATCGATACAGCGTGTTAACGATTAGCGGTTTTTTAAAACAGCGTGAAGTGAACCGTCAGATTGTAAATATTGGTTCCAAAATTTGGCGCTTGTGGTGCTGTATGGCTGGCATAACAACGGTAAAAGCTCGTTAAAGTAACCCTAATTAGGTACTTCTATGTAAGTATGGAAAATGGTTACAATTCGGTTGCGGAATCGTGTATATAGTGCACAGCACAGTTCTTACCTTAGGCCTTAATTATAAGGCCTCAAACTTTTATACGCCATATAAATTTATGTACACCTACACCCATTTTATTAAAAATTAATAAAAATAGTAGGCAAAGAAGTGCTAGCCATAAAGGAACAATACACATAATAACTATTCACGAAGTGTGGCGTGGAACCGCGCTGTTTCAGTCAATACGATCGGTGTAGCAATCGTTCCCCAAGGTGCTATGCTTGGCCCGGTTCTCAGCGCATACGGAACGATGATAAACATTATAACAATGATTGACTTTTTCAAACGTAAGTTATATTTCCTGCTACCAGCTTTAAAATTACGGTTGTCGGGTGAATTAGATTTGTCATTAGATTAGTGATAATGACATAATTTTGGTCAGTTCATGTTCTTAAATTTTCATTATTTTTAGATATTTATAGTACCTATATATGTATGTCTAATAAATAGTTGTTGACAATAATTATTTTCTTAATTTTGGCATAACACAATTACATGAAGAAAATTACATTATTTCTGACCTATTTTAATTTACTGTCCCACTGCTCGCGGATACCTCTCAAAATAACAGGGTTTAGTATATAGTCAACCACGCCAGCCAATGAGGATTAGCTGATAAAATGTCTCAAGGCATGCAGATTTCCTCACAATGGTTTCCTTTACCGTTTAAGCACACTTATAATTTATTTGATCAAAAATCGAGTTCTTAATAATACAATTAACTCGGTTAGTCAAAACGATTAAATGTAAACATGTATGTGTAAAGAAGGTTCTGCGCGCGTAAGGTGACGTATTGCAATGTCTTGCATAAGTTACGCAGTTACGTAAGCTGCGTCAAGCACTGTCTTGCATCCGTTATATCCGCACAGGCTGGACAAACTTGTCATTGTTCTTCTACGAAGTTTATAAGAATATTGAGATAAAATAAGCGAAAAATGATTCACATAAAAAGTGCTCGGTAGTGGTCAATAGTTACATCGGAGAGAGAAAGTGATAAATGAACTTTTAAATTCTGTTAATCAGAACTAGGCCACCTGTTATTTGCAGGTCTAAAATAACCGGTTTTTGTGCATTTCTTATTCGAAAATTGTTACGATTTTTATTATCACAATTTAAACTGTTAAGAAATCCAATAATTAATTAATTCTTGAGGAATAAATAAATCGAATTATAATGCATCAATTACAAGATTATTAAATTATCTTTTAACATCATGGAAGATGCATCTTCAAGGAAGGAACTCTTGTCATTTATGGCCTTGTGACCTCCATTAACGAAACTGTTTGCATACTCGTACGCTGTGTTGCAATGCTGGAAATTTTGAGCGGTTCTGTTGAATCATTAAACAGGATATGTGTTAAGTACTTGAATAGTTGAATAAACTCGTAAAACACAGGTCAAGATAGTGATAAATACGTTAAAACACCCAGGAAATGCATCATTATCATTTTCAGGCACAATTTTGGGATGGAATCCGAGCTAGATATCAATCTATGCTAATATTACTTATATGGAGGAAAGATTTGTATGTATGTAACGACTAAACTCAAAAACTACGGGGCCGATTTCAAAAATTATTCCATCGTTTGAATGCTACATTATTCAAGATTCACATAGGCTATAGAATATTTTGAAAAAAGTTTGGGATTTCTCCACCCATACGAAACCGGGCCGGGCCGCTAGTATTGCGAGTGCTATAAAGCGAGTGCCAATAGACAACATTATTTTTAATATATATGCAACCTGAATACTAACGGTTTGTTCAGAATAAATAACTGAATCGATTCCAATAATATTTACACCATGTTATAATTTGTCACAAAAATATTTGAAAGAGGTTACAATTACAAATGGGGACACCGAGCGAACTAAGTATCTTTCCGTAATTATAGGGCACAACACACACGGGTCATAGTCGAACTAGGCGCGGGCGAACAGCGGGGCGGGGGTAATAAGATGTGATAAGCATAATTTTGTACGGACAACCTAAGTAACAAGCTTATAACTTTGTTATTTTTAGAGATACAGTTTTGAAATTTTGTTCATAGATTCTTTCCATAAAAATACTAGGCACGTGTCTCGGATTTCGCATATACTAAAACGAAAGTTGTATATTACTATATACTAAGGATAATGTCGTCAGGCTTTCGGTCTAATAAATCAAAATTATTACAAGTCGGCAATCGTAAGGCTTGAAGTGAACACATCACCATCACCTATAATATATTTAAAGATATAAAACACTCGCTCGACGCTGACTCTTGATCGAATAATACAGCGAATTCGCAGAGAGTCACAGCTCATAGAGCTAGGGTTAAGTGTTACTCTATCCAAGCAATTGTGTTTTCTTTTGAATTTATTTTAAAATTAAGACAGAAATTCAAAAGCGTCTATGAAATACTGTCCCCTGATATGCGTTTCAATACACCTTTATTTGTCACAAACTTTCCCAGGCATGCACAGAACAACTCACAACTCACCAGCTTCATCACAATCGAGAGAATGGTTTAGAAACACATATAAATTAAAACATTCATTTTTTTATTTTTAAGTAGATAGAAAACAATCTATTTTTCATTCATACGGCACGTTTGGCGTAGCGGCTGAGCGATACGTGTTGTGGATTCGATCCCCACACGGAGCAAATATTTGTATGGTCTAAAGTCAGTTGTTCCGGGTCTGGGCGTTAGTGTACGCACCTACGATACAGGAGATAATCTTAGGGCCACTTGCACTAACTTCTTAAATTGTATTTAAACACAGAATTACAATAGAAAATTGTGTTTAAATGCAATTTAAACATATTTAAGAAGTTGGTGCAAGTGCCTAGTGTGGCGCAACGTTTAATTAAAAAAAAAACAGAATCTAGAGCAAGACAAGCCACGAAGCCTGATCTGAACCAAAAAAATAATATCGTAATGATTTCAATAATTAAAATTGCGAGAGTATTGGAAAATAACCGTAACGATCGTGTTACGTATATTGCACCCTGTCCTTCTTTCTACGTGACATTCGTTAATCAAGTGTGATATAATGAAATACATAAAAATGAAAGTTGTACACCATCCTATAACAGGGTACTTTATACAACAGCTGTATAATTTTTACCAAGGAACTTATTAAATTAAAATAATATATATTTGTTTTTGTATACACAACTGACCATTTTGCGAAGATTGCTTGAAACTAGATTACGTTTTATATGTTTATAGGTTTTATATTAATTAGTGTAATTAATACAGAGAGAGAGAGAGAGAGAGAATAGATCGTACAGATTAGCCGTTTGTAATGTAAAACTTTCCTTGATTTGGCCCTTCGTCCTCACACTCCTCCTTCATCTTCGTAGAAATGTAATCTATAGTATCAACGAAGATATCATCGGCAAATTATACACCTATACATTTTATGAGTAACATGAATCGTAACCATTGATTTCCAGATACCGATGAAGTAACTTTGAGCAACAATGGGTGTGGTATCTGTAGCCACCGCTGCCGTCAAGTCGGCTCTCGCTATAGGTGGCCTTAGCAAGCTCAGCTTCATCCCAGCTATGTTAGCAGCCATGGCTTACTTCAACTACGAACTTCTCGATCCAGAACAAAGACCCTTCAACCAAAAGTACCTACGAGAGAAATATGATTTTGTGATTGTTGGAGGAGGTTCAGCTGGATCAGTTCTCGCTAATAGACTATCAGAAGTTGAAGGCTGGAATGTACTGCTGCTGGAAGCAGGAGGCCATGAAACAGATATAAGCGATGTTCCTTTACTGTCTCTGTATTTACATAAGAGTAAATTGGACTGGAAGTATCGGTAAGTGAAAGCTTTCTAACAAATATCTTTAAGATCATTTCTGTTTAACTTTAACCGATATCGAGCAAAAGTTATTTTAACTGATCGTTATGTTACACTGTTTTTATTGTAGTTTCTTATACAATGCTTGCCATTTCTCTTTATTAATTATAATGTCACCTCTTCTTTACAGTACGCAACCTCAAGATACGGCCTGCCAAGCTATGATTGACAAACGCTGCGCCTGGACTAAAGGCAAAGTTTTGGGAGGCTCATCAGTCCTGAATACGATGCTTTACATCAGGGGCAACAAACGAGACTTCGACCAATGGGAATCCTTTGGAAATCCTGGCTGGGGATACGAAGACATCTTACCTTATTTCAAAAAATCAGAAGATCAGCGAAACCCCTACTTGGCTAAAGATTCACGACATCACTCGACAGGTACGCATAATTTGATCACAAGCTCTCACCTAGATCTAGTATATTGGATAAATTAACTAAAATGACACTACTTATTTTTAGGGGGATATTTGACTGTACAAGACTCACCATACAACACACCAATAGGAGCAGCGTTCCTTCAAGCAGGTGAAGAGATGGGGTATGACTTAATTGACGTAAACGGAGTTCAGCAAACTGGCTACGCCTGGTACCAATTTACAATAAGAAGGGGGACAAGATGTTCTGCCGCAAAAGCCTTCTTAAGACCTGTCAGGCTACGTCAAAATCTTCACGTTGCCCTTTTCTCACACGTCACTAAAGTACTGATTGATAAGGATACCAAGAGGGCTTACGGAGTTGAATTCATCAGGGATGGACAGAAGCAGGTTGTCTATGCGAGAATGGAAGTAATATTGTCGGCTGGTGCAATTGCCTCCCCACAGTTACTGATGCTGTCAGGAATTGGACCCGCAAACCACTTGCAAGAAGTCGGAGTAGATGTGATCCGAGACTCTCCTGGAGTAGGGAGAAACTTACAGGACCACATTGCTGTTGGCGGTATTATATTCAAAATAGACCACCCAATCAGTTTAGTTATGAATCGACTTGTCAATATAAACTCCGCCTTGCGTTATGCTATAACTGAAGATGGACCCTTGACATCAAGCATCGGTTTGGAAGTTGTAGCATTTATAAATACTAAATATGCAAACGCTACTGATGATTGGCCTGATATTGAATTCATGATGACATCATGTTCAACTCCGTCAGATGGCGGCACACAAGTGAAGAGGGCCCACAGTCTTACTGATGACTTTTACAATGAAATATTTGCTGAAGTTAATAATAAAGATGTTTTTGGTATCTTCCCGATGATGCTGAGGCCGAAGAGTCGTGGATTTATAAAACTACGAACCAATAACGCTCTAGATTATCCGATTATGGTCCACAACTACCTGACGCATCCTGATGACGTTGGAGTTTTGAGAGAAGGTGTAAAAGCTGCTATAGCCGTAGGAGAAACAACAGCAATGAAAAGATTTGGAGCTAGATTTCATAGTAAACCATTGCCCAATTGCAAGCATCTTTCTCAATTCACGGATGAATACTGGGATTGTTATATTCGCCAGTACACTATGACAATTTATCACGTCTCATGTACTGCAAAGATGGGGCCATCCGATGATCCTATGGCAGTCGTAGATCCACGATTACGTGTGTACGGCATTGAAGGACTTCGTGTCATTGACGCGAGTATTATGCCTACTATAACTAATGGTAACATCAACGCTCCGGTCATGATGATTGCTGAAAAAGGCGCTGACATGATCAAAGAAGATTGGTTACCAAAACCTGTCAAAAAACGAAGAACGCGCAGATCATCAAAGTGTGCTATGTTAAAACAGCTAGCGTTAAAAAGTGATAGGTTGAAAAAATACTGCAGAACTGAAAGATGATGGCACTGAACAGTAGACAAAATCTAAGCCATATTTTAGATGTAAAATTTGTACAATTTGACGATACCAAAATGGTAATATTAGTTTAAGCTGGGATAGGTAGAGGAATATAAATTATATTTCTAGACGCATAAATTATAATTTTGTACTATTCCTAATATTTGTAAGGGACTGTTAAGTTTAAATAGGTTATGTACGACGCGTACCTCATTGTTATGTTGCAGTTACTGTAGGAGGTTCTAGTCTTTATCAACAGTAGTAAAATAGAATATATAATTCAGCCATGGAGGACATCACATCTTTATAACATTCTTAGTTTTAATTATTTTAAGTCTTGAAACACAAACATTACATATTAAGTATGCAAGTAATTGTTCTGAAAACTGTTATTATTGTAAATAAAAGTATTTTAATAATAGTTAATAAATTTTTCGCTTTTAATTTTTTTTCTACATACACTACTAGTTACATACTACATACTAAATACCTATAAACATTCAAGTTCCTATAAAAATTAGCCTTAAATGTGTGCTGGATTCTAGTATTTACTAGTTTAGAGAAGCAGGTTCCAAATATAAAAGAGCTCTAAGCTATAAAATCGATCCCAGGCACCTAGTAGTTTTAAGGTCTAATGGCCGATTCACAGTAGGTCAGTGAGGCATAATAACTGATACATATAACTAAGAAGCTAAGAAGGCCACATTGAGGAATTCCCCTGTAGTCCATTCATACTTAGAAACCTTAAAATCATCTTAGAAAAATATACTACTGTGAATCACAGATATAATTGATTAACTAAATAAATTAATTAGCCCTTCTGATCTACTTTATAATAGCGCAATCAGACTAATCCGCACGGAGGCAGCACTGTGCACTGACTTGATTTTAATCATTTAACAACTGATTATTAAATAAATGAACCTGAAATTATGAGTGGCGACACCTTACTAAAACTAGTACATATTTTACGGTAGCCACAAGTCGAATGTGCCTCCATGGGCACGATCAAATTGATAGAATATCTTAGGATACAGTAATTAATTACACGATGCTTAATTAAGACAGCGCCCTCTGTGATTACACTGAAATAAGTATGATACAACGTCATACATGTTCCAATGTCATATACGTAAGCATTAAACAAGCTTTAACTTAAGAGCAATTTCGGTGTTTTAGATATAGATGGAGCTGTTCTTAGAGCTGTTCCTGGCGTTTAAGCATATTTTCATTACTTTGGATCAATATTTTTTAAAGTTCGAAGATGAACTCTATTAAAGAATGTTTTTATCATTCTATAGCTGCACTAAGTGATAAAAATATGAAGAAAAGTGTAACTACCAGTGACTAGATTTAGCTGTACCCTTAACAAAAATAGTTATATTTTTTTTGTTTAAAAATTATTACTAGTAATGTGCGTTACTAGTATTTTTGTTAACCCCTCGTTCAAGTCAGTAGTCCAATGGATAGGTTTCTAACCGGCAACCACATGATCGCAAGTCCGACGCCCTAGTCATTACCTAGGCTCCTACCCAGGCTAGGCACCTAGGCTACCGTCGCTTTTTATATCTCTTCTAACTGATATATATTTTTTATAGATATCACTATAAAAAATGGTTGCCGATACTAAGGATCGTAATTTTGCACCCTTAGGGATGGAATTTAAAAAAATCCTTTCTTACTGCAGTTACCTCACCAAAGGAACATTTGTGCGAAATTTCATGCTTCTAGACCCAGCGGTTTCAGCTGGAAGCTAGTACTTTATATAATAGATAGATAAATCTCTTGATTTTTGTGTCGCTTTTGCTAAAAAATGTAAAAGCACCTTAACGTCCATATCCTTCAGTTTTTAATTAAAAATCTTGTTGTCAGTGGAACGAAGTCTTAAATAATCTGTTTGGCAGAATACCTAACGAGCAACATGTGTAATAGAAATAAATCGAGCAACTTTTTATGTAGGCACCAAGTAATTGCTGAACGATCGCTCAAAACTTAAATACAAATAAGGATCCCTCTCGTCGACTTACACAAGGTCGTTCAAAGCCTAGGCCTATCCTCGCAATTAATCGGCTCTGACTAATCTTCCCAACGCCGCCTGGACTATATTGCATGACGACAAGAAAGAAGATCCCAATCAGCTGTAAAATGAAATTGGTGCTAGCGATTCTTTAGGCGAACCTCCATTTCGCGTTGATAATACTTTAAATTATAAACGATGTAACGAGATTACCGCTACATTGGCTGGACTTTGGTGACGTAACGTGGCTTACAAAGCAAACAAGACAACAATAAGTATTATGCTCCGTCATCGTGCAAGTCCGGTAATGTTACGAGGACGGGTTACGCAACAGTGATACTCATTATGTGAGGAATCACACTTACACATCAACTACTTAATGCTTTAAGTTGTTAAAGCGTGGACTTGGTCTAATAATTGAACGATCAAAATTAATTATTGTAATTGCTATCCTCTTAAACTTATTCGCAAAATTAAAAGTGGGATTATTAACATTAAACATGATAAAAAAAATCAATTTTCGATAACTAATTGACGATCGAACTCGTCACTAATAAAAGAAAATAAAAATCGAAAAGAGCCTTTCTGAAAAAATAGTCTTATAAATATACAATGTTAAACACTGGAATACGCCCGTTCTGAAGGACATACAAATTTTTTTTTAAGACAAATGACGGTTGTCCTACTGTCGTCATGTCTCAATAAAATTATTTAACAGCTTTCAACTCCACAGTTACAGTGGTTACAAAAAACTTGCAAGTCAATTCGGAAATAATCTTGGTGTAACAATGATGTGGTTATTGTTCGCGGACAAATGGCATGACCTGCACTCGAGTAGGAAGTTGTTTACTGACGAAATAGGTTAGTGTAACTAACGTTAACACTAAACTCGTACTGTTAGACGCAAAACTAAATGGCTTACATGCCCCGGATCTTACACTAGTCATGTAGTTTATTCACAATTTTATCTTGAAGTCTTCGAGAGAAAATCTTACTGCTTTTTATATGGAACCTAATTAGAGAAGCATAAAAACGGGTGTACCGCTGGGATCCTACTAATATTATAAATGCGATGTTTCTATGATTGTTACTAAGGGCAGATTTTTCCATAGCCATTTATAAATTAATATAAATTCGAAATTTTGACAGTTTTTCTATACAAAATCTGTCAAACGTCAAGTATATTCTACAATTAAAAGATGTCTAGCGATTAAAAATTCAGCCCTAAATGACGTAAAATCAGGTGAACTAAAATTAAGTTTTATGGGATTGGGGGGCAAACGAGCAGACGGATCGTCTGATGGTAAGCAATTACCGCCACCCATGGTCACTCGCAAACTCGCAACACCAGAGGAGTCGTAAGGGCATTGTAGAACTTTTATAAGGGTTTGAGCCTCCGGTGTCCTCACTCACTCGGCGGAACACAACTTAAGCGTTGAAATGTGCATGAAATGTAAGTACCTAAGCGCACAGGTAGTTTTTAACTTCACATAGGACTTTTTTCCAGTCAGGACTTTGGTCCAGCTGATCTATTATACTTTAAAATGTAGATGAATAAACAAAAAGTATACATACATATATGATTTCACATTAAGTACTGCAAATCAATTAATTAATTGACCATATCATCGCAAAACTTTCGTTCATTTGGATAGGATGTAATCAGTAGGTACCCGTACGAGTATTATCAAGACATATTTATGTTAATTGATAATAAAACAGGATACGTAGCCTCATGAAAGTACATTATCGATTGAAACTTTGTTGCTAGGTTATTAAAACTAAGAAATGGGGAAGTAATTACCTCATTATACATCTCTCTAAACGATGCGTAAGCGCAATAAAGCGTACTTTGTATTCACTTCGTATCTATACTATGTCTTTAAACTAATATATAAAGCTGATGAAGAGTTTGTTCGTTTGTTTGTTTGTTTGCTTGAACGCGCTAATCTTTGGAACTACTGTCCGATTTGAAAAATTCTTTCAGTGTTAGATAGCACATTCATTGAGGAAGGCCATACCTATATCATCACGCTAAGACCAAGTAACTATTCCACGTGGACGAAGACGCTGGCAGAAGCTAGTTATCTATAACTAACTTTGGTTAGTTGGCTATGCGGAGATAATGATAAAAAAACACTATCTCCTTTGGGGTCCTCAAGGATCAGCGGACAATAAAACATTTTTACAGATGAAAATATTAACAGGGCGATGATGATGAGGGGATAATGGAGTTTCTTAAGCTTGTTTTTAATATTATGAGTGTGTTACTCTATATTCGGAAATCCGTTAGGTAAAAAGTACTTCTAAATGAATTTCTGTTAGTGGTAGTAATCGGTCGAGATTTACTTTCACCTGTTCGCGGCTAGATTTGCGCTGGAGCAGCAACGTGCCACCTTATAACGGTGAATTCTCAACATGCCGAAATGCAAAATATGTACCTGTAACAAAAATAATAGGGTTAATCATATGCTAAAAATGTTCCTTCCATACTACCTATATAATATAATCATGGACATAATCTACATTTTTTGATGATACACAAAAAAAATTACGCTTGAAGCTCAAAAACCAATTTAGTGATGATCTCTTCTTTATATGGGTCTCTATACAACAGAGTGGTCAAACGGTATCTCATTTAAAAATCACATTTTTGGATTCGGAAACGTTTATATCCTCTAACCCACGTGTTATTTTTTTAAATAACTTTAATGTAAATCTTCAGACACAGCTTTTTTACAATTTTATAATAGTAGAGATATAGACTGCCTCGTTAGTCTAGTGGTCCCAAGTGCGACTGCTACGCTAGAGGTCCTGGGTTCGATTCCCAGGTCGAGCAAAGTGTTATTGGGTTTTTCTATGAAATTCTCAGTAGCAGCTCGGAGTTTGGAAATTGTGCCCGGTTAATGGCAATAGGCTCGCCCCCTATTACATGGGACCTAAACATACCGGCGAACTGTGGGTGTACCTTAGTACACCTCTGCCTAACCCTTTGGGGAATACAGGCGTGATGGTATGTAGAGATATAGAAGAGATGACATCATTGCCGTATTTTTCCATCCAAAAAAAACAAATATTTGATAAGATGAAAAACAAGAATCATCTGTATTTCATGTTGTGTCCAAAGAGTATTTAATGACTTTATAAAAATGCCACAGAAAATAGACAGTTGAGCGATTAACAAGATCGTCGCGATCAATCAAAGTCGTCACAAATTAAATCACTGTTGTTGGTTCGTTGCAGTGCGCCCAGTCCGTTTGGTTCCATTGAATTGCATCTCGGTTATTTTCGTCTATTTTTATTTATACACTATAATTATATAAACAAAACATTTGGCTAATCGTTATTGTATTTTTGTAATGGACGTACGTCTTTCATAACTAATAACGCAAAGCTGAATCGGTGCCATTGATTGATTAGTCAACCAAACATCAAATCAAATATGCTATTTGTATCAATTCGATTTTCAGACTGAAGAAAGGCTGATGTTGGTAGTATTAAATCAGCTGATACAATCTCGTTCGAACATAAATTAATAGGTGGATCGATTACAATAAACTAGGCGCTTATTAGACGCAGTCACGCAACAGATCATAGTCGAATTGAATAGGTATTATGAGGATTTCAATTTTCAAATTTCTTTTCTGCATAGCGTAGGTATTAGAGTATTTAGAGTATATAAATACTTTTTAATATTTACTACTAAAATATATTTTACTGCTTAATACTTTTAAATTAATCAAATAATAATATATGACGATCACACCTTGACTTTTGTTTTGTTAAAAGAGCAACATTGCGGCATCGCTATGAAGACAGCTAAAGGCCAACCGTTTCGTAAAAGTAGTTAATAATGCAAATGTTTTATTTAAAGTACGATGCGTCTTTAACTTTCATAGACAACTATTATTATTATTATTTTCTTCTTTTGATATTTTTTTAAATAAAATATTTAAATGATCTGCTAAATACTCCACAGCAACTAACGTTACGCAAATATTTTAATAAATCGCGAAGTTTTAACATCATTTACAAATATAGTGTTATATTTTTAATTAATGCTAAAACGTCGCGACTATAGCAAACAATTAATATATCGCTTCAAGAATCTCAATTATAATTTTATTTACTTCAAATACTGGGTATATTTTCATCTAACAAAGAAGTAACGCTTTCTGCCAGCGAAAGTGAAAATGCTTTAAGCGACATGTTTCAAGCATTGGAGAGAAGCCGTTTGAACATTGCGGATTGCATTTGCGACACGTTTCCATAACTTGCTTAAATGTTAACTTCCGTTTTTTGTACTATAACTATTTACACTACCTCGACCCATAAAGCTGCTTAATATATGTAGATATATATAAGTAAGCATGAGTTCAAAATTTTAAGCCAGAAAGTATTTTTTATTGAATAAGTTCTGAGAATTTATATAAATAAAAAATACTATATAAGTTTCGCGCTTACAGGAATTAGATAATGTTAGTTTTCTATATTTCATGGCATAACATATTTATATAATATTCAATTTGTTTTTCAAAACCTTTTTAAATTTGAAATTCAAACTCAAAAATTTAAATTCAACCTATATTTAGGTATAATAAAAACTTTCTCATTAAAATTAACATACTAAATTATTTCGAGCGATTTAAAAGTCAGCCTGTATAAATACCTACAACAAATTGATGTTGCGTAAATTAACATTTAGTACCAAAATATAGTACTCGTTAAATAATCAGTCATCTAGGTTATCTTTACACTCATAATTTTGTGATAATATGATTAAAACCAAAATACTACGACTACCTCAATAGCCTAGTGTTCCTGACTGCGACTGCTACGCTAGAGGTCCTGGGTTCGATTCCCAGGTCGAGCAAAGTGTTATTGGGTTTTTCTATGAAATTCCCAGTAGCAGCTCGGAGTTAGGAATTTGTGCCCGGTTAATGGCAATAGGCTCGCCCCCTATTACATGGGACCTAAACATACCGGCGAACTGTGGGTGTACATTAGTACGCCTCTGCCTAACCCTTCGGGGAATACAGGCGTGATGGTATGTTATGTTACTACGACTACTAAATTTTCCGTAGTGAAACAAAATTCTTACTATTTATTAAATGTAATGTATCAAAACATAAATATTTATGATAAAAAATAATATAATTATTCAATCAAATATATTGGCACATGATTGTTACGAACTGCACATATTGACACAAGCCTACGGGGGGTGAAGTCAAGGCGTGGTGGAGTAATGATGATTATGATATTATACCGTACCTACAAATATATCCTGCCATAGAATGCCTCTACATATATGTCAGGTATACGGCGTACACGTCATAGTACTAACTTCATCATAATCAACTGTTAGGTTTTGTTTCTTTTAATTGTTTTGTTACGTTTAATGTCTCCTTGTTCTACACAAATGCCTATAAATTTAAATAAAGGATTGCTATGTCAGCGATATTGGAGACTGTCAACACCTCAAATTGAAGCGATAAAAACGAGGCGCAAGGTTCTTAGAGGCCAGGAGCGGGTGCTCGGGGCATTCGCTCCGTGATCGTCAATTGGGACGTTTGCTTAAGAATTTGTTAACTTTACTAGTACTCGGACATTACATGTTGCATTAAAGTATTATGAAACGGAATTGAGTTTAACTTTAAATAGTATTTCCAACCAAGCAACGTACCTTCGAGAACTGTGACCGCTCAGAGCTAACACAACCCATGTACTGTCCCACTGCTGGGCACGGGTCTCCTCTCAGAATGAAAGGGATTAGGCTATAGTCCACCACGCTTGCCTAATGCGGGTTGGCAGACGGTTCGAGAAAATCTCTCAGTCATGCAGGTTTCCTCACGATGGTTTCCTTCACCGTTGTAAGCGAGTGATAATTAATTATTAATACGTACATGATTACGAAAATTCAGAGGTGCGGGCCTTGGGTTAGAACTCAAGACCTACATGGTATTCCAGTGGTCATACCCCATGGCTATTACTGCTATAGTAGGTACTTACTGTCTGTACATAGGAGATATCTATACTAATATATAAAGCTGAAGAGTTTGTTTGTTTGTTTGCTTGAACACGCTAATCTCAGGAACTACAAGTTCGATATGAAAAATTATTTCAGTGTTAGATAGCCCTTTTATTGAGGAAGGCTATAATATCATCACGCTACGCGGACGATGTCGCGGGCAGAAGCTAGTTCAATATAAGAGTCTTTACAAGAGCAATAGAAGCTAAAACAATTATTTTTTGTTTGTTTCTACGAATTGCATCCGCTCCAAAATGGTTCAGAAAAGGCCAAGGGGATGAGGATGATGTAACATAGCGGCGGGAGTCTGTTTGTTCTTCAATATATTCTATAAAGAGAAAGTAAATAGTCATCGCCACTAATGGACACCTGCAGCACCGAAGGAGTTGCTGATGCTTTGCCGAATCTTAAGACCCCTACGGACTGCAGCCTGCCAGAGCCGCAGCATCGGAACTGGCTCTGATGCGCAAAAGTCGAAACACACACCAAGGTGCTTTACGATAGACTGAGCAGTAAGGGTAAACGGTAGCCAGTCAGATCCCGAGAGGTTCTACCTACGAGCAAGCTAGATATTTCGCCTCTTACCAGATGCCTATCTGGATGGCAATGAAGAACTGTATAGGTATATTGTTCCCTCGCGAAGACAATATCTTAATAAAATGGGAGAAAGAAAATATTGTGTGAAAAAAATATTGATTTATTGCAACAGCATTAATTTATTGCAAACTATCATTACAGGGTTTACCCTAATGCCACATTTAAGAACTTAAAATATGATGACTTACTTATAAAAATATTACACTATAGGTATATGTATTTACAAAATAACAGAAATTCAACTACAAATAAAAACATGACATAATTATGATTAGGAAAGGCATATGTCAGTTAGCGGGTTATGTCAGTCGAACTCTTACCGTCAACAACTTCAGATGCCTTCCATGTGATCACATTCACCAGGACCCAGACGATAGTGCTCCTGGCCTCTCATTTACCAAGGCCGATTCATAAATTTAATAACTACAAACTTATAGCATTCTATTTTAGCAATAATTGGCTAATTAATATGCGCATATGACAATAAAAAACGTTGATGCCAGAATATAAAAGACATTAAGATTCAACTGTTGTAATAAAATATTGAACAACATAGTTAGAGTTTTTTAATAATTGAAATAAAATACTACCATGTAGCTAGGCTAGGTAGATGAGGTTTTATTCGTTCGAAAATAATCATTAAAATTATACTGTACGAGTTTTCTTAATAACATTGAAGAAAAAAGGTTAAAATGTCTCAATATTTTTAGGTTTTTCCAACTCATGTGGATAGGTACCGTAAAACTCAACTAACGTGATCAGTGAAGCTATTAATAATATACCTATTTATATACTCATTGGGACAATCAAGAGTAAGTTAATTAGAGTAAGTTTCAGTTTTGATTTTTTAATTGTTGAAAATTCATTTTGAAAAGAAAATCATAGGTTTGTCTATAATATGCACTTCACTACCTCAGTAACGGAACACAAGCAAATCACGCGCATGTCAGAAGCCAAAGAGAGCGCTTCCCCGTTTCCAATACCGCATCGACCCCATAAAAGCCCGCGACCCGACCACCAAGATATTACCTTTGAGTTCCGCACAACGCTACAAAGATTATGAATTATGATATCCACAAGCCCACAGGTTATGGCATACAAGCCAAACGGTAAAATAGTCTTCATTTGAGTCTCCGTGATATAAAATTAAAACAACTTGATTTACAATACAGAATTGCATCAGGGTGAGGCTCTCAAAGTTTGACACTTTTCTATGGCAAGTTTGCCGATGACAATACATTCAGCCAATTTCCACGAACCTGTATTTAGGGCGATTCTACAAAATTTGTGGTGTACATAGAAAAGAAGAATGTTCTAGCCAGTACGGTACCACAAAAACAGATATAAAGAGCAACACCATAATGTACTTATTGCCGATACTAAGTAGTTTTTTGACACGCGCTGGCGTAGCCCGCCAATTTCGATTTTCAAATAGGAAAATTGATGAACAGTAAAAGAATGTGGAATATTAGAGGTTAGAAAAAAACTATCATTTATTTCTTGATGCTCAATCGATTATGAAAGAGTAGAAGGGGCTTAATGGCTAAGGAATAACTACGCTGCTAAAAAGATATCGCGGTCAGTATCTAAATATTGATGAGCATTCTTCGTTTGTAGTAGTCAAAAGCCCATCTCACAACTAGTTTATCCGGGTATCGGTAGTGACCAGAAATTGAGGTCTGATTTCATGTAAAACATTGACCGACGCCGAGCCCAATATAGTTTGGAAACTGCTGGAGTATGATAGTATGTGTGTCTGAGTATTAGTCACCCAGACGTCCAATTACCAATAAAAAAGAGTGTAAATGATACTTTACAGCTATTCTCACGCAACACATTACATAGGCGATACACATCTGTTGTATATACCCGTACGCACATCAAGATCAATTGCGAGCAAATTATATATTGCACTTTCTATTTGCCTCCTGTTATATTACAGGAAATATAACGATAAACGCCATTTCACGCTAGGTGTAAGTAGTTTGTGCTAACAATGTAGTATTTAAGTAGTCGCCATCATGACTTACCTTTGACTATCTATCTATAAGGACCCGCCTCTCATGATCATTCCCCTCTGTCAAGGTAGTGGATTAAAAAATCTAACGCGTTTATCAAAACTGTTTTCGAAATCGATTTTTCATTAACAGAATCGTTTCCGCTCAGTAAGGTCATCATAAATGCTCCGTGTAAATACCGATATACGCGCAGTTAATGTATGCAAAAAAATATCTAATATCTTATTTAGATAAAGATGGAGTTATTTTCCGTATGTAAGTATTAAAGTTCATTTATTTCTATTTAAATCACATAATACAATTTATTAATAATGATCGAGGACGTTACCGATTCAATAATCGAGTATAAAATAATCGTTTTGTGCAAGCATGCACTCCCCACGAGACTATCCGCACTCCCCACGAGACTACCCGCACTCCCCACGAGACTTGCAAATTTTTTTTACTAACAATATCAGCCTTCTTCTAATATACGTAAGATTTAAATTTGAAATATCCATCAAAATGTCATTTTGTGATTTTCAATTATATATCATCCAATAGGATGACACCATTTGTGATTTCCAATTATAGGTCTTAATGCAGAATTACCTTCATTTGGCGATTATAGGCCTTATATATATTATGACATAATGCATAAAACTCGGATTTTAAAAAGTGTAGCGAGACTATGTCCCTCTTTTGTTTTGTCATTTTAATTAATGATGTGATAGTGATTGTTTACGGTTTCGAATCGATATCGATATTATTTTCATGTTCAATGTAAGAAATTATAATAATTGCTAAAGATCACTAAAGATGAATATCATGAATTTATGATATCACTATATTTTAATAAAATAACTTTTTTGGAAATGACTTAATTAAGATTATTGATTATTTTTGATATCCAGTGCTATTAGATATTTTATTTGTTACTTTTTCAGATCTACAAAAGACCTTCATTTAAAATTAAGTAGGTGTGATTGATAAATAATAGCTTAAGCCTTTGCGGATAAATTTGTTGACAAAAGAATTTATAAATTAACATATTTAAATCGTATTTTAAAAATAATTGAAAATGATTTCTAAGATACGGTACGGTTTGAAGGTCTGGGGTTTCTTTTACCGCTTAGGTGGAAAACAAGCACATGGCCCTCCTGATGGTAAGTGGTTACTGTACCCTATTATATGAACGCTTGCAACACCTGGGGTATCACTCGCCCGTTGCCGACCCTGTAAAAATCTTTTCACACCCGGTAGACAACCCACAACACCGGTACCCCCACTGCCAACATAACGCTTCCTCGCGGACCTTTGGCGATCTTGCTCACCGTTAGGAACACAACATAGTACAGTACTATGTTATTTGGCTACTATTTTCTGCAAAGTGTAGGTATTTCCCCAGTTAGGCAGCTCCAATTTCAAGTGGAGTTATTCAATTCAACTATGCCCTGCCTTTTGCGGGGTGTTTCTTCAAACACATTATTTTCTTTTTTCGATATCCGGGTCAAAGAAATAACGAGAGTACGGAACACGACATACCATCACGTCTTTATTTCCTGAAGGGTTAGACAGATGCGTACTTAGGGGGCGAGCCTATTGTCATTAATCGGGCATAAACCCTTAATTTTATAGAAAAACTCCAATAACACATTGCTCGACCGGGGAATCGAACCCAGGACCTCCAGCGTAGCAGTCGCTTCTTATCATATTAACGCGCGACATAATGAACAAAATCGTATTTACTCCTTCTTATATCTCGTGGGAAACAAAACGCTCTGTCTAGTGTTATTCCTAATATATCAGCCTGGCAAAGAAAAGAAAAAATCCAAATCAAAGAATCAAACTAATTGGTATCAAAGTATTTGTAACATAACGTCCCCAATATCCGCTCTATCTATATTAATATTATAAAGAGGAAAGATTTGTATGTATCAATGTATATAACAAATAAACTCAAAAACTACTAGGCCGATTTCGTAAATTCTTTCACCATTTGAATGCTACATTATTCAAGATTAACATAGGCTATAGAATATGTATTACGAAAAGTTAGCGATTTCTCTCACCCGTGCGTTTATTTTCCAATTACATAGTAGGTATGTACCTATTTATCTATACCTAAATAGTTTCTTTGTTTTGTATTTCATTAGCATGCAATGAGAGCATTGCATTGAAAATAATTATGACGCAAGATATTAAAAAGGTGTGTATGGATACTAGTATTCTTTTATCTGTGGTATGGATGATTTTAATTTTGCAAATAAATAATTACATATAAAAATAATTTGTAATCGTTGTTACGTTTTTATCCATTCTTCCTAAAATAATCTATCGATATAAAATATCGACATAGTAGCTTCCTAATTATTTTTATTGTATTATACGTTCGTATTGTCGTCAATTCTTGTATGTTGACGTATTTGACCTCTATGTGTGCGTAAATTGTGTTAGTGGTGAAGATTTTAATATGTGTGAGTTCGTAGCGATACAAAATGATTTTGAGTATGTGTGCAGCAATGTCTATGTAGTGTTTCCTCCCCCCGCACCAAAAGTGACAGACTTTTTTGTTCATAGAATTAAGCGCGTCACTTGTCCAGGGATAGATAGTCAAAGTGACTTACCCCCTCACTAATAAAGGTTAAATACTCCTTGTTTTTTCACTTTTAAATACGGAATGTCATTCAAATTTCGAACGAAAGACACAAACTAAAGTACTAAGTGACTTTGTTTGAATACTTTTAGGAAATATGTATTTATCGTTATGATCATTATGATAGTGCCTTCTGTGCTGGTCCCAATGTAAGTGTTTATGGTTATTGCAGCATGCCCTTTATTCCATACATCCCTAACAACAATCATCTCATTGTTCATCTTGACAAAAACCATGCATGTTCTTTTTAGTCTACTTCTATCCCTTCCCATGAACAGAAACAATTAACTTTTCATCTTCGATTGGCGGCAAATTGATAAAAACATCAGTGTCATTAATGGCCTGTCACAAGATTTGTAAAGAGGCGGGAAAATGAAAAGTGCACATTGTCGATTTTATATTATTTTTCAAAACTTGAATTTCTCCGAAGTTTAATGTGTAATTATGGTGGATAATTAACCATTAAGTGTTCGTGAACGTGTGAGAGTGTAGGCAAATGATATAAAATTGAAAATCGTGACTTTTTGGGTTCACACCTAAACTCCATCGAAGCCTCAATAAAGTTTCTACCGTTTTATTGGGGCAACTGAACATTATACTTGACACTGGCGAACACAAAAAGTGTGGTGCCATAATACAATCCCATGATGGGAAATAATTATTACATACTTGATTATTCTAATACTTGACACTGGCAAATACACAAAAAGTGTGACGCCATAATAAAAAAAAAAAAAAAAAAAAGATTTGTAAACCAAACATTTAGTCGTTTTAATCATTGTCAGATTCTCAGCATGAAGTCTGACGAATAAATAAACAAAGATCATTAAAAATATTATCATAACGCGTTTAAAACTGTAATTAATTATGACGTTGGCTTTTCTATTTCAACAATATTTGTTTGGACTTGTATAGTAGGTATATAAATACGTCTTGTCTAGATCACTTCGCTCAGAGTCTAACTGAACACCTATTTTGTTAAGTAATTTAATTATTTTACTCCTCACAACTTATCTAACATGATTACATTGAATTGTAATTGCAACCATACATATTTAAAAGTTTCGCAATTTATAATCTCATGTTGTTAAAATGTTAATACAATCGCTTGTATTTTTTTTTGGTAAGCGTTGGTCGTTAGATTTTTACGACACGTAATAAATCATTATTAGATAATAAAAATATTATCTACTTTATAAAAAAAATACCTGTTAAGTATTCCTACTGAAATAGTCGAACAAATTGTATTTTGACAAATGATTCTACTTTTCAATTAGGTACTAATTCGTATCTACTTTTAAAATCCAAATCATTAATTATAATAATATTCATTAAATTGCTACTCAATTTATCATAATGTTTTCAGGAAGTAGCAGATTTGAACGTAAGCCTTACATAAAATTTATATTATTATTAAGAGAATTTAAAATTAATCACACATTTATCGCATCGCTTTATTGATGAATGCACCGTTCTAATTAAATAGGCTACTTGATTATTTATGAATGCAAGAACATCATCCACTCAGCACGTATAAGTGGCAATGTCATGCTATTAACATTACATAACCCAAAGTGGTTTATATCTTTAACAATATCTAAAACACACTAAAAACGTTTACATTAAAGTAATCATTACTTTAATCTCGGTATTGTAAATTGGAAATACATTTTGAACGTTTTTAGTTGCAGGATTCGCGTCCGAGTTTTTAATGTTCGAAGTCAAAACTTTTGACAGCAGTTGTCAAAGATTCATTGAACTGTATTTTCCTACACGATGCAATCAGTTTGTGCAGCGTTCAATTCAAATAAGGAATTGTCATACGATCAGGAAACATCACCATATAATGAAGTAATGCGATGTGCTACAGGGTTTAGCACGGGAGTAGGAGACTGTTCGGGTGAGCGTAGTGCGCGCGCGCATTGGCGGTGAAGCGCGCGCGCCGTCCGCACTCGCGACACTCTCGATCTCTAGCAGTGAAAACATTACACGTGTGTGTGTTCACTCTTTACTAAGGATTTGTACTGAACGAAGAGATTCTGCCGAAACGAGATAGGTGAGTAAAATCTACAAAACTATTAGTTATAATTAAGTTCAAAAAGTGAGTTAATCTTTCTTCAAAGTAATGTGTGTATGGTAAAATTAATGATCTAGTTTACTTAGTGAAAATATTATGAAAAATTACAATTAGCAATCACCGTTGACTTAAATCACTTTGTTAAGGCACCTAATTTGGAAGAGTTAAATAAAATAAAAAAGATACTTATTATCTTTGTAATTAAACCTTCACAGGTTATTTATGTAGCCAAATACACATTACAATATAAATACAAAGGCTTTACAACATAACGATACACGTTACATTATAAGATGATTCTTCGATATGTATTTATTTTCAACATAAATTATACAAGACAACAAGGAAAAACATTAAGAAAACAGACATTGTGTATGGCATTAAAGCAAAAGCTTTCGTTTTGACGTTAATATATTATACTAGCTTCTGCCCGCGGCTTCGCTCACGTGAAGCTATATCAGGAGTAAAAATGGAAAACCAACATTGATGACCTCTTCTTTGTATGGGCCTCTATACATCAGGGAGGTCAAGCTGTATCTCAGGATTTGTTTAATTATTTGAGATAAGAAGTTCACCAGTTTTTAAGTTGGAGCATATACTTTCTTACAGTGATAATAAAATTAAAATCTATTCAGTAGTTTTTGCTCCAACCCGTAACAAACAGACAAACAGACAAGAATTTTAAAAATCACATTTTCGGATTCAGAGACGTTTATATACCACAACCCACGTGTTTTTTTTTTTTAATATCTTCAATGTACAGACACAGCTTTTTTACAATTTTATAATAGTAGAGATTATACAAAAACATTTACACATTTTATAGGAAAATGTTTACTGGTCAATCAGTAAAAACTAAACATCGTTAATATTACCTGAGAGATTTTCAAAACGAATACCGGCGCCATCTAGTGAAGCAACTAACATCATTGACTTTTATTAATCTATCTATATGATGAACATTGTAGAAGACAATTATAATGTTACTAGCTTCTGCCCGCGACTTCGTCCGCGTAGCGTGATGATATATAGCCTATAGCCTTCCTCAATAAATGGGCTATCTAACACTGAAATAATTTTTCAAATCGGACCAGTAGTTCCTGAGATTAGCGCGTTCAAGCAAACAAACAAACAAACTCTTCAGCTTTATATATTAGTACTAGCTTCTGCCCGCGACTTCGTCCGCGTAGCGTAATGATATATAGCCTATAGCCTTCCTCAATAAATGGGCTATCTAACACTGAAAGAATTTATCAAATCGGACCAGTAATTCCTGAGATTAGCGCGTTCAAACAAACAAACAAACTCTTCAGCTTTATATATTAGTATAGAAGTATAGATATAGATAGATTAACATTATCCCGCGGTGCTGCGCGCGTTGATCCCATATATTCCAATTTCGTGAAAATTACTCTAAATCCTTTGTCTACTGATTTCTACACTTTATAGGTTACTGACTTATCAAATTTCATGTTTGTAGGCTTTAGTTTTAGAAACTTCCATGATTAATTTAAAGAATTCCAAATTAGAACTTAAGGATGATGTTTCTACCTTGTACCAATTTAAGACAATAAGACGTTGTCATTGTTTTGACGACCTCTGTCATTTAGTGGTTCGAGTACCGGACTGCTGATCATGAGGGTTCGATTCCCACAGGACACAAAAATTTATGTGATGAATATAAGTGTTTGTGTTCGTCTGGGTGTTCTTAAGTTCTTAAGTAAGTATTATAAGTATGTATTTACAAAAAAAAAGTATATAAGTTTTATATCCATTGTCTAGTACCCATAGTACAAGCCCTGCTTAGTTTGGGGCTGTGTAAAAATGTCTCAGAATATTAAAAAAAAATGTAGCAGTACTAACAGGATTTCTTCAAACTTGTTATCGCTTCCCGAGTGGGTCTTCCCCGAGAGATATAATCTGGGTGTATTTAAATCACGAGTGAATCGGTCGGCAAGCGCGCTTAACATCAGGCGAACTGGCGATCAAGCCAAGATCAAGTAAGCCTTTCAAGAATAAAATCACTACCTTAGGTGAATTTTTAACCAACTTAACGTTTAACGTACGGGTTTTCAATTTGGATGTTTATACCTATAAATTTTTAACATAGCATAACTCCGTCAGGATTTGGATGATTCTTCTTTTTTGTTCGAAAGAGACTTATTTCGAAATGGTTCCATTAAAATTTCAACTTTCGGAGACAGACAACGGAACTCTTCAATAATTTATAGCAAAAGACCCGCGATTGCGGCAATCATATATCATAACACCACTCCATAACATCAAGCTGAAAGCTTTGTGAAAGGGGTATGCAAATGTATACCCTTATATTGTTAATAGTACTACTCAAATTTGGATGAGACTTTCACTATTCGATTGCAAAAAACCTAACTACTGCTAACCGTAAAACTGCTATCACAAAATTTAGAATAAAAAAAATAACAATAAAACCTACCAATGGAATAAATGACATATCTTCGAGCTGAGAAAAAGATGGTAAAATCTATATATATATTTACCGTGGTAAAATTCTACTCGCACTCAAAATAATGAAATAACTTTTGACAAAAAGTAAAACCGCCTTCAGTTTCGGAACAAAAAAATTCGACCAGATCGAAGGCACCCACTTCCGGAACTGTTTTGGTCATCATTTTTTCTTTTTTTTATTCTCGGTAAGCTTACGGTTGATCGCCAGTTCGCCTGATGTTAAGCGACACTGCGACCTACGATGGAGCGCGCTTGCCTAGAAGAAACAGATTCACTCGTGATTTAAAGACACCCAGATCAAATCTATCGGGGAAGACCCACTCGGGAAGCGAATGTATATTTTTATATTTTTGTAGGTAGTCTTACTTTTTGGTAATCATTAATAACAGTACGTACATTTTTTTTACAGTGCTATGATTAATAAACATGCTAACTCTTAGCCTTTTAGCGTGGTAGCTTTTCAAGGGACATCTGATTTTTTTATCGTTTCGGAACACGGCCTCACAGAAACAATGCGTTGTGTTTCGCCGAGTGAGTGAGGTTACCGGAGGCCCAAACTCTTTTAAAAGGTGGGCAACGCACTTGTGACTCTGGTGTTGCGGGTGTCCATGGGCGGCGGATATCGCTTACCATCAGGTGACCCGTCTGCTCGTTTGCCCCCTATCCCAAAAAAAAACAGATGGATGTATTTCTAACCCAGTCTATATTTAAGTTTTATGCCCAGAATAATTCATTCTATTCTTAATTCTGTTGCGCATTCTATTTAAAGGTATGAATTATTCATTCACTTTTCAGGTACAAAGTGACAGGTTTCATTATAGCTGAATGTTATGTTACTCATTGCTAATGATGACAATGACTGATATATGTGACGTTTACCACTGATTCAGTCTAAGCCACAGAACTTGAATAGCCTCGAAATGAAAGCATTGGAGTCAACATTACTGAACGTTATGAAAAAAAGCCGACCTTTCATTAAGGTAGCGAAGGATGCAAAATAGGCAAAGGGCTATGTAAACTCTTCAGTCAATCTAAGGAAGATTAAAGTTAATAAATATATAAAATTATTCAATAAAGGCAAGGCCAAAATTTATTAAAGCTGTATCTTGTGCAACTCATAAGTTAACTTGTAACAAATCAATTGCAGTAACAGCTTTATTAACAGTTTCCAACAACGTATAATCGTTCCGTAGATTTATAATTAAGTTTTTAGGGTTCCGTATCCAAAGGGTAAAAACGGGATCCTATTACTAAGACTTCGCTGTCTGTCCGTCCGTCTGTCTGTCACAAGGCTGTATCTCAAGAACCGCGATAGCTAGACAGTTAAAATCTTCACAAATTATGTATTTATGTTACCGCTATAACAACAAATACTTCTAAATAACCGGCCAAGTGCGAGTCGGACTCGGTAATGGTACGGAACCCATCGTGCGTGAGTCCGACTCGCACTTGGCCGGCTTTTTTAGCAAATCGTCGATCAGTTAGTCACTAAGACAATCTTGGTCGAAAGAATTTTGAGCTTCTGACGAAAGGCTGACATATTGATTTCTGACACAAACATGTGATTATTACACATTATAATAAAAGTTTTTACGGTCCATGTAACTATGAACACTATAAAGGATTCGAAACATCATATAATAGTTTTATAGTACGCAAATTATGATTTGAAACATCATTCATAATTATTTATTTCAAGATTTTAAAAGCAATAACGAAACGGTATTTAGTTGTCTGAGAGTGGGAAGGCAAAAAAATCTCCGACAATCGAAAAAAAAAACATTTAAAATGGTCATAAGTAAAGGATATTTCAGTCCTGACTGGTACCATGAAGCGTCCAGGCATGGATCCATTTTCTTTATGAGTACTCAATGTGCCTATGATAGAAACACTGGTGTGCTGCATTCTTCGTATTTCTGATAGAATCTTTGAAGATCATAGCCAGAAGGGAATGTTAACGACCAGATATTATGAAGTAACATAACATACCATCACGCCTGTATTCCCCGAAGGGTTAGGCAGAGGCGTACTAATGTACACCCACAGTTCGCCGGTATGTTTAGGTCCCATGTAATAGGGGGCGAGCCTATTGCCATTAACCGGGCACAAATTCCTAACTCCGAGCTGCTACTGGGAATTTCATAGAAAAACCCAATAACACTTTGCTCGACCTGGGAATCGAACCCAGGACCTCTAGCATAGCAGTCGCGCTCGGGACCACTTGGCTAATGAGGCAGTTGTATGATGTATGATGAAGTGAGCGGTATATTATTCTACTCTACACAATATTAATTTACAGACACGCCGAGATTATTCTAACAAGATCTAAGATCGCGCACAAAAGGAAAGCAGCTGCGTCATCGCACGGTTAGACGATATTTCTACCATTTTGACACCGCTAATTGGCGTGCTGTTATATATTGTGATTCACGCCGAAACGAATTTTAGAATTGCTATTACTAAATATTCTTTATAGTATTACTATCTCAGTTTCAAACTTCATTCGCAGAGATAAGCTGTGGCTCGCTTTCTATAGGTTGATGACTTGTGTGGTGTTATGAAATTAAATTAGATCACGATGAAGACTCTAAGACCAAGGAAAAACTGCTTTTCATATTCATCATTGATCGAAAGGACCAATATTTTCAGGATAAGGATTTAGGGTCAGGTTGGAGTGTATACTAAGAACTGAATGACGTAAAATAAGTGGTTAATACGGAATTTATCACGGTTTAACTATAATCGATTTTCAGGATTCTGGCTCATAAACGCGAGCAAACCTATTTTAGTGGTCTATTTGGGCCAGGCATTTCTAACATGTAAGTCGTAGTTATACTCACAGGGTTAATAAGGGTGTGTATAAGGTCGGTTGGTCAGATTTTTATTACAAACAATTCACGTACCGATACCCAGTTCTTCGGAGAGAACGGCAAGCTATCGATCTCGGTTATCATACGAACACTATGCGCAGTAAGCGTGTAATGCAAGCCCTAGACAGCCAGCTTTCTCAAAGTTGGCTATAATTGATGCCGCTTTGCAGGCCCTGTACCTACCCTGTAGGTTATCTAAAAACACTTGTATTTGTAATGTTATTTTTAAAATAAACGAAAGATGATGACAACGAAATAAAAAATAAATATGCTCAAAAAATAATATTCTTAAAGGTGGGCGAAATACTTACGAGTATGTTTGTTAATTTGTGGGCGAAATACTTATGTTTGTAAATTTGTGCACAATAGTGCGTAAAACTACCCACGGGTTTGATTCCCCCTGTCGTACTGAGTTTGTGGATTTTATATGTTTGTAATCGTTCCCATGATACAGCAGATCTTAAATATTGGTGTGGAGCAACGTTGAATATAAATAAAATTACAAACGTATTATCATTTACTACAATGAGATAAAATGTACAAAAGCAATCATATTATGTAACTTATATAATTTTATTTTGAGCTAAAGTAAGTTTAAACTGCATTTCTCTTTCCGCCGAACACAATGTTATGCCAATAACGACAACTTTACATGGAGGTGTTACATCTGCAAGGCTAAATTGGACGATTTCGACCACGACTATATGAAACGTATTAAAATCTACATAATCTATACTAATATATAAAGCTGAAGAGTTTGTATATTTGCTTGAACGCACTAATCTCAGGAACTACTTATCCGATTTGAAAAATTCTTTCAGTGTTAGATAGCCCATTTATTGAGGTAGGCTATATATCATCACGCTACGCGGACCAAGTCGCGGGCAGAAGCTAGTCATATTATAATACGTTTCACATAGCTGTGATATTCTAGTGATAATGACCCATTGATTTTTCGAAGTCTTATGCGTATTAATAGCTAATTATTGATAGCTCATACCCTGAGAGGAGATCCGTGACCAGCAGTGGAGCAATATAATAGGTTGATCATGTAATTTGTTTCACATAAGAAAATCGTTAAGGTTTTGCTACAAATGAATGTTAGAGGGATGGCACATCGTGGCCTTATAATTCTCCTGATCCTTGGATAACCAATATCAATATTTAACAACACAGTCCAAATATTCAACTTAACTGAACATAATACAGTCCTGGGTTCGATTCCCAGGTCGAGCAAAGTGTTATTGGGTTTTTCTATGAAATTCCCAGTAGCAGCTCGGAGTTAGGAATTTGTGCCCTGTTAATGGCAATAGGCTCGCCCCCTATTACATGGGACCTAAACGCCTCTGACTAACCCTTCGGGGAGTATAGGCGTGATGGTATGTTATGTTAATTTAATGTACCTATGTACAGTCACGAGCACAGATATAAACACTTGGCAAAATTCAAAAGCGATTTTCTCTTAAACTATTAATTGAAATGTTATGGTGTTATGAACATAGTATTCTCGAACCAATACTTTAATTATAAATTGGTATTATCTCAAAGTTTACAGTCGTAACTTCAGGGAAAAATACGCTAAAGAATTTTAATAAGTGTATATGTTACGGTAAGAGTGAATAATTGAAGAATATTAATAATTATCTATTATTATTAATAATTACCGAAAGTCGAGGCTAGAACATTTACCAAGTGTAACAACGTACCTAAACCAATAACTATAGGACCAATTCGGTTCTGGCGTTGTGCGGTCACAGTTCTAACCTAACCTAAACCAATGTATATAGTACTGATTATTATGAATAAAAAGAAATCTAAACAAAAAATATATGAATTATTAATAATTACTACTAAAAGTAATAAATTTCGATCGTTTATTCACATTTACCAAAACATGTGGTTATTATTAATAATTTAATGTAAAAATATTAATAATTTTCAATTAATCAGATTTACCGTAACATATACTTATTTTTGCTCGTGACTGTACGTAGAAAGGTTTGCTGACAGATATGACACGGATGGTCGCGTGCGCGTCAATAATGGTGCCGGCCGGTTCATTAATCATTCAGTTATTGCCGATTTGAATTCGCAGATATTTCTTGTATTATGTGTTTAAGTATGCATGATTCTGTCACTTTTCCGTGTTAAATCCGTGTTACTAAATGCACATTCCTACGTAAAAAAACAAGGAAGCATTTCTGATATTCTTCGGTCCTTTTGCTCGGATCATAGAATATTTAATAAACTACGTACAGATTGGCCACACTGAACTTTGGATACCTTACCGAATTCATATATTATCTATACAATTATTAAAACAATTTAAAATTAAAACTCCTGTGATACCTCCTACGATGTGATAACCAGGGGTGTTAATGGAAGGTGCAAGGAAGGTACCCTTTTTCCAGCAGTAGGGCAGGGCAGTATAGGTTAGGAAATAAAACTACTCCTAGATAGTAAATTACAAAACATAAATTAAACTTCGTCAAATAAATAGATGGCGCTAGTTGTAAGAAATTCAAATGACGTACACTTTTTGTTGATCTTGGGCTTGTTTTATTAAATTTTCTGCAAAACCTTATACCGTGCAATGCTGTTTGGATCAAAGTGAACCCAAAGATACTCTTGCTAAAATCAAGTAGGTACAGTTCGTCCACTTTTCTATGTATTGTCGGCCAATTTGTAGTTATTCCTGAAAAAATTATAGCGTATGACACTCTTACTGTAAAGACGAATCAATCGACGCCTCATTTTATATAATCTGATCAGTCGTTTTTGAGCTAGAATCGAACATCAATAGGTACTATTGACTGCCTCAACAGCCAAGTGGTCCTGACCGCGACTGCTACGCTAGAGGTCCTGGGTTCGATTCCCAGGTCGAGCAAAGTGTTATTGGGTTTTTCTATGAAATTCCCAGTAGCAGCTCGGAGTTAGGAATTTGTGCCCGGTTAATGGCAATAGGCTCGCCCCCTATTACATGGGACCTAAACATACCGGCGAACTGTGGGTGTACATTAGTACGCCTCTGCCTAACCCTTCGGGGAATACAGGCGTGATGGTATGTTATGTTATGTTATGATCAGTCGTTTTTGAGCTAGAATCGAACATCAATAGGTACTCTTATTTTTTCCGAGTTGGGTTTCTTATAAATAGCAACCAACACTTAAGTGTTGTAATATTCTATTACGACATTTATATCATAGATATTATGCATATTGATTTTGTGGTGGCCATGTCAAAGGAAAATTAAACCATTTCTATGAATAGTGAATGAGTCGTAACACTCGTAACAGAGTCACTAAAAAGCAATAAAAATAATTGGACAGATCAAGATAGAATCTTGTTCCTTGTATTGTAAGTATTTTTTCTTATCCTTGATAGACCCAAAAATCTCTTCGGTTAGGCAAAAACTTACACAAGAAAGTAAAAAAATGCAAATTATATACGACCGACATTTTAATGGCTGGTTATCGCGCGATAAGCGATTCTATGTTCGAATTCCAAATTAAAAACATCGATTATTGCGCAAAATTCTAGCAAATACATATATTAATAATAGATTCTTGCTGATATCCTGCAGAGGTTACGTAATGATCTGATTATAATGGATAATCAATATTTTACTTCAAATGCACCTAAATTTATTGGGATAATATAAATTGGGTGGATACTTGACTGGTGTTTGATTTATAAAAAATAACAATTTTATTACACAATTTTAAATTCGTATTTTTTTATGGGATAGGGGAGCAAACGAGCAGACGGATCACCTAATGGTAAGCGATAACCGCCGCCCATGGACACCCGCAACACCAGGAGTCACAAGTGCGTTGCCCGCCTTTTAAAAGGGTTTGGGCCTCCGGTAACCTCATTCACTCGGCGAAACACAACGCAAGCGTTGCTTCACGCCGGTTTTCTGTGAGGCCGTGGTATCACTCCGGTCGAGCCGGCCCATTCGTGCCGAAGCATGGCTCTCCCACGTGAAAAAAATATTGTCAAAAAGTAATTTAAATTGTCTAATAAAGTTAATATTCTTAAGCATTTCTAGTTTTTGGTGAGGATTGAGAGGAGTTCTTTGTCCTCGTACTCGTACATTCATACCAAAACCTTCCAGGTAACATCTAAAATACATACAACGATTTTTTTCGTAACTATTTTACAACATTATTTTTAGTAGTAAATAGCCGTGAGAGCCTAGTGATATGACCAGTGGACTGCCAAGTCAAAGGTCTCGAGTTCAAATCCAAGGCACGCACCTCTGACTTTTCGAAGTTATGTGTGTATTAATAGTTAATTATCATGCGCTTAAACGGTGAAGGAAAACATCGTGAGGAAACCTGCACACCTGAGAGATTTTCTCGACGGCGTGTGAAGTCTGCCAACCCGCATTAGGCTAGCGTGGTGGACTATAGCCTAATCCTTCTCATTGTGAGAGGAGACCCGTGCCCAGCAGTGGGACATATTAATGGGGTGATTAACATTTTTAGTAAGATGCGAAACTAGAATACATATTTGTTCAGAATAAGTAACTGAATCGATTGCAATATATTTCACACCATGTTATATTTTGTCCCAAATATTTTTAAAAGTTACAAGTGGGACACCAAGCGACACTTAAGTATCTTTCCGCTATTATACGCGCACAACACTAATCACGGCAGGTCATAGCGGCTCTAGGCGCGGGCGCACAGCGCACAGCGCGCGGTGCGGAGCGGACAACTAGGTGACATTACAGTTCTGAAATTTCGTACATAGATTCTTTACATAAAAATACTACATAAAACCTGAGTTTTATTATATGCATATACTAGCTTCTGCCCGCGACTTCGTCCGCGTAGCGTGATGATATATAGCCTGCCTTCCTCTATAAATAGGCTATCTAACACTGAAAGAATTTTTCAAATCGGACCAGTAGTTCCTGAGATTAGCGCGTTCAAGCAAACAAACAAACTCTTCAGCTTTATATATTAGTATAGAAGTATAGATTAAAACTAAGGTTGAATAGCTTAATTAATTAAATATTATAAATGTAAATCCTCTGAAAGCTCTTTACGGATTGCTTTGAAATGACACAATTCAATGCATTCGATTAAGTTTACTTATATACTTAGATACATACTTTCTGAGCCACAGCTGATTACGGGAGGGCAGGTACAGCCAGTTTTAAAATCTAAATATTATAATTATACCAAACTTTCTTATAAACAAAAATTTTCACATTTGTAAAAATGATTATTTTTATAAATTAGTTAAAATGTAGGTAAAGGTTTCTAATTAAACCTACATACAATCATGTGAAAGTGGGTCCTACATGTTCTAGTGATTTTGATGAGATGCCATAAAAACCATACATTTACGTGTGTATGCGGCGCGTGCTATACCATAACAGAATTAATTTTAATTATTATTTCCATACAAATTGATATTTTACTATCTTACTTTACCTTTAAAATATTATTTATTTGTGTTTAATACTGGTTGTTTTTACAGTTGCCAACCTATTTGAATATTATTAATTTCCAGATTTTTTCAGTCCCACTTCATAAGATCACAGATGAAATAATATCATTGGATCACTTTTCGATATTAAAATTCAAGTTTTTATTAGCTTTAGTGTGAATTCTATTTATATAATAATTAGCATCACAGGTAGCGAAAAAAAGATGTTTTTAAACGTCCTTATCATATTTTATTTCTTTTTGTTCATCTTATTATATGTAATGTACTAAAATTTTGCAATATTACAATCTTGTTCCTCAAAAAAATAATCCTCTTAAAATGGAAATCGAACTCCCGGGGTCCGGGGGTTAGGGGGAGCTGAAAAAGTGACAGGAGTCAGCAACCACTCAGTTCACTTAGTGGAGTAAGAACGACTTCAGTAAAGGTCCATGGCAACAGAAAGTTTCAGAACCTCTTGTTTTAGTATAGTTTTTTTTAAATATCTTCTTGAGTGATGCTCAGTGGCGAAACTCTATAAATATAGAAAATTATAATAAAAAATATGTATTAAGTACACTTCCGTTAAATATCAGAGATGATGTGTGTATAGTATAGGGCTGGGTTATACCGCTCCTCAAGAATTTATTATGCTAATTGCCATAATGTTTTGGTTATAAATCACTTAATATTAGACCTTGTGAAATAGTTTCAAGAATTATATTAGTGTTCTCTTAATTCACTGTCAACAAGGTTACGTTTATACATATTTAGTTATACATTTCCAGTTTAAGCTGATCTGCAGTCCAGCTGATACAATGACAGGTAAAGCTATGTAATAGAGATCCGGAGAGATCTGAACCTCGTAGTTAAATAACTCTTAAAAGCATAATCAGAAAAACCCATTTATTAGCCTTACCAAATTGGCAGGGCAAAAATGTCTCGTGCCATTAGCTGAATGTACGACTACTGTCCTACGCGTCGCAGGTTCGATTCCCTCACAAAGCAAATATTTATCCGCCCCATAGGAAGATGTTCCGCGATCTTTATAAATTCAACCGTGCAATAAAAGAAATGCACGGTACCGGAGATAATCACCCTTATTTAAACAAAAATAGAGGTTATGCCTGCCTAAAACTAATTCATGTTGTATCCTTAGAACCACTGGTCTCATACTGTGCGATTCCAGAGGAATTCCCTCCCACGCACACTCAGGTTGTGGAATCAGCTCCCCACCGAGGTTTTCCCAAAGGACTACAGCATCAAGGTTCTTCAAAAAGGGTGTGAAAAGATTTATAAAGGGTCGCAAGTGATACCCCTGGTGATGCAAGCGTCCGTAGGCTACGGTAACTGCTTACCATCAGGCGGGCCGTATGGTAGTTTGCCACCTTAGTGGTACCTATAAAAAAATGTATACGTATTTATCTCGATGTATACGATCGATGTATAATAACAATATGTTCGCAGTAAAGTTAGAAAAATAAAATAAATGCGGAAAATAAAATAAATATGAATGTATGAAAGTGTTGAGTCATTAAGTAAAGAGGCCAAAGATTATGTTATTGGATAACACGCTCTCTGGGCTGCGCTGGTACCTACGTTCGCTGCAAATTTTATTACGTACAAGTGTAAATAATGGTCCCGAACACGTGTACATAGACTAGGTAATATTACATATTTTATTTCCTCATTAAAATGTTGCCACACACTAGAATTTTTTTCGTATTGTGGGTGCATTTAGACACCAAATAGCTCGTCGAACTGATCACCCATCAGTTCGACGAGCTATGGGGCGAACAGTTTCATAAAATTCAGGCACCAGAAAACGCAGTGTAGAACGACTTCCAACAAAAGATGGACGGATGACTTGGTAAAGGTCGCTGGGAGTCGCTGGGTGCAGGCGGCATTAGACCGGTGCTTGTCCAAATATATAAAGGTGGTATATTTCTTCATTGGACGTCTTTGCGTAATACGAGTATGATAGATTAAAATCATTATTCAAATGTGGCGTCCACGGGTACTCCGAAGGCGCCTTTTCATACTTATGTCAATCAAGAAGAATATCCTATAATATGTAACTAAACATAGGAAATGCATTGTTTATAGCTGTAGACTAATATCTTATTTAGTTGTAATTAGTACTTTAAGCGCTGACATTCAAGATCGTAAACTCACCATCGACGCTCGATGCCGCGAAGTGCGATAGAACACGACAATTGCATGCAGTTAGACCAATGGTCATCAAACAAAGCAGCATAATAAAATCGCAAAGACGCGCGATTTCGGTACCTCGATCGCCAAACAAACGCAAAATTGCCGATCATCGATTCCAAAAGTAACGTGTGTGTTATGGCCCTAATGTGATCAAAATAAGAACGAGGCGCCAGCACCGCTGGGTGGTTTGATGTCGTTTGCGTAACTCCAAACCGCCTTGAGTTGACATTACCGAGAGCATCGATCTTTTCTCTTACCGATTTCTCGATTACAATCATATATTATGTTTATTAAGTCATTCGTTACTGTATTACCGTACCGTTTTATTTGCTTAGCTATAAGATAATTGGCTATTTAATAAACCAACCCCAAATTAGAAGTAAAAATATATTTTACTAGCGGCCCGCTCCGGCTTTGCACGGGTGGAGAAATCCCTAACTTTTTTCAAAATGTTCTATAGTCTATGTTAATAAGGTAGCATTCAAATGGTGAAAGAATGTTTTAAATCGGCTCAGTCGTTTTTGAGTTTATTCGTTACATACATACAAATCTTTTCTATATAGAATATTAATACATAATTTAGTACCTATAGATTTAGAACGTCCAGGTTGTTTTGATTAGGTACCTAGGTACTCAGCAAATTGAGTTAGGTAGTATCTACCTATGTTCGTTTTCATTCATATAGCATGTAGGTAACATTCACATAAAATGCAAACAATATATGTTCATGCAAATGTCGTTTACCTTTCATCCAAAGAGTCATTTATAAGTAGGTAGGTAGGTAGATACGTGTTGCCGTACATGCTAAACTCATACTAACATACTTATAAGGAAATGTAGAAATCGGGCAAATGTTGCATAAAGTCAACTCAAATACCTCACAAGTCGTAAGCCTAGTTAACATATTACATTTCATTATTATTTAAATTATTAACATAAGCTACCTACCATTAAGTCGTATCCTATGTGGTGCAAAAGGATTTTATTCAGTGAAGATACGTGTCTTGTGTCAATGCGTATTAGATTTTGTCTTTATTATTAGATATATATAATAGTTGTAGCCTGCGGTTTCACTCGCGTAAAGGATTTGCCTTCTTACAAGTCGGCTTTTAGAAATGCACCAGTTTAGACCGCCAGCAAAACAACTGTGAAAACCGTATCTATTACATGATGCTGGCTGATGATGATGATGTAATCATCATCATCAGCCTATACTAATGCTGGTACTAGTCCACTGCTGGACGTAGGCCTCTCCCAATGTGCGCCGTTTGTCGCGCCGCCCTGTCTTCGGCTTGTATATAGGTACAGAGTAAGTAGATTAGTAGTAAGAAATAAAAACAAATTGTTTTTTAAAAGAATAATAGTAATCATAGGTACCTATACATGTATACATATATAAGTAGGGAGGTAACTTATTTAAAGTCAAAAGAGCCTCAATATTAAAATTAGTTGTATTGTTTAAATATTCAAAACTTGCTTTATAATATTAACCCAACTGCGCCAGAAGGAGAGCTAGGTATTTATCTCATGATTCTAACTTTTGATGTGCAGCAGAGTGCAAGTGGTTCAGGTAATCCTTAGCGGTAGATGGGAAGTCGTTGCAGACGCGGCACCAGTGCATCTCCGGGTCATAGTACACATAGTTGAACTTTTTGTTTGCTGGAGACCTGGGAGAAATCATACATTGATAAAAAACATGTTAATGCCCGTTGAGAGCATTATTTTAAACAGCGCCATCTAGCTACACATTGGAAAACTTTTTGACGCCATCTAGTATCAAGTAGATGCACTCCTTTACAAAATACTTTAGTTTTGCTACTTACTAATAGATGGCGCTAGATGTAAAATTTAAATTTATATAAAAAATGAATTCCACGAATTATAGTAATAATGTTACATCGCAAATAAGAACTTAATAAACAAATATTAAATTAAGTACCTACCAAAAATATTTCCAATTAAGGTCTATCTATAGTATAAATAGGAAATCTTAGATAATTTTAACATGATTTAGTTAAAGACGCACCATGAATACGAATTTCAAAGTTCAATTGACGAATAATGAAGGTAAATTTGTTTTCTAAACTCGTGATGGCGACGGTTAATCGCCTTCGCCCCAAACCTTCCGGTTTAGTCGAGGTGAGCCGAGGAACGGATGGTTGTATAACGGGACTGTAATAGCTGACTTAACGGTAGGCTCGCAAGGATACTTTTGCTTTCCAATTAAAATTACCCGTTATTTATTAACAATAAATTATTAAACTTGACCTAAACAGTGTGTTAGGAACGAGGTATCCGGAAATTTTAGCCTTTTGTGCTACTTCCGCTAGAAGGCATTAGGAAGAAGGTAATATTTACGTCATTATGGCTAACAATTATAAGCGAGAAGGCCCGGCAAACATACTTAGCTAAAAACTTTCATTAATTCGAAGAAATAATTTCGGTGTGTCGTTTTCAAACGATTTGCCTCGACAACGGAGAAAAATTAATTAGTAAGTATTTAATTTCGAAATCGTCTACTTCATTAACAACAATTTCAAGGCTTCAATTTCTAATAAATGAAAGCGAATCTATAATGTTAATGTCACTGTCGTAGTTTTTGCAAGTTTTTTGTGTGGAACTTCTTAGGGCCAATGCACCAATATTCTGAAATTTTTTGAAATTGTATTTAAACACAATTTTAGTCCCATAAATTATACAAGAATTATGTGCACCAGACAACAAAATAAAATTGACAATATCACTCATAACATGTAAAAATTATTAATTGTTAGGAATTATTAGGAATAATAAAGTAATAATAAAGCTGAAGAGTTTGTTTGTTTGTTTATTTGTTTGCTTGAACGAGCTAATCTCAGGAACTACTGATTGGATTTGAAAAATGCTTTCAGTGTTAGATAGCCTATTTATTGAGGAAGGCTATAGGCTATATATCATCACGCTACGCGGACAAAGTCGCGGGCATAAGGTAGTTTAAAATATAATTAAATCAACATCAAATTCTCAAGTAAACTTGTACCAGTATTGGCAGTATCAATCCGCCAAAACGCACATAGCAAGGCAAAATTTCACTAACGACGCCTTTCTCCTTCACACTACGATACGAAGAAGAGGAATCATGGCGGCCACCGACACAGAGTGGCGAGAAAGGCCTCTACCTGATCGACCACTCACGTTCGATTGTTATGGTTTATTAGCTATTGTAAACAACGAATTTGGTACCGAATCTGGCGTAAGAAAGCATGTAAAACTTTCAGTGATGAGGTAATACCTTTGACTATCTATCTAGGATAGATAGTCAAAGGGTAATACTTACATATCAATGATAGCGATTATTGCAAATAAAAAAGAGTTCCTAATTAGTTAGGAAATCCTTTGCTGAAATGAAAATTTTATAAAAGCTAAAACGCAGAGCTTTTCTTACAAGACATGTAAATTTTATTATAATCAGAGATTCGATTATAGTCAGCAGGCCTAGCCAAGTTTAGAATCTATGATCGCTAACGCTATAGAAAACTATTAAAATGTATGGGAAGTACATACCTATAACGCTAAGTTACGACATTTAACTTAGCTTTTGCGATCATGAATTCTAAACTTGGCTAGGCCTGGAGAAACCATCCTAGAAAATGTGGCATTAGATCTCCAAGTAATCTTCGAATCGAAATCGAAATCTTCAAATTCTTCTCCATAGGATCGACCTTTTGGAACCGTGCGACTAGAATCATAACGTTTCAAAAACGCTTGTAAAAGCTTATTTGAAATAAAAACATTTGAACTTTGAAAATCAATCAATATTGTTTAAGCACATGGGGTCAGTTTTGTTGTCGTGATCAGTGTTATCAGGAATACCCAGGCCCTAATCATAAAGCAAAGGAAAATAAATCCTGTTTCTATTGATATATGAGTCCTATACTATATCCCCGCTGCTTTCCATGGCAACAGATGATCCAAGAAAACAAGAATCGTCTGCATTTAAAATTTTCTTTTGGTTGGAAGTTTGGAACGAACAAAAAGACAAATTAACAAAATCTTCCTCAAAAGTACAGTAAATCTCAATATAATTATTTAAATAGCAACTCTTCTACCCTTTCCTACCCTTTTAATATAGTAGGTACTACTTGTAAATCTTATCCTAAATTAGGATGAAAAAAATGAATTCGTAGAAAATGGTGTCATTTTGAACTTCGAAATCGCATTGTTTCCGGCGTCATTGCATGTTAACTGCATATTGTGGTTGTAGAATAATATATTTTCTTCGCTATTCTGTTTTGAACAACGGAAGTAGCAATGGGATGAAATGAATGGGATCTATAATAGTATGTTATTATAAATTAAGCAATCAAATCTGCAATAGAAATCATACTCTGGATATAACATGGGCATTCCAGATAAATGCAAAATGGCGACTCAATGTCAACGGTAGAGCGGTCAGATTCCTTCGTGATCTCGACAAATAAAATTTATTACAATAATAACATACTATTACGACTGTATCCACAAAAGGTTAGACAGTGTAAGCCTATTAAAAACAAGCTCCTAGGTACGATTGCAAATTTCTAAAATAATAATACACAGAAACCCTTTGCTTCACCTGGAAATCAAAACAGCCCTGCCTAACGCACAATGCTTGCGACTAGCATCAGCATCAGCATAGCAATTTATAAAATCGCGATATACGAGCCGCTAAAAGAAATTTTGGTGCCATATTTTGTTTTAATTAATCTTAATACAGCATCAAATTATATTTGGTTTAATTATTAAACAGTGCATTGCACAGGACCAAAACCGCCTCTGTATTTCTGCATCAGCATTAGAATTGGAATGCATGACCAATGGCTATGCTCCTATTTGTTGAAACAGTCACTTATCTAAGAGTTAGCATGACTAAGTAGCTTATCCAGTCTTACAGAGGTAACTATAACTTAAGAGAGAGGAATAGTAATTGAAACTATTAATGTTTTATAGGTTAATTTTACAAGTTATTCAAATAAACCTTCCAATAATCCCAATTTTTGAGCTCTACTCCCTGCAGTATTTCTCGAGACATACAAGTCTAGAATCGTACAGGTGGTAAGGTACACTAGCTATATTAACTACAACTTCATGGTATATATCTATGCAAAAATCCGGTTTGCCATAGAGTTAGACTGGTATTTAACGTAAATACCGATGCCTGCTAACAAACAGTAGGAAATCTATTTAAGACAAACAAGTAAAGAAACTTAAAAGTTTTCAATATTCGATTCTTGATATCCTAAATTATTTATTCACCGTATGAATTAAAATAGGATCCTTTCTAATCTATCTATCTTTATAAAAGCAGATCTTTCCAGTTGCGAGTATCTTCATAGAATATTTCTATCATAAAGCGTTTTATCATTAACAACATAATATTTTTGAAATGATAGGTAAACTTTTAAAAATAATGCCCTTTTACGAGAGAGGCCTCAGGCACTAGATACTTGTCACGAAGGTCATGGAATAGGACCTCTTAAACAATATTTCCAAACAAAATCCGAATCACAAAATACATTAAATTGAGCAACGTCGAATCGGTATCAACACTAGTGGCGGCGACTGCGCTTCACTCGCCGTGAGCCAAGGCACGTCAGCGCACGCGCCGAAGAAAGTCCGACACCGGAACACTCATGGCTTTCTATCAACCGAGACATTTAGAATGGAATTTATAAAGTTCATTTGAATTTGGGAACAAACCCAACATAGTGTTCTATTTGAAACGTTCAAAATTTGATTATTAAAAATAACGTGTTATACTGTCAAAATTTTGAATTTAAGTGACTGCTAGTTGTGTGATGAAAGTGAATTTTAATGTGGAATGCGAAATATTAGTTAAATAGTGACATCTATTTACGTCATAGCTACTGGATTGTTTGGTATTATTAATTTGGATGCTGCAACATTAAATATCACAATGGATCAAAGGTAACATTATAAACCGCACACCTTAAAATTGAAAATTTTCGCGACTATACTTGTTTATGTTTTTTAAAGAGAACGGACATACCGGTTCTAATTTCTCCAAAAGTTCCGCAGAAAATGATCGCGTTTTAGCATTTGGCAATATTTTTTTATATTACAGGAGCTATGAATAGATATTTAACTCACTGCTTCATTGGTTTGGTTGCATTGGTTCGATTCCTAGGTCGAGCAAAAGTTACAATGGTTTTTTTTAAATCGCAGTATCAGGTGGGAATTTGGATAATGCTTTATGACAGGTAAACGGAAATAGGCTCGCCTTCTATTAGACGGGACTAAAATCATATCGGTGAATAAAGAGTGAGATAGGAGAGAGATAAGTGCATCTCTTCTAAAACTCATATAGTCGGAGACATACATGGTGATGTGAGACAGACATGGAGATGTCAAAAATTATATACTCCTAAGGTATAAACAATAATCCGTACCTACTCCATAATCTATACGCAACGTCAACTAAATAATCGACATAAACCCTTGTCTACGTTGTAAGAACTATAATATAAAAACCAATATGTATGAGTTACTCAATAATACGTGTTTGTGCAATTAAAACTATCATTGACAGCGGTTGGGTAATGTCTATAAATTTGTCTGGGCACATCAGCGATGTATTCCGTAGAGCAGGTGCGAACCGCGACGAGCATTAATTCGTGCTTGGAAAGCTACACATTTGTAGTGGCTTACTATTAAATTCTTGTCATAATGATCTTGATACTAAAGCGTACCGGTTGATCTGGTTAGATCTGGAAAGGATTGGTACGGAAAGCCATTGTTTTCAAGTCGCGTGCCATGAAGATCCCATAATTCAATATTGGATGGCATCGGATAAGGAAGCATAATGGTGACAAAAGTATTGTATCCACAGTAAGAATAAAAAATAAAAATACATCGAGATCATCAAATCACAGATCATCTGGATCAGTTGCTCCAGACGATCTGTTCAAATAATAAACACGAGGGAAAATTGGGAAAATCGCCAATTGCCATCCATCTCTCGAAGTTTATAATTAACTATAGCGAAAAAGGTAACTCCACATCCCTTCCCCCTTCATCCATCTTGATGCAAGCAATGTTTTCTTGACTTTGATCCACACAAAAATAACACAATTATAATATTTTGAAACTGAACCGTACATCACGAAATTTTCATAACTGCTTGACTTGATGACGTACAATGCAATCACATAATGGCGGTGTTGCGAACAGCTAGGATTGCACGCAAAGCTCTAGCTACATAATTGAATATCTTACTGCTACTTCCTCCATTCAGGTACCATCTGGTGTAGAAACTTTTAGTTTAGGCATATACTTTGAATGACATTCAAGTTTGGAGATAATTTCTACACGAGATATTTTCCATGTTAAAGAGGATTCTTCTCCACCTTCTAATAAGATATAATTTTCCAGGATTAATATAATCAGAAACAAGAACAAATTAAGTAATCCGTCTTATATGAATATTCTGGACAACTCTTTCGTAAAGAAGCTTGTCACCATTTGCATCTACAGTACGTATTTCATCTACTCTTATCATTTCAGATCAGCAAAATTATCAAAGAAATGAAATCGATTTCGCCCAAAATATTTCTTTATACAACTTAAAAAGCTTACTTTAAGTAATTTTTGCCAGTATATGAAGTTGATATTTAATTTAGCCATGACCTTTTGTCATGATAATCTTGCAAGAACTACTATTTACAAATAAGGTGTGCAATCACAGGTAAGGTTATATTCACATCCCCTTCTCTTTATCACTGGCCGACTGGTCAAGTCGCTTCCTGATCACCTGCCTAACTGGATTCCACTTGCTTTCATCCGAATGCCATATGAACCCTTTAACTAGTATCGTTGTTTTATTGTGTTGTCCCTTTCTACCTTATGCATTTTGAAGAGTCAGATGCTACGGTTATACTTTCTAAGATAAGATAGGTTAATGAAAAATGTCGTCCTCATTTTAGCTGAGATACTTTCACATGCACATAGTTAACAGAAAAGCATGTGAGATTTGCATCTGTTTTAAGAATTAATTACTTATTTAGTAATATGACATTTATTATCAATAATAAAAATAGTTGCGTAAAGACTAATACTTTTATAAAAATAAGAAGAATTCTCTAATAGAATTTAAATGGTTACATCGACAAAGCTGTGGAATATTTATAGAAGCAATATATATAGCTGTAATTGTTTTTGTTGACCAAAGAATTCTTAATGTTACAACAATTACCTGTGTACCAATTAAAAGCTTTTCCGATGATCGTTTAGATAGACATGAATGCGCACGCAACGCAAAGCAGTTACCACTGAATTATCAAACAATTGAGCGATACACGAAGACAAATATTGACGTGACTCTACAAGTCAGTGGTTCGTGGTAGGTGGTGGTATACTTGGACACGCACCCAGTGACACAGATGCGATGTTGACCCACAGAGATAATGGCTACCATTGCAAAAACTACGTGTTTTGTAACTTTAATTGCGATGTACTACAATCTGTTGAGATAATAATGAAAAATGAGATAATGATGGTACTGGTTAAAAAAACCTGATTTACGTTGTTGTCATCATCAATAACACGAATATTGTGAAAATTTACTTGGAAACGAGATAAAACCGTTATCTACCCATCATACATTGTCAGTCAAAAGTATTCAGTTAGAAAGATTATAACATAATATGTTGTTATAGGAAAATGTGATCTAAATAACGATGAGACTAACGAATATCAATGTATAAGGAAAATCGTACAGGACGATGAACTCGATATATTTAAAGGTCAAGTGCTTTCTCGAACCGGTTAGTATACGTGAGTACCAACATTTTTAGAAAAGACAAACTCATGGAGAAATTGAGATTGCAAGCATAAAAATGTGGTCATTAACACATTTGAGTAGATGGAGTTAGTTAAGATAAGATAAATGCTACTTCTATAATTGCAATTACCGATCTAGAAGTAGTATTAAAAGCTAATCTTGCTATGTAAACTTATCTTTATAGAGCATCTGTAGAGCTTATAAAGATATCTAGCCTAAACTAGAAACATACAAATCTTGGTTAGTCACTTAGAAATAAATTTCCGCCAAAAGGTTCCGCCAAGTTTTCTCTGTAATTTCATTTTTTAAATCATAAAACTAATTAATGACATTACATAACCGCACATTACCAAGTATCGTAATTCTATAAGTATTGTAAAATAAGACTTAGTACTGATTTTGTGAGTTTTGTGTGTATTTAGAGTGAATGTATACGAGCTGATGACGAAAGCCGAATTCAAAATTACCACATTTGCTTTTGAAATATATGCTAACGCTAACTAACCTAACGAGAAGGTACTAAAGTAAAATTATTTATGGCGTTTAGTTTTATGGGAATTTGATGAAGGTGGCCTTTGGTCCTAAGTTTTGTTACTTTTTCATAGCTGAGTTTACCAATATATGTAAATGTGTGAACCTCGTGAATGTTTAACTCGTGGTTTTTACCTAAACACATCTATTGATATGAAGTTCAACTAATCCTTCAGAGAGTAAGTATAGGCCCTTTAAACGAAATGAAACTATAGACCACAACTTACTACGATTTTTGCTTACTTTTCCCACATTCATGCATCTTCTCATATACGGACCGGTAGCGACTTCGCCGATAAGATCGGTTTCATGAGTCAATAATGTCGGTGTATTAACAATATTAATTTAAGCGAAATACTAAGATTTACGCAATATAAAAAAAAAAACAGTTTATATCATATATGACCTCAGGACACCCGTACATAGTAATGTCAACACCGAGCAGAAACCTTACATAATAGTAATATATTGACAATTGTTTCTTTTACAAATGATCTTAAACAAAGCTTCTAGTAAGTAAATGGTTTATTGATTCTTTACATTTTAATGAGTTACACTGTCGCTGTCGTAATATCACTGACATTTAAATAAAAGAGGCAGATAATTTACATACCAATTTCTAAAAAATTACTTATAACAGTTTCAGAATTTTGAAGAATTTATGTTATTTTATTCTTTATAGATCTAGCGATTATAATTTTACATCTGTCTGTGACATATTACTTAGAAAGCAGGTTCATATCTTAGCTTATCAAGCTGCATCTACATCCTGGCCGCAAGTAATTTTAATGTAGCATAATTATTGTCATAAAAAATTCAGTCTTTATTATTTTCCGAAATTTCCTGATTCCGAAGTGTTCCAAAGTGTTGAAATATCATTACAAATGAAGCCAGTGCAGTGGCAGCAGTCTCAATCAGTAATTAGTAATTAGTAAATAGTGAAGTATGTACAGAACAACTTAAGATTTTGTTATATGCCGTAACGCAAATATACATTAACCATAGCCATACCTGTAATTAATTCTTCTGAACATTCGATTCCGCGTTGACAATTGAATCAATCAAGAGAGATATTGATTCACTTGTCAACGCGAAATCGAATTTTCAAAACAAAGAATTAATTACGGTATGGCTTACTCCTCTCATACTGAGAGAAGACCCGTGCCCAGCAGTGGGACAGTACTTATATATTGATGTTGATGATGATTATTAATGGATGCGCTGCTTATATAAGCAATTTACATAACTGGCATCAGGTTAATGTATATTTGCGTTACGGCATATTACAAAATCTTAAGTTATTTTTACATACTCCACTATTCACTAATTAGTAATTGAGACTGTTGCCACTGCACTGGCTTCATTTATAATGATATTTCGACACTTGGCCTAATAAAAGATGTTATTAATATTGAGTAACTTATTTTAAATGTTATTCGCTTTACCAGGTTTGACCTTAAGAAGTTAGCATAAATTCGCGCTAAGTTTTGGTGTGACAATATTGTCCTCATAGTTCATCACATACGGACCATCTTGTGCAACTATGTCTACGACACGTCTCACATTCGATCCCAAATTGTGCGTGTCAATAGAAATTGAGAGTGTCGTACATAATTCAGAGTTACGCCACTACGCATGCGGTGGTCAGCTAACCACTGAACCAACAAACAAACCGAACGATTTTGTAGCTTTCTCTAACGTGGATGGGCACCATATCAATCTCTTACGTCAAGCAATGCCTTTGGAATAGAATCAAGGGGCTGCACCCATTTGAATAGAAGCGTCAAACGATTATAAACTATACGTGATTGAAATAAAGAAGAATTTCGTATTAAGCGATATATACTTAATGGAGACTGACCAATCTGCACGTAGGCTGTTGGAAATGAAGTCGCTGTCCTACTTGGCGGAATGGACATTCCAAATAAAGTTCGCAATGAAACCGCTGGTGAATTAATGAACACGTTTATGAATCTGTATACGATGGACATGGCATGTATTTACTGAACCAAATAATATAATGGGATTGTTGCGTGTCAAGTTTAAGTAGCCAGGTTACGTGTAACTTATCATCCATATTTGAAAGAAAGTTATTCAATACTAGTAATAGGAGCGCGGATCGATGTAAGAGTGTTAAACGAATTCAATAAAACTTGCCAGATTGTTGTTTCATTGTTCAATTTACATAACTGTAAGGTCTTGAACAACCTCATAGGAGCTTACAACGCAAAAATTAATGGATTTTAAGAGTTCATCTTGAATACACTTACTTCAGAAAAGGCCTGTCCTATTGTCCTACTTTAGAGCCGCACTATTCATCTTATGTAAGAGCTAAAAGGCGACTGGCGTTCAAAACCGTTAAAAATCTGCATAATTCGAGGCCGCCATTGCCCATGATAATTCATTATTCAGTTTGAGCCATGGCACCAGAGAATAAATACAAAATACGGTATATTGACACAGTTGCTGATTATCTCGTTTGTATAAACAGGAAATAAAAATCAGTTTTTACCTCAGATGAGAATCTTCAGTTTATTAAAAAAAACAAACATCTTCAATATTTAAATCATCAAAAAATAATTATGTACTGCGGTGATTATTTATTTATTTGGTTTCAACAATTACACCAGAACAAATACTTTTAAAAAGCGAGTGAGAAAGCATTATGACGTAAAGATTTTCATAATAGAAGGTACTGTGTAATGCGTCGGATGATTGAATATTTTTTGTTCAGCGTTCAACCAGGTAACCGCTCAGCTGCATACGAGTAGACGCATAATCGTCATAATTTTAGCGCTTATTTCCTATTGTTACAACTTTGTAAAAAATTTAAATTTGTTGCAGTTAAACTCTAATCGTAACGAGACGTTAATTGCAAAGAGATAAAAACACTTATAAAACTCTATCGCAATTCCTCAGCCATAATAAAGAAATGGAAAAAATCGAAAATTTATGCCAGCTGTCTAGTGTTGTACCTATTTGTCTGCTGACTAGGTTTGCTTGTAAATTGTATACGGATCTGAATTAGTGAATTGATTCCGATGTATCCTAGAACAAAATTCAGATCACATGTTTCACACAATGACTTGTTTTATTATCACCTCATTGAATAAACTATTCACAGTATAGACCGGGACTATGCAGGTGGCTAAAAATGTGAAGTCAAAAGTAACAGTCTTCGTGACAAGCATTTATTGTACCTACTTAGATAGAGTTGCCTAAATACGAATGAATGGTCTTCTTTTTCTTTATTTATTAAAGAGGATTTGGTCAGCTTGTCATCCTCATCAGAACATACACAATACAAAAAAAATTCTTATTCTAACCAAAAACTCTATGGTATATGGAAAAAAAATCGATGCAAGAGCTACAACGAATTATTTGTTGTAGGACTAAAGTTCACACAAGCACCTCTCGTTGGATATGATGGTTACAATTCAACATCTATTCGAGTGATAGGTACTACTCAAAATAACGGTGTTATAAGCGGTTTATTAATAAAGACTTGAAAGCAAAAAAACAAAAAGGAGGTCAGGGTAACGTTTTGTGTGGACTGTTATTTTACCCATGTTAAAACTACAGCAAAAACAATATTATAATTAATTTTATAAAGATTTCGAACCAACTTCAAATAATAATGCAATAAGTGCGAAAAGAAACGTACTTGAAGTCGTCTCCTGTAAAATAAAAAATGAGCAGTTGTGACCTTGTTGCACCGAAGGTACGAATAAGTGACTGGTTATATGCATATTTCAATAATCATAGGTAAGCTCCTTAGGTAGGGCGAGCACATAAGTCTAAATTTTAAGACGTATTATTATGATTTTTGTGGAGCTAAGTAGTTTTGCCTGTGGAAGAAGGTGACAGCTACTGGAAGGGCTCTGCCAAAAGATCAATGGCATACACTAGGAAACGAGGTTGATGAAAAAGTTATTGCTAACTCGTTCCATTGTACCCTTTTTAATTTCTGTTAGCATTTATTGTAACATCAATGGTCTTTTGATGTAGCTTCTATTGCAATTATCTGTATAGACTTATATTATTACTGAAATAATATTGAAGAAGATCATGGAGTCACATTGAAGAATGATAATCTTAAATATTATCACATATTGCTTTAGGTGCGTAACAAGCAATAATACATGTTGCATTGCTTACCATTTGTTCAAGTAACAAAATCTAAAAGTAAACAGGTGCAAGCCACTTGGTGCAAGATTCGATTGCACCATACTTGTTAGTGGGTATAATGTACCTACTTGGGTCACGCCAGTTAGCAATTTCAACCGTTTCTCAATAATGTCATCAATGTACACGGAGAAACATCTGTAATAGACTAAACTACGTTTTTATAGGGGTTATTAAATAAATTCTTCTGAAAATGAATGCGTGGTATGATCAATCGTTTAGCAAGTAATCAGTAGATAGATGGGTGTCCATTCCTAGCACGGTGAAACTCCGTAATTCAAGAGCTATGCCTCAGATAGAACATAAAATCATTAGTCCCGGCTGTCAGAAGCCCGAAAAGACAACCAATTTTATCCTTAGGATGTCCTAAGGATTGGAGAAGGAACCAGTTTTATCCTTATGATGTCCTAGATTTCCAGTCGGTATTGACCAGAAAATGTATAGCTAATATTCAACTAATGGAGGCCGACCTCAACACCATTTAGAAATATATTAGGAAAAGAATCGAGTATTCATTGGATAATTGGAACACGACAATTAAAGACATGAACATTATTATATGAACGTTTTAGAATATTTGTTTCTACTTTTAACTTAAACTTCGCTCCAAATATAGCTAAATATTGCACAACCAAACAAATTTAAGTACTGAGGTCGCCCCAGTAGGTCTCGATTCCTTTTGCACGTCTTATAAGCACAATGTCGTTCCAGTGCTTGATTCCAGTTTTATAAGTAAAAATGGCATAAACGTAGATAATGCGACCGGTGTGACAGTTAGGCGTAATTAATATCAGGGTGGTGGTGCGGAAACGTACCCGCACATGCGCACACGCAGACTGAGCTAACGGAGCACTTACAGAGTACTGACGGATGGTTATGGTGGTATAGATATTCTATTTCACGAAGGCCGTTAAATTATTGAAATTCGAACTTTATTTCAATTACGTAAAGGTCATACAGGACTTCGTGAGATAGAATGACTATAAAACAATGCTATTATAATTAAATTACGTATAGAAGTTTTGATGATTTAATAAATTAAAAGATCACTGTATTCAAGACATGGTCATTGAAGGCATAACCAAGGATTGGTTCGCAGAAATAATTATTAAATTCGTTAAACACTAAATCTAGAAATTATTTGTTGAACCTTGTCTTCCATTTCCAGAGTCAACTACAATTGTTTATTTAACTAGCGTTCTTGACTAAAACAGTAATTAATATACTTATAAAATATTGTTTGTTCCGTCGTGCTCTAAAAATTTTGAATACCGGTATAAGTATCGTCTGCGAATAATAAATTTACTTTGTTATGACGATAATGTAACGGGTTGTACAATGACACATCAGAATTTTCTAGAACTACTTGCTAGTAGTTCGCATAGTCTCGCATTATTACTCGCGAACATTTTTTTTTTCAATACCGTGGGACTAATCCAAAACCCGTCTTAGGACTCACTTACGAAAGTAACTCATAGCAAAATTAAATTCTAGACGCGCTTAATAATTGTCAATCGGACCTTCAGTGGTATTTTTATAAATAACCTGGATGTCGGCAGTACTCGTATAAGACAAATTAGGTTACCAGAAAGGTTTTGGGCAAGAGAAGAATGACATCAAAGAAAGCATGGATTGAGTTACACTGGGGCGATAACGGCTGATATAGATGAATGATATAAAATAACTTCCAACCCTAAGCACATTGAGATAAAGGCGGTCGCAAGATGAATGAATGAATTTTCTTTTGAAAAGGAATTCGTAGTTTTTAGAAGAAAAGAATTTTCGAAAGTCAATATGTCCTTATGAAACTCATGAAGGACATTATATTTGTAAAGTAATCTGTTCAAGGCAGTGACTGTTTTCTGTGTGCTCAACAGTAACAAAAATTTAACTGCAGGTAGTGCATTAAAAATTAACCGTCTCCATTTATATGCTTATCTTTTCTAGATTTAATCCGCTTAGTGATATTTATATAGCTTATAAGTTTTTATTTATGCATCTTGTTTTTAAAGCTAATCGGTCAATAGGTACCATATCTTTTTGCCGTATAATATTAAGCAAGCATCCTCTTAAGTTGGAAAAGCTTTTCTCGGGTAAATATTAAATATTGGTTTGATGGTACAAACAATCGACAACAATAAATACGCAATTTGCATCAGAAACAGGCTCACTTGGCGTGAAAAAGAAAATATTTAAGGATCTTCTGACTTAAGCACGGCTTTTATTGCGTATGTATAAGGTTTAAAATCATGAAGCACATTGCAATGATAATACTTCGGAAGATGAACTGTAGATTTATATATTTCATACATTATTTCGTTGGCATAAAGTTTGAAATCCTTCACCATGTTCTTTATTTTTATATTCAAATAAAATTCAAATATCACACGTATTTGTTGTTCTCGGTTGTTACCTTCGTTGTCTCGGAGCACTTTGGTCGGTAATACCTGCATGACTGATTGTCGGTGATGATCGCATTACATGCTCGCTTTGAATGTCAACGTGACTAGCGCATCAAGTTTCTAATCTTCAAGGTTGGTTAAAGCAGTGTTTAAGCGAGGTTTACAGATAATTTGTCCCCAATCCATGGCCTTACTGGCTCCTAGTGATATCAGCAGAAATAGATGTAGTCTGAGCTTGCCAGTGCAGTATTGTCAGATTTGATGTTAGTGTATTAGAAGGGCAAGGCACAAAAGATGTTTGTAGGAATCTTCCATTTCTTTTTGTTTGGTGGAACTAGCCACTCTAAGGTTATCATCACAAAGATTTCAAAGAGTAAACTAAACAGCTGGTTGGAGATTGGAACTAATTGAATATTGTTTGAAATATACGACAAATATTAAATTATCGCTTCTAAACCGTCAAAACATGAGTTCATTTCACTTTCGCTAAGTCGATGTTACTACCTAAGTGCTAATTAAATACTTTTTGTAACATCTGCAGTAGTGCTTTCAATTTTATCTATTATGTTTGATCGCTAACATTCAGGTAGGAAATGTCGGATTGATTAAATGTAGTCATATTTTCTTATAGTGAATATCAAGAAAAACACGGAAATAATAAAACTGCGTCTAACAGATGCGAAATTCAATCTGAAATTACTAGTGAAAGTGTTCATAACTTCACAGTTGAAGCCACAACACAAACCACAAATCTGTAGTGTCTTAGCGAAGAAACTTTACATTAAACAACGAGATTATACTTAATTTAATTATAGTTAAAAGTTACATAATCGTGAAATGTAAACAAATTAGAGTTGCTTAACTGCTTACTTGGTATCTAACAAATCATTCTTATGCACATAATATAACATTTAAATCTACAGTAAAAATAATTTTAACTTTTAATGACTTCTATACAAAATTCACATTCTTTTTAATCTACATGTATAATAAATAGTCAGTTCTAACAAAATCTTTACCTATTTGGACAATCACACCACCTCAAATGTACACAAGTGGTGTTTATTATAAAACCTGTTAAAATTTCTCTCATCTTATATTTCGGTCGGTCGCACTCCCAATTTGAGAGACCGTTCTACTGACACACTGTATGTAATGAAACGATTATGAATAAATTTTAATTACCAATCATTCGTGATTATAATCTACATTTCCTTTTATCGTTAACCTGTTGTTATTTTTTTTACTAACGGTATCAAGGCCAGAGGCGTCGACCGCAACTGCACGGTTTGAGTTACTTGTCATGTCATGGCAAATTCGAGCTTCGTTATTTTCGTATAGATTTTTTTTTATAATTAACTTGCATATACTCGATAGAGTTACAACTTAAATGTACTTCGTATTATAAGTACTTTCTATAATTTGAAGATCTCCAGTTAGGTTTCAAATAAAATACATACTCGTATAACATCATTGACACGAATCATTCCGTTACCTGCAACAAACAAAGTGAATTTATTAATATTTTTATTAGTTAATTACTAATAGATAATCCACATAACACTAGACTCCAGTTACCTACATTCAGTGCACTTCCTGAAATATGAAACTGTTTTACTCGTTATAATATGCATTATGTTATTATATGTGTATCTTTAACTTAAATAAAATGCACTAAAATATAATTATTATCGTTACAGAAATCAAGTCAGACAGCGCAAGCGCGCGTTACATCATGGGCCAAGAACAGTCGTACGCGCACTCTAGCGCTGCGCAGGTGAGACGGTACAAGGACAACTACGACGAGCCCCTGCACTACCGGAGCTCGCCCGTCGACTACCGCGCCAGTGACTACGACAACGAATACAAGCGTCACAAGGCGAGGCGGAGCGCAGACAGCTTCAAAAGTGACAACTCTTCAACAGAAAGCAGTGGCTACCGGAGCGGCTCCAGCGCATGTGAATACCGCTCCGATAGATCTTCTAAGAGCGAATACTACTGCACGTCCTTATACAAGAACGAGCACTACAGAGACGTCAACAAAGAACTATATAAACCCGTCAAACTCCACAAAGAGAAACGATACAATACTCTGGAACTTTTCGAAACCGACAAAGACGAGCTGAAGAGCGCAAGACTCAAAAGCTATCTTAGCGAAACAGAAAAGGCGAAAACCACGCCCACAAAAAAACCAGGCATTAGAAATTACACGCCTAAAATTCTCTCAGAAGAGGAACAAAGAAAAAAAAGTCAGCATTGGATCTAAGAGAGCTAAGACTAGTAGGCTAAGTTGTAAATATTAGTATAGCAGTAGATGAGTTGTAAGGGCAGCCATGGAGGCGGCAGGAGCGCTGGCCAGCTTGGCACCGTCGCCCATCACTGTATTGGGTCTGATACCACTCCTGGCACTCGGGATCACGTACTTCAGATACCAACAATTCGACCCGGAGTCTTATATTACGGAAGTCAATTCTGTGAGTATTTTTATTTACATTATATTTCGTTCCTAACAGGATAAGTATTTCTATGTTTTAATGGCCTTAATTATGTTTCTTAGAAGTAAATCAATCAATCGAGCACTTAATTTTATGGTCAATCAGTTTTCTATAATATTTTACCATTGTCGTATTTGTACGTCTGGACAGTATACTAAAGCAAATGGTTGAATGAAATATTAATCAATTGATATTTTATTATTTCAGGTGATGCCGATTTACGACTTTGTGATAGTCGGTGGCGGTTCTGCCGGCGCAGTGGTTGCGTCGCGGCTCTCCGAGATCGGCAACTGGACAGTGCTGCTACTGGAGGCCGGTCAAGACGAAACAGAGATCTCTGACATCCCCGCGCTGGCGGGCTACACACAGCTCTCCGAAATGGACTGGCAGTTTCAAACCACGCCCTCCAACAACCGGTCCTACTGCCTTGCGATGAACGGCGACCGTTGCAACTGGCCCAGAGGCAAGGTACTCGGCGGCTGCAGCGTTCTCAACGCTATGGTGTATGTGAGAGGCAACCGTAATGACTACGATCTCTGGGAAGCACTCGGTAACCCTGGCTGGTCGTACGATCAAGTGTTACCATATTTCCTCAAATCAGAAGACAATCGCAACCCGTACTTAGTGAACACGCCCTTCCACGCCGCCGGTGGATACCTCACGGTCCAAGAGGCACCGTGGCGAACGCCATTATCGGTTACGTTCTTGAGAGGTGGAATGGAACTTGGTTATGAAAACCGCGACATAAACGGAGCGAAACAAACGGGCTTTATGTTAACCCAAGCGACGATGCGGCGCGGTAGCCGCTGCAGCACGGCCAAGGCCTTCCTAAGACCTGTCAGACAGAGAAGCAATTTGCATGTTGCTCTAGGAGCCCAAGTCACTAGGATTCTTATCAATCCTGTTAAAAAACAGGCTTACGGTGTAGAGTTCTATAGAAATGGACAAAGGTACAAAGTAAGGATCAAACGGGAAGTGATCATGTCTGCTGGAGCACTGGCAACTCCTAAAATAATGATGTTAAGTGGTATAGGACCAGCAGACCATCTTAGAGAACATGAGATTCCTTTGATAGCAAACCTTAAGGTTGGTCATAATTTGCAGGATCACGTTGGCCTTGGTGGTTTAACTTTCGTAGTCAACAAACCTATAACGTTCAAGAAAGATCGTTTCCAAACATTCAACGTTGCTATGAATTATATTTTGTATGAAAAGGGTCCAATGACGACGCAAGGTGTAGAAGGATTAGCTTTTGTCAATACAAAATATGCACCTCCTTCCGGCCAGTGGCCTGACATACAATTTCATTTTGCTCCTAGTTCAGTGAATTCTGATGGTGGAGAACAAATTAGAAAAATATTGAACCTTCGTGACAGAGTGTACAACACCGTTTATAAACCTATAGAAGACGCTGAGACTTGGACGATTCTCCCATTATTGTTAAGACCGAAAAGCTCTGGTTGGATTAAACTGAAAAGTCGTAATCCCTTCCATCCTCCGTCTATTGAGCCTAATTACTTCGCATACAAGGAAGATATTAAAGTTCTGACAGAAGGTATAAAGATAGCAATGGCCTTGTCGAACACGACTGCTTTCCAGAGGTATGGTTCGAGGCCGCACAATATACCTATGCCTGGGTGTCAACACCATGTCCTGTTTAGCGACGAATATTGGGAATGTAGTTTGAAGCATTTCACATTCACAATATACCATCCTACTGGAACATGTAAAATGGGTCCAAAACAAGATATAGATGCCGTTGTGGACCCCAGGTTGCGAGTCCATGGCGTGGCAAACTTGAGAGTTGTCGACGCGAGTATTATGCCCACGATCATAAGTGGGAATCCCAATGCACCCGTCATAATGATCGCTGAAAAAGCATCAGATATGATAAAAGAGGACTGGCTTGTGTTATGACAGTGTTAAGTTATTTATAGTGAATGAATACTCAGTCATGAACAAAAATGTTATATTTAATACTCAATAAGTAAAATATTATTTTATGGAAATTGTTAGTAGGACTGTAAATATATAAAGTAAGGCATGTAGTGTTCGTAATGATTTTACTTTCCGAGTCTATAGACTAATGTATTGTAATATACCTAAGGTACATATCGTCGGTAAAAAGGTACCTACAATATAAAATAAAGTATATTTTGCTGTTTTATTTATAATCTATATATAGGAATATGCTTGTTATATCAATACACATAATTATATCGTGGTTTTAAAAACTTCCCGGTTTCTGGCAATAAGCTCGCCCGCTATTGGCGGGGACCTAAACATATTAGCGAATTGAGGGTTTACATTTGTACACTTCTGCCTATCCCTTCAGGGAATACTGGCCTGATGGTATACGTAAGCAAGTTAAATCCATTTCTGTAAGGGTAGAATTAAACCAATTCGATGAAATCAAAGAAATAATAAAAGCTTTAAAAAAATAGTGCTGAATATAATCAAGTCACAGAAAGTTCAGAAAAGAAAGAAAAATTCAGTTTACTGCCGCCATCTAGTGTCAACTAGCAGAAATAGCCCTCCTTTGCGTCGCACAATCAGGTAAAAAGCGCCATCTATTGTCGAGTAGTCATATCACGTAAAATACTGTGTACCTACGTAAATCTAAATAATGCCACTAGATGGAGTAAAACCAATAAATAAAATACACAATAACTTGATATGCATGCGACGCCTATAAAAATATGATCAAACAACAAATATAATTGAAATTCAAGGGGAAATAATTTGACCAGGCTAATAAAAAAATTTAATTCAACAATAAATTAATCATAGGCTAGATAGAATCCGCTAGATGATGTAGCTATAGATATTTACAATTTATTTGTTTTCTCAATCAACGTCGAAATGAAGAATTGAAGAAAAGGACATGCTGCGCCGACCCCAAATAGATTGGGACATGGGCAGGGAGAAGAAGATCAATCAACGTCGCATTCCATAAAATACCTGAATAGCCTGAGCCTGCAAATCATCTGGTGGATAGAAAAAAAACAAAAGAAAATTACATAGATTAATCAGTAAGTAATTTAAAAGACAGGAGATAATGATAAAATATCAAAGCATTATGTTCAATTATCCTAATTTACAAGCTAAAATAAATAAATAATTAATTTAATACAACACTAGCTCTGGTTTCCTAACTGATACCGTGCCTCGGATTATAATTGAAGAATTCCACGTAAGTGGGGAGTAAGAGGGGGTTTTGGGAAATTCCCAACAGATAGATAAAATCAACAAGCACTCGTTCAACCGTAATCAGTAATTACGATAGTTATGTGTGGACTAGTGGTCATACATGATATTACGCGTGCTATGTAACAGGCTGGTTCTAGCGGCAGCTGGTAGTTGCACAACGATTCAATCAACTCGATTAAGTGTGAATATAAAACCGTTTTGATTTACGACCACAAGCGCCACCTGACGCACTTCAGTGGAAGCTGACGATGACGTAGGGAGCTCCAGCTCTAATGAGGTAATATGGAAACTAGCTACATATCTAGCTAGACATAGATCCATAAATGTAAGAAAAGGGCAAAGCTCAACATAATGATGACTTGGTAAACAAATAAAACGAAACGAAAATATTATGTCGTATACCTCCTTGAAACTATAAAAGACTAGCTTCTGCCCGCGACTTCGTCTGCGTGGACTTCAGATAAAAAGTAGCCCATGTGTTATTACAGACTATAATCTATCTCTGTGCCAAATTTCATCCAGATCCGTTCAGCCGTTCTGGCGTGAAATAGCAACAAACATCCATCCATCCATCCATCCTCACAAACTTTCGTATTTATAATATTAGCAGGATAAGGATATCTTCAGAAAATAATACATCTGAAGACTGAACTGGCAGAAAAGGCGAATACTAATACACACTTTTGCCAACAATACATATTATGGTGATATACCCTGTACCTATCTTTGGGGGCTACCGTTATCATGATGCAATCTTCCTGAACACCTGATACATTTTTATATGCCACAATCCAAGAAAAGGCAAGCCCTAGCGTACGCTAGTGAACCCTAGCTAATCCTAGCGTTATTTTAACAACAAGCAATGGCCACTTTTAGTGAATCTTAAAAAGATTCATCATTCATGAAAATCATTTTTGCCCCATGCCACATTTTTATTCTCTAAATCAATTTATATTTAGAATCCGTAGTAATTCCATAGAAAGTGTCTAGCTGGCTGGATTTTATTATAATTGACATTGACTTTTTAGAGCCCTTTTCGCGTTCGCGGTGAATTAAAATAGGGGGAAGTGGTTACTTTGTTCCCCATTAGCCTAGTGCGTTCGTTGAATGCATATTGCTTATAGAATTAACACCTCTAGCCGCAAGCGGTTACATCACTGTCTAACGTCTGCACCGCGTATATAAAAATTTACATCTGCATACACGACGTAACGGGCGTATGCAAAGCTTTGGTAACCACATTATTTGAAAGGTAAATAGATAATTATTTCACAACCAAGTACATTTGACTTCCTTCTTGTGCTACAAAAGCTTGATGTTATTATAGAAAACTGTTCTTTTTTTCTATTATTTTCTGTGGTTCTACTTAGCACTAACGGATTAAACAGTTGGGTCAAGTACAACAGTCACCAAATGGCGGATCACGGTCCGATTTTTCCGTACCATAAGTAAACAGGTAGGCCCACTTGCACCAACTTCTTAAATGTGTTTAAATTGTATTTAAACACGAAATTTCTATGAAAAATTGAGTTTAAATACAATTTAAACATATTTAAGAAGTTGGTGCAAGTGGCCCTTATAATTTAAAATTAAGTACACTTATAAATCTAAAAATATTGTAATAAATATTACTGATCAGATATTAGTTATCGTCTACTAAACTGACGGCGACAATCATTTATTTATTTAATTAAGGATAATCATAATACTTTTTAAAACGAACTCGAAATAAAATGGACGACATAATCATTGTCCACAGGAGTTCCATATACAACGTGTACGTGTGACCCATAAAGACGAAGATTTCGACGCATTCACAATAAAAAAATGTGCAAATAGGTTTCAGTTTTCCAAAACTCGAGCCACTGATGATAGATCGGGGGCCCAATGTCTCAGATAATGTAATCATCTTTTCGGGAAAAAAAACCACTGTAATCGATTCAGTAGTCGATTTCAAACAAACTACTTTCAGGTCTTGCACTTATTATGTCACGGGTTGTATAGGTGAACACTGACGGGTTTTTGGGACATTCTCACTCGGGTGTCCCGTTAAAATTTCCCAAAAACCCGAAGTTCCTGAAGACTGCTACAAACATTGAATCTTTAAATCGAATGAATAACTTTTTCAGACGATGAAGAACTAAATTGAAAAATAAAACCGGATGAAGCATAAATTAAATGGAAAAACGAAGGTATTCTGAAAATGTATAGTCAAGTAAGAAGATACGGAGGATCGTATGTGACCTCGTATATCATAATAGCAACATTTTGAGGTCAGAAGTCTTGTGATCTTAACGACGACAAAAGATATTGTAGGTTTAGTCAAAGTATCACAATGAAGGGATCATTGTGATACTTTGACTACATGATTATCAATGCATTACCTGTCCCGCTCCCACTTAGTAGGCACAGTACAGAATTACAAAGTTCAAACGGCGTCTGGGAACACTCCAGCCTTGCAAATGTTCTCCAATATCATTCACATATCCAATATCAATGATACGCTCATGATATCAAACTTATCACGAAAATTCACGGAACCATTGAACGGACGAGACCTACTTGTATGGCATGGCTTGTCTTAGCAGAAATCTTGGTTGATTGACTGAGCAAGGTTCAGAAATTCGTAAAATTATTTATTAGCAGTGATAGGTTAGGTAAGGATAATCCTTTCTACACACTATTTTATTTTAATAATATCGGCTTGCAGTAACTCTACAATTTAGGTACTTGTTTTGCTACGTTGCTCTCGTAAATATTTATTGTAGGCTGAGTATTGGGTCACTAAAGATACCAGTTTATTTTTATTCTCCAGCTACAATTGTGGGTACTCATCCTATCGCTTCGCTTGGCACTGCGGCCGCGACGAACAATGCGCCCGCGCTCACGTACGCCAGTTTATGTAACGATATCTGTAGGCTTCCATTTATTACCCAGCGCACATCAACCGCACTAACTATGTAGGTTACAAACCCAAATTTAAACAAAAGTTCTCTAAAAATCAACCAAACAACACACAACGAACAAATACAAGGATGATGAATAAGTTATAATATAACCATTTATCATCAAAAACTAGGTGAACATAGTTATGCAAGAGTATGTACTAATCTCGACCGCAAAATCGAGGTGAACTCTAGATTAATTTAAACAAATGATAATTATTTCTGCAAATATTTTTTGTCGGTCTATGTCCATATTACAAACAGCTAAATAACCCGACGCAGTTTTAAAATAAGAGGATGCTCAAAGCATACCTACCTATAACAATATTTACAGTATTACCTCAGGTACAATAAATAAATCTTCTAGTGTTTTTTTTTTTATGTGATAGCAGGCAAAAGAGCATACGGATCGCCTGATGGTAAGCGATCACCGCCGCCCATGGACACCTGCAACACCAGAGGAGTCACAAGTGCGCTGCCGGCCTTTTAGTGTCGTCTGATTATGTTGAAAAATAGAGTCCACCCACGGCACCTACTATAGTAGATATATGTGATCTAAACTGGGTAAATTATTTTCCTTTCCAAGATTTATGCTATACGCTACACTACTCCAGTAATCTGTTCGTGTGAAAACGGCTTAAAATAACCGATTTACTTCGTTCACTTAAGTTTTTTAATTATTCTAATTAAAAACTCTATTACAAAATTACCGGTTAGAATTCACATTTGCTTGAAATTCAGGAAAATCAGGTTGATATAAGCTGATTACGGCAATTAATTATGAATACGAGAATGGTATCCGAATATATAATTCCATCACCAATCGTGATGGAAATATCATTGAAGGAACATAACATAACGTAATATACCATCACGCCTGTTTTCCCCGAAGGGTTAGACAGAGGCGTTCGCCGGTATGTTTAAGTCCCATGTAATAGGGGGCGAGCCTATTGCCAATAACCGGGCACAAATACCAAACTCCGAGCTGTTACTGGAAATTTCATAGAAAAACCCAATAACACTTTGCTCGACCTGGGAATCGAGCATAGCAGTCGCGCTGAGGACCACTAGGCTAATGAGGCAGGAAAAAGGAAGAAGGTTAAATATTAGAGTTAATTCGTCTACAAACGAAAGACGATTTAACAAGGCTACTGAAATTATCGATGAGAAGCGAATTAGGCATTTATTTCCATTACGTTTTGACGACACGTTTGGCGTAGCGGTTGAGCGATCGGCTTCTGCGACACGTGTTGTGGGTTCGATCCCCACACGGAGCAAATATTTGTATGATCTACAGGTAGTTGTTCCGGGTCTGGGCGTTTGTGTATGTGAGAATTTGTGTTTGTAAACGCACCCACGATACAGGAGAAAATCCTAGTGGGGCAAAGTTTTTTAAAAAAAAAACCAACTTGTTATACACCTGCATCCAAAAATAACCAGCCAAGTTTTACTGTTGTATTTTTTTATTGTAATTAGATGACAAGAAACTATACGGGCAGCTTGTTAGTAAGCGGTAATGATAACCTCAAATGCTGCCTCCTAAGGTCAAGACCCAGATCTGGTAACCTCAGAATTAACTTAAAGTTCAAGTAAAACCAGTGTAAATAACATTATTCCATCTATACTAGTTATTGCATTCATTTAACCTCCATACTTGACAATCAACTGAAACGCATCATATGTTTTGTTATCACTCACACGTGACTGTAATTTATGGACTTTTTAGACGTTGGGTTAGTCTATATTCATCCTTAGTATGGAATCTATCTGCTTGCCACATTTTATCGTAATACCAGCAATGGTTTAGGAGTGAGGTAGGTAATAGATAAACAGGTTACTTTCGCATTTTTAATATGAATATGGATGGAAGAACATTTTTATGAAGAGGATCAGTAGTATTCCTTATTGAACCAATAGGCATAACAAGATGAAAATATGACGAACCCATTCTCCTAGTTAACGACTATGAAGTCGGCTTCAATCAACTTGCAGGTAGGTTGCACATAGGTAGTTTGTGGTAGAAACGCATGCTAAAGATGCATGAAGAATGAAAGATGAAAAGGAAAGAATGAAAGGTATAAGGCAGCATTTGCTGTACGTGTACCTGACGATCGTATAATGGAAATGACTTTATGTGTAAAAATACAAAAAAAATATTGCAAAATTGACAAGATTCAAAGAACAACTAGCCTAAAACTTCTAACCCCAAAATATGCATACATATTCATGTTTATTATGATTTAATGTGAAGTAAAGGTGTTCACATTCTCCAGCGGTCACTTCCGTGCGCTGTATATTGCGAAGGATCGTGTTACTTAGAGTTTTGTGTTACTTGACGTAATAGTATAAAAGTAGGAGTCGTTTATCGAATTATCTCATTAGTCTAGTGGTCCTATGCGCGACTGCTCCGCTAGAGGTCCTGTGATTGATTCCCAGGTTGAGAACTCTTATTGGATTTTTCTATAAAATTAAAATTTACAGTTTGGATTTGTGCTCGGTCAATAGCAATATGCTATTGCTAAAGTTTGTGAGGATGTATGGATGTTTGTTACTCTTTCACGTCAGAACGGCTGAACGGATCTCAGATAAAAATTGGCACAGAGAATGGTAGATGAATAACACATTGGTGACTTTTTATCAGGACCATCGACCATATGATCGATGGGTCGGACCCAATTCTGAAGTCTACGTAAACAAAGTCGTGGGCTAGTTAAGCAGAAGTGTCCAAGAGTCCGTAAAGTCGATATTAAATAATATCCGTAGAATGGTTTTATTTCAGTATCTTTATTTCTAATACCTAATTAAAGATGACATGGACATACTTATAACTACTATGTATAAGCTTAGATTCATCTCTGAATTTTAAGCTAAAGAAGGTCATTTACCTGAGAGATAAAAATGTTGCAAAAGTTATGCAAGTGCTAAATATTTACATAAAATACACAACAATTGGTCGTTTATAGCGTAATATAACACGAGTACAATACAAAACAGTTTAAGAGCACGGAACGCCTGTGAAAGCTTTTCACACTCACATTGTGGGCCCGAGCGGTGACGTAACCGGCCTCATTACCTACAACTTTCGATTTCTGGATGAAGATTGCTTCCTTAGTTACTAGTGATAATCCAATAAAAAGAAAATTCTTACCTTCATGGCTACATGTCAAACGCGCTACTGGCTCCGCTGCGAGTTTAGGCGGGAAAATAAAGTGCACGTTGCCGGTTTAATATTATTTTCCATAACTTGAGTTTGTCCGAAGTTTATTGTATAATTATGGTGGTTAATTAACCATAAGTATTCGTGAACGTCTGCGAGTGTAGGCAAATGATATAAAATTTAAAATAACTTTTTGTGTTTACTCCTAAAGTCCACCGAAGTTTTAATAAAGTTTCCACCGTTTTAATGGGGCAACTCAACAAATTAATACTGCACTGCACACTGACGAACACAGAAAATATGATGTCATAATATATTCTCATAATAGAGACTATTATTACTTAATTACTCCAAGTACTTGACACTGAGAAATACATGAAAAGAGTAAGAGAGAGAGTAATTTCATGCTAAAGATCCCATAATCATTGTCTATATTAAATGGGTCCCATAAACAGGAGAGTATTTTGCGATTTTTAATCGTACCGAGCCCGTAACAGACTATGGCGTAAGCGCAACATAACTTTCGCTTTCTGGATGAAATCGAGACCGCTTCCTTACCGAATGATAGCCTTGTGGAAAGATGACATAACTCCTTATTGGTACACTGGAAATAATTTATGACTTAGATGTCTTATTGGAAGTCAATTGCTTTATTACAAACACTAATTATGTTAATAATGAACTTGGAAGAAATTATATTTATTTTATAGTATAATTGAAACGCTGGTTATTAAATTATTAATCATTTGTAGGTCAAATACAATATAAGTAATTAGAATTAGAAGATTATAGAGTAACTGACTCAATTTCTGGAAAAGTAAACATCTAAAAAAGCTATTGCGTTTTGCTGCCTTGGTACTAATATAGCATATATTATACATTTCAGGCAAGAAGGATTTCGAGCAAAATAAAGATCGATATCGATCTATTTCGTAAACGATGTGCGGAATTAGGTCGATCGGTGCCTGCGCATCATTTTGCAATGGTTACGTGTGTATTTTCGTCACTTGCGCCTGACCGGTGTCATCGCCATTCTGACACACCGCACCTCACGTCAGCATTGTCTTTAAAGTTATTCCACACGTTGCCACATCTAGCAACTAGTTATGCTTAGACTTTTACCCCGAACTGAGTTCGAGTGGTTATCAACTTTACTTTCAATTAAGTGGCTGCTTTAATGACCTCTGACTCTATTGATATGAAAATTACCAAGATATTTATATAGCGTTTTGAAAATAGGTTTTGAGTTCATGACCTTTTGCTGAATAAAATTCTGTGAAAACAAAATCGTTAAAAGCATTCTTCGTTGCCCAAAGGGTTAGAAACGTGGATTAAATGAAAGTGGTATAAGGATCGTAGCAAATTGAAATGTAGAAGTAATCGCAACCATTGCGGTAACAATTAGAAGATGTGAAGGTACTTAGTATCTACCTTTTCAAGTGTAAGTAAATATACGTAGTTTGATATCATTGACGTTTGGCGTAGGTACGTAATGGCTGAGCAATCGGCTTCAACGGTACGTGTTGTGGGTTCGATCCCCGCACGGAACAAATATTTTTATGAGAAAAATCTTACATTTGGCCAGCAAATTAAATAAGTAATAGCATTTTGTCAACAATTAGAACGAACAAAGGATTAGATAAAAAAAATATGACCTACAGCCTACAGGTAGTTGTTACCGATCTGGATTAACATCCACACGTGTATTTGTTATTTATTTGTGTTTGAAAACGCACCCACGATACAGACGAAAATCCTAGTGTAGGGCAACGTTTAAAAAAATAAAACAGGTCAAAGAATTTATAATTTTCACGTGGGAGAGCCATGCTTCGGCACGAATGGGCCGGCTCGACCGGAGTGATACCACGGCCTCATAGAAAACCGGCGTGAAACAACGCTTGCGTTGTGTTTCGCCGAGTGAGTTTAGGTTACCGGAGGCCCAAACCCTTTTAAAGGCGGGCAGCGCACTTGCGACTCCTTTGGTGTTGCGGGTGTCCATGGGCAGCGGTTATCACTTACCATCAGGTGATCCATTTGCTCGTTTGCCCGTATCCCAAAAAAAAAAAGAAAGCTAGGTAATTTTTTTAAGAAAGGTATTTTTTAAGGTAAGGTATTTTTAAAGGTTTTTTTTAAGTAATGAAATCTACAAAATCTAAGTAGTTTAAATGAAAACTGACGGAACCAACTTCCTGAGGTTATAGAAAAACGGAAAATGATATCAATAAAGGCAAACAATATTACCTACACTAGTGAGTGAATCCCACGTCTCAATAACAAACAATGTCACAGTTGAGAATTACCAACAGTATACTGAATAGAAAATGCTGGAAACGGAAAAACTCATCACGCGAGAGGAATCCATCATGTTAATTACTTCCTCAGCACGAAAACTGGGGCCTACTACGAAAATCGAACGTCGAAGCTTCGGGTTGAACGAGACAAAGACGCGCAAGGTTACGATTTGACTACTGAAATTACATTTGGTGCTAGGGACAACCTAACCTAAGATGAAAAGAAAAATCACGAAAAGTAAGAAAACACAAAATCTGACCAAATCGCAATCACCGACTTCGGTTAGAATTTTTGATTTCGGCCTTAGACTTCCGAAACTGTTTTAAACATCGTTTTTTTTTTGTTTTTGTATGAGAAAAAGGTACACATGGCTCACCAGAGGTTCTCAAACATATTTTGTTTACCACTTGCTTTGAGTTTTTGTTTTCTGAAGCCCCCCGAATTTTTTGTTCACATTTTATACGCATAAGATACATTCTACCCACCTGAAAGCCTACAGCTCCCACAAGGGTGCATTATCGCGCATTGATCTAAGGCTTAGATCTTAGCTTAGAAGGGCCTAGAAGCCCAGAGGCCTAGGGCTTACCTTAGATCTTAAGCTAACAACTTGTTTGAAAGAGTGGCGATCACAATAGACCATTTTCGGTCGCAGTGACATTATAGCCGCGCAAACAATAAAAAAAAACATCGTAAATAAAACAATCGACCAGGGCCAAAATGAAGTTTACATAGTTATCCATATCCATAAATAAGTAATTTTGTAGTAGGTAACAGGTAACAGTTACACATTCGCATGATTACAATCATGGTAGATAGGTACTTCATTAAAATTAACGAATCTAAAATAGCTACAAAAATGTTTTGTTACAATACTAAATGAATTGGTGAACACTGAAGCGTTAACAACTAACGAACTCTACTTATCACTAATAATGTACCCGTAGCTATGTAGGTACGTGTAATCAAAATTAGAGCAATCAAGTTATCAATGTCACAGCATAACTCATTAGCCAACGTAATGATTACAGCAGACTGCTCGTTGAGTTTCACACAAAAAAACTAAGTACATAATATATCGAAAATATACCCCGGCGACCCACAACTCCACAAAAGCCACCTCGTAACACACATTACGAATTTTCTGAAGTCAGGGGAGCGCGTGGGGCGCGCCCCGGTCGGCGTGCGCGCAACGCCAGTCCACCACGCGGAGTCGCGTCGCGCAGCTGTCGCGAGCCAACCGGAACACGACCTACGCATTCCGTCAGTTCTATTTTTTTAACTAAAACCTCTTTCTCTGTCTCTTATGATTTTGACATTTCATAAAAAAAAATAAGCCATGAAATTCAAAAGCTGGCTTCGTGTCTGACGTCAGCGATCATATCGTTTCCACTTATTGTTCCTGTAATGTGGTGTAATAGAGCCTTATCTAACGTAGCGTAATACCACTGGTTAATGTTGTCTATGATTACATAGCAAAATACTCCTTTTTCATCCTTTGATTGACGTAAGAAGTTAAGCGTGTGTTGCGGCAGGTCACGTAATTTGAACGGTCCTGAAGTTTTTGTGCGGCGCGAGCGCCTGTAACTCGTGCTCGTAATAATTTAATGAAATTCTCGCCGCCTTGGTGTTAAAGTTAGTAAAAGCTAGGAACGCTAAGTTACATAATCGAATTCCATGTACTTGTGAAGCAGTGAACTTATTTCATAGCCTTATTGGAAATTTGTTATACTTTGTCGCTGAAAGCAATTTGAATAACGTGTCTAGTGCGACTGTTCACAGACTAAACTACCTTTTAGTGTTTGCTTGATCAAATGCAACTATTCAGTGACGTTTATTAAGCCTCTTACCTTTTAAAAACTGATTTAGATCTCCTTACTTGCTTTCTTTTGACAATTTGTGTGATCTAATGTTGGTTTGGCGTGACCTGTCAAATGTTCGTTCTTAACCTATTACGTCAAAACAACGGTAATAGCTTCTCCACAGTACATAATACCGGCTAATGATTGGGTGCAATTAGCCGTGTTTATTATTACATAACAACTATGCTTAATTCTTCTGACGCAAGCTTCTAGGTGGAATGTATTTAATTATATGACACAGCAACGGCTTTGACCTAAATAGTTTTGATTTTTAAGACCATAATTACTTACTCGAAAGCTGCAAATTAAGCTGAGCTAATTATTTAATGATAAGTTAACTAGTCTATCGGAAGTATAAACGTTGATTTGTTACACAATACGAACCAAAATCCTTAATAACGATAACCACATCGCGATTATTTCGAAATCAAAATCTGTTTTAGTCAAATTTAATGAAGAAATATTAAAACCAAGGGTTTATAGCTTACAGATTAGGTTTTAGATTCATATACTTGGAGTAACAGCTTTTCCAGGCTTCCTGGGAATTCTTCTATTTGCCGTTTACATTAATGGACAGGGGAGATATCGAGAAGTCAATTAATTCGCTACAATATAACAGTTTTTCTTATATTGTCACTTTTTCTAATTATAGGTTCTTCACTCAAGGTCACCCAAGGTTAATGTGCATCGACAGTGCGTGAGAACGATTACTGCAATACTAATAACAAAAGGTATTACTTTCGACTCGCACTCGAGATCGTTCGCCTGCATCGGGTACAGTGCCAGTGAGTGCTGATCAGTGATCAGTGAAGAGTGTTGATGTGCCACGTGACTGTGAACTTACTTCTTACTTCCAGAACTTTTATCCTATTCACTTGTTTGGATGAAAATCGAGAGCAATGACGGTGAGTGTATTATATTTTTTTTGTTTTTATAATAACACCGCATTAATAATAACAGAGTTAATCTAAATAATCTTTCGATGTTGAAAAAGGCGCATTATTAGTTAATTATTTATGTAAATCCTTATTTTTATAAAAACCCTGCAAATTCATACACTACAAATTCAAACTGAATAAAATCCTATAAAAAAAAACTGTTAAAGGAAATAACTCGAAAATCTTTTCAAAAAGAATACCTTTAAATAAAAAAAAAGTGTTACTTTGTATTTTCACCCCTGAATGTAAAAAGCCTAATGTTTATGAGTCAGGACAGTCTATTGTCTACCGTCTCGGAAGCGACGACATAGCATTACACCGAAAGTTCTGGAAAGCATGCTTAGATTTATGTTAGGTTTTAGGGCCCCAATAGACGATGAGCTTTTGTCCGTAAGAAACAACTATATAAGCACATGAGTGTATATTATGGCCTTTTGGGAATGTTCTTAGCTTCAGCGGACTCCCGCGGACTCAATCAATATAATCGGCTCTTATCAGCGCCCCGCGGAGTCTCTTATAATCATATTGAACGCTTACTTGTACAGGAAATGTATTGATAGCTTGTACCTTACCCTTCGAGTAATACAGGCTTCTTAAAGTCTAATTGGTTGCCCAAGGACATTTGCCCCTTTTGCCTTTTTGAATGATGCCACTTTGATTACGTAATCAAATCTTCAACATTTTGAGTTATGCTGTTCTATTTTCAGCATTGCAAAAATTATTACTTTCTTCTAAACACATAAATAATAAATTTCTTAATCGCGGAAAGAATGCAAGTGTTTTTACGTAAACAGTTTCACATTCTCACGATTTTGACGAGAAGTGCCTACGTAAATTGTTATCTACGACTGCACAAATTTATCTAAGCCGTGAACCGTGGCATTGCACAATTTTCTGATGTTATACCAAAGTAAATTTAAGTGTTATAACATAATAATAAATTGGTGTGTGCCAAGGCCGGTGAATAACTAAACCAAACATTGCAGTGTTATTGTGAAACCGAGTGTTTATTGCTTACTGACCAAGTGACCAACAGTGCTAAGTGACTGGTATGTTCCGAAATCTTACAATAATTCTAAAAGAAGCCTGACTCAATTCAATAAACTTCAATTTCAATTTCAATAAACCAATTTTTTATCTCAGAGACAAATTTATAATCTGCAATGGCCTATTCATATAAATAGGATGCACAGCTATTATAACAAACCAGATTTTATTATAAAATGTTTAACAACTGAATTTTTTTTTTAAAGCTTTCTGGCAATGTTGTTTGCACATTACTAGTATTCTTGTTAACCCCTCGTGCTAAGCTAAATGCTTGTGTTACGAGTGGGTTCACGTCGGTAGTGCAATGGGTGGGTTTCAAACCGGTAACCACATGATCGCAAGTCCGACGCCCTAGCCATTAGGCTACCGCCGCTCTATTACATTAGGCACTATTTTTCTTAATCTCATAAAAACTTTTGCCAAGGAAATGTCGACATAAACTTTGGTATTTAGATACTTTAGGCTTCACATAGTAAACCAACTGATTTGCTAATTCTCTTAAATCATTCGTTAATATTAAACGATCTATTACCTAAAACTTGCTGAGTCTTTTAAAAAATTACATCAGTAAATATTATATGTCGACAGACAAAACTGCATGTCCACATAATTTCATTTTCATTTATTTTTCATTTTCATTTATTGATTGCATTCCATAATGTACATTGTGTGTAATTTAACAGTTTAAGCTCAAATTGATTCACACGATAGCTTCCATCTAATTGACGACCAGAAAACATACATCTCATTAGCGAGTGTAAAAGTTCATAGACAAAACCGCTCATGTAATAGTTAAGAATGCACTGTCATCTTAGAGAATAATAAAACATATTCTGTAATGTTGCAATTATTATTGTTATGTGTTAACTGGTAGCTCGACGATTTGTTATCGTCTTTTGTATTCAACGGCATAACCGGTGACTGGTTGGATCAGTGTAAAACATATTCTAGAGAATAATTACATTATGTACATTATTCACTTTCAACGATCCCGGCATACCTCTTACATTTGATCGTTATGTTAGTTAACCTCCTAAGTTTTGATGCCATTTTCGAGAACGACTGCAATTTGCTTCCGAAATCGGCCCCTTTCAACTCTTTCATCCATACTCACCACGGATATCGTCACGCTGTTTCTCACTCTATTTATGAAAAAAAATGAGTTTAGGAACATCTTGAATAACAATAATGGATCTATAAACCTAGTCTTAAAAAATGTTTTCAAGTTTCATTAGTAAAATTATAGAAAAGATTACAACCTAATCTGAATCTGTCTTACTCTACTAAAAATCATAATAGTCAATATTAACTAATCAAATGTTACTGCTGATTTCGCCAGTTAATTTAAATGAAGATCTATTGATCCGCAACTAAATAAATAAACATGATAAAGTTAATTGAGATCTTTATTAAGTGCCTTTTACCCAAAGGCGCCAGGCCGCGGCGCCGGCGCAGGCGATCGTTTGATTATGCAAATACAAAATCTCATTGCATCACGCTACACAACATCTCGTAGCATTTTTCAATCAATTTATTTGGATGATAAATACGTCATCAATTACGATGCTGTCATATTGATGATGAAGTTATACCGAAAGCGGATCCGTCTAAAAATAAAAAAACCGGAAAATCCCATCCAATGTCCAATGTCAAAATTTTATTAGTGACTACGACTATGTAGGGCAGAAGATAGGAGAACCGACTCCTACTTACACGTTGAAAAAGTGTCCAGCTATATGTAGTTTCGCTTGTATAGGCAAAAGTTATGTTACGTAATATATGGTTTGCGTGGTACCAAATAAATTATCACCTAACTATTTTTCCTAAAATGCGCTATAACGGTCCGGAAGTTCTCCTGTCCTTGTTTATTTTGCTACTCTATTGTAATAACTTCTGGTGCTTTCTTTTAGATTTTACCCTGTGGCTACTGTAGCGCCACCCTAATTTAACGCATTTTAACGTACACTATTCAAGAGTCGGTTCTCCGTTCTTTTACACTCTATATTAGTGACAGAAATTCTGAACCTATCTTAATTTTTTTACGGGATAAGGATCACCTGTTGGTAAGCAATTACCGCTGCCCATGGACACCCGCTACACCAGAGGAGTCGCATGCGTTGCCCGCCTTTTAAAAGGGTTTGGGCCTCCAATTGAGTTCGTCCACAGATTAGAGTTCTGTCAAAACATCACGTTTTAGATAAAAACATTTATGTATCGGTTGCATTATCAGTTAAGTACTTAACAGTTAAATCACTCACGCACCGGTAACCGCAGACATAACTCATAGTGGATTTTTTATAAGGAAGAGCCTGCAGTACTGCGTAAGGTTTCTTGTTATCGTATTGAATATCATTAACGCACATTATCTAACACTAATCATTTAAGAAATTAGAAAGGGCAATTGGAATTGTTCGTGTATTATGAGTAATACGAGCTTTTGATCAATAGGTTATTAATACCACAAAACTATCGTTAACGTTCTTTACAAATCAGTACCAAAGAACACATTGCCGATGTCAAACACCGCCGTTCCAGAAAGTCAGCAGTTTGTGAACATACCCTAGACAAGACCCAGCACTACATCAGATTTGATAAACCACAAGTCCTCGCAAAAGAAAACCGATTCCTACCCAGGATGATTCGTGAGGCTATTGAAATCAAAAAACACCCAAATTTCAATAGAGAAGATGGTTGGGTCTTACCAGCTGCTTGGAATCCCATTATAGAATCTATAAAATCTAAATCCAAGTCCAAAACTGCAAGACCAAAGGATACGGTGAGCTCGTTCTGCGTGAATCGGATCGCTAATAATTAACAAAAATGTAAGGTAGCTGTTAGTAATTTTAACATCAAGACGTCCAACACCTCAGTCTGCCCGTGACCATGGATGCTGTAAAGGATCCGAAACGTCGGGAACAAAATAATATCAATATACCGCGATAAAATCCGTAAAAAGTAGTTTCATTTCAATGTCTAATATTCGCGTAAGTGTCAGAAATCAGTATAATATAGGTATTATTTAAAATCTACGATCACTGATGGGCATGGTCCCTAAACATCTATAGGCTATTGGTCGCAAATGTGTAAAACTGCAGTCGCAATGCTATTGCTAACATCATCTTACTAAAAGAGGTAAACTGCACCGTTAACCGAGTGGTCCTGAGCTCAACTACTATGCTAGAGGTCCGAGGAAATTGTTATTGTGTTTCTCTTTGAAATTCTCAGTAGCAGCTCAGAATTCCGGATGTCCGTGCAATAAGCTCGCCCTAAAAGGTCGCTATGGTATGTTTAGGTTCCATGTAATCGATACATGGGACCTATATAATATCCAGTGATCTGTAGATGTACATTAGGGCCCTGTGCCTATCTTTTCTGGGAATATATGTATGTAAAACAGGTCCTCAACTTTTCCGATGAGAGAGTTAAATTTGTGTACCTACAACAAAATCTTCGGTCAGAATCTCTATCGCACCATATGAGAAGACTGAAAAGCTTATCAATTTTGTGAGCAGACGGATCACCTGATGGTAAGCGATAACCGCTGTCCATGGACACCCGCAACACCAGAGGAGTCACAAGTGCGTTGCCCACTTTTTAAAAGGGTTTGGGCCTCCGGTAAACTCACTCACTCGGCGAAACACAACGCAAGCGTTGTTTCAGGCCGGTTTTCTGTGAGGTCATGGTATCACTCCGGTCGAGCCGACCCATTCGTGCCGAAGCATGGCTCCCATGTGAAATATAAGTACCTATGACTAATGAGGTTGTACACAGTTACCTTAGTTGGACAAAAGTGCGTTCTCATACAGTTTGAGCGTAACAAGTGACAAATAACAAACACGACGTAACACATAATAGTTCACCCGGGAAGTGCGGCGCAGTAATGCGTTTGCGCAACTATAAAGCGGCATGTCCACTGCGTTCTACGTACCGCCATCAATTTGAGGTTTGTGCGGCACTTTATAAATTCTTACACCTCCTGTATATTTATGTAAATTCATTTTTATATCTTAAGTATTTCTTCCAGCCTTCATTTTTAATGTCCCTCTTTTTAAACTGAAGAATGTCATTGTTGGTATCTATAAAGTAGTGTTAACATTGTCAAAAAATGTTAAATAACGAAACTCATGTTACATTAGCATGGCGGTCTTAGAATTTGAAGGTGGATGCATTTTCTCAATAGAATAGTGTTTTTTTTTAATAAAACTTGGTGTTCAACAAACTATTACTATCTACGGCTTCTCATTCACTGATTATATACGGTTCTTTTTGTCACTCAAACAACGTGCCACAACATTTGGTGTTTTTACCGAGTTGCTATTGTAGTAGATACTTGATACCAATTACATAGCTACACAATATCTACACGTTCAAATTAATCGTAATAGCCAAATAGTATCTATTGCAAAAGTATTTTTAAAACGATTACCTACAGGTCATTAAGATCTTGGAGGTCGATAAAATACTGAATTTACACTTAAAATGTTTTAAAAATGTTAAGTAAAATTACACACTTATAAACAAAATGTACAAATCATGTAAATTTCGCGACATTAACGCTTTATAAACGTACATTTATGGTGTACAGAATATAATTGAGTGATGCAATAAGTTAAATCACTGGAAATTAAAAAGATACGCGTGCGGAAGAAATATACTGACGTAAATAATGTTCATTCCTTCCCTAAAACAACTTTATAATTTTAGCATGTAAGATAGTTAAGTGGCATCGTACGTCATCGACTAACTGCAAAGTAAGATAAGTCGGTTGAAAAGCAAAATAACTTGCTTTCAATAATTGTCACTGAAGTTACCTTTAAGACGCAAATTCAGAATGTGGAGCATATTTTGACCTGGCGGTTTGGACTCGCAGTAGCTTAGTGGCCATAGCGTCTGGTGTATCTATCTTACTACTAAAATAACTTTCCTTCACTAAAATAATGTACATTAACTTAGGAAGACTAACTTGGCAGAGTCAGTCTAAAATTCAATTGAGCACGGTCCATCCATCATACCAGCCAATATCCAGTGGCGGGCTAACGGTGGGGTGGAAGGGGCCCTATTCCCCGAGATCTGGAACGGGATCCGGGTCCTGGGTCCCCCGACTCTCGCGAAGACTCTCCTGTACCTATATCTTTCTCCAAAGTTAAATCTACCTCTATACCAAAAATTCATCAGTATTGGTTCAGCATTTTAAGCGTAAAAACGTAACAAACAGAGCAACTTTCGCAAACATATAATTTATCACTCCGGATGCTGTAACGGAAACGTAATTCAAGACGTTTAATAACCGCACAAAATCCATAAAAATGTATTAACCACAGCCTTCCCACAAATCTGCTTTTTGTAATATTACATTCTATAAAAACTACTCGTGATCTAACAAAAAGTGGTCACAGATTAAATATATTTAAATATTTTACCCTCTTCAATATCTGTCACAGATCATAGCGGCTTGTCATAAACCGTTGCTATGACGACCAGGCATGCAAATGGCGTCCTCGAACCGAAATAAGCCGTGGAAAGTGAATCCAATGGCTGATGATATAACTGACTCGTATCGTAATACTGAACCCACGCGCATGGCTAAGGTAGCATAGAACCTATTTCAGAGATTTTAGCAGATTTCCTAATGAGTAATTATTTATCAATCTATACTAATATATAAAGCTGAAGAGTTTGTTTGTTTGCTTGAACGCGCTAATCTCAGGAACTACTGGTCCGATTTGAAAAATTCTTTCAATGTTAGATAGCCCATTTATTGAGGAAGGCTATAGGCTATATATCATTATGCTACGCGGACGAAGTCGCGGGCAGAAGCTAGTCTACTTAGATAATTTAACAGAATAGCCAAATGAAATGCTACGTTATTTTATAAGTCTCCTGCTGTCACAGTCACTTTGTCTTATAGTTTTTTAATTGAGATACTCATAGACAACAGAAGCATGAAAGTTTGCAGTTCCTGCAGAGCAGTTTAAGTACAGTTGGCGCAAAATTACTTGCACCAAAATGGCGGATGCGCGGTAGTCGATTTTTAGTACATTTTGCACGCAAATGCACTGCGCAAACTTTCCCCCTCTCTGTTAGTATTGGGTCAAGTTATTTTACGCGAACTATACGCGTACGCCCTTCTCCCACAGGGGTAGGCAGAAACTATAGACCGCCACTTGTTACGATTCTAGCATACTTCTTGTATATTTGGCCATTAATAGCTGAGTCATATTAATCTGACATTTCATAACAATGATAGTACAGTGAATGTATTTAACCCAAATGTTACGTGATCTAAGTCAGGATCCTATTTCAACTAGTCTCACTTTTGACATTTAAATATATTTCAAACAGATATTTATTATCAACTTGACTAGTAGGTTACAAGCTGTAGTATGTCTAATGAAAGTGAAACCAATTTATCTGATGTACATGTCATATGCTTGGCTAGGTGTGTACCTACCTATATAAAATCACCAGGTACACATTGTGATAAAAATACCCTGTCCGGTCCGAATTTTATTTGGTGATGGAACTGGCATACACATATACATGTGTATGCCAGTTCCATCACCAAATAAAATTAGAATAATAAAATATTCATGAACGTACCTACCATGAAGTTTAAAATTCGTAAAGAAATTGCCGCAATCACCCCAAAATTGTGGGAGGAGAGAAAAAAGAGAAAATTTGTGGGAGAGCCATGCTTCGGCACGAATGGGCCGGCTCCACCGGAGTAATACCACGGCCTCACAGAAAACCGGCGTGAAACAACGCTTGCGTTGTGTTTCGCCGAGTGAATGAGGTTACCGGAGGCCCAAACCCTTTTAAAAGGCGGTCAAAGCACTTGTGACTCCTCTGGTGTTACGTTATGGGCGGCGGTTATCGCTTACCATCAGGTGATCCGTATGCTCGTATGCTCCATAAAAAAAAAATTACGCTGAAAACGAGCAGACGCCATAAAATAATACTATCATTTTTTTTAAATATTATGATAAAGCCATCGTAGACCTTAGTATGTTTGGCACCCATTTTTTATTCACTATTCATTACTATAGTTCTTGTATTAACGAAACGGCCAAGCCGCAAATGCTGACTCAGGTGTGAAGTTTGTGAAGTTAAGGGCTTGTAGAGTCATCGTGTGAAGAGTTATAACTTTGGCTCTACATGAGATCTGATAACTTTTTGACATTGTGAGCCCTATGGTCTCAAATTTTACATGAAAATGTTTTGGGTGAAATATGTCTTTGACAAACAATTTTAACATTTAGGTACACTTTGTTTCAGTTACAGAAGTTTCTAACATGACAGATGACTTGTCCTTGACAACAGAAGGCAAATAAAAAATTAACAATGCAAATAAGAATGTTGACATCTTTGAAATTAAAGACGTTGTGTTGACAAAGAGCAGTTTTTGTTGGGTAAACATTTACAACATATCAAAATTCTAACGAATTATGCAAACATAGCTACCATCGCGTAAACATATCGTCACGCCTGTATGGGAATTGGTAAAGGCGGAGGAGAAGTTAAGCAGAGATGTACTAATGTACACCCATGGTTCACCGGTATGTTTAGGCCCCAATAGAAGGCAGGAGTATCGTTCAAAATTGCAAATATAAATTCCTATGATGCTACTATGAAATGTCAATAAAAAAAACTATTTAAAATAAATGAAAACGTCAACTAACAAATAGATATGAAGGTATCAATGTAATGTTTTTAGACATTGACAGTGTCGTTGAAACCGTGTTACAGCATTGTTCTAGTTGAATGACTGCAGTGTGCGGAACACGAAGGTAACCCTCAAATAGTCAACGCTAGGTTAATGAGAACGCAATACGGCGCGGAATGGATATCTTGATAATTTCTGTTATTTAAATTACATAAATATAGGTATATTTAAGTATATTTTGAAGAACGTTATTTTTTAGTTAGCTTAAAAAAGAACAAATGAAAAAAAACACATTTTTTTAATATTTCCCCTAAATACTGCCCTTTCCCACACAGTCAAGGACCGAACCTATTACGTTACAAACTCTCTTTTCATTGTACATCATTATGTAGTTACTTTGTGTTTACAAATTGTGTGAAATAACAAAATAAGGCGTGTTTACGAAATTCAATAATTATAATGTAAAATCGAATTGATTAACCCATAACGAGGTTAATCGCGTTCTTGACCGTGCCAATGCGATAATTTTGAATATGGAATGGCGAAGTTGACCGCGAATCCTTACAAGGCAGCCAACATTGCGACAACATATAGTCGCCCGTTTGTTACATAAGGGTTGCAACACTAAGCGCAATGCTGCATCAACGCCGCTGTGGTCGACTAATCAATTTTTAAATTTTTATACTATAATAAGGAGAAGGTAGGAATCTCCTTTTATCAAAATTTATCTAAGATTCTCCAGATAGTTATGTAAATAAAATTATCAGTGTATTCCTGTTTATTAAAAAACACAATAATTATTATATCTACATTATAAGTTTTAACGATACTTCTAACTTGTGGATTGGTTATGGGACCATTTAACTAAAGTTACATAAAATTAAAAAAATCATGCATGCTCAATTCAAGGAACGTAAAACGAAGAAAAATCCCTATAAGGTAGTTTTACTTCTATGTCTAATATTCGCGAAAGGGTCAGGAACTAATAAGAAAAAATGTATTTAAATTTTGGCAAGCAAAAATGCGTTTAAATTTTGGCAGAATAAAACACCGTTGAACTTAATAGACGTTTTATGTTGTAACAATTCTCAAAGTGAATAGTAATTTATTCATAGCCACAAATTGACGATAAAATGGTTGAAATACGCGCTAACGTAATGTTAAAATATTAACTTAGCTTTTTTTATATGTCCACTTGTCCAGTTGTTTTAACTTGTAACTGTGCCTGAAATACAACATTGCCAAAGAAGTTTTTTTTTTAAAATCTTTCTAGCAATGTGGGTCGCACATTACTAGTATTCTTGTTAACCCCTCGTGCTAAGCTAAATGCTTGTGTTACGAGTGGGTTCACGTCGGTAGTGCAATGGGTGGGTTTCGAACCGGCAACCAAATGATCGCAAGTCCGACGCCTTAGCCATTAGGCTACCGCCGCTTGTATTTCGTAGTTATAGACAATATAATAATTTTATAAGGCCCGGAGTTGCCCACGGTTACTGTAGCCAGAATTCACTTACTGTCACGAACTTTCCTCTTAGTAATGCAGGTTTCATTTCAAAGCAGATGAACTGATCCCTAATAATATTATTCAAATTATTCATAAATGTCAACATTATTTTTTCTTGTTGCCACATTATTATTAAAATGAATAATGAATATTTTTTTACAGTATAATAATTATAATATATTAATAACCAAATCGGTTGGAAAAAAGCATGTAGACAACGAAAGAGGTAAATGGGTAACCGCCATTTATTTAACAGTGGGTGGGTGGGCAATAGAAGTATCGCAACCGTGCAATGTTGGCATGTTTCTAAGCGCGTAACGCATGCGTGTTATGTCATGGATTTATTGAATGTAAGTACTCGTATTACATACAAATAAAAACGCACATTTGTTTAGTAAACAAAGAAATAGGTTCAATCTTCTATAGGGTTTTTTTTATACAGATACTTGCGGAATTTTGACATTTTGTTGAAAACTCTAGTAAACTCTACGAAGTGAGTAGAGTAGAGTACCTACTCTAGCAGTCTTTGATTTAGTATACAATAAAAAAAAAATGTTCTTTATGGAAGACGTAGGGTTCTGGGTTATTTGACATTCAATTGTTCTATATTTAAATAATTGCCAAGAATTCAAATTCAAATGTTCGAACATTATCTTGGTCAGTTAGATGTTTTATTGTCTAAAAGGTACTAAAAATCGAATTCGCTTTCTATATTTTTATTTATTTACTTTTCGATACATAAAGAACAACGACACAGATTATATAAGAAGTTTAAAATCCGGAACAAAGTAAGAGGTACTTACCTATGCATAGTAAACAAATAATTATTCAATGCGACATTATCACAGCGTTCTAACCAGTGCGTAACTGTAATTGAATGTCAAATTATGTAGATACTCCTATTCAAATAGCATTAGCATGATTTATTTGGGAACCTTTACAATAAAACATAATCCATTCCATACAGTCATAAATACATACTAGCTTTTGCCCGCGGCTTCGATTACATGAAGTTGTAGTAGGAGTAAACATGGAAAAACCAACATTGATGATCTCTTCATTGTATGGGTCTGGTTACATCAGAGAAGTCAAGCTGTACCACGGGATCCGTTTAATTAATTGAGATAAGAAGTTCACTAATTTTTAAGTTGGAGCATATACTATCTAATCTATTCAGTAGTTTTTGTGCCAACCCGTAACAAACAGACAAGAATTTAAAAATCACATTTTTGGGTTTGGAGTCGTTTATATACTTAACCCAGTTGTATTTTTTTTAATATCTTCAATTTACAGACATAGCTTTCACAATTTTATCATAGTAGAGATAAGTACATAATATTAATCAAAAATAAGAAAAACTACATTACCGGCCAATATTAGGAGACTAAGTTAACAAAACACTACTTATAGGTTTTTAGATTAAGGGCCACTTGCACCAACTTCTTAAATGTATTTAAATTGTATTTAAACATAAATTTACTATGAAAAATTGTGTTTAAATGCAATTTAAACACGTTTAAAAAGTTGGTGCAAGAGTGCCTAAGAGTCCGGCGGAGTTTGAATTGTCCACGAAAACGTAATACCAAAATAAATTGTTATCCAAACAATATATTGTCAAATTGTGGTATTATTTGGATTTAGATTAGTCTAGATTCCTACGTTACCATTTTGTCTATAACTTCACTTCACTGCAAATAGTTTCAAACTTGGTAAAGTTATAAAAATTGCGTTCGCTTACTTTTATTTCCAGTGAAGTATTTTGGATGAAATGGTAGAGACTTGTATTAACGGTATCGGAATCCGAAATAACACACTGATTAAATTATGTTTGAAATACGACTTATTTTGTATTACCTTTGTATTGGAAATTCGATTTTCCGAACTAGTATCTGATTGGACTTCGAAATCTGACTTGCCGGCAATTTTTACGTCGGAGTCTGTCGTTGTACATAATCCGACATTTATTGGTGACAGGCAGTTTCCTCTCTTGGAACTGGCTGCAGTCCAACGCATCAACAAACCTTCGATGTTTTTTCCATGGATTAATTACCGTCAGGTTCATAAAGCTCGTTTGCCGATATAATAAAATATTGTAGAGTTTACTGAAGCATATAAAAATGACAAATTTAATAAAATTCAGAGGCGTCCACAGCAATTCCAAGTTTGGGTTAGTTCCTGGTTAATGGCAATAGGTTCGCTAACTAACTTTAGGGACCTAAAAACAGACTGCCGAATTGTGGATGGAAATCGGAAAATACAGTAGTGATGATATTCGGTCGGCAAACGCGCGAGTGATACTCTCGCTGTTGCAAGCGTCCCCAGGCTACGATAACCTCTTACTAGCTACGACCATATGGCCATATGCTGGTTTGCCGCCTTAGTGGCATGAAAAAAAATACTGTGCAAATGTAACTCTATACATATACAAGATCTATTCTGATTACACTGGTGGAAGCTCTTAAGAGGCCGTCCTAAAAATTCACTCGATCGAGTTTAGGTAAATTCTATGTTTGTGTGCGCTTTTCACGCACACATGGCTGCAGATCGAGCGTACGAGCCTATAAACAATGTTGATCCTTTCATTATTAAATTAATTTTCTAGTTTTATTCTCGTTAGTTTTTTTTTGTACTTTCAATTTTGTTTTTAATTTAGTATACTTATTTTTATACATACAATATTCAATAAACATCAAAACATAAAACTTTGAAGGCGGAAATTGGGGTTAAAAATTTTAATTTTTGTAGATACTGATTACTAATAAATACCTAGTGACGAGTTTAATGATTTATGGATTTTTACATTTTAAGGGTAGGAAACGGGGGTTGAAGCCTGAAGGTTAATGTACTTATTAGTATGGGTGAATAGTTTTTAAAGCTAGGTATTTGAAAATGAGATATGTAGCTACTCATCATAAAAAATGTGTTTCAGGGATTTTGAATTTTCAAACTTTTACTTTGGAGGGTTGATAGTTTTATCTTTTTCTAGGCACTTCAAAATCGTAATATTTTGTTAAATGTTTATCAAAACACATTTTGGTCACGACTGAAACCGCTCGGTTGTATGTACATCTGTGCTAATTGTGGTATGTAGTTTAACTTTGCTCCACTTCCTCGTGAAAAGTGTGAGATGAGATGTCTGAAGAACTGGTATTTGTTTTTCATAATTTACCATGCACGTAGAATGTGCCTAATGAAGGACCAACATAAGACATTAATTTTGTACTACAGAAGTAATCACGGCGATAACTACAATATTAATACCTTTTAATATATTAAAACCTTTGCTTATCAATAATTTATTGTAAGATGAGGTTGCTTTTGACTAATGAACATAGAGCTTTGTAATAGGTGCTATGATTGTATAATTTTGTTTGTAATGTATATCATGGCATATTTTCAATCTATATACTAATATATAAGCTGAAGAGTTTGTTTGTTTGTTTACTTGAACGCGCTAATCTCAGGAACTACTGGTTCGATTTGAAAAAATATTTCATTGTTCGATAGCCCATTTATTGAGAAAGGTTATAGGCTATATATCCTCATATATCTCCTATATCTCCTCTACGCGGACGAAGTCGCGGGCAGAAGCTAGTAAAATATAAAGCGTTATAATAGCTACTAAATTACCAAGCATTGCGCTGTCTAAATTTGAATGCTTGAATTGCCGGCAAAAACATAATACCATAATAAATCGTAATCCAATAAATTGTGTTTTACTTACGATATAACTTGGTATTACGTTTGTATTAGAAATTCGGTGGCCGACTCTTGAGAGCTGTAGGTATTATACTTAAGGTCGCAATCACACGCAGTCGCAGTCGTAAGTACCTCGAACATAACATACCATCACGCCTGTATTCCCTGAAGGGTTAGGCAGAGGCGTACACTAATGTACACCCACAGTTTGCCGATATGTTAAGGTCCCATGTAATAGGGGGCGAGCCTATTGCCATTATCCGGGCACAAATTTCAAATTCCGAGCTCCTACTGAGAATTTACTACGCCTGTTTTTATTAATAAATATTTTTTTTATGTATATTATGTTATGCCAATGTATAAAATAAAAATCTATCTACTTACTGATCTAATACTAAATAGGATATTTGCATTAGTAATTTTCCACTTGACTGTACCATGCGCACGAAGGCGGGTGCAACAACCTCTGCCCGGCCAAAAAGATTGGTACTGTACTGTACGTTTCTAAAGGAACTACATCCCAAGTACAATCAGGCTGTAGGATGTTCTTCAAAAAAGAAGTGACTTTTCAATAGATATTACTGACGTCACCTTTAAGACGTAAATTCAGAATGTGAATGCAAATTTAGACCTGGCAAGTGGGACTCGCGGCGGCTTAGTGATCATAGCATCTGATTTATCTAACCAGAAGACGCAGGTTCAAATTTTGATCGCAGTCGAGTTTTTCCATCACTAAAATAACTTTATAATAATATCTAGGAATGTGCAAAAAAAACACAAATAGTTAACAGTTCATATTTAACTTGAAAAAAATTAACCAAATTTTAATCTCTGGTTTCAAAATTAATAATTATGATTTTCGTAATCAGCCCCTGAGAATCCTTGAAATTGACACCCATATCAATTTATTTAGAAAAGCATTTTCGTAATCAGCCCCTGAAAATCCTTGACATTGACAGCTGTATCAATTTATTTAGAACAACAATGTCCGCTATCTTGGATTTAAAAATTAATGTCATTTTCGTAATCAGCCCCCAAAATTCTTTGAAATTGACACCCATATCAATTTATTTAGAAAAGCAATGTCCGCCATCTTGGATTTCAAAATTAATATAATTTTCGTAATCAGCCCCTGAAAATCTTTGAAATTGACACCCATATTAATTTATTTAGAAAAGTAATGTCCGCCATCTTGGATTTCAAAAATAAACATTTTCGTAATCAGCACAATGAGAAACTTGTACTACCCATACTTCCTACAAAAAATACCAGACCATATTATATGGCTTTTCTAGAAATTAGAAGTTATAAAATAATCAACGTATCAAGTTGTGTTAATCGCAGTATAATTTGGGAAAATATTTACGTCGAACAAGCGCACGCCTGTGACACAAAGCGATACGTCCTCTCGCTGGGAAGGCCCAAACGTGACTGGCGCGAGCGGCTTTGCGCGCTCGATATTATAGCACAATTATAGGTCTTTTCATCTTTGATTTACTAAATCAAAATATATTTTTTTTGAAAAAGTAATGTTTGATCCTATTAGAGGGATAACTGATGATTATTAAGTAATTTAAAAAATAATCAAAATGTCTTTCTAAAAAATAGAAAAAAATACATATTTGTCTGCAATTTTCACGAAAAATTACGTTACGTAAATATTTTTTTCCTGCTATATTTTGTATGAAAATTGAAAAAAGTGCTTCCGCTTGTGCCAAGTAGAGCATATGCTGGGGTTTATAGTATTTTTTAATATTCAGTAATACTAATATTTTCTTGTAAACCGATCATCAAACTTCACTCGAAACGCGTTTTTTGGGAAAAGGAGTTGTCAATAAAAGGGATTTACGATTATTATAGAAGTAAATTGAAAAATCCATTTCCGTATGTGCCAGGTTTAAGAACAGTTCTTTTCAAATAATTAATAACTTTATATAAATTCTTTGTAGATTCCTCACAATCGGTCATCAAAATTCACTAAAATGCGTCAATTTTTAGGACGGCCCCTTAACTCAGTAGGCCTACTTGTCTCACTGGTTAGTATGCGCGCGCGCACGGTATAACTGACCGGCTGTTATTCAACAGTGAAAGTAATTTCGGCGCGGCCTTCACCCAGTGTACCACGAAACTTAATCGGGTTACAATATCTAGCCATCTGCATAATTTGTATAGTTAACTTATTCCAAGAAAATATCTCATCATCCATAATTTATTATTTCGTGAATAACTAAAATCATTAAATAACTCACCGGTTCTTATTTAATGTAATCTTTATTTATATTTTTAGTTTTTAGGCCTTAAAACTGAGTTAAGTTCAAGGTTCTAAATTTGTGATTCATTTCAATAAAACCGATAACGTGATATCTACGTTCACTTTGTGCATGGATAAGAGACAAGCTATGTAAATTGATCTTTTTTACGCAACGGGCACGAATGTAATTTAAGAATAACGCCGTGATGAGTGTAAGCTGTAAATACACAACTAAACCTTTCCCTTCGAGAGTTCACTTACTACTTACTACCGGTCCCAATAACAAACAGGTTCATACAAGTAATGTCAAAATCCTATGTCTAGTAAGCATATAATATTATGTATCAATGGATTTAGAACCGCGGCGGCGCTGGCGCGGCCGCTAGTGTCGAGTTTATTTTTCAATTTAAGTTGTTACTTGTTTTTACAATAATAATTGCGTATTATAGTATTTCTTGCCTAGTAGGTTATTTTAATACTTGCATTGAATAAGATATATTAAACCTCCTTACATCCTAAGAAAATTAAAAATAATAGAGTTCAAAGTAAGATTCTTCTAAATTATTCATATTTCCGATGCAAATCTGAGCTAAACATAGCAATAAAATGCAAAACAGGCATATAAACTATAATTAATTTTGCAATTTTAATACATTTTATTAAACAAGACACAAACTTTCCCGCCGCAATTCAAAACTGACAGCTTATGTCATCTTCTGTCAGCGGACGAAAGTTCGAGAAACGGCCTTCACCCATTGCCACCGATGCAATGGCCACATGCGAACAGGTTGACTTATGTAACGTTTGTTTATTTGTAGCTCGGGATAAATTATAACTGTTTTTATTATGCAAATGTAATATAAAAAAATGACAGTGAACTGAATAGCTTAATACCTACTAACAACGTTAAAATAGGTTAGTAAGCAGTTTTAATTATATTTAACTAATAACCCGTGCCCGTGAGCTTCACTTGCTAAATTTCCTCCACTATTCCGGAGGATTTTCAAAAAAAATTGTTTCTCATCACAATATTGCAGATAAGAAGTAACTGCGAAACTGAAATTATTACTGACTAGCCTTTTCCCCCAGCTTCACTCGCGACCAAAAGTGACGTTATGTTTAATTCGATTATCAACATAACCGGAATACCGTACCTTTCCATGGGTGAACGAAATTTTAAAATCAGTCGAGAAAGAGTTTTGCGTTCTTCAATCAAACTTTCCTCTTTATAATATTTGTGTAGATGTAGATATACGCAATAGTAGTAGTAGTTTTTTTTTATATTCTATCATATCTTTATATTTTTATACTTTGATTTGAACGTAGACTTTAACAGAACATCTCTTTTGTGGGACTTCTGATTGCATACCTTCCGCAAGTATTACAGCATACAATTATTACGAAAGTTTAAAAAAACTATTACGTATGTTGTCATCTTTGGAGAGCACTAAGAATAAAAATCAGCACCTATTAGGTAGCAGAATATTTGGCAATGGGGTGGGGTGGATGGATACCAGATTAATTCCAGCAGTACCACCACCAGAGTATTACCACTTTCTATAAACATACGATAAAATGTTAAAGGGTGAACGCCCCACATTTCCAGGTTAATCATAAATCAACAATTATGATGCAATAGCCCAGTGATCAGTGAATCGTATAGATTAGAAACGACCGGTTACAGACAACAATCGATTTATTCCAAAATCATGTGGTTTGATTCGCTTTCGAACCAATTATTAATTGTCATTATTATTTGTTTTACACAATAATTAACATCGATAAACACCGTCCACTTCGTTCTGAAGCCGCTAGTTGGTGATATTTAATTATTCCTAAAGTAAACAACACGTTTATTGACTACATATTATGTGTCTCGTGTTATTATTGTTGTCCCAATTCCGTGAGAGTTTTTCTTATCTTTTCTTTTATTGATTTCCTGAAAAGCATTATTATCTAAATAACCTATTGCAGAACTTGAAGTTTGTGAACTTTATAAAATTTCATGATTTGGTACACAATCTATACCAGTTTCTCTATGATGTACGATCACGGATATTCACGGACAAAATAAATTGGTTGGCCAATTACGTGAACTCACATGATAGCGGATCATGTTAGGGACAAAATGTAAGTCTATAATAACTTATTAATAAAGACCTACTTAATAATAACTTACTTACAGACTAACACATGCAGCATTTTTACCTTTTTTTAATAATACTTACATGTTATACATAAATTGCCTCTTTATATACTTAAACTATGTAAGATTTATACCTGCCTACTTATTAACATTTTGCTTATTCTTTTTCAGTTATTATATTATTCAATATTTTCCAGACAACTGACCTCAAATGCCATTGTATAGACTACCAACAATAGCAGCACTTAATCTTGAATTTTTCACAACTGCCAATAGCAAAATTAATAACCGATTTCAATTTTTAATAGTTGGTTACCTACCGCAAATGTTGCAAGGTTAAATATAATAGTTAACAAATTGCTATAATTTAAATTTTATTTTTATTGTATTTTGGGACATTCACTTCCTTATTATGTTGGTTTTCATGGATAACAAGTTTGTACTGAGTTTTCAGTTGACTCATAGGTTAACGCTACCATCGTCTTTAAACTAGAGCCGTCACTGAAGAGTCCGGCGGACGAGATGTCCAATACAAACGTAATACCAAAATAAATCGTAATTCAAAAACAATTTATTCAAAGTGTGTTATTATTGGGATTCCGATACCGTTCATTTCGGTTCTTGCTCTACCATTTAATCCAAAATACTACACTACTACGGAAATAAATGTAAGCGAATGCAATTCTTGATAACTTCACCCAATTTGGAATAATTTTCCGGTCGTCCATTTCCAGTGAAGTAATAGTAGTCGAAATGGTCGGTAGGAACTTAGAATAACAGTATCACAATCCATTTAATAACACAATTTGATAAAATATTGTTTGGATTACAATTTATTTTGGTATTAGGTAGGTACGTTTTTTGTGGGCAATTCGAGCTCCGCCAGACTTTGTTGTGATATTTATATAATATTAATATTTTACTATGTTAGTACCTAATAAATAATAGTAATGACCCGGACCACAAATTCACAATGCAACAGTAATTGACCAATTGGCTTCTGCTCTATGATCTTGGTCAAGACCATATAAATATTAAACATATCATTTATATTTGTTATAAGCTCGCCACCTACCGGACCCTTAGAACCTTGGTCCTTATTATTTCGGTATATTGTCACAAAACAAAACTCCGAACAGCTGCTGATGATGACTTTTGTAGAAAATCCCAATAATGCACTGCAAATTTAAAGTAAATAATACTCTGCAGAAATGATGGTTACAAAATAAGCATCCTTTTATTCACAATGAAGACAAGTGACCACTGTGACCTAGGTCTCAAACAATGGCTAGCATTACGCTTGAATTAATTAGAGCGTAAATAATATGCCTTGCTTATTCTCTTATATTCGTGAACGGCATTACCTTGTAATGGTATCCTATGCCTAACGTATATGGAGAGTTACAAAACTCTGTGGTTGTTAAATGGAATCCAATAGATAAGTAAAGTATACGTCGTTTTATGCGTATCAGGAGACACAATCATTCAGACAAGTTTTTTTATTAAGTGTATATGTAATGTCACGTAATTAAAAATAAAATGTGTTTCAATATTTCGAATATAATATGGATTTATGAAACTACCGAATACTTTTACAAATATTGTTAAAGTATTCGGTATTTTCGTAATTTTAAGATCTAATAAGTTAGTATTATCCTGGTTTCCGACACTTGCGCGAATGTTAGACATAGAAATAAAACTGCCCTTTACGTATTTTATCGCGTTATATTGATTATACTTAAAGATATTAATACCTACGTGGAGAGAAAACTTTGAACCTTTTTAAGCATATTGCGTGCATGGGGGAGTCAGTGCCGGATTTCCACCTAAGCCTACAAAGCCCCGGCCTAGGAGCCCAGCCAGCCTAGGGGCCCCAGTCCCAGTGGCGCCACCTACAATAAGCTTAAAACCCTGGCTTGAAGGGGCCCCAAATGCAAATGCCTAGGGGCCCTGGACCTCTAAGTCCAGGCCAGGGTGGAGTGTGAGATTTTGCATAGCATGGAGTAAAAATGCAGAATGCTAATGATTTTAAAATAATGCTTATTCAAGTTGACACATTGTAAAACTACAAAGTAATTCGTAATTACCGTCCACCTTTCATCTAATAATCATCAAAGGTCAGTCATAACATTTCCGAACAATTGACCCATATAATACAATCGCGAAGTAAATTCGAGTATTATAGAATTTATTACAGTAATAATTCACAGTTGAACGGTCGGACGAGGAAGTGACTTGCGCATTAACATCATGATTTAAAAGAGCGATTTACTCTCCCCTGCAAACTAAAATTGATGTAATGTGAAGCATTAATTATATTATGTGATCGAAGTTGAATGTTAACCTGTCATGCTCATCATCATTGCTTAATATGTGATTTTCATAATACAGATGTTTACATATACCTTAGTAATAAAAATTATAAAGCCGACTCTTCCCATAACCACGGTCTACGGTTTTGTGTTACAAGAAATCCCCAGTCATACGAAGATACACCACAGTCCTTGAAGTCGGTATTCTGTTAATATAAGTTAATTATTCTAATCTAATTATGCAACTTTAAGCGTTAATAACTAATACTCCGCTTATAGTGCGGCAATATTCTTATAAACAGGGCCAAAGGGACAGCGACCCTAGGACTTCGATTGTTCGATTATAATTCCAGCGATATGATATTCGCATTGATTATAAAAATATTCAGGGCTTCAGTTTTATTACAACTTCAATAAACTGCATTTTCAATAAATAAATAAATCAATTTATTTTTAAACGACTTCCTATAAAGTATAATTTACTGTAACGCCAGATAATATTTTAAAATTGTTAACTGTATTATTGTTGACTTGCTGGGTCTAATGGTTCCGCGCGTCTCAATGGCTTCTCAGTGTTCCGGGAAAAATCCGATCAGTTATTACAGAATGATTGAGTAACAGAAATCTGAACACCCAAACTTTTGGATCAAAAATATAATTTGGGTTGTATTAATAAAGGGTGTTACAATGTGAGCGTCATTCTTACCTCAGATTCGATTCCACCATTAGCTAACAAGTAGATCTCGATCTGTTTGTAAAGAAACATTGTGTCACTGATTTCTATCAGAGATGCCTTTCACGAGATCGCCTCAGGAACTTGTAACGTCTGGAAATTAGATCATAATCTTCCGGACAAATATATGAAATATGTACCTGTTGCTGGTCTCTTCTCTTCCACGCTCACTTTATATAGCGTTTTCCCTTTCGTTTTGTTATTTGGCGGCCCGGTATTTCATGAGCGTGTGTTTACTGTTTATTTACAAAGTATATGATAGGTACAAGATCAATTTCCTTTCGCTCGGCATTAGACTTAAAGGTATTCTTACGTCACTCTAGGTATATTTACTCGCTGCAATTGCAGCTTACTGATATAAATTGTGACATTTATATTTTTACTACTTAATAAATTCATCTTTAATTGTACATAAAACTTACTGGTGAACGCCAAAACATGTAACGTCATACCTGAAAAGGAAAAAAAGAGAAATTAGTATTGGACATAATATATAACAATTATAATCATAAATCCTGCCTGTGATAACCAGTATTTAGGATATTACTATGGCAGGCAGGGATGTAAATTATGTCAGGTTATAAATATTCTGGTATTCATAGAATCATTTTCTTTCATTCCAGATTCGAGAGTTCAACCACACTTGCATGAGACGCTGTGATGCGTCGTAACATGCGGCCGCCGCGCCCGCAGCCGTTCGCCCATCCGATGCGCAGGAGCAAGCCGCCAGACAGACACAAACACACACTCTAACCTTAAACAAACTAGTCCCAACAAAAAAACCAAAGCTAGGTTCAAATGCTGTGATAGTGGCAACAATTTGAACTGTGATAGAAAACGAAAAGAAAATGGCTGTACAAGTACTTTTAGCGTCTACAGCTCTGAAAACTGTGAGTGTGACAGGACTGTGGTTGATACCACTGCTGCTTGGAGCTCTCACGTATCACAATTATAACTCGTATGATCCAGAATCGAGGATATTAGATAAAGAGCCGTTGAAGGAGTATGACTTCATCGTGGTCGGCGGGGGGTCAGCAGGAGCTGTGGTGGCGAGTCGCCTCAGTGAAGTTAAAAGTTGGAATGTTCTTTTATTAGAGAGCGGTAAGTTGTAAATATCACAAATAAATAAAATAAAAAAGATTTTGTCACACAAGAGCCCGGCGCAATACCAAAATAAATCGTAATTCAAACACAATTCAATCGAACTGTGTTATTTTATTATTATTCGGATTCCGGTACCGTTAATCTAGGTTTCTGCTTTACCATTTTGTCCAAATAAATGCTTCACTGGAAATGTAAGAGAATTCATTTCTTGATGACTTTACTAAGCTTGGAACGATTTTCCGGTTGTTTATTTCCAATGACGTAGACGTAGACAGCAAACGTAATAGTACGGTAGGAACCTAGATTACCGGTATCAAAATCCTAATACCTACTAACAAAAAAATGGATTACGATTTATTATGGTAGGAATTACGTTTTTGTGGGCATTTCAAGCTCTTCCTTTTGCAATTTCATCATACACTATAAAGTATAAGACATTAATGTGATGTCAAGGATATATTTGTGTTGATTTATGAAGACGTTAAAACTACTTGATACAAGTGAGCAAGCGCACAACATATTATATTTCAGCATTTCAGCACAAAAATTATTATAAAGTATTTATCGGAAGAATATTATATTATAGATACTAACCGATTCCCGCGGTTTCACTCGCGACATTATGTTTAACTCGATATTAGATAGAGCCTACGTTATTCCGGAATAATGTAGCTTTCCATAAACGTACCCCATTATAGAATCTATTAAGTCTAAATCCAATCCCAAAACTGCAACACCAAAGGACACGATGAGCTCATTCTGCGTGAATCGGATCGCTAATAATTAACAAAAATTGTAAAGTAGCTGTTAGCAATTTTACAATTGAGACGTCCAACATCTCAGTCTACCTGTGGATGCTGTAAAGGATCCAAAACGTCGGAAATTAAATAATATCAATACAACGCGATAAAATCCGTAAAAAGTAGTTTCATTTCAATGTCTAATATTCGCGTAAGTGTCAGAAATCAGTATAACACTTTTGCTACTGATTGTACCTCTTATGATAGTAACATGGGACTAGTTGTAGAAGAAAAACATTACCTTTTTTTATTTTCTGCAAGTCGACCTAAACGGTCCGTAGGCATGTAGGACGAGTTGATGAATTACACTATTACTATAGTAAAATTGTCGGTAATTAAAATTAATTAAAATACCGCATTATAATTTCGTCGCAAATATGAACTCAAGTGTACTGCATTCAATTCCAGGGCCGGACGAGAACGAAATCACGGACGTGCCTTCGTTAGCGGGCTACCTGCAGCTAACGAAGTTGGACTGGCAGTACAAGACCGAACCTACGTCCTACGCCTGCCTGGGGTTCAAGAAGCACCGATGCAGTTGGCCGAGAGGAAAGGTTATAAAAGAAATCCCCGCTCGTTTGAATCCGTAATAACATCATGACTATGTTGTACTGCCTCATTAGTTTAGTTTAGTGGTCCTGAGCGCGACTGCTACGCTAGAGGTCCTAGGTTCGATACCCAGGTCGAGCAAATGGTTCTTGGATTTTTCTATGAAATTCTAAGTAGCTGCTTGGAGTTTGGGATCTGTTCCCAGTTAATGGCAATAGGCTCGCCCCATATTATATAGGACCTAAGCATACCGGCCAACTCTAGGTGTACATCTGTACACCTCTGCCTAACCCTTCGGAAAATACTGGCGTAATGGTATAATTTAATTTTCACAATCACCTTAACATAATTTATGGGTTAAACTTAATTGCATTGAAAGCGCCTACAGTCTTTTAAGAAGCAAACAGTTAACAGTAGTTGTATTGCTATGGTTGTTTTGAATTCAGCCTTATTTCTGTAATCATAAGGGTCAATGTTTTGAAATGCTTAGTAGTAGATACACAGAGACAACACCTTTGTAACTCTATACATATAAATCAAATTTGAGTGTGTGTTTGTAATATTAAAATAATCACATTTTACTAGGTGCATTTGGATGTATACACGGTACATTTAACAAAACAACATTTTTTTCAATTTTTGTCTGTCTGTCTGTTTGTTCCGGCTAATCTCTGAAATGGCTGGACCGGGATGACGGGACTTTCACTGGCTGATGTAACAAGGAGTAACTTAGGCTACTACTTTTTTTTAAATACCACGTAGACGAAGTCGCGAGTAACAGCTAGTCATATTATAGTTTAGCTTCTGCCAGCGACTTCGTCCGAGTGGAATAGTTACCTGGTATAAGCGTGATGATATATAGCATATAGCCTTCCTCAATAAATGGGCTATCTAACACTGAAAGATTTTTTCAAATCGGACCAGTAGTTCATGAGGTTAGCGCGTTCAAGCAAACAAACACACAAACAAACTCTTCAGCTTTATATATTAGTATAGAATATAGATTCTAGAATGTTTATTAAAATCGACCCAATTTTTATTCCAGGTACTCGGCGGTTCGAGTGTTCTGAACTACATGATATACGTGCGAGGTAATAAATACGACTTCGACCAGTGGGAGTCGTTCGGCAACCCCGGCTGGGGTTACCAGGATGTGCTGAAATACTTCATCAAGTCCGAAGACAACAGAAACCCTTATTTGGCCAAGAGCAAGTATCATGGCAGAGGGGGGTACTTAACTGTTCAAGAAGCACCTTGGAGAACACCTCTGGTAGCTGCCTTTGTTGAAGCTGGAGTTGAAATTGGATACGAAAATAGAGACATTAACGGAGCTGTACAGACTGGATTCATGATCGCCCAAGGAACGATAAGACGAGGCTCCAGATGCAGTACAGCAAAGGCCTTTTTAAGGCCAGTGCGAACGAGAAAAAATCTCGACATATCTCTAAATTCTCAGGCAACCCGCATCCTCATTAATCCTTTGACAATGAAAGCGTATGGTGTCGAATACGTGAAGCATGGAGTAAAACGCATAGTTTATGCACGAAAAGAGGTGATTTTATCAGCTGGTGCCATAAACAGTCCACAGTTATTGATGTTATCAGGTGTCGGCCCTAAAGATCATCTAAAAGAAGTTGGAATAAAAGTTCTGAAAGATTTACCGGTCGGAGAAAACCTGCAAGATCACGTTGGTGTTGGAGGGCTAACATTCCTGGTAGACAAGCCGGTGGCGATTGTCCAAAACAGATTTCAAGCTTTTCCAGTAACGATGAACTACGTTGTGAACGAAAGAGGTCCTATGACCACACTCGGTGGGCTCGAAGGGATTGCATTTGTGAATACTAAATACGCGAACACATCGGGTTTGTGGCCTGATATCCAGTTCCACATGGCACCGGCTTCGTTTTCCTCTGATAACGGACAAATTGTACGAAAAATTCTGGGACTTACTGATGAGGTATACGATACCGTGTACAGGCCAATAGCAAACAAAGATGCGTGGACGATTATGCCTTTGCTGCTACGTCCGAACACAAGGGGATACGTCAGATTAAGAAGTTCCAATCCGTTCCACTATCCTCTAATGAATCCGCGTTACCACGAAGATCCATTGGACGTGTCTCGTCTCGTCGAAGGAATCAAAATAGCTTTGCAAGTTGCGAATGCATCTCCGTTCAAGCAGTTTGGCTCACGGTTGTACATGAAGCCTTTGCCGAACTGTAAGCAGCATAAATTCATGTCAGATGAATACATAGAGTGTCAAGTGCGGACTATATCTATGACAATATACCATCAGAGTGGGACCGCTAAAATGGGGCCCTCGTGGGACCCAGAAGCGGTCGTGGACCCTCGATTAAGGGTCCACGGTGTGGAAGGACTTAGGGTAATCGATGCTAGTATAATGCCAACTATAGTGAGCGGTAATACTAATGCCGCCGTTATAATGATCGGCGAGAAGGGAGCTGATCTTATAAAACAGGACTGGTTGAATAATAAACGGTGACAGTGATTTAAACTTTTGTGTACCTGTTAAGTTACCAGTAGTGTTATGTAAATTTTAGTATAGTGTTTTAAGTTCCAAAGATTCTACTCCAACTGCATATCTAAAATCAATTCTGTAATAAGGTTTGATAAAATTATATCACAATGGCAATGTCACAATAAAATGTCATCATTTTAGTCCGCGTTATGCAGTACAGTGAGAAATATGTTCAAAGTGGTTTCGTCAGAAACTAATGAGCTAAAAGTATCATACTCTAACTCTCTGCTTTTAATTCGTCGATGAGTAGTGTAGCCTCTACACAAGTCTCAGGCATCGTATCTCCTAAGCAGATGAACTGGTTTCAATTTTCTGATAGATGAAAGCTGATATAAAAAGAATGGCAGTTACATAGCAGTATTTCTGATTCGTAATATCAGTACTTCGTATTATCAGCCACTTCGATACATAAAAGACAATGCGTCGGTGATTTTAAAATTTGCATTCGCAATGCACTGCAATGTAATAAAATTGATATAATCGTACCTGCTAAGTAATTAATATAGGTGTAAATATGTAAAATATAGTAATTAATAACCAACGCTAAGGGCTCTCTCACACAACAGTGCCATAGCACGTCACGAGACAGGAGTATTGGTTTTGTTTGATTGTCCCAAACTGTGTGGGACATTGAGTACATTGATATATCGGTCGATACTATGACAAATTGGGTGGGACAGCCCTCCTATTTATTTAGTAAGTATTGCCATAAAACATAATTCTTTATCACATTTGTTAATTACTGTAACGAGGCCATGCTTGTATCATGTTCGTTGTTTTTGTTACAAATATAAAATGTTTTTACCATTGTTCTCTAGTTTTTTTTTTACATACAGATTGTTTCCACATTTATGACGATTATGGCGACTGAAATCACGTACCATGACGTCTTGTTAGATTCAGTGATATACTGCAATAAGTACCATACATTTATTCTCGACATAAATGTTACCTACACTAGTTTGTATAGGATTTATTATTGGATGGACCATTTGGCTATACCTAAGATATGATTATCTTAAATCTTGATTTATGCTACAGGTTAATTATACAAAAAATATTTTCTCGTACCAAACAGAAAAATACAATTATATATTTTAAATACTGAAAATAAGTGACGTTATCTTTTTAACTATAACATGAAGTAACATGATTGATGCGACTAAATTAAAATAGGAAATTAATAATCATGAGTGGTCAAGTTTATAATTATTATATTTGGTTAATGATGCATGCTAAAATTTTTCGACGATTTAAAGTTTAACGTATTCTATTATCTGTGGTTTAACATAACATAATCAAATGTTATTCTGTCCCACTGCTGGGCACGGGTATCCTCTCAGAACGAGAGGGATTAGGCTATAGTCCACCACGCTAGCCTAATTTAAGAAAATCAAACTAATCCGTATAAGTATAGACATTTTTTTTTATGGGATAGCAGGGCAAACTAGAAAACGGATCACCTGATGGTAAGTGATAACCGCCGCCCATGGACACCCGCAACACCAGAGGAGTCGCAAGTGCGCTGCCCGCCTTTAAAAGGGTTTGGGCCTCCGGTAACCTCAACTCACTCGGCGAAACACAACGCAAGCGTTGTTTCACGCCGGTTTTCTGTGAGGCCGTGGTATCACTCCGGTCGAGACGGCCCATTCGTGCCGAAGCATGGCTCTCCCACGTGAAAAAGTCAAAATCGTCAAAAATATCAGGCATTATTAAAAAATATGTTTCATACTTGTTATTTGATTTTTAATGATTGATAAAACCTGAGTGTGTTCAGAACCATTGCCTAATTATTACGGTCTACCAATATTAGAGATGCAGAATCGGCTTAAGCCGGTTGGAAAAGTTTATGTTAATGGACTACCTTGGTTATTCCGAATCCACGATGATAAGGACGTGGACACTTCAGACGCAGTTCATCCAACCGAAAATAACTCGCAGAAACTATAAGTACCTAATTGACAGCGAACAAACCGGTCCCAAAGACGATTGGTTGTCAGGGATTTTCCGGCAATTCATCACTGGCATAGTATGTTATTAAAATATACTACTTATATCAGTTTTTGTTTCAGCATCCTACGTCAATAAAATCCAACAAAAACTCCTTAATAATTTTGTATCATAACAATAACAGCAAAAAAAATCCTACACGCCATACAAAAAAGATGAGCATCACCCACCTAGCCTTTCCCAACTATGACTCTAAGGTCGGCTTTATCTTTATCTACCTGGATGCGGCTGATTATCAGTATTTTGCACGAAGCGACTGCCGTGCCAGATCTGCACGATTAAGCTGCGCTTAGTCAGTTTGTACGGTTGGCTATTCGTATAACATCGAGACTACTCCGTGACTCGGAGAATACTCGAAGCCATTGTCCCGGTTGTCATAGGAACACATGTAACAATCGTTAGAATTACAATTGACAACTAGTATATCCTTAGGATATCAGTATCGAAATTCTGTGCCTCTAGTGAAAAGGGGTATAAGTCCGATTTGGAGGAATTCGGACTTATACCTATCCGTATCAAAATTTAATACAGATCTTAAAAAGGTATTAAGTGAAAGGATAAAAGTCCGATTTCCTCCAAATCGGACTTATACCCCTTTTCACTAGAGGCACAGAATTGGTACCGGCTCAAAAGTTGGGTCGCGGAAATCTGATGGCAGGCGCAATTCGGACATAGTTGGGAATGAGCTAAACCAATGATGGAGCTAGCCAGTAATGTCATTAATCCCTTCAGTTTTGAATTCTTAAAAGACCTGTCATGGGCAAAAGTTAAGAACCCAGTAATGTTGTAAGTTATAAGTAGTTTATATCTTAACAATATAGGTACATTGTGTTGAAAATATTTGTTACAAATTAATAATAGGTAATTTGTATAGTACACAAAATTCAATGATATCTAATTGACATTTTATAAAAACCGTAATTTCAATAATAATTAGTCGATTAATTGTTAAATTAACAATGTTAATTTCAATTTCAATATAATTAATTAATTTAATGGAAGGATGTCAACAGGTTAATAAGAATAAATAGGTGTATGTCTCCTGTTTGTCATTGTTTATATATTCCAAAATGTAATTCATAAAAATGTTGGTAAATAATAAAAACTTTAACGAAATCAATTGGTGCGTGACAACTACAAACCTAATTTACATCTTATTGAAGAATGGGCAGTTAAAAAGCAAATATGTAAATTTAAGGTAAAAACAAGTTTTTTAAATCCTCTCAGACCTGATATAAAATATACCAAAATTGAAATGTCATTACTTATTACTTAATGTATTCTTAATTTAAATCTTATTTATTTTTTTGTTTTTAATTTTGTGTGATATGGGTTTTATGTGCCTGCAATAAACGAAATTTATTTATTTATTTTATTACAATTTTTAGGGTTCCGTACCTCAAAATAAAAAACGGGTCCCTTATAGGAAAACTTTGTTGCCCGTCTGTCAGGAATTGTCAGTCTTGTTCTCAGGAACGCGTGAAATTAATAATGAAGTTAAAATCCTCGTCTGCAATCCCTTGGAGCGATGAAAACATCAAACTTTTAAGTCAACGCAATCAAAAGATATGGGCGTTCGAGCTCCGTTTATTCCGCATTTTGACACTGTCCTCACGGGAATCAAGACTTATAGATTGACCGAGAATCATGAAAATTGGAAAAAAGCATTAAGTATTATAGAGCACAAATAAATAAAAAAATCCAAAAAAACGTAAATTAGTAGTTACATTCAGTTGGTAAACTAAACGTACTGCGGTATAGCACTTGAGCAGGGTGTGTTTGTTTGTGTCGGTTAGTGAGCGGGTCTTCTGGCAGGTGTCCTATATACGTTAAAAGCCTTGAAATGCAATACAAACATTGCAGCCTTTTATTTACAAAATAATTTGATTATTATGAAGTTTTCTAAATAGGAAATATTAGGTTCCTCGAAGTCGTGCCGAAAGGTCGACGTACTAGCACAACATGGTTTTTTTGAATGCCGTGAATCCTTACACTGGGCTTGCCCACTTGGACCCAGAAAACCTCTGTCGATAATTTATGATTACATGACATAAAATGTTATTAGACATCACAATATTTGTTTAAAACAAATAAGTACAGTCTAGCGATATTTTATTTCTTGGCAGTATTACCTCAATATTTGGCTACCAAAAGTTCCTAAGATTTTTATTAGTATTGTAATATAACCATTGAGAGCAATATCATCACGTATCATTATGAATAATCGTAAATTTTAAACTTCATTAATTCCTTTATTTTCCTGAATTTTTAATTTATCTTATTTTATTTGGTGATGTGATTGGAATGCCTATATGCCAGTTCGGGGATTTTTTTTAAATACAGTAAATAATAATAAGAGCACATAACTGCCAAAAGAAGAATATATCACATCGTTGTTATTTATATTGCAACATTAAGTAAATTATGTAAATGGGTAACCTCAAATAGTGTGTACAAAAAATATCACACCTACTTATGCATTTTCCTTGTGTAATGATAAAATATTACACATTAATAACAATAAAATAGGAATTCGGGGAAGCACCCATAAACTAATTTAGTAAGGTAGCGGTAGCACAATATGTCGGATTCGCTTATAATAGAAGTATATACCTACTACCTACATACTCTACTAGCTCAAAAGTAATAGGTACTTAAAAGATAAGATTAAGTTGGCAACTGATCCTACGAGCCACCTGGTGGTAAGTAGTTATCGTCGCCCATGGACACCTGCAACACTAGAGGAGTTGCTGATGCTTTGCCGAGTCTTAAAGCCCTAAAAGCCCTAGCCCGGACTACAGACTGCCAGAGCCGCAGCAACACACGCCAAGGTTTTTTATGACAGATCTCGACGAAAGAATGGTCGCCGGCCAGTCTGGCCCCAACAGATCCTACCAAGCAATTATTAAAAAATAAGATAATTTTTGTAATAAAGAACATTCATGGCGTTAATATTGTTAATCAACATTATGAAATGCTTATCAATCTATTATGAAATACTCTTGATAGTTGACTACGATACGTGATCGAAAATGAAACTGTCAGTAGACGTGACGGCTGGCGCGTAGGTCCGATGTGTCCCAGCGGAGAGTGACAATGTACTGGCCCACGCTGGCCCACCGCGGACCTTGTGCCAGGCTCATTGGAGATGCGGGTCACGCCGCCATCTTTGTCGTGGCAAAGAAAAGAATAAGTACCCGGTATGTAAATGTCCCTACATTCTTTCCTTACTGCGACTTTGTCTCGATTGTGAGGCATTTGTGTTTTAATTTACTATTTTATATTCTAATATAAGCAATAGGCAAGTTATCTGATATCATTAACTCATGGCAATGGCATTTTTGTACATCATGTATGTGTAAAATAGCACCGTCCACATTTTTTTGCTTTACTGTTCTAAGAACCGCCGCCTATTGAATCCCTTGTCTGCATTCTTATTTAAACTAGTATCCAATTAGTTTTTCATCGCCAAGTAAACCCACCGTCATACTTTTTATTCTAACGCCTTCTAAAAAATTAATCGCCTTTTTGCATGTATTTTGTGTTTTTTCACCATGTTTCTTTTTTGTTTTAAACGTAATAATAAATATGGCTAAGGTAGTTTATCCATCCAATATTATTGGCGTCATACGCAAATGATCTGCGAAATAAACAGATCATAAATCAAACTAAACATGAACTAGGGTCGCCTATTTGTTGTGTCAAGGAAATGGTAGCGCGACGACCTCACTGCCTACAATACAGAGGAGCAACACGTGAGAACGAACGGCGATATGAGGTAGTTCTTTGCCCGGCAATGAGATAACAGTTGGCTAAAAAAAAGCACGGATAGACTATCTCAGTAACGATTTTGTTGTGAACTGTGATGACTAATCTTAATTGCTGCCATTCCTACTAGTCCTGCAACAAGGTTCTTAGGGCTGAGGGCCACTTGCACCAACTTCTTAAATATGTTTAAATTGTATTGTCAAAGAGACAGGCTTGACCTGGTCCGGAGGTCACAGGAAACATTATTTTCTCCATACAACACGTCATATGCTTATAATGTCTTAATAAAATGTAAGACATACCCATGTATGGAATTCTTAAGAATAAGAAAAAATATTACCAAGAATTCAAGTCGTTATTCTAAACACAAATTTACAATGAAAAAATTGTGTTTAAAACCATTACTAGCTTCTGCCCGCGGCTTCGCCCCCGTGGAATTCGGTCTGTCATCACATCCCCCGGGAACGGGACAAAAAGTATCCTATGTCCGTCTCCTGGTTCTAAGCTACCTCTCCACCAATTTTCAGCCAAATCGGTTCAGCCGTTCTCGAGTTATAAATGGTGTAACTAACACGACTTTCTTTTATATATATAGATCTAAGAAGAGAAATCTGCTTTGCATGGGTACTTGTTTTAATGTAGAAAATCCTCATAAATCATGCTACCTGTAGTGAGGCAGGGTATGTCGGACTCTCACCTACTATAAACCCCACTTATCTTCTCTTGCCCTATAGGCCATGGGATTAGTGATATTCACCACGACCTATGTCAGCGGTCCAGTACATATACCTAGCCATGGGATCCCATCAAGGGAGACAATGGTAACTATGGTAGAGCATTTCAACTATCAAACAAATAAATATAAAATCTAACCATCATAAGCTTAGATCCAAAAGTCCTTGTCATTGAGCATACTCGGGAAAACTATTCCAACATGATACCATTGTAATTCAAACATTGGTGTGGTCTTAAATATGTATAAGGATAGAAAGACAAAAAATATTGAATCAAATTATTATTCTATAAGCATTTCCGAGATTTATGAGGAAGTGTGCTGGTGAAATTGAAGGATAAACTAATCATTAGAAATATAAATATGTTCTCCGTCCCTTAGATGATTATAAATTAGTATTTATATGACAACTGGGATTGACGGCTTTACGTGCTTCCTAGGGCTCGAAAAGAGCACCTATTTGCTAAGAACTGAACCCATTGACTGACTGCTAGCGCATCTCAGCCTTGCATTTATTGTAATTAATTAAAGTAATTATTATTTAGCCGTGAACCCATTCTTTGTTAAGTATTACTAGGTTAATGTAAATTATATTTATTTTATACTTTTTCCTCTGTTTAAAGTTGATTCTGAAAGAAGTTTGTAATTGTAGTATTTAAACTTCGAAATATGACAACAATAATAGGTGTTTAGTCTTGGCACTTAAAAAAAAAAAAAATTTGTAAGCACTTAATGCAATCCGTAGTGGTAGTTTTCCATGGTACATGACGAGAACACTGAAAGTAATTACATATTTATGGTTCCGTACCTCGAAAGGAAAAAGCGGAACCCTTATAGGATCACTTTGTTGTCCATCCGTCCGTCTGTCTGTCTGTCTGTCAAGACCCTTTTTCTCAGGAACTCGTGGAGATATCATGCTGGAATTTATATCAAATACTTAAGTCTACTGTCCCTTGGAGCTGTGAAAAAATCAGACTTCTAAGCCAACGCAATCAAAAGATACAATCGTTTATGCCGCAAATTACCGCAAATTTTCGACACTCGCAAGGGAATCAAAACCTACAAGGTACTTCCCGTGAACTCAGAATCTTGAAATTTGGTACGAAGCAACGTCTTATAGTACAGATGAAGGCAGAAGAAAATTGCGAAAAGCATTAATTTTTAGTGACATAATTTAATAAAAATATTTTTAAATACGGAACCCTCGGTGCGCGAGTCCGACTCACACTTGGCCGGTTTTCTATATTTTAAACGTTGATATAAAATACCAATTCAGTTATATTAGAAAAATACAAATAATAAATTAAAGAATCTTTCGACACAAGAATCTCTAAAAAGGAAAAAAATAGTATCTAAATATTATCGTTTTAGGCCAAGGCAGGAAGGCCTTAGTGCACTTCGACCCAATGAGAACTTTTGTGCTTCCCCTAGCAACCTAATCCTCATCCTCTCCCAGTTCTACAAAAAGCTTTCCCATGAGCTTTATAATGAGGCCTCGGGATATGAGTCTATAGTCCTCTGGTCTTGGATAACAAGAGTCACATTAGCTTTCTGACCATTGCATCGATGTACACAGTAGGTGTTCCATGCTCTCAATCTCCCTTTTGCAGGCCCTGCAGCCTGATGTCTCCGTCAGACCCATCTTTTGTAGGAGAGCGTAAGGCTGGACAAAACACAGAGGCTCAACCACTCATCTATGTGCCTCGCCCTCACGTACTCCCGAAATGCCGTTTTGACTGCGCTTGGGTCCAATCCAATGGTTCCGGTCCAATTAGTGAGGTTCCAAAACCTTCCGCAGCCGGCTCGTCAGCTTGCTCATTGCCGATAACCCCCCCGTGACCAGGGACCTAAAGAAGCCTGACCTTGTTTCGCTTCCCAGCTCATTTAGGGTTCGAGCAGCGTTCATGATCACCCTTGAATCGACCCTGTAAGAGGTCAGGGCCCTGAGTGACGCTTGGCTATCACTAAGAAGTTCAGTTTTGATTAATCATAGTATGATTCACGGACACACAAATCATAAATTTCTAGTTTTACCAGACCTGTCTTCGTATGAATACCTTATACAATATTGTGATCATCTAGTAGCCATTCGATCATTCGGCCAGTGGTCAGACAAAGCACCTTGTACTGTTTCCTATTTCCATATACACACATTATGTCAAAGGTTTTCCTACGGATAAAATATGGCAGATATACGTGACAGATGCGCTTTCAGGGTGATTACCATGACCCAACGCCGACGTGATCTAGTAGCTAATGATTAAGTGATACAAGCATTTTCCCAAGTATGTTGGGGTCAAGCGCCACTGAATATAGCTGAAAATGTTTTACATAACCGCTGCCAGAACTTTGTTTGGTCTTCACATAACCACATATTTCAGTACTTAAATTTAATTTTGGAGTTCCGCAATTATTTTTTTTTAATAAAAAAACACAAATCGAAGTTTATAAAATAACCTTCGATTTGTGTTTGACGCAAAACACCCAGAAAAAATAATAAGTATGCAGGTCATATTGAGAACAGTTTTTTAAAAATCGTTATTAATGCGGATAGAAATACACGACTAGTTCTAATTAGATATGATTAAATAAACATTAATTAAAACTATTCAGAAGAACCAAAACAGTAATATTAGATATAAATAGCACCTCTTTCTGAGGTGCGGAAAATATTTATGAATCGTCTGTCACCTGTACAGGCGGCAGGGTAAATATCGGTCTGGTACTGACAAAAACGCAAGTGAGTTTTATGTCCGGGTCCGGTTTATCTAAAGCTTTGCCTTTTTCATTCAGGGGATTAACACGACAATACGTACTTTTTTGGATAATTTGTGCAATACAGTATAGACTTCGGGCTTCTGCTCGAGACATCGTCTACGTACACTTCATAATCGGGTCCAACCCGTGTTAGTCCGGGTTGTAAACTGCATGCTATAATTTCATCCAAATCCATTCAGCCATTTTAACAAGATCGAGTTACAAATATGCCAACTAAAACACAGTAAAAGTAGACTAAAAAAGTAAAAGGGTGATGATGATGTTTCACGATTGAAAATTTTGCTATATTTTGAGGAAATTTCCGTAATTTTGGGAATTATTTGGTAATGTAATGGGGATAGCCTGCCTCATTAGCTAGCCTAGTGGTCATGAGAGTGACTGCTACGCTTGAGGTCCTGGGTTCGATTCCCAGGTTGAGCAAAGTGTCATTGGGTTTTTCTATGAAATTCCCAGTATCAGCTCGGAGTTTGGAATTTGTGCCCGGTTAATGGCAATAGGCTCGCCCCTTATTACATGGGACCTAAACATACCGGCGAACTGTGGGTGCACATTAGTACGCCTCTGCCTAACCCTTCGGAGAAAAACAGGCGTTTAATGGGGATAGCTATTATGCCGCTTTCGGATAGTACAGGTTGTTTTACGTAGTGCATATTATATATACTCTACATGTTAAATATCATTTCTTTTATAAATAGTAAAGTATCGGCGCACGTACATACATACATATATACACTCACGCCTTTCTCCCACTCTAGGGTTAAAACTCTACACCACTTGCTAAAATTCTTGCATACTTCTTTTACTTCTGCCACATTCACACATCTTCTCATACATACGCGCCGGTTGCGAGTACTACGACGCACGTCCCTAAACTATTTGCAATTAGCTTTCAATAGTATTATGACCATTATATTATTAATGTAATAGAATAATACTACCTATAACCATTTCTTCAATAAACTTTCAGCTGATATACAAAAAATAAGCTTAGGGATTATGAACGCTTCAAGTCCACTTTTATTATGCGTAACTGTGGAATGCGCTTCTTGAGTGTTTCATCGTCGAAAGATATAATCTGAGTGTCTTTATATCGCGAGTGAATCGATTTCTTCTAGGGAAGCGCACTCCCACACAAGGGCCCCAGTAGGTGTCGCGCGTGTACAGAGCGCGCGCGCTTTCGAAAAGGACTCGAGGCCTGGCCTCGCCTTCTGAAGGGTTCCAGCCCATGGTATGGTTTGGTATGGTATAGCGGGCTATTTTCCGCAACTCCACGACAAAACGCGTTTTGCGTGCGGGTGGGAAGGTTTATCTACTCGAGCCACCCTAACTCCTCAAGAAAGGCCAGCAAGCGGCTAATGTTGCTGACGATCTCTCGGAGAGTACTCGGTTTACCGAGGTACTTTGCCCTGTATGCGGCGACCCCAGGACAATGTAGGAGCACGTGGGCCGCTGTCTCGTCTTCCCCCAGGCCAGCTATGGGTCCAGCCCATGCTGCACCATAGCTTGTCACGGTCGTGGTGCATGTCACGGATCCCATGACCGTAACTATAGGGCAAGAGAAGGCAAGTACGGTTTTTAGTCGGTACGAGCCCGACGTCCCCCACCTCCCCCAATTGGCGGACGATCCATGAGGATTTTCCGTACTAGGAAAAAAAGGCAAGCGCACTCCATCGTAGATCACCGTCGCTAAACATCAGGCGAACAGGCGGTCAAGCGTACATCTATAATATAAAAATGAATCGCCGAATGTGTTGCTAAGCGCAAATGTCGAGAGCAGCTGAACCGATAACGCAAATTCTTTTTTTATAATATTCCTTGAAGTACGAGGATGGTTACGGAGGTTATGGAGAGAAAAATTAAAATAATTGCCTGAAAAAGTCTAAAAACAACACTTTTCTATATTCCCATACAAAAGATTCGTAATGATACTTAAAGTCACTTTAATACCATACCATAAAGTTTAAGTGTTAGTGGTGGGGTTCCGGGAAGGCAAAACAATTGAGTGACGTTAGTTTCAGAATCGAATGTTAGGCGGTACGAAGTTCGCAGGGTCAGCTGTCGGTCAAGAATAAATAAAAAATCTTAAGAAACAAAATAATATATGATTAAAAAAAACTGGTAGGTAACTAAAAAAAATATAGCTGTTACATATATTTAATGGCATCGCATATTCATGTATACTAATCAATTTTGGAATAAAAATGTAGTAGAATGTCGTTTATGGTCGGGTACTCTAAAAAATCTGTCTTATTTAACCTTGAATGTTCTTAAACCTATAAGTATTTTTTTGCGACGCCAAAGAATTTAATGAAGCTATGCGTATTCTGCGAACAGAAAACATTCATACTTATACGACGATATATGAATTACAAGCAGTTTCATTGCTTGCCTTAATCTTCTTGTAAATATCATAAACGGCACCAATCATTGAAGAAGGTTACTCTAAGGCGCCAATAAAGAAAAAAAATATATACTCCGATAGTTTGACATCGAAGCACTAGAATTAGACAACTACAGCATCACAGCACATCCTGCAGTTCACAGGAGCCGCAAGTAACATCAACAAAATAAACAATGCGAAAACACATCAAATTAAATTTGGCAAGGGCGAATACTGATGACACGAAAGTATTCGCGGGTTACCAGGCCCAAAAATAGAAAAACCGGTCACAAATTCATGCAACCGCGTTGTCAGTTACTTAACATTTTTTTTTAATACTTACTTATTTAAATGATCCGTGTAATAAATATTCCTTGCAACTAGCTTCAGCTCAATAATATACAATATAAAAAAATCGTGATTTATTATAGTATGATGCTGGATTAATGTGTATAATCAAACCGCAATACATTGTAATGTAAGTGCGTCTGTTTATCTGGCACATCAAATTTTCCTTATCTATTTGCTCTGACATCGTGATTATGATATAGGTAACTGACATAAAATCCGTTTAAAAAATTATAAACTCCTACTTATTAATTATATAAATTAAGAAATTTTACGACCTCGCTGGAAGGTAACATTATGTCATTGTAGTGAAGCTGATGAATAATAAAAGTTTATTGTAAAACTGAGATCAATTTGAATATCAGTAGGTAAGTATATAATTATGTAGATTGTAAAATCTAAATAAATATTGTTCTATAGTTTATGTTGACGACGGCAGAACCCTATGCATTATATTTCGTAAAAGTAATTTAGTTTATTTGGTAAAACTGGAGCTAAAAACTGTAAACAATAATAGTTTTGTATACAATTTTGTTTTATAATTAAGTATTTTCTTTGTTTTATTTATTTATGCATAAACTTACTCTAAGTACACATAGAAATAAATTAAGACATCAATGTCAGTAAATAAATATCAATTGCCATATGAAAGATCACATATGTGAGAACGACAAGACCGAACTCTCACGACAAGGATTGCATGAAAGAAAATTACTACACTAACGTATCTACATTTGGCACTTATTAGTCGTATTATGTAGGAATTATTATAATTCGTAATCAATTATAAAATTAATTTGGTTAGACTTCGTTAAAATTCGTGCATTCATTTATTAATATTAATTAACATAGGTATTTATTTTAAATACTTACGAATTCCACTAAATTAAATTTCAATCAGTTCGCACGCTATAAAAGAACGTGTATTAGTTTTGTCTTTTCACTAATCTCGAAAAGTTCATCGAGAAGATTACATAAAACTAATTCTTACATTACAACTTCGATGTGCCACTAATTACATAGTCTCCTAATAATAAGCACGACGTGTTCGATACTCTGACCGATAGTCGCCATAAAATTATCATGCTTCCAACAGCTTACTGACGTCATTGTCGATTATAATCCTTACTAAAATGGTGACGCCACTATACAACGAATAAGGGCACAGTGAATAAAATGCTATCGTGACCCTTTGTCTATGCCATATCTCATGCATGAGAGATCTATAGTGTTCATTTGAACAAGTAATAAATAAGTGATGATACTTTCTCATCTTCCTTTTTTTATTGTTTATTTACCTGATGGTATAAAGTAGTAATCGCCACAATCAAGATCAGGAGAGTTTCTTGTGCGTGAGCCCCTTCGGACTGCAGACTGCCCCGAGCCGCTGCAACGGCTGATCGGGAGCTGGATCGCACGCGCAAAAGTATAAACACACACGAAGGTGCTTTACGAATCAGACATGAGGGTGGTCGGTGGCCAGTCGGACGTCAAGAGTTCTTACCAAAAAGCAACTCAGATATTTTCGTGCCTGTTACGAGCTGCTGATCTGAATGGCAGGGAGGAATTGTATTCTAACCATTCCCCACAAGGGGAATAATATTTTTAGGTACTGACCTGTCAACTAGTGATGGAGTTTCGTTAAACTTGATCCCGAATTTGACGATACTTACGTTAGGCGTAGCGGCTGAGCGATCGCCTTCTGAGCCACGTGTCGTGGTTCTATCCCCACAGGGAGCAATTTGTATAATATACAGGTAGTTGTTCCGGTTCTGGGCGTTTGTGTATGTGAGAATTTGTGTTTAAAATCCTAGTGTGGAAAACGTTTTAAAAAAAAGCTCATGCCCAATCTATGTAATTTGGGAAAGCAAATCTGAATCAAACAAAAACCAAAGCTGTATAAGACATAAAAGCTTGTAAAATACATACAGTAGGTACTTTATCCATTAGTTAATAGTAGGTATGCCACGAGACATTTTTTAGAAACCGGATTTAAATTCTAAGTAGCTGATAACACCTTATCTAAATCTCGTTTCTATTATATTATGTGTATAACCTGTTGCGTTTAAAATAGTTTAATAGCCTTTAATTAAATGAATAGCTATTATATCTAAACTGTTAAAAAAAACTGTCCGATCCGATAGTTGCATAGTATAAATTACACAAACACATCAAATACATTCATTCAAATACATTTATTTTTCAAATACAGTCCTTCATTAGCACAAAGGACTATTCTGCACTGGGCAAACGTTCAATGTCTACTATGTATCTAGGTTAATTAAAGGCTACAAATGAAGGGTGCTAATTAACACGAATCTGGATTACTAGGTGAGACCAAAGATCAATGTTCATATTTACATACTATCTTATCCACTACTTATCATCGATGTAAGCTACTGTAAATTCGACACAGCATGCTTGTTATTTTATGGTCGTCATGTGGTCATATTTCCAACTTTTTTTTTGTCGGAGAAAATGCCTGTGCGCCACTTTCGGGAAATGGTGTAGTTATGTGGGGCCCACTAAAAACGGAGTTATAACATATAACGTGCCTACGTTCGCTTGCATAGATGGGCCACGAGAACTGCTACATTACTTTCGCGACCCTTCCAGCGCAGCCGTGGTCCCGCATGTAGGCCCCCTTCAACCTAACCAATTTCTTTCGTTCCATTTTTTACGGATATTCATTAAAAGAGACAATATATTGTATAGGATAATTAAAAACGTACAATGAAGGGAGATGTAAAATCCTTAGCTAACTTAGAAATCAGAAGACAAGTAAAGATAATTGTTGTTCTTTTCTTGACGCTTTGTTTGAATTATTTAATTGGCGTTGTCTTTATGACGTATTAGTTCGTTAAAAGGTTCCTTATTTTTCCGTTGCTCCCATATAAAATAAGAGGTTGAATTCCGTCGTTAAAAAAACAATTAAACACATCCCATATCTTATCGAAAAAAAAGAATTTAAGACTATGTTAATTTTTCGTACGTGGCTGCGTAGGTACGAGTATGTAGGCAAATCAGGAGGTGGGCGGCGTGCGAGCGCGGGGTGCACGAGTAGGCCTTCGCTGGTGACGCTGTGGCAAGCAAGCCCCCGGAGAACGAGAGTACAGTCTTCGAAACAGATAGTAGTTTTTTTATTTTATTTTTATATCTTAAGCTACTGCTAAAATTTCTTAGAGTTAACTATTTACCTTGTATGTATTTAAAAAGAATTGCTGTTCGTTTGTCTCGCTAAAACTTGAGAATGGCTGGACCGATTTGACTAATTTTGATATTGAAATATTTGTGGAAGTTCAGGGAAGATTTAAATGGTGAGAAACATAATTAATAAGCAAAGGAAAATACTAAAAATGACACGTTAATTTTCCAATACTAACTGTTCCAGCTGTTTGAGGTCTATTGTCGTTTTAGAAATAAAAAATTGTCACTAGGTTGTCAAATATTTATAGGTGCGTTCAGGAATTTGTCTGTTTCATAGCTGTGGTATGAGGTCCGAACTCTTTGGTCTATTTTGTTGGAATACAAAACAGTTCACAAATAAAAAATGTGTTTAAATGTCAGTTGTTTGTCGAAAAAATAAAATAAATCATTTCAAGACGTTATTGTTTTAAAATGCCAAGGAGAAGACGACCTAACTTAGACTAACCACACTGATGAGCGGGACACGAAAAGTTATAATAGAAGTATTGCTATATGAGAAGACCTTTCTAGTCTGACTGAAAATGAAGTGGATACGCTTACAATGGTACGAATTCGTGTGCATCAAAAACAGCGAGCACGACACAATAAAAGTTTGAACTTTTTGGAAAAATTATTTAACGCTGAGGCGGTACGAAGTTTGCCGTGTCAGATACATAGTTCATGTATAAAAATAATACACAAATCGAGTAAGATTAACCGCAGTATTATCATGTCAAAGGCACCGTGGTTGTCGTATTATTATAACTAGCATTTGCCCGCGGCTTCGCTCACCTGCAGCTATAGTAGAATTAGAAATGGAATCCAAAAAATAATTTAATAAAAACTAACAGTAATGATCTCTTCTTTGTATGGGTCTCTATACATTAGAGAGCTCAAGGTGTATCTCAGGTTTCGTTTAATTATTTGACAAGTACTTTTTAACAGTGATAACAAAATTAAAATCTATTCAGTAGTTTTTGCGTCAACCCATAACAAACAGACAAGAATTTTAAAAATCACATTTATGGTTCGGAGGCACTTGTTTTTTTTTTAAAAAGCTGTGTCTGTATATTGAAGATATTTATATTCAAAGTACAGATACAGACACAGCTTTTTTACAATTTTATAATAGTAGAGATTAATATAACATATAATAAATTATAACTGAAAAGGCAACGTCATGCCATATTAATATAATTAATGAAAAACAATAGTAAATTAATAATTAATAATAAAATCAGAACATACTATCACGCCTCTATTCCCCGAAGGGTTAGGCCGAGGTGTACAAAAGAAAACCCACAGTTCGCCGGTATCTTTAGATCCCATGTAATAGGGGGCGAGCCTATTGCCATTTACCGGACACAAATCCCAAACTCCCAGCTGCTACTCAGAATTACAAATAAAATGGTCACAAGACGTTAATTACTGATTAAAATGTATAGCATCTGTCTGTACCATAGTCAATTTATTATAATTAGGAGAAGGCGTATTTACATACTATCATGAACTGAAAATTTTCCGGACAGGTAGAATATATTAATGGAAAATTAAATATTAAAATGATTGCTTAAAACGGTGGACAAAGTTCACAAACTACGGTATAATTTTATTTATAACTCGAGCAAAACATTCGGGTTTTACCATCATACTTTTTAATGACCTGTCTAACTAATTGTTAATTTCCACTGTACAATTCCAATGCACGCCCCTTCGACGAACATTTCCATTTGATGACACAACTGCGTTGTAATAGGATGCATACACGGGCAACGTATCAAAGTGCATTTGGAGGACATTACTCACACGACACCTATTCATCCTACATTGAGATTACGGTAAGTATTTTAGACAATAATTCACGTTCTTTTGAATCGGTAAGCAAATTATTCTCACTTTTTTTGTTAAAAATATATCTTGTCAGGCACACAACAACTATGTAAAGTTTCATTGCAATCGAATAAATGGTATAGGAACGCATACGGAACAAAATAAAGAAGTAGTAAATATACAACTAATTTTTTTTTTATGGTATAGGGGGGCAAAAGAGCAAACGGATCACCTGATGGTAAGCGATAACCGCCGCCCATGGACACCCGCAACACCAGAGGAGTCGCGAGTGCGTTGCCCGCCTTTAAAAGGGTTTGGGCCTCCGGTAACCTCAACTCACTCGGCGAAACACAACGCAAGCGTTGTTTCACGCCGGTTTTCTGTGAAAATTACTCTTTTCATTATTTTCTGCGCTAGATATTTAGATATATACCTATATAGATATGTATAGCTGACTAAACTGCTGTGCGTCGTGTCCCGGGTACGGTTCTCCCATGTCAAGCAATGCATGTGAAATTCTTAATAGCAAATACGTATACATCAGTATATCCCTTCGTAACCCTTCGTGATGGTATATTAGGTTGTTTACGTGTGCTATCTCAATCTGAAAGTAGAAAAAGAACCAGGAATTTTCCATTGCGTCTAAGTATTACCATTTAATTGTACTTTACGTTTACACAATATGGCGAAGACGAACTTCGCTGTTGAATCGTTCAAAATCAATCAGCTCCCCTTGTATAGCGCTTTTCTCTTTTCAGCACAGCACTATGTGAAACAATCTAAACTAAAAGAGAAAACCTGTGTTCTATGATTGGGCTAAATATGACCACATTTGTTAAATCATATTTTTATGATCAGTAAATGGAGGAACAAGCATAGGTACTTAAGTTTGTTCGTTATATGCTATGACCTCTCGTTGTATATGCAATGAATATATTAACAAGTATTATTGGGTATTGCGGAAAGGTATTCTTATCTAGTGTACCAAGAGGAGCAAGGTTAGGAATTTAGGATGTCCCCACATCTATCAATGCGGAATCGGCTTGTGCCGAGTGCGTATCACTGTGCTACGCAGGAAAAACAAGGCAATCGCCGTATTGTCGTCGGCAGACGTCTCGTCTCGTCGTTGAGCCGAGCCGAGCCGAAAGACGGAGTCGTCATAAGTATTGTTCCCACTGGCTCGATCCAAAGCCGATTACGCGTCGATAAATGAGGGGGTTATGCGTGTGTGTGACCCTAAAGCATGCTTCACAATCACAACATATCAAAAAGCGAGCTCTAGAATTATGTTAACCATCGTTTAGCATCTAAAAGGTGGATTGCATTACTTAATATGCGTTGGACGTTCGGCACATCGATGAATAAACGCTGAACTTTAGCATGAACACATATCGCCTACGAAATTATGTGCTACTAATTTCTATGCTATACGTTTCCCTATTTTCATATGACATGGTCATGAATAATGGCTGAATGTACTTTGAGCCGGGAGTTGGTCAAATTCCACCTGTTTAATTTGACAGTTGCAGAAGGGCTAATAACGCTCAACCAATTAATTGTAAATCACCGAGTCATGAAGAAATAATACGACGGTATCCATCAGGTTTTTCCATGAGGTTTTAGTGTATCAGTCACCTATAATTTACACGGCTTAAACTGTCAAATAACAAAATTACAGAGAATAGTTGAGCGACTTAAGTTGATGACTCGGCCGGATGGGTTAACTCAAAGAAAGAAAGAATTATAGCAGTGGTTCTTTCTTCAAAAGGCCATCCCAGAACTAGTCCTACATCATGACACTGGCATGTTATAAGTGCCTATGACGCTGGACTTTAAAAACGGAGCATGAATCTCTGATATTTTTTCTCTGTTTTTTCTGTTAGGAAATTAATTTAGTGCTAAAATACCTAAAAAAATAGGTGTTTTAAAAATACTGCTACATACATTATCATTAGATATGTAGCAATAATTCTGAGTGGGTATTATGAATTTATTTATGACTCTACGCTCCGAAAACTATTGTTATAAAAGACCTCTCGAACTTGGGAAAAAACATAAGCACATAAAAATAATTTGTTATCTCTTCAGGTACTATAGCCCATAATGATTTTGAACTTTACTTTTAAAAAATGCAACACAAAGTTCAATTAAAAAGTCTGGTCCATGCATAATAATTCAAGTCAAACAAATCTCGCTTTTTCTTTCAGAACGACTATTGTATGAGTACAGATGTCGCATAAAAGTCATTGTTGGATTTAAATCAATGTTAAGTTAATAGATGCAATAACAAAAATAGCAGTCGGCTACCAATACGATAAAGAATACGTACAACAATTAATGCGCAAAACATTAAAGATTACATCGATTTTCTTTTGTTTGTCCAGAATTTCCAAAATGCTCAACGACGTACAAGACTCGGGTGGCGTGACGTGTCATTAGTGTAGTTCCGCCTTTACGGAGCAAATTATGTGACCGCTTCAGAGTACATTACCTGTAATTTACCCTTTTATACAGACTAACAAAGCATTATTGCTAACTAGACGGCCTCGCTATGTTTCTGCGCATTGTTTCTTGCTCTAGTGACTATTCATTTTACTTGTAATTTTTACAATCATGCGATTATACTGCCTATATCCATTGGTCAGGCAAAATGCCAACTTTCAGTTTCAGAGTTCAGTATCTACCCTCTCATTAATACATTCAAGATGAAGTGACACGTATTGAAAAGTTGAGTATTGAGTTACGCATTGAGTGTTGAGTTGAGGTGGTTTGGACATGTTTAGAGAATAATGAAATACGATCAACGGAATGTCAAGACATACGCATACGCATACGCAAGGACATACGCCAATCTTATTGGCTAGGTCCTTCAAAAAGGTCAGGTGCGTAGTACTCGCAACCGGCGCGTATGTATAAGAAGATGTATGAATGTGGCAGAAGTAAAAGAAGTATGCAAGAATCGTAGCAAGCGGCGGTAGTTTTCGCCTACCCCTGTTGGAGAAAGGCATGAGTTTATGAATGTTAGTGCATATGATGTTTTGTGAATGAACGGGCAAATGTGTGTTCTTGAAAACAAAGATCGAAAGACATTGGCGTTGTGATCATTTCGAACTCTTCTGAAATGTATCACTGTAATATACACTAGTATTCTATTATCTGTGACTATACTAAGCTTTTAAAAAAAGTCTGAGTATAGTATACCTATTTTGTTATATTAATATGATTCATGGTAATACGCATCACTAATGATAAGTTAATAAAAAATATACTTTACTCTCTTTGTTCCATGAAACTAACTGATTTAATATGAAATTAACATCTACAATACTTTATGTGACAACCAATGATGCCCTATCTTTATTATCCCGGATCCTTAAGAATTCATATTACATTATTTTATGATTTCGATCATATTATTTCCGTACGTATAAGTATAAAGCCGGGCATTCACGGTCATTCCCTACTACAATCTGTCAAATTCATCAATCATCTCCTGAGTAGGTAGGTATTTAGGACTGATGATACGGTCTCAGAACTATTTTTATAAAAGACACTTCTCGAACTAGGAAAAAAACATAAGCACATAAAAATAAATTGATATCTCTTCAGTTATTATAGCCCATAATGATTTAGAACTTTACTTTTTTTAAATTCTACAGAAAGTTCAATTAAATAGTCTGGTCCATGCATAATAATTCAACACAAATAAACAAATCTCGCTTTTTCTTTCAGAACGTTGCCCTATCTTTATTCTCACGGATCCTTAAGAATTCATAAATATTGTTTTATGATTTCGATCATTTTAATTTTTCTTTCAAGGTCATTCCCTACTTCCAAAATACGACCATAACTGCGCCAATCTGTCAAATTCTTACTCAACGAAATAAAAAAAAATCTTCCATTTACATTTATTTTTTAGTGTTGGACAACCTACATGGCAACCTGCATAGTGGCCAATCTGTAAATTGGATTTATCGTGTACGGGTCCATCAATTCAGCGCAAGTCATTTGCAGCCACACCGCATGAAGTGACCGTGGACTCCAGCTAAATAATTACATACTTTATATTGTATTTTTTGACAAGAGCGACGACATTTTACGAGCTTATCATATGTTTTATACCTCTATAAAATTTCAGTGCGCGTCGGTTCGTAACTCTTCCCCTAAACCGGCTTGACTGATTTTTATATTTTTTCATTCTCATGGAGTCACCCAGTCAGTCAGTTAGTCCAACCAGGTTAAAGTCCCATGTGTTAGTCCAGGTTACAAACTATCTAGGTGCCAAATTTCGTTAAAATCCGTACAGTCAGTTTTTTTTATAGCAAAGGATTAGACGGTTCGCCTTAATCATACTGGGGTCACAAGGACACCTGCTACACCAGAGGATTCGCAAGTGCCCTTTTAAAAGGGTTTGGGCCTCCGGTATCCTCACTCACTCGGCGAATCAAAACGTAAGCGTCGCACCACGCCGGTTTTCTGTGAGGCTGTAGTACCTATCACTCCGGTCGAGCCGGCCCATTCGTGCCGGAGCAAGGCTCTCCCACTGTAAAAAACCAACAAAACCCAAACATACGACAAACTTTGACATTTATAATGTTAATAGGATTATTCATTTTAAATTGTACTTGCGCAGTTTCTGTATTCATTCGAAGAGCTCATATGATACACCAGGGCACGATGATGATCATAATTCAATCCGTTTCCTGCACATCAAAATCGATTAAAAAAATAATTTTACTAAAGGTACACTCATATGAGAAATTTCATAACCGTCGGTGTCATGTCACATAAAATTAGAATGCTTAAATGAAAATAAATTAATTCATGCGAATTTAATAAGAAACGTGTGTCTGAATACATTTTGCTATAGTCCACGATTGTGTTCATAGGGTCATATGCATAATAAATATAAAACGTCTAATAAAACCTCCTACAACTCGTATAATAATGTGTTGTCTTGTTTTGACACGTGATATTCAGTGACAGGGAGAAGACAAAACATATTTTATGCGGTTTATAATACGAGTGGGGGTTAACTTCAATTTAATATATTAACACTTTAAGCAAGCCAAAAATGTATTCTGTTCTTAGATACTTGAAAAGCTCAAGGAAAAAATACATACAAAATTAACATTATTAGGCCCTGAACCATTTTTTAACTTTATAATGTCATTGGCCCTGAATAAACAATGTAATACCTAATGTTTACCGTGAACTTCACCATAAACTCTTAGGAAATGCGACAAAAAGTGCATCGCAACTGAACTGAGATGTTGGCGTAGAGTGAGACAGTGAATACCCTACACGGTGAATACCGCCATCCCGATCTCACAACAGGACCACAATATTGCGACACTTTCCTAGTGTTCTTGACTGCCCCGGTTCGAACGGGTATATTCGTAAATTATAAGGGTCATCATGCCCTCCCTTGTCCTAATTTATTTGCGGTTGGCGCAGAATGTTCTTTTTTCCATTCATCCCTGTATGCCGTCACCTTATCATTCGCTCCCTTTCGGCTTTAAAACAATCCATCCATATCTTTTTTTATCGCTCACTACGGAGGGGCCGTTGACATTCGATATCAATTATACGTTTCTTTTGGTGAAAGCTTTCTAAAAATCTGAACGAACACATACTCAGTGCGATTTTAGTTTAAAAATACATAATTATGTAATGCATCAATTCTTCATGAAGATGCATGCTTCATCCGGGAAAACTGGCTCTATTATATTGTGGCCTCCATACCCATGCGCGTAAAACACGCTGCATCTCGTTTCCGCGATAGTTTCAGATCGGACCGCAGACTGTAATTTTTTTACGATTTACCGAACATCGGGAATTCATCTACAGCGAGTCTTATTGAGAAAACTATACGCAAATATATAAGGCAACTATACAACAATTATTGTATATGGTTTACTTTAAAAAAATTAGGTTCCAATGTATAATTTGGTTTTGTCCTTTTAGTACCCACTTTTAACAAGATAGTATTCTCGAGTAGGGTTTTTGGAGGCCATAGCTACGTGTTTTTGAGTCCATTTTTATCCACGATGGAACGGAGATGGTATAAGCGTTTAGGGTAAGAGGCTGTTTGTTTGTTTGTGCCAACAAACGAATTTTATTTATTTATTTGGTATTGGAAAACCAACAGCTATACAAACTAAATAAACAATTAGCACATGCTACATTAAGCCAATTACAGGTTTTCACGCATAGCGATATAATACATTTGTAGATAACTTAGCAAACACTAGTAAGCACAAAATACAAAGCGACTAATACTTAGAATTAAAAATGATGTTTTACAATACATATAAAAGCCAAAGACACTGTAGAATTACTGTAAGAATTTTAAGTTAAAACGATTACGTGCCGTAACGCAATTAGTAGTTGTTAGAATGTTACTCCATATTAGTTATCTCCATAACTGTTTGACCGATTGAGACGCGCTTTACTGTAAAGGCTTCGTAGTTCATGAGCGATTGTTCGTAGCTTACAATAAACGTTTAGGAACATAAATATCATGTTACAATTTTAACCTGAAACATATAAAATGGATACGAAGAATTTAGCCATTTTAAAGTCAGAAAATTAGTGGTTACAGCTCACAGACTCAGATCTGGACATATTCCATGCAACAAATTCGCTTTCTTGATGAAAAAGAATACCTCTCCCAACTGCGAGGAGTGTGGAGTTCTAGAAGACATGCATCACTTGTTGATGGAATGTGTTCGCTATGAGGTGGATAGAAGTAGGTTGTTCAGGGCTTTGAAGTTGAACAAGAACGATATAGGTACATTCCACCAAATATTAAATAAGCCGAGCTCTGAAGATGCGAGAAAGTTGTTCGACTTCATGGCCCTGATACATTGATCGTAGCTATTGGTTTGTTGTGTATCCTGTATTAGGTTACGATGGGACTGACATACGCTGTGCGTTATAAAAGTCCCTAAAATTTAAAGAATAAAAAAAAAGGGCGTGAGTGTATGTATGTATCTATGTAGAAAGTATGTTTATATTTCCATGCTTCACGTCAATACATATATAAATTACTTAATTTCATATATTTTTTTAAATTAAGTAATTTATAGGTCAGAAATAAGATATTTAGAGGTCGATGGCGCTAAGTGTATTACAAATATGGAAAACCAAATTTTTCGAGGTGGTTAGTTGAAACTTAGAGAGGACAACGTCTGTCAGATCAGCTAGTTACAGAAATAAATATCATTTAATTTCTTTGTCGATATCTGGGAAAGAACACCGAGACAAACAGAAAGATCGTGGTTCCTTTTAAAAGTCAATAAATCGAGGTAGAAATGTCATAATATAAGGGTCATCTAAAATTTTATTTTAAAAGAGAGTCATCGTAGAGCTCAATGACCCTCCAACGATGTACCATCAGCAGACAGGTTCTGATATGACCCAAGCTTCCAAAAAAAAATTAAGTAAAGGTTTTAAGGAAATTACTTAGTCGTATTTAGAAATTGATATATAGGTATATTTTTTACAATTTATATCTAAGAAGGGATTTTCTTATAATATATGAGTCGCTACGTGTACCTAAACTCAGTTTGTCATTCGCTTATATATATCGGTATAATGATAGTTTGTAATATATTCCCCTTATAATTTACCCAAACAATTGAAATCAAGATTGTAAAGTGTAATTTATGCCATTCGGACTTAAGCTCTTAACTCAGTAGAGTTAAAATGGTGACTTTTGATAAATCAGACTAGAAAACTGCTAAGTAGCTATTCTGAGTTATAAATAATGATTAGCTGAATTTTGTTCAATATGACCTTTTCGCGTCCGCGCTCGGGGTTTGCCAGCGAGCCATGGAGCGTATCAAGTTAGCAGACCGCATCCGTAATAGCATACTGCGCTCCAAAACTCAAATCGCTGACGTTGGTCATAGGGCCGCTACTCTAAAGTGGAACTGGGCCGGACATGTGTGCCGCATGTCTGACGAATTGTGGGCTCACCAAACAACGAGGTGGAGTCCACAAGGCATAAGACGACGTGGGAGGCCCAGGCGGGGATGGCGGGACGAACTGGACTCCTATTTGGGAAATTGCCCCGAAAAAGCAATGAACCGAGAGGAGTGGAAGGAGGGAAGGGAGGCCTTTGCCCTGCAGTGGGACAAACCGGGCTTATAATAATAATAATAATAAAATGGACGGTCAATGGACTTATCGCCAAGAGCCTCGACCAACACCTCAGGAGGCTCGAGTTGGATGGCTGGGTTAAGGGCCTGATTCAGAAGGCAGTACTCCTTGATACGGCGCGTATTGTGAGGAGGTTCCTGTCTCTGGGGCCCTAACCACCGGTAGCTTGGACCCTGCTCCCCATGCCGGTGGACAACTATTTTTATATTTTTAAATGTTTTTATTTTCCCTTGTTTTTTATAAAAATATTTAAAAATGTAAATTATATGATTTTAAAGGAATAAATGGAATAATAATAAAATGCCTTTTAGCCATAATTATTAATTGTGTCATGCAAATGCTTCGATGGGGGCTCAACCAGGTCACCTTGCACTTATTGTGGTAATTTTTCCGCGAACTGAACCTTTCCTCTCTACGGAAAAAAAAACATGCCGCCGCGGGCATTGTTCTTACCTTCGAAAAGCGCCAACTTTCTACGCAGAGTCTAACAGCTATAAATGCCTTAGCTGAGCTGAATTTCCTCTATGGTCTCCCACGTTAATGTTTCGTACTCTTAAACATTTAGCCAGGTTAGGTACTAGTTGCATAGAAAAGCAGGGATTAGCCAATTTCATGACAGGATACGTTCAAATCGAGAGTTTAATGTAAGCAGAAGACGAGATGTACGTACAGTAACAAATAAATAAATATTCTTCGATATTTAACACAGCACCATCTAATCTCAAACTAAACAGAGCTTGTACCTACTATGGGTACAAGACAATGGATATAATGCTTATATATTTTTTTTTTAAATACATACTTATAGTACATAAGAGACACCCAGATGAACACAAACACTTATATTCATCACATAAATATTTGTGTCCTGTGGGAATCGAACCCACAATCTCATGTTCAGCAATCCGGTACTAGAACCAAAATAAAGATAACATAACATACCATCACGCCTGCATTTCCCGAAGGGTTAGGCAGAGTACTAATACACCCACAGTTCGCCGGTATGTTTAGGTCCCATGTAATAGGGGGCGAGCCTATTGCCATTAACCGGTCACAAATTCCAAACTCCTGCTACTGGGAATTTCGTAGAATAGAAAAACCCAATAACACTTTGCTCGACCTGGGAATCGAACCCAGGACCTCGAGCGTCACACACAGTCACGCTCAGGACCACTAGGCTAATGAGCAACAAAATAAAGATAAACATAATTATATAATCTGACTAAAGAATTTTGTGAACAGAAAAGTCACTTTTGATTGTAAACAACAACTGCAGGCTGTAGTTTTGCACATCTTCAAAATTCAGGTGCGGTGTGCGTAACATGTGTACTTGACCGCGACACAAAGGTCACAGACGCGTGTGTCGTAGAGGTGTGTAAGTCCGCGTCGTTTTTCCTCCGGCTAAATAAAACATCGGTAGCGGTTCCCTCGCGCAGCAGTGGTGATCAAGGAGCGCCGATCCTGCGCGCGCGCCACTTGCCTTCTCTTAGAACGATTGAGTGACGAGCTAAATAGAACGCTCGCTGTGTTTTAACCGTCCCTGTGTTGTGTTGTCGTTTTAAAATTGGATTTCTTTATTTATTAAAGTAAGTACACATTCACAACAGAAAATAATTATCTGTTTTTTAATTATTGTGGAAGTTTTGTAATTAGATAATATTTATTTATTTATTACATACAAAGTTTTTACAGGCATGCACCCAATACAACATGTAGTTATTATTTATGACATTCAAATTAATGACAAATAATTTAAAGTCACCCTCTCAAATTAGTTGGTTTTTAACTTATTACAATTCAATAAAAAGGAGGTTTTCCACTTTCAATATTGTTAGTTCTGCCAAGAAAATCTAACAAATATTATCTAGTAATTAACTTATTATTTTAGCATTTATTATTAACGCATTATTTAGAACTAAAAACATAAAGAAGGAAAAAATACTTCTACCTAAATTTATAAATATTATTTCCATTAAACATCATAAATCAACATTATGAAACAAAGTAAGAAGGGTATTTATTGTTTAAGAAAAATCAGCAGTCGATTACCAATTCATATTTGCCAAACTAAGTACCTATTTAAATTTTGGAATTTAAAATAACATAACATATAACATACCATCACGCCTGTATTCCCCGAAGGGTTAGGCAGAGGCGTACTAATGTACACCCACAGTTCGCCGGTATGTTTAGGTCCCATGTAATAGGGGGCGAGCCTATTGCCATTAACCGGGCACAAATTCCTAACTCCGAGCTGCTACTGGGAATTTCATAGAAAAACCCAATAACACTTTGCTCGACCTGGGAATCGAACCCAGGACCTCTAGCGTAGCAGTCGCTCTCGAATTTAAAATAACATATCAAAAAAATGCGTAGGTAGGTACTAAGTCCAAAGTTTAAAGATGCGAAAGTGAATTGTATAGATATAGACAAATTGGATGTCAGTTATATAGATGTCGCATAGTTATATAGTTCACTTAATTTATAAATTTATAATCAAGACACACACCGGGTAAACCCCGCATGATACATGCAGCCCTACGCATGACATTCATTTCCGTATTATGCGAGACAATCGCATGCGATGCACTTATACATTGATTCGAATGAGCGTAAGCGACATCGCACATCTGGCAACTGGTACCCATAAGTCTGACGGACCGAGTTTCCAAAACATAATACCAAAATAAATCAAACACAATTTATTCAAAGAGTGTTATTCGGATTCCGAAACCGTTAATTTAGGTTCTTGCTCTACCATTTCATCATCACTACATATTATAAAACAAAGTCGCTTCCCGCTGTCTGTCCCTATGTATGCTTAGGTCTTTAAAAATACGCAACGGATTTTGATGCAGTTTTTTTTAATAGATAGAGTGATTCAAGAGCAAGGTTTTAAGCTATTTAATAATACGCTACGACTCTTAGGGACGGGGCAAAGCGGGTGAAACCGCGGGTAGATCGCTAGTCAAAAATACTTCAATGAAAATATATGTAAGCGAATGCAATTCTTGATAACATTACCGCGTTTGGAACGATTTCCCGGTAATTTATTTCCATTGATATAATAGTAGACGAAATGATACGGTTGGAACCTCGATTAATTAACGGTAAGTATCTCACTCGATAATACTCGATAATCGAGGTTCCATTCAAATCCGAATAATAACACAGTTTGATAAAATATTGTTCGGATTACGATTTATTTGGTATAGCTTCTGTCCGCGACTTCGTCCGCGTGATGATATATAGCCTATAGCCTTCCTCAATAAATGGGCTATCTAACACTGAAAGAATTTTTCAAATCGGACCAGTAGTTCCTGAGATTAGCGCGTTCAAGCAAACAAACAAACTCTTCAGCTTTATATATTAGTATAGATTACGCTTTTGGAGGCAATTCAAGCTCCGCTGGACCTTAACACCACGAGACGAGCAGGTACGTCAACGTACAACATACGAACACCCATGCTAGAAAACCAATAACCCTGACAACCAGTTTATTCTTAGGATATCGGTATTGTCCAGAAATTGGGTTGCGGAGGTCTGCATCTGGTCAAACTGGAAGCCGACTCCAACATCGTTGGGAAAGGAAAAGCCTATGAGGACGACTGTTGTTAATGACCCACTCAATTGAAACAAAACAATATCGCAACTTCATTTACTGCATCTTCATTTTCTTAGGCAACCAATACAATCATATTTTTTAGCAAAGCGAGTATGTACTATCTCTAATGTTTTTTTAACTATTCCCTCATTCATTAGTAAGTGTCAACTAGAGACACAACTATGGCTTTTTAAATTCACTGTTGCTACTCCACCAAATTACATGCCTATTTGAGAAGAATACCAAATAACTGTGTCTAATTTATACAATACTGTATATATTTTATTGTTCAAACGAGCAAACACGCCACTTGATCTGATCGTAAGTAGTCTATGCTGCCTATGATGCCGGCTACATTATATTGCTCATGCATTGCTGAGGAGTCCGGCGAACCGAATTTCCCATACAAAGGCAATAACAAAGTTAATCTTAATTCAAACACAGTTTATTTATTCAATGTTACTATATGGATTCCCATACCGTTAATCTAGGTTCCTGCTCTACTACTTCGCCTAAAATACTAAGTAAGTACACTGGAAATAAATGTAAGCGAATGCAATTCTTGGTAACTTCATCAAGTTTGGAAAGATTGTCCAGTAGTTTTATTTCAGACGAAATGGTACGGTAGGCAACCATAGATTACGTAGATTAACACAATTTGATACAAATCATTTTGGATTACGATATATTTTGGTACTGGCTTCCGCCCGCGACTTCGTCCGCGTGGAATAGTTACTTAGTCTAAGTATAGCCTTCCTCAATAAATGGGCTATCTAACACTGAAAGAATTTTTCAAATCGGACCAGTAGTACTTGCCTGAGATTAGCGCGTTCAAGCAAACAAACAAACAAACTCTTCAGCTTTATATATTAGTATAGATATAATGTAGATGAATAGATATAGATTAGTAAAGATTGCAAATATGTGGGCAATTCAAGCACCGCCGGAACCTTAAGAGCTCCTACGGATTTCATATTGTCGAAGCCGGAGCACCTGAGGGAAATGGTATAAGAGCCATTCCTCTAGGGTGCTGCGGCTTCGCAAATGTCGAAACCACCTAAATGCTTTACAAGCATAAGGGACGTCGCACCGAGCAAGATACTTTCTCGCCTCTTACGAGATACCTATCTAAGTAGCATCAATGTATTTTAAACGGTCCCAACATGAGAGTAAAGGGAGGTATATAAGAAATGCATGACAGTAACATATATTGTGTTAACATAATATAACACATATAACTGCCTCATTAGCCAAGTGGTCTAGAGCACGACTGCTACGCTAGAGGTCCTGGGTTCGATTCCCAAGTCGAGCAAAGTGTTATTGGGGTTTTCTATGAAATTCCCAGTAGCAGCTCGGAGTTAGGAATTTGTGCCCGGTTAATGGCAATAGGCTCGCCCCCTATTACATGGGACCTAAACATACCGGCGAACTGTGGGTGTACATTAGTACGCCTCTGCCTAACCCTTCGGGGAATACAGGCGTGATGGTATAATATAACATGTCACTGTCATGCGCGTGAGCTATGAGATTCGTTTGATAAAGTAGTACTTTAACGTTATCACTTACTTAATTGTCATTTAATTACTGTTCCTATTATTGACGGTTATCTTCATTTATACACTTGCATTCCTTCAATGGTAGACCATGATAGTTTTATTAATTATTGCGTATATTTGGATGAATAAATAAAAGTTACTACTCGTAAATTTATTTAATATGCTTATAGGCAGCTAATAGGCACAACCGGGGGCCCAAGTCTACAATTTCAACTTTGTCAGAATAGTGGTCCAATGGTTATAAATAACTTAAGAACTGACGGATTTTGAAGGTAAAACTATCAAAAATCTAGAATTCTGAAGTCATTGAACGACGATTTTCACACAATAAAATAGTAGAATTGGGGCCCTGGTCATTGCATTTCTTTAAAAATTAAAGTATTTTCATAGATTAAATACGTGTCCCCTAGATTTCGTAGACAAAGTAACAAAAACGACATTTCTTGTGTAGTGTGACAGCGTAATTATATTCGCATTAATAAGACGTTTATATATTAATAAATCATGATCGTGGCCGCTTGCAAGGTACATACGTCCGTTTCAAACTCTCGCTTCGGCGCAAACCGCGAATTTTTACGCACGGGTTTCTGTAAGACCTATGATTCAAGACAAAACAAGAATGCGGAGCAACATAAAAAAAACATCTTGGTGTCAAGCTACTTTAGTAACAATAAACAACCATTTCATTTTTAATTTCGTAGGTGTGACAATTTTGTGCGGCTTTAGTGATGAACTCATCTTTTCACATTTATAGTAGGTATACCAAATTTTTTGTTAATATTTTTAACAATAATATTGTAAATTTGTGGAAGTTGTTGAAAAATATAAAAGTAGTTACAAGAAAAATATTATAATTTGTAAAGTAAATTACTTAAATTTACTGATAAGCAAACAATACTAATATATGTACTAATTTAGATACATCCACCATTCGCCGGTATATTTAGGTCCCATGTAATAGAGAGCGAACCTATTGCCATTAACGGGGCACAAATCCAAAACTCTTATTTACTACTGTACTAATAACACATTGCTCGACCTGGGAATCGGACCTCTAGCGTAGCAGTCGCGCTTGGGACTTCAAGACTAATGAATCGGTTATTAAAAAAAAACTATTATGTCAATTCTCTTTAACGCATACATATAATACAACCTTATTTTTGTAGACCGTAAAAATATATGAGGCCATTATACACATTATAATACAGCAACTTTTACTATAGCACCAACCTTGAAATCGCGAAGAAATTCCATACATTTTGAGTTGAGTGGACAAAAATGTTTTGAACTTATCCAGTCCAACTCTAATTGAACGCGAAGACATAAAAGTTAGGTAGCACCTAAAGGTAAATATCGAGCTCAAGTTCGTACCTCAGCCGTGAGGCACGAACGAAAGCTGTAGTGTGCGCATGTCATGCCTGACATGACAATACAACCTAGCTGGACTTATACAATTTTTCACTCAATTTAAACTTTTACTACCGTACCGTGTATTAAGTACACACCTACCTTAGTCACCCGTTAAACATTGAAAATTTATAAACCGAATCCGATACCAGTTCGAAGTTCTATAATATAGCTTCAAGTTATATTCTTATTCGATTTACAATAATTACTTTACTTTACGTAATATAATATGTAACTAAATAACAAATTTTGTAAATGGCACCATATTATGCGGATGTCTTTAATTAGCCAGACGCTCAGGATGGATAAAACAATCATTGATGCCTGATAAGTAATCAAGGTACTACTAATAAAATTGCAACCTATGCTCTTAGTTTAGTAATAATTATCCAAATTACACAACAATATTAGTAATTCATTGGATAACGTTTCGATGTTAAATCAAAAAGATAACGGATTGCATAGAAAATTTTGCGTAACGTTAACGATATAACGTCTTCGCGGTACGTTCGTATCCGTCACCGTATTTGATTGCGACCCACACATGTAAGTTCAATTTCTTTAATCCAATTTTTAATTATTTTAAATTGCAATAACTATCGTGTCGCGGCGATCAATGTTTCAACAAACGACGCGAGCGACGCTTGAATTGTTGATCGCCCTTATCATTACGGATGCCGCCGTATTAATATGTAGCCTGATTCCACATACCTACTTATTACCATTAGGTACTTACTTGATTTCATGAACTACAAATTGCTTAATAGATACCTTCTTTTTCATAATAATATAAAACGTCTCTTAAACCTCTTATAGCTATAACAAATGTTTTGTCTTGTGTTGTCACCTGATATTTTGTGTCGGAGAAAAGAAGAATAAACATATTATTACAGCTATGTGAGTTTTATTAGACGTGTTATAATATTACTAGCTTCTGCCCGCGACTTCGTCCGCGTAGCGTGATGATATATAGCCTATAGCCTTCCTCAATAAATGGGCTATCTAACACTGAAAGAATTTTTCAAATCGGACCAGTAGTTCCTGAGATTAGCGCGTTCAAGCAAACAAACAAACTCTTCAGCTTTATATATTAGTATAGAAATAGATGAATAAAGATATACCGTCAGTGTGTGTATATTTTATAAAATAGCTGCAAAAAAGTAAAACCCGATTACGAAAAAATCTTCGTCATCATTTAATGACGGAATTCAAATCAATATTTTAAAAGTTTATAAGTAGGTTCAACGAAATCCTGGTTAACCTAGCTGTGATCACATAATATCACAACATTATTATAAAAAAATTGAGAAAAAATTATAGTCAATACAAGGCCATTAAGGGTTTTTGCGGCAAATAAAATTTTGTTTATAACCATGTTCTCAGAAACGGCTTTAAGAATTTGAGTTAAAATAAATCGATTAAATTATTATAGGTGTCATTTTTTGGTAAAAATAGTTTTCGGGAGTTATGCACTATACCTATAAACTGGTTTCTGACACACGAATGCTAAGCCTTGAAATAAAACTACATTTTACGGTTTTTTTAATTAACATTTGCATGTCCTTAAATGGACAGAACATGTTGGAACTATATAATATGTTATAGAACACCTGAATGTGTTCTTGTTGTGACAAATAAATGATCTTTATCGTTGATCTTTATCTTTATCGCGTTGATTTAATAATACTTAATTCCCCACCCATTACATTTAGTTTATACATACATTAATTATTTATCTTAAGCCGTTTCAACGCCCACATTTTCTCTCCCCTAAAGCGCCGCTCACTTTGACAGCTTTGCAGCGTCTTTGGTCACGGATAGAGTGAGGTGTTGAGCCTCTTAACCAAACGCCTACGCTACGCCTCTCTAGCATAGGAGCTTAAAAGAACAAATTGCCGATGTCAATCACCGCCGTTGCAGAAAGTCAATTATCTAAGAAAACACTCTTGACAAGGTCGCGAACTACATCTTTACGAAGTTTAGAATCTATGGTCACTAACGCTATAGAAAACTTTCTAACGCTATAGAAAAGTCACGCCGGATACGACGTGACTTAGCGTTATAGGTAGGTACGTACATTCCATACATTTTAATAGTTTTCTTTCGCGTAAGCGATCATAGATTATAAACTTGGCCAGGGCTGCAGGTTTGATAAAACGTCAGTTTTAAAAATGTCGTCAACTCTAATAAGAAAAACATAAATTCTCCAGGCAGGTCGCGTGGTGACGAATCGCGTTTCTCGGCTTTCTTTCAGCAGACCGTTTAACGAGATTGTTTCTCATCAACAGAGGCCGAACTTTGTAGGCACATCTTCTTCTTATAATTATAACAGCATGGGCAAATATATTTTTCCACCACCGTAATCTCTCATGTAATATTAATCGCTTGTACATCCTAAAATAATATACAATACACAATGACTAAGCCTAGTGACTGACGGTAATTGTAAAATTAAATATACCGGAATATTTTTTATTCAGTGCGCAAACTTTGAAAATTGATACTTAAACGACTTTTATTAAACACCAATTTGTTATTTTGATATGTCTTAGTACAAAATATCGAAGTTATCGTTAACGAAAGATGTTTACTTTGAAACTGATTTTATGGTTACTCGCTAGCGCACGGCAAAGCGCGCGCGCCTTAGTACCTACATCAGCTGTACACCGGCGCGTGAGTCGGCTGGCACACGTGCATATTGTTATTATTGCGAATTGATATTATGTGTCCATATTTTGCTGATTTCAAGCCGGCTAAAAATTTTAAAAAAAGTTGTGATCTAATAATGGGAATGTGTTCTATTACTGATACTGAACTACCAAAATTTTTTTGCGCACTGCTTAAAAAATATTCCTGTATAGGTAATTACGTAAAACAAGAAAGAACAGACATTTAAAACTAATGTTGAACAAGCACCTTTACATAGCAATTAATTAGTCAACTTTGTGTACTGTCATAGAACAAAAAAATTACAGAAATAAATTATAAATAGGTAGGTACCTTATGTCCGCAGATTCATTCGTATCGTATCCAACGTATCCAAAGGAGTTTTTGAGACAACAGGTGGCATTATGTCATGTATAAATTAACGTGGAAATAATATGGATTATTTCATTATATTGACGCTCGATCCGTCAATAGTCTGACAGTCTGAATGGTCTAGTACAAAATATATGCCAAGAGTACCTTCTAACAAGCGACAGCGCGATTTAGTCATTCGTGGAGGAGACAAAAGTAAAGAGAACAGTGGCCGTACCATAACGTGTTGCTGCATTCGCTTTGCGATTGTAAGGGAGAGATGCCACTTTACACATTAAAATAGCGCCATACCTGTCTTACGATCGAGTAACGAATCTGTTGTACGAATAACAAAAGCCCTATATTCACTCAATGTAGTGCAATATAATAGCAAAAGCAGGCACTGTTAATAATTCCAACTTTGTTTTAGAGGTACCATTACAATGAACCTGATTTAATACTCGTATTTCAAGTGGTAAAAAAGATTATCGGCAAAATCAGGTTAGGAAGGCTGAGGCCTAAAGATGTGACGGATGTCCATTCAATTAATATCTTCAATAGTAGAAGTTCTTGTTCATATCTCACATACATATAATAAGAATGTAGGTGAGCCGTGTCTGTACATTGCTTATATTTACAAACAAACTAATTTGGAGGACTCAGAATCGGTAACCCTATCCATTTCTATTATTTTTGGAACTTTTGTCTGTCTGTTTGTCTGTCGGTTTGTCTGTGTGTTTGACCGCGCATCAAATGATAACTACTGAAGAGATTTGGAGGAAGTGGGCAGGAATTCATAGCCTGTTTCTTGGATTAACATTTAGGCTACTTTTAATTCAAATCGGTTCTCTCTATCAAAAGTTATTAACATTTTAACCATTGAAAACGTTGAATTTGAAAAATAGCCATTGAAGTAAATTTCTTTATCAAGTATTTCTGTACTAGACTAGCACGGATCAAAAAGAATAACAGAATCAAGTAATAAAATTAAAAAATACACTTACAGTGACTTAATAAGATAAAACAAGAAAATAAAGCAGATCAATCAGAAACCATTATTGTGACCAGGAATTGATTATTAGTACAGTTATTCTAACTCTACTTATACAGGGAATCACGGGACATACTTAAGATTTATCCAGCGAGCACAAGCCGGTGTAAAAACTAAATATTTGAGTTGGTTAAAGAAGTAAACAAAGAATGACAACTTATTTTCTAGCGGACTAACACGACATCGTTATTACCTCAATTAAATTTGATTCGATAACAGGTGTCATTTTGCGTTGTCAATTTTGACAATTATTGTTTTAAATTCTTCTTTAAAGCATCCAGCCATTTAATAACTCATTTTATAATGTGAAACCTCCATAGTGTAGATACAGTGCGACTGCGCACACTTTATTTGAGAAACTAAAGAGTTTCCATCTAATCAAATAATTAAATAATGTACCCAAAGAATATACCACGTATGTATGTATAATAATTTAAAAAAATGCAACGTGCGTTAATCTTTACTGATGCCGAAACAGTTATTTGGGATTTTAATCTATGTAGGTATGTCTGTTTATATTTCCATGCTTCACGTCAATACTATGTGAACAAATTTTTGAATTAAGTAATTTATAGGTCAGAAATAAGGTATTCAGAGGTCAATGGTGCTAAGTGTATTACGAATATGGAAAACCAAATTTTTCGAGGTGGTTAGTTGAAACTTGGAAAGGACAACGTCTGTCAGGTCAGCTAGTTGTGACATAAAACTGTTACTCATAAGAAATCTTTCATACGTCATGTGTTGAATCGTAATTCGAAGTCGAACAATATTCACCCACGTTCATTCAACTTCTTATACCACGGGCTACGTTTATGCTTTCGGTCAAGTTTATATATAGTATATGTTATTGTTATTTATATTATATACTTCTTGTACTTATATAATATAAATAAAAAAATGTCTATGTGTAAGTGATGAAAGTAATATAAAATTAAATAGGTATTGGAAGCAACACAAATTCTTAATACAATGCATACCTACGCCTGTAAGAAGCGAAACAGCCCTGCGCTACTTGGTTCATTCAATACAGAGACATGCGAAGGCCCAATTAATACTGATCACTTTAAATGCCAAGTCACGCAAATATTGATGTACCAGTATTCCTTTGTTGTGGACACGTACAGGTACACTAACATCGGCATCAATTCAGAATACATACAAATAAACTATCATATGACCCTTTGGTAGGAAACTGTTCTGTAGCTTCATCATTATCCTTAACATTAAAATGCGGCACTGTAACTTAAGACATGTCACGGTAACACTTCCGTTTAATTACCCATTGTATTCCGTTACCAAAGTCAATCTAAAATCTGGTAATTAAAATGATTATCAAATAACTATTTTACAGATATGTTCAATACACGCTTATTTAGTTTTTTTATATTTCCAGATGAAACATCAGCGCCGCGCGCCGAGCTTGGCGACGGCAATATGGGTGCTGGTCACCCTCCTGCTTCCAACAAACACACAGTTTCTCAATCCTGTTACGTCATTCATGAACTTCTTAAGGGAAGGCACCAACCAGCTCGATAATGAACCACCAGATAACAATCATATGCTTTCTGAATACGACTTTATAATCGTAGGAGCCGGCACAGCAGGATGCGTCCTCGCAAACAGATTAACGGAAATTCCAGACTGGAAAGTTCTACTAATAGAAGCTGGAGTCAACGAGAATTTCGTTATGGATATACCTATTGTAGCCAACTACCTCCAATTTACTGCGGCTAACTGGGGATATAAAACAGTACCGTCCAATAAGTATTGCGCAGGATTCGAAAATCAACAGTGTAACTGGCCACGAGGCAAAGTAGTTGGAGGCTCTAGTGTTTTGAATTACATGATATATACGCGAGGAGCCAAGCCCGACTACGATGGATGGGAAGCTATGGGTAATGAAGGCTGGGGCTGGGATGATGTGCTTCCATATTTCAAGAAAATTGAAAACTTTAATATACCGTCATTCGACGATCCTAAATATCACGGGCACAGTGGACATCTAAATGTTGAACATGCCCCTTTTCGAAGTAATAAGGGCAAAGCCTGGGTCAAAGCAGCACAGGAAATGGGATTTAGATATGGCGATTACAATGGAGCAGAACCATCAGGAGTATCATTTCTCCAACTATCAATGAAAAACGGAACCCGTCACAGTTCCAGTAGGGCTTATTTACATCCCATTAATAGAAGAAATAATCTCCACGTATCAAAAAGCAGCATGGTCACTAAACTTATTTTTGACGACACCAAAACCAAAGTTATTGGCGTCGAATTCGAAAAACAAAACAAGAAATATAAAGTATTAGCCAAGAAAGAAGTCATTTTGTCCGCTGGTGCTATTAATTCGCCACAGTTGTTGATGTTATCAGGTATTGGCCCAAAAAGCCATTTGGAATCGATGAGAATCAATGTCGTTAAAGATTTACCCGTGGGATATAATTTAATGGACCACATAGCCGCTGGCGGACTTCAATTCATAGTCCGCCAACAAAACCAAAGTGTATCAACTGAATATATAATTAACCATTTAGACTTAGTTTTTAAATGGATGAGATCACATAAAGGTCCGCTTTCTCTGCCAGGAGGATGTGAAGCTTTGGTGTTCATGGATTTAAAAGATAAATTCAATTCTACAGGGTGGCCAGATATGGAACTGCTTTTTATTACTGGTGGATTAAATTCGGATCCTCTGTTACGGCGAAATTTTGGATTTGATGAACAAATTTTTACCGATACTTATGGACCTTTAGGAAGAGCAGACACGTTCATGGTCTTCCCTATGTTGATGCGTCCGAAATCAAAGGGAAGAGTCATGCTACAGAATAGGAACCCAAAAGCGCATCCAGCGTTAATTCCGAATTATTTTGAATATGCTGAAGATTTGCAGAAAATTGTAGAAGGAATAAAAGTATCGATAGAAATAGCTAGGCAGCCGGCTATGAGAAAAATCGGTGCCAAGCTTTACGATGTACCGATCGAAGATTGCTTGAGACACGGATCTTTTGGCAGTGATGCTTACTTCGCATGTCAAGCACAAATGTTCACCTTTACTATTTACCATCAGAGCGGAACTTGCAAAATGGGAGTAGAGAGTGATTCATCATCAGTAGTTAATTCTAGGTTAAATGTGCATGGCATAGATGGAATTAGAGTGATCGACGCTAGCATAATGCCCGAGATTGTTTCAAGCCATACAAACGCTCCAGTTTATATGATAGCTGAAAAAGGAGCGGATATGATTAAAGAAGACTGGGGTAAATTATGATGGAACATACGATATTTTAATATATAATAAAGCACATCTGTGATGTAATGTTAACAAGATTATTTATAATATTTATGACAGAATAGAAATAAAATGAAAAGGTAAATCAATGTCTCTCACCATAAAAGACGAGCCAGTTCAAGATGAAAAGCTGGCAAGGTGAAGGCACATGGAATTCACATTTTTTTTTAATTATATACTTGTGGACCAAAACCAATAAGTAATAATTAAATAATTCGGAAATAAAAGACATTAAATTAAGTAATTAAATATAAAACCTCCTCATATGCGGGTATATTATATAGAAAACGTAATTATTTTAAAGACTAAAATGCCAAACCGAATAAAATGTTATTATATTTCTTAAGCAGGAACCAATAGCAATTGTTTATAGAGTATCTGCCCGCCAAGTCGAACAAAAGCAATAAGCGGCACGGCCGTACATTCATTTTCTCGAAGCAGTTCAGGCCATTTTCGAGCCTCTATAAATTCGTTGTGGATAAAAAAACTAGAGCCTGAAGCCTTTTCAGTAACCATGCAGGCATTGTATAAACACGGTATATTTCAAATTTTATTCGATTTGAACCAGTAGTATAAGAATTATAACTAGTCAAAGTTTCTTAATTTTGTCACTCACTGACTGACTGACTGACTGACCGATCATCAAAACTCTAAGACACTTCTAGCAGAAGCTTCAAATTTAGAATACAATAAGTGTTTAGTGTATAACTCAAGGAAAAACTAATATATTTTGTAATCTCGCAATTTTCCAGTTTTCTAGATACACCAACTGCATTAATAACTACAATAATCCCATATAAATATAGGACCATGGGCTATGATAAAATCTGTAGCTGAAGCTTTAGAAGTAGTATGTACCGGAAAAGAAAAAGAGGAAGACTACCTACAAAAACAAATGAGATGTCAACCAAAACTTGTAATAAATAGATTGACTTGGCAATCGCACTAAACAATCTAATTTAATATAATATGTATTACTTGCGTTTTAAATAAAAAATAAAGATACATTGTGTTTACAAGAAGATGAGGATGATTTTTAAAAGCAGGAGTTAAGTGATCTCTCCTCAACAACGACAGTCTTTATTGGTTAACTAGATTAGCATAAATTTTATTTTATCAAGCAAGAAGTTACAACAAACCAGTGTTGAAACAAAGAAACAAATAAGTTGTCTACGGTTTTCTTAGAAAATTCATAGTTATATCTGCTATATTAGTGACGGTAAATAGGTTAAGGTTTATATTGTATCCGATTTTGCAAATTAACCTAATAATTTTAACTGCGTATCTATCAAGAACGAAATGATTGGTAATTTACGGTTATTATTAACTTATAGAAATGTGTTATACAATATTTATTTAAAATAGCAGTTCCCAATGATTATACGTATTAAAGGTAAATTTAAATATCTGCTGGTATTTTTTGTATGCCCTGCACAGACCTTTCAATTCTCGGAGATTTATAGGCCCAGCCAAATAGTGGGACTGAACCGGCAACAAACACTAAAGATAACTTTCTTTGGTGTACAAGTTACTACACTAAGATTTCTTTAACATCAATTGTCTTAGAAAAGGATCAAAATAAAAAAAAACAGACGGCACGAGTACACGAGCGTTTGAATAAAATGTCGTTCGATTCAACCATGTTGTATCGCAATCCAATACACAACTCCACCAGTAGCAGGACTTTAAAGTGAGCATGACAAGTTCCAGAGACTGCATAGCGACTAGCAGATAGATCTAAAAGATGAAATTTCTAATAGACCACAGATATAAATAACCTGTAAGTCATAAGGAGGCTTGAAATATGGGTTATACATTCGTCTGTTCTGGATTCTGGGTCTAAGTAAAGACTATGTACAACTATGTACAACGGTACATCAAGTCTCTAGAAGAATAGAAAAGGTAGCGTTGCCCAACATCATAATTAATCCTTTCCAGTAAGCAATCCAATAATAATAAATAATGTAAATATCTGAGTCATCAACATCTACACGATCAGGAAATTTCCTAGGGTTTTTTTGTAAATGAGTTCTAAATGATTCCATTAATTAGGTAGTAATTTTCTTTTCATTAGGTACGTCAATAACTTGTTAATTGCGGTAAATTTTTAAACATTCTCAAATAAAGATTCCTCAGTATTCGTTCCAGTGCAGTACAAGTGGGGTTTTGGTGTGTTACCAAGTGCTAGTGAAGATTATAAGTGCATAATTATTATACTTCGTTTCTAGGTATAGCTTTTGTCTGCAGATTTTAATTATCTAAATCCATTTAATTTAAAACCTGTAGTTTTAATAGTTCAGTACAAACCGTTTTGAGATTTTCCTTCATAATCCATCGTCGACTAATTACAGCTGTAATGAAGAAATGTGAGGTTTCCTCACAAGCTCAATATATAAGTGGGTTTTTTAATCATAACATACATATCATACCATCACGCCTTTATTACCCGAAGGGTTAGGCGGAGGCGTACTAATAACAGTACACAAGTACATCCACAGTTCGCCGGTATGTTTAGGTCCCATGTAATAGGGGCGAGCCTATTGCTATTAACCGGGCACAAATTCCAAACACCGAGCTGCTACTGGGAATTCATAGAAAAACCCAATAACACTTTGTCCGACCTAGTAATCGAACCCAGGACCTCTAGCGTAGCAGTCACGGTCAGGACCACTGGTCTAATGAGATTTTTAATCATAAGACAAATATAAAAGACAACTTTTTACAATATTTCAGATGGAGCCTCTAAAGCGCTCCCAAACCTTGACATGGCTGTTATTTAGCCTTATACTACCCAACAACACGGAAAACGCGAAGCCTATATCATCAGTCATAAACTTTATGCGTGAAGAAGCAGATCAATTTGACAATGAACCACCGGATCAGTCAAATTTTCTGCCTCATTATGACTTCATCATCGTAGGTGCAGGTACAGCAGGATGTGTGCTCGCAAATAGATTAACAGAAATTCCAGAATGGAATGTACTTTTAATAGAAGCTGGAGGAAACGAAAACTATATTATGGACATCCCGATTATAGCGAGTTATTTGCAATTTACATCCGTTAACTGGGGTTACAAAACGATGCCATCCAACGAGTACTGCGCTGGATTTGAGAATCAACAGTGTAGCTGGCCTCGAGGCAAAGTAGTTGGAGGATCTAGTGTATTAAATTACATGATATATACGCGAGGAGCCAAGGAGGACTACGATGGATGGGAAGCAATGGGTAACGAAGGCTGGGGCTGGGATGATGTCCTGCCCTATTTCAAGAAAATTGAAAATTTCAATATACCATTATTTGACAACTCGGAGTACCACGCACGAGGTGGATATGTAAATATAGAGCATGCCCCTTTCCGAACAAGTAAAGGTAAAGCATGGGTCAAAGCAGCACAAGAAATGGGATTTAAATACGGCGATTACAATGGCGCAGAACCATCAGGAGTATCTTTCCTTCAGCTGTCAATGAAAAATGGAACTCGTCATAGTTCCAGTAGAGCTTATTTGCATCCAATTAATAGAAGGAACAACCTCCACGTAATCAAAGACAGCATTGTGACTAAACTTATTCTTGATGACACAAATACAAAAGTGATCGGCGTAGAATTTGAAAAACAATATAAAATATATAAAATATTGGCGAGAAAAGAAGTTATTTTGTCTGCTGGTGCCATTAATTCGCCACAGCTATTGATGCTATCAGGTATTGGCCCAAAAAAACATTTAGAATCAATGAGAATTAATGTTGTGAAAGATTTACCCGTCGGATATAATTTGATGGATCACGTCGCTGCGGGTGGCTTACAATTTTTAGTCCGGCAACAAAGTTCAAGTTTTTCATCTGTATCAATATTAAAAAACTTAAATCTGGTTTTCGAATGGATGAAGACACACAAAGGTCCGCTATCCGTTCCCGGAGGATGTGAAAGTCTAATTTTCATGAATTTAAACGATAAGTTTAATACTACAGCCTGGCCAGACATGGAACTGCTCTTCATTGCTGGTGGGTTAAATTCTGATCCCCTGTTACGTCGTAATTTCGGTTTCAATGAACGTATTTATGTTGATACGTATGGGCCTCTAGGAAGATCCGACACTTTCATGATCTTCCCCATGTTATTACGTCCTAAATCAAAGGGCCGCGTCATGCTACGAAACAGAAACCCGAAAGACCATCCAGCATTAGTTCCTAATTATTTTGAGTACCCCGAAGACTTGCAGAAAATTGTTGAGGGAATTAAAGTAGCTGTGGAAATATCAAAGCAACCAGCTATGAGAAAAATTGGAGCTAAGTTATACGACGTTCCAATTAAAGATTGTTTGAAAGTCGGACCATTCGGTAGCGATGAGTACTTCACATGTCAAGCGAAGATGTTCACCTTTACGATATATCATCTGAGCGGGACGTGTAAAATGGGAGTAGAGACGGACCATACGGCTGTGGTAAGCCCAAGATTAAAAGTACACGGTGTTCAGGGAGTTCGTGTGATCGATGCTAGTATAATGCCCCAAATAGTGTCAAGTCATACAAATGCTCCAGTTTACATGATAGCTGAAAAAGGTGCGGATATGATAAAAGAAGATTGGGGTAGATTATGATATATGCACAATCTCATGTGTGTTCTTGATAAGCAGTGTAATTTATAAAGGTAAAAATAGGTTATTACAAAAGGTTTTCTGTGATATTAAAAATGTTAAACATCTAATGTTTAACATTTTTAAAACGATTTTTTTCAAAATGCTGCGCACCTGGAGCAGTACTCCTAATCGACGCGTATGTATGAGAAGATGTGTGAATGTGGCAGACGCAAAAGAAGTATGCAAGCATCGTAGCAAGTGGTGGTCTATAGTTTCTGTCTACCCCTGTGCCGTGGGAGAAAATCATGACTACATGTACGTATTTCTCAGTTGTAAAAGCGCTTTTGCATCTACTCTCATAACTGTTATAATTTGGCAATAGGCATGATGACGGTTAGCAAGAATTACTAAAATAATATGTTCATATACTGAAATATAATAAATATAACATAACATAACATATAACATACCATCACGCCTGTATTCCCCGAAGGGTTAGGCAGAGGCGTACTAATGTACACCCACAGTTCGCCGGTGTGTTTTAGGTCCCATGTAATAGGGGGCGAGCCTATTGCCATTAACCGGGCACAAATTCCTAACTCCGAGCTGCTACTGGGAATTTCATAGAAAAACCCAATAATACTTTGCTCGACCTGGGAATCGAACCCAGGACCTCTAGCGTAGCAGTCGCAGTCCGGACCACTTGGCTATTGAGGCAGTATAATAAATATGTTTAGAAAAAAAAAAAAAATTTATTTATAAGACGGGATTATTAATTTATTTGATAAAATAAAACTACAAATTACACAAGTCCGCCATGTTCAGTTGAACACCAATCAGATTCAATTACGTCACATCTATGTTGAACTTTCACTGTCACGTAAATTTCGTACGAATTTCGACGATCTCCGCGCTTAAAATTGTTTATTAAGTATTTCCTAATTGTATATTACTTAGTTTTTTGCTCTACAACTTGTTTAAGAACTTATTAGGTAATGGAACAAGGGTTTACCAAGGCAAACAGCTCTAATTTTCCCAGAGTTGATTTGTTAATGCTGGGGCAGTTCCTGGCATCAAACAAAGACTTCTGTTCAGCAGAATTTAGAAATGTTAAAACTACAATGTAAGTATTATTTATTATTATTTAAATACTATATTAAAATTACTACAACTATACGTTACTATAGTTAAAAAAATAAAATCACTTTTAAAAAGCACAGCTTCGTATGTTTAGTTTTAATAATGTTTTTATTTTATAAAATTGCTTACCCATCGATTTCTTTGTTTTAGATCCTCCGGCCATCTTATGGCCCGGACGACGCGATTAGCTACGTTCAGTTAAAACGCGATGGAAATCTGTGTATAGTTAAATCAAAAATCTGCCCACAACACAAGGGCCACGCGAAGTTATATGCAGTGACGTTAATAGTTGACGAAGTAAAGGAAGAAGTTATATCGGTAGAATGCCATGACTGTGTTGCCTCACAAGGGGGCTGCAAACTGCCATTGCATTTCTCATGTGGGTCCATCGTAGGAGTGAAGAACCGTCCGTTACATCCATTGAATGCTACTGGATGAAATCAAAGCTATCTCGGGTTGGGACTACATTCAAATATATTACAACAAAAGATTTATCCACTTATATTTTATTGTTTTGTTGTGTGGCACGTAATTTATCAAACAAATAATTTATCAGGGTTTTTTTGACGTATTATCACACTGAGGAACAGCACACCACTTATACACTTGCGAAGTCATGTCTAAATAAAAAATAACAAAAATATTATCTGATAAGTTTATTCTCTTATTGTATACGATGCCCAAACATAGAAGTGACGTCATAAGCAGAGGCCATGACACCAGCGACCGTTTTCGCGATAATTTAAAAACATTGAATTAAAATCGCATTATTGTATCAAAAACCTTTTTTTATTGCAGAAATAATTTATTTTTCGGAAATAGTATTTATTTATGAATATTTTAGAACAGTTTTTTAAAATCAGTCATCATGCCTATTGTATAAACCGTAATGACGAAAATTTGTTTTCATTCATTCATTCCTAATTAGGCGTACAATCATATCTTGGCTATGGGCATTGTTTTACTAGTCTACGCAAATAATAATACATTCTGTTATCTGTGATAATACTAATAAAATGAAAAAGGAAAGTCACGTGAGCCATCCAAACAAAATCAAAGTGTAACAGAAGCAACATAAACATACATACTACATACGTATATACTTGACCGTCTTTGGGCAGAAAAAAGCGTCCGGCAATCTATGTTTTGTGTTCGAATCGGCTCTTACTACATTATTTTAAAACAAATTAGTAAGATGGAGGCATGTCAGAAAGATATTCTCATAAAATTATTAATTAGATACTACACGATAGATTGCCTATTTGATTGATTGATTGCAATACTTAGCAACATAATTTGTAGAAAGATCCTTCTACAAATTATGTTGCTAAGTATTACGGAAAAAAATTAAGAAATTGAAAATCAGTAATGGTTACTGAACCTCCCATTTCGATATGTTGCACGTTTACGAAGTCACCTGTATAGTGTTAAAATTCTCAAGTTTTTATATTAGTCTAACCGATTTTTGTTTATTATGTTTATAAATATAATTTTAGATATTATAAATCGTCTTTTTATTCCGCCAATGTAATATAACTTCGTCGAGTCGGCAAAATACAGAAATTTTTCACGGATAATCTGCCACTGGGGATCGGGAGGCGGTACGGTTTGTCGGACTACTATCGACAAAAAACCGGACTTGCCTTATTAATACACCTTTTACCTATATTGTGACATTTACCATGGCGGTGGTCTAGTACAATCACAGGACTTAGGAGGCGAGGCCTTACCTAGCTTTCTATTTAGCGCGCGTGAGGCAAAAACACGCACATCGCACCACATGACCACTTCGTGCTGACGACCTATTCCGTGGACGAGACACAGGGACGACGACAAATGGAGCGAATACTTAGGCCGGTTCCCAATAACCTATCCGTCGATAGATTGGCTTACAGCTAGGATTTTGACATTACTTGTATAAGCCTTAAGTCAAAATCCTATCTCTAGTAAGCAAATCCACTGACTGATTTGGTATTGAGACCGGCCGTTAGCCTACCAGCCCCTTGGACACAAACTTTAATACTTTAGTAAAACAGTCATGAAAATAGTTAACGTGTTCTAATAACAAATTAGTCAGTTATTTTTTTTAGAACTGACTATAGATACTTGTATGTCCATACATACAAGTATAGCTGACTATACTTGTATGTATGGACATACAAGTATCTATAGTCAGTTATTTATATATTATATATTACTCCCTAAGTTCAAATACTATCAGGAAAAGCTGTAAAAATAAGCTACAATGAGCGCCTTACAGAATATAAACGCACCATCGCGTAGTGTAAGTATAAAATATGTGAGTTGCGTTTTGCTTCATAAGACGTTCGTAGCGAACCTACGTACGAGTACTTACAAAAAAAAAAACAAATGCTTTGCTGAAGATTTATTATCTCACATTTGCTATTACTAACGATTAATAAGCATATAAAAATATTAGTTAAAGAAATGTTTTATATAGGTAGGTACTTACATAAAGGTGGCGTACTTATAACCCGCAAAGATCAACTTTGACGCCTACTAGTTATGCTCTAGCAAAATTACAAAACATACAACAAACGCCTTGAGATTAAAATATCCACGCTTATCTAAACAACTATTGCTATGTAAAGGATATTAGGAATTATTATAACGTCATTTATTATTTGTTTATTTATAGCAAAAGGACGAGTAATGATGAAATATTTTTCTTTTCTTAGCCAAAAATGTACTATGTAACTACTTGCAAGTTTACGGCAGCGGAAACTCTATCAAGCTAGGTCTCGTGTCTGGGAAAGTTTATAAACTCTGTGTATTCACGGACAAAGCAAGAAACAATAAATTATACAAAAAACTGAAAGGTAACTACGAAAAAATCCAACTAGCAACATCGTCGAATGTATCAAGAACCTAAGAAGAACAACCACCTACGTACTCTTTTTTTTTTTTTTTTTTTATTTATTACATTAAATGGAACGGCCGAAGCCAATTACACTATTTAATCAATAGAAGTTGATAATAATAACAATATTATTAACAAAATTGTACATTACTCATGCATTCTGCTCACAAAACTTCAGACATTTCAACAATAACAACTTCCATTCATCCGCAAACAAATCAAAATCTGGATTTGAGTCCAGGAGAGTATTAAGATCCCTCAATGATCTCGGCAGAGGGGAGTTGGACCGTGCAACGGTACGGCACGTTGGAACCGCCAGCAGTCTGTGCCTTCTACCGCGACAATAGCTATTTGGCACGAAGAGTCTACAGGCTCCATCGTGGAGCTCCATTGAATCAATCTTTCCCATTAGAATCTTGCACGTTACAATCAACTGATCAAACGACCGTCTCACTTCCAATGAGTTAAGACCCAAAGTCCCCAACAGAAATTTCGTGGGGTACATGTAAGGATAGTACCCATACAGTTTTTTGTACAAGAATCTTAGAAAAGCTTTTTGTACCTTTTCCAACATGAGAGCATACTTTTTCTCGTATGGATTCCATACACATGCACTGGACTCAAGTGTGCTCCGAACCAAAGCTCCAAAAAATAGTTGGATGACATGAGCACTTTGGAAATCGCGGCTGTTTCTTAGCACAAAACCAAGACGTTTAAAGGACTCCTTGGAAATAGACATGATATGTTCATGGAAAGTGAGTTTTCGATCAAATATGACCCCCAAATCTTTCATTGAATCGGTTCTCATGATAAGATTATCGTCTAAGTTGTACGAAAATTTTATTGGGAGTCGCATTCGACCGAAAGTCATTATATTACATTTGGCAGCATTAAACTCCATTTTGTTTTTCAAACTCCACCTGTATACTGAATCTACATCTGACTGGAGAGCGGTGCAATCAACTTGGGATTTGATTTCATAAAAGAGTTTCAAGTCATCAGCATACAGAAGGCATTTGGCTTTCCGAATTACTGCAGGTAGGTCATTAATCATTAAGATAAAAAGAAGAGGTCCAAGTACCGAACCTTGGCTGACTCCTGAACGAGTATGGTAAGGACGGGACTCGTAAAGACCAAGTCTCACGAATTGTTGCCGATCGCGTAAATAATCCGCAAGAAGACGTAAGAGTCCCGGGGCTATAGCCATCGCACTCAGTTTTGAAATTAAGATGTCATTGTTTACTCTATCGAATGCCTTGCGGAAATCCAAGTAGATGACATCTACTTGGCTACCATGGTCAAGAGCGTGCGAGATGAAGTCGACAAGACTCAGCAGGTTAGTATTGACTGATCTTTGAGTACGGAAGGTCTTATTTATCGGATTAGCTTTAACACTATCTAAGATGACGTCACGTTTATCTATGAAAATATTTCATCCGCAGATCAACGTGACGTCATCTAGAGTAGAGTATCTAAGCCATGCATGCAAGTACTTCATGTCGGAGAAAGCTCTATAAAACATCCCACTTTTATGCCGTTGAATGTAACCTGAGTATTTATGTATGTAGTATTTATATCATCATCATCATCATCATCATCATCATCATCATCATCAGCCTATATTCGTCCACTGCTGGACGTAGGCCTCTCCTAGTGAACGCCACAGAGCCCGATCTTCGGCTTTCCTCATCCAGTCACTGCCAGCTGCCTTCCGCAAGTCGTCACTCCACCTGGCCAGCGGGCGCCCTACACTACGTTTGCTTAGTCGCGGTCTCCACTCGAGAACTCGTTTGCTCCAACGATTGTCGGACGACGAGTATTTATATACATTTACATAAAAACCCAATAACACTCCAGCAGTGTTATTGGGTTTTTATGTAAATGTATATACCTGGGAATCAAACCCAGGATCTCCTGGATCTCCTAGTCGCGACCAATAGGCTAATGAGGCATAAATAACATATAGGCGAATATTATAACCGCAGTCCGTACATAAACTTGATCATTTTCTCAGTAGGTTTCGGCTGTCAGCATTTTAGAACAGATACATTTACATAGCAAATTAGGTACCTAACTAAATACAGCGCTATAAAACATTGTTTGTTGAAAAATTGGACAAAGCAATCTCAACTAGAGGTGTTATATTAGGGTGATATTTAAGTAATACTATTATTGAATATATTCACTTAGCCATATTAGGATACCATACCTATTACTGGGTATTGTCAAATATTAGTCAGCCATATTGAGATTAATATTCTCTCCGTATTCGTTAGTCAAACATAATATTGATATCGTGCCTATTCTGAGAATAGTTACGATATTTTTTTTATTTTTTTTAATAAAACTTTGCCCCACACTAGGATTTTCTCCTGTATCGTGGGTGCGTTTACAAACACAAATTGTCACATACACAAACACCCAGACCCGGAACAACTACCTGTAGATCATACAAATATTTGCTCCGTGCGGGGATCGAACCCACAACACGTGTCGCAGAAGCCAATGGCTCAGCCGCTACGCCAAACGTGTCGTCAAAAAAATATCAATATTATGTTAGAGTTAACGAATACGGAGAGAATATGTATCTCAAAATGGCTGACTAATATTTGACTATTACCCAGTAATAGCCTATTACTGGGTAATAGTCAACTCTAACATAATATTGATATCGTACCTATTCTGAGAATAGTTACGATATCAATATTATGTTGAGCTAACGAATACGGAAAGATGAATCTCAAAATGGCTGACTAATATTTGGACTATTACCCAGTAATAGGTATGGTATCCTAATATGGCTCATTATTATTCGTTACGAATACAGAATTATTCTCTTTCTCTTTAATATAGGTTCGGTTCGGTTAGGTACACAAGATATTCTTGAATATTCATAATTCTGGTTTGCCTATTATATTATTACCAAAACGAAACGGTGATTAAATTTTCCTTCATACTTTAACAGGCTTAGGACTGTCAACGTAAATACGTTGGCGTATTTAAGAACATAGCACTTTTATTTTAAAGGACATAGCATTACCAAACTACCATTTTGTTCGGAAATTTATTCAGCGCTAAATGTAGTGATTTTGTTTTCATTGAGTGTTTACTTTGTAACCATCACATTCAGCTTGCATATAAAGCCCGAGGTGTATAATTTTGTCTTTAGAAATCTCTTGTCTTTAGAAACGCACACGTCAAACAGAAGTAAGCAGTAGCGTTTTATTCTATTCGACATTTCGAATCATATATGCATCTCGCTCACTCCCCCGAATCGTCTCGCTATGACGCGGTCGCAGCGGAGTAACTGTGTGTATGCGTGCGGCAACCTCCCGTAGCGCGCTCGTCGACGCACACAGCCGCGCAAGTCACCGCATATATCAGAACACAGATCTCTCGGTGTGCCTATTATTTGACTAATATCTGGTAATAGTCTACGCTAAACTAATATACACTAATATGAATATACAACTCGTATCATAATATCTATACCTATTACGAATATAGTATTAGTTACACCTCTAATCTCAACTTATCGGGCTATCATCTTTCTGCACTGGTGGCCTTATTAATTAACAGTTTTAAATTTAAATAGAGACAAAACTAATTAAGTCAATAAAATATTTTTAAACTATAATAATAATCATAATCAAGGATATGTGATTAACATCCAAATTAACGTTCAGTCATAATAATAGGTACGTAATAGATTCATAAGTACTTATTTTAGTCTATTATTTTATTTTGCTTACAAACTGAAATATTTACTGTTTTGCATAATGCTGTTATAGATATGTTGTAGTACCTGAAAATAAAATAAAACCCATCATTAGTTATATATATAAATATTACTGAGACATGCATTTTACTACAATAAATCTATAATCAATATCAGTGGTGTAAAATGAAATTCCAAAAACACAATTCATTTTTTATTCTCAAGGAAGAGCTTTTTAAAATTGTTCATTAAACTTAACATTAGTTTTAGTGACATATTACACAGTATCTATTACAAGCACCTGGCTATTTCTAAATCGATAGGCGCTTTTCTTATACGTTACAAATTTGACAGTCACACAGATCAGTAATTTATTTATGTGTAGTAGGGGTATAGCACAGATAAACAAGTTAATAATTTAGGGACTTCACTATTTTATCTAGGTTACCAATACCAATAAAATAATTAGTATTTATGAATAAAACGCATACATCTTTTTCATAACGTTCCTTGTTAACCAAACTTCAAAGAATGATTTAACTTTAGTTCGCTATTACTTCACGTGTAAACCAAATATAATCAAAATAAATAAAAATTAAGGTATCCTTGCATGTTTGTCCTTTCTGCGATTGCGATGAGTTTAAGGTAAGTTATCACATCCCCGCGAGCGAAGTATAAACCAAAAATGTAAAAAATAAAACGAAACAGCAACGCATGCCGGGGGCACATAATATAACATGATAATTTTAGTCATCTGCTGATACCCTAGATAAAATATATGATGGAGACCACTTAGCAGTACACAGAATTAAAATTTTATCCTTAGCTGTCATACTCCCCACTATGTAATCACGCCAGCGTTGTTATAACACAGTGGCACATGGTTTGATACGGACCGCAGTGCTCTAGTGACGCAGTAACTAGTATTTGCGCAGAGCATTCAGGATTTAAATAACACGTAAGTGCATAAATTATTAAATTTTTCGTTATACTTTGAAGTTTTAACTACTTTATTAAGCCTATTAATATAGTTATTAATAAAAAAAAATACTTTACAAAAGCTAATTATTTAGTGTTTTTAAAACGCGTAAATTTTGATCAACTTCGGCATAGAGATAAATTGGAATTGGCGAAGGCATAATTCATACCCTTTTTCTCAATTAGTTCTGGATGTGAGTAAAACTGCACGGACCAGCTATTACATAATATTTTAAATTCTGTGGTAAAAATCAGTGATAGTCAAACATTGTGACTGATAAATCTTATTCTGTGTTAAAAAAAGGTGTTTGGACTTTTATTTAACAATTATTTATAAGCGGCGGTAGCCTAATGGCTAGGACGTCGGACTTGCGATCATGTGGTTGCCGGTTCGAAACTCACCCATTGCACTACCGACGTGAACCCATTCGTAACACAAGCATTTAGGCTAGCACGAGGGGTTAACAGGAATACTAGTAATGTGCAACACACATTGCTAGAAATCTTTTTTTTTTTTTAAATAGTATTTAACTAATTAGTAGATTATCATTTTGTATTTTTTTGCGTTTTTCATGCTAAGATTAAAAAGTTATTTAAGTGAAGGAAACATTTGATTGCGGGCAGGATCCGAAGGCTTAGTTGGTCATAGCGTCTGCTGTATTGAACCAGAAGACGCAGGTTTGTATCCCGCCCGCAATCGAATTATGACTTCACTTAAAAATAACTACCTAATTAGTGTTGATCTTTTTTATGAAACCTTAGCGTTACGTTCACGCGTTGCAAAAAATTCATTATATCAACCATAACTAAGCGGACCCAAAAAGGTCATCCTCGGAGTTGTGGTACCGTTAACGAGTGTGTTCACCCCAGGGGGAAGGTAAGTGCCATTTATGATCGGGATGAGTCATTGTTTTTTTACAGATGGTCTAAAATATATTAAGTAATATTGCTTTTGCTCGCAGCTTCGCTCACGTGAAGCTATATTAGGTTTAGAAATGCATCCCAAAAATAATTTAATCAAAAACCAACAGTCATCTCTTCTTTGTTTGGGTCTGTATACATCAGAGAGGTCAAGCTGTATCTCAGGATGCATTCGACGATTTAAGAGATAAGAAGTTCACCAGTTTTTCAGTTGAAGGATATAACTTCTAACAGTGATAACAGAATTAAAATCTATCCAGCAGTTTTTGCGCCAACCCGTAACAAACTCGATGTGTTCGATTACCAGGTCAAGCAGTTTTATTGGGTCTTTCTATGAAATTCACAGAAAATTTTGGGCAGCGTAGGGATTTGTGCCCGGATAATGGCAATAGGCTTGCGAAATGTGGGTAATGTACATTGTACACCCCCGTTACGCCACATGTGTGTACATTAGTAGATACGCCTCTGCCTAACCCTTCGAGGAATACATGCGTGATGGTATATATAGTTGCTCGTCACTCCCACTTACTAGTACTTTAATACTGATTTTAATGTGTATTGTATTTTATGTTATATAAAAAACTAGCTTCTGCCAGCGGCTTCGCCCCCGTGGAATTCGGTCTGTCACCACATCCCACGGGAACGGGATAAAAAGTATCCTATGTCCGTCTCCTGGTTCTAAGCTACCTCTCCACCAATTTTCAGCGAAATCGGTTCAGCCGTTCTTGAGTTATAAATGGAGTAACTAACACGACTTTCTTTTATATATATAGATGTAATGTACATAAGTATTATTACGAAAGTTTATAAAAATATGTTTATATGTAGGTCGAACAAGTTTTCGCTATAAGCATTTTTTTACCCCTACTCTTTTAATGCATCTACCATGACCGTCGTTGCAACTCCCAAAGGTCGACTGGTGGATGCCTTTGTACGTGTTTGTTAAGTGTAAAGTGTAAATTGTATATAAATAAATAAATGCAGCAAATCCTCCGCACAAACTCCGTGCCGAACCAAATCCGGCATCACCGTTTATGTGAGGCTAGCTTTTGCCCGCGGTCTCTTTCGCATCCCACAGCACTTTTTAAGACAAAAGGTAGAGCTCTATCCGAGAACCAAAATTCATTAAAATACCGATTTAGAAAACACATTTATTTTTTAATACTTAGGGCCACTTGCACCAACTTCTTAAATGTGTTTAAATCATATTTAAACACAAATTTTCATAGAAATTTTGTGTTTAAATACAATTTAAACACAGAAATTTATTTAAAGCTGTATTTGATTTAAATTTATTATTAATGTTTGCAGGTATCATCAATCATAATGTTTCAGGGGGCAGTACAAGTGGCATGGTCCATACTCATCATATCATCAATCGCCAACCAAAATCACGTTACTTGTCAGAATAACATATCGCTTATTCAGAACCCAATAGTTAACTTAATGCTGCAGACAGTGGCTCCTACTTACAAGCCAAAGAACCCTAGCGATCCGTTCGATATATTAAGGGACAGTTATTCTCTACCTAATGGTAAGTTAAAATGATGGAAGATAACGTTATTTATACTTTATTCAATAAATATTGCAGGTTAGGTAGTAACAGATAATTCGCCCAGTGTGGACCCTGTCGGGCACACTCGCTTTATTACACCCCAAAAAGCGATTGACATGTTCAGTTTTAAATTAAAAGGTGGCTACGGGATAACGGCAGACTACGGGCAGTCTTGTCGCTAACCGCAATCTCATACAAACACGTAATAAAAACAGATCGAAAAAATGTTACATCTATACTTCTATCTATACTAATATATAAAGCTGAAGAGTTTGTTTGTTTGTTTGCTTGCTTGCTTGAACGTGCTAATCTCAGGAACTACTGGTCCGATTTGAAAAATTATTTCAGTACTAGATAGCCCATTTATTGAGGAAGGCTATAGGCTATATATCATCACGCTACGTGGACGAAGTCGCGGGCAGAAGCTAGATTATTATATATTCGAGACTATTTTAAAAATAAACCTCATAACCGATAATCATGAAGTCAAACCTCTGTAAGTATTGTATGTAGGTTTAGTCACGAGGACAGAAATGTATACACTTGGCAAAATTCAAAAGCTATTTGCGCTGACAGTATTAATTGAAATTGTATGGTGATGAGCATAGTATTTTCGAAGCAATGCTTCACTGATATTAGTATTATCTCAAAGTTTGCAATCGTCATTTCACGAAAAACCTCTTTCGAATGTCCAGTCAGTTTGTTTGCAAACTCAATCCATAAAAAAAGTCCGATAACTTGGTAATAATTATATTCATTATTCACGGCAATTCCGCAGCACAAACCTTAGTGCCCGGCACAAACGCCGCCTTTAGCTATATGTATAGAAAGTCAGTTTTTGATGATGAATAAGACACCTTGATCCATGACTGCGGTAACCCTTGCTTTTTCCACATTATTGATATTGTAAACTCATAAAAATACCTTTTGACTTTCGACTACAACTCAAAGACATTTTGTGAGATTAAACTCCATTTTATTGTTCACCGACCATTCTCTCAAAGTATCAATATCCATTAAATCTCCGAGTATAGCTTTAAATCATCAACGTACAGTCAACATCTCGAACTATTCAGTATATGCGGGATATCATTGATCATAATTAGAAACAACATGTGTCCCAGACTTGATCCCTGACTTAAGTACTCCTGAACTTGTGTGGTATTTTAGTGGAATTGGGAGTTATAATTTGAATCTTCGGCATACAAATTGCTGACGATCACGGAGATATTCAGAGATAAAAAGGAGACTGGGAGAAAAACCTATATCACGAAGCTTAAAAAGTGTATATACTTGTATAACAATATGTGGCGACATCTACCGCGCTACATACGAAACCGACGAATAAATCCTGAATCGCGCAAGTGAAATTAGCAGCGCAAGTTGCATATATCCAACCACCTGCAATCAACCGTTGGGCCGTGGCCTGTTAAGCAAAGCCTGGTCTAGTCTACCCGCCTGGTGCATTTCTTTGTGCAGAATATGCTCAAAAACCTTTCGCAGGTGACGACAGAACTGCTATAGGTTTAAAGTCCTCAACCGACGTCTTTGAAAACTTTTGAAGTATTGGGTTGACTCTAGACACATTTCAGGATATTTTGTAGGATATTGTAGGATATTTTCCCGTACCTTATATTCCGGGGACACTTTAACTATATTGATGTAATTACTGTTGAAGTTTGAGTCGTTTGCACTTATTCTGCTCTCGTCCAGGTAGGGAAGATCAAAGAGGAAGACACTGGAGAAATAAAAGTCTGCAAACGCATTAGCAGCACCAATACCGGTCAAAGATTTATCCCCCTGAACTATAGTAGATTCAAAAACAACCTTACATCGTAGGTTTGAGATGTGCTGCCAAAACTGTTCAATACGACGTATGTAAGATTGCTGTGTTTGAATTAATCTCAATTTCAGGTCTGAACTCCCCACTATCAGAATATGACTACATCATAGTGGGAGCAGGATCAGCAGGCTGCGTGCTCGCTGCCCGCCTCAGTGAAGACCCCGAAGTGAACGTTCTTCTGCTAGAAGCAGGCAGACCGGAGAACTTATTCACCGACATCCCGAGCATAGCACCCTACTTTCAACTCACGGAGTATGCTTGGCCGTACTTCATGGAGGCCCAGCCTGGTGTTTGTTTAGGTATATAACTTAAAAATACTTAGTAGTGAGAAGTTTTTAGAACCGAAAAAGCTTTGCAAAGCTTTCAAAATAATTTTTGAAAATACATATATTATATTCTACCGACTTCAGTGCGAAATTACTTGGTAAAAAAATGTCCTCGTACGTAGTAAGTAGTTAATAATTTTGAAAGAACCTTCTTACTCGTAAGTTATTAAATGTAGATACTTACGTTAATCATTTTGTTTGTCATCACATTATTATACTTCAAGAATGTCAAATTTTAAGATCGGAGATCTTTAATTAAATTGTCCTTTATAAATATTGATTTATTTAGTTTTCAATAATTGACTTTATTTCTTTACCAGGCATGTTGAACAAACGATGTTACTGGCCGAGAGGGCGGGCAGTAGGTGGCACGAGCATCATAAACTATATGATTTATACGAGAGGAAGACGTGAAGAATGGGACCGAATTGCAGATGCCGGAAACTATGGCTGGTAATATTATGCTTGCTAACACAATTTTGTTAAATTACGTAAGCATATTTTTGTTAAAATATAACAAAACCACCGGAAAATTGCCAAGACAGCAGGACGAAGGCTACATACAACTCGAATCTTACTGACTTCTTTTTTTACTATTAGTGTCTGCTATTGCCAAATAATAAGCCAAGATAAGAGCCATTTTGACTAAGATTATGGTTTGAAATCTTTTATTTCAATCGTTTATTTTGAGTAGGACTTCTATAACTGTTTGTGATTTTTTAGCATTTTCCATGTTAAAATTATAAAGTTATTTTAGTGAAGGAAGGATAGGATTTTTTTAATATACAGTATATCAATGACACTACCTACTGAGACGAATTTAATGGTTCAGGCTGTAGAACCTACCAAACAATTTGACATATCTTAAAGACACTTTAAAACAGTCGGCAATCGGCAAAATGCCACAATTTAACATATATGATTTTGATGCAGTAAACTTTCATAATTCTCGCTGCAAAACGAGTTCAAGTTCGTATGAATGTAACTATTCCAAATTAAATTATACCGGTCACAACATTTTTATCCTCAATGTTAAATTGCAATGTTCTCCTAAATTAAATTAACCACAATGATATCAGAACAACATTTGCTATTTTGAATAATCCTTTTAATTGTATTTAGAATGACTAAGGCCCACTTGCACCAACTTCTTAAATATGTTTAAATTGTATTTAAACACAATTTTTCATAGTATATTTGTGTTTAAATACAATTTAAACACATTTAAGAAGTTGGTGCAAGTGGCCCTAAGACTGTGTCATCATCACAAATTACCTGATTTAAATTATGGAAATATTTGGTTTGTTTGTTGGTGCTATTTACACTTCAAAGAAGAGTCAAGATTAATAGAAAATTTGGGTAAATTTTCTATTAAGTAATCTTGACTCTTCTAAGCTCTGGAGCAAGTGAAACATCTCAGTATTTTAGTATCTTAAAGTACATAAATGATCAGCTATTCTTTTTCGCGGCTAACTTCTCGTTCCCAAAAGCTTATGCAAATTTATTTAAAACTTCTGATTTCTATACATTTATTCCCAGGAGCTCCAACTTAAAGTACAATATTAAATAACGACGTACTTACTAGTATGTTCCCCACAGCTCCAAAGAAACTGTATGGTTAGCAGATTACAACATGTTATATTATTTATTTTTTACATGGTTTTTACGCTGAACATGGTATTTTTATAGAAAGTAGTAAAGGAAAGATGACAGTTTCAGTAATCAAAACCAGTCTTATGCTTTGCTTACTTATTTAATCTACTTAAAAATCATAATCATCATCATCATAAATATTACATCTCAGTTTCTGTCATAAATTAGAATTGTTTGCTATAAAAAGTCTCAACTATAAAAAGTAATAGTTACAAACGATTAAAAAATAAAAGTCACGGGGTGGGGGCGACACCGTCTCACAGAAACACAACAGCACTGAGTGAACGCAGTGATTGATTTCTTTTATTTATTAACTAGCTTCTGCCCGCGACTTCGTCCGCGCAGCGTGATGATATAATATAGCCTATAGCCTTCCTCAATAAATGGGCTATTTAACACTGAAATAATTTTTCAAATCGTTCCTGAGATTAGCGCGTTCAAGCAAACAAACAAACTCTTCAGCTTTATATATTAGTAAGTATAGATAGATATAGTATATAGTATAGATAACTAGCTGACCCGGCTAACTTCGTACCGCCTAACATTCGATTCTGAAACTAACGTCACTCAATTGTTTTGCCTTCCCGGAACCCCTACACTAACACTTACAACTTTATGGTATGGTATTCAAGTTCAAATTGACTAAGTATTATTACGAATCTTTTGTATGGGAATATAGAAAAGTGTAGTTTTTAGACGTTTTCAGGCAATGTTTTAAATTTTTCTCTCCATAAGAACCATCCTCGTGCTTCAAGGAATATTATAAAAAGAGAATTAGCGAAATCGGTTCAGCGCTTAGCAACACATATGGCGGTTCATTTTTATAGTATAGATAAATTTAATTTGGGATTGTCTTGTATACTTTACTTTAAATTTTTCGTGGTAACGGTTTTTATATTGAAGTATTGACTTTTTTTTTGAGCTGCTGGAAACTATATCTCAATGTACCTAGACAATGCCTTAGAGCTGTCGGGAATAAAATGTGGCTTTATTTAGTATCTATACTTAATTAATATTAATATTATAAAGAGGAAAGATTTGTATGCATGTGTCAGAATAGGGGGTGGTGTATGAGTGTTTATATAGAGTAGATATAATTTTAAGGAATCAAACAAATGCATCATTTTAAATTAAATCTAATATATTTTTCAAACGCACGGTTCCAAATAGATTCTATGGAGAAGAACCGGCAAGAAACTCCATAGTCATATTCATTTTGATATTCAAAGTTCAACAAGCTAATATCAACACCATCACATCATTTATATTAAATCATGAGAAGATGTGGGTAGATACAATATATTATATTACTCAATTACTTTACAATTAATTATTTAGTTACGGGTACTTTAGCAACCAGAAATTAGTTCAATACAATAAATGATTTAGCATCCAAGGCACAACGATAATAGAAACAGTAGCATAATAACACAACATAGTAACAGTATCATAATAACACAGCATAGTAACAGTATAATAATACCAGCATAGTAACAATCAGAGTACTTAACTTTCACACACAGCAGTAGATCCTTGACTACCTGATTTTGAGGAATACCTCCCTTTTTATACGTTTTCTAAACAATAGAACAATATTAGTAATACCGCGCCATTTTCGACGAATCAGAGATCGTTGATGTTTTTATCCGAATGACAATAAACATTAGCAATAATATATAGATCAAATTCATTAAAACTCTTAAAACATGGTAGGATAATTAAGCAACTTCGAAAACCAACAAATATGTGAACGTTAGCTTTAACACAATAAATCATTGCATCAATTGACTGTCCTATATAAATTAAATTAACAAATAAAAACTGAGGATCATTCTATAAATCATTAATTGATTTATACTCACTATACACAAGTCTGAGAGTAATTATATAAATACTTCGTAGTTAGTAAATAAATTGTACCATAGATCATATCTTTCGTTCCGAAATCATGATCTATGATATAGAACAACTAAGAATAAAACATTCAGAAATACATAAAGCAATAATCAAGGGTTATATGAAATACATATTCTCACACATGTAACGAATAAACTCAATAACTACTGCACCTATTTCAAAAATTATTTCACCATTTGTATGCTACCTTATTCCAGATTAACATAGGCTATAGAATAATTGGAAAAAAGTTTTCAAAAACAGGGATTCCTCCACTCCTCCGCTAGTTTTATATTTAGTATATTTATTTCCAATTTATACAACTGCCTTGTTGCAGGTCCTACGAAGAAGTTCTTAAATACTACATGAAATCTGAACGCGCAAATTTAAATGGTTATGAAAATTCTCCTTACCGAGGGAGAGACGGTGAAATGAACATAGAATTCGTGAGCCTGAGGTACGTTACTACTAAACTCAACACGATTGGCAGACAAAGCAATTAGGTTATGTTGGCTTTCCTTGGCTAAAAACGTGTTTTACACTGGACCTGTTTATTTCTTTTAAAATAACCTAAAACGCTGATTATTTTCAAAATTAATTTCGAATTGTACCATGTCATACAGATCTGCTTTTCAAAAAAAACTAATATCATATTCAATATCAATAATCGTCAATATTTCTACGATCTTTGATCTAGTTTAAAATATGGTCGATTCAGTTTCTAGAAAAACTTTATAACCGTGACTTGTACGTACAATTTGTTTTGATGAACTTGACCTTGTTTCAGAACACCACTTATAGAAGCCTTCTTAGAAGCAGGGAGAATATTAGGAAGTCCCACAGTGGACTACAATAACCCAGAACAACTTGGCTTTGGATATGTGCAAACTAATACAAGAGCGGGCAGAAGACTAAGCGCTGCCAAAGCTTTCCTACGCCCTAACAAGAAACGTCCCAACTTACATATACTACCATTGACCACAGTGACAAAAGTACTTATAGACAGCAATACTAAAACTGCTTTCGGAGTAGAATACGTAAGGAATAGTGTAAAAAGTAACGTGAAAGCACGAAGGGAAGTCATACTCTCAGCAGGACCCATAGCCTCACCACAGTTACTGATGTTGTCAGGAGTGGGCCCACGAAAGCATTTGAAGAGCCAAAGAATTTCCGTCATACAAGACTTGCCCGTAGGGCGAACACTTTATGATCACATTACTTATCCAGGGTTAATCTTCCCACTTAATGTCACAAATATAAGCTTCAACGAGAATAGGGATGCAAATGTTAAAAACGTGATAGAGTGGATACAGTTCGGTGACAATGTTGTCGGAACTCCTGGTGGCGTAGAGGGTATCGGATACATAAAAACCCCTTTATCTAGTACACCAGATGGAATTCCAGATATTGAATTTATAAGCATTGGCGCATCCCTTTTAGCAGACGGCGGAGTCACAGGAAGCAAAGCAGTGCGACGAGGCATGATGATTTCCCCAGAAATATTTGACCGAGCTTTTGGAAAAATTGACAATATGGACTGCTGGAGTGTATTTCCCATGCTGCTTCATCCTAAATCAGTGGGATACCTTGAATTGAAAGATTCGAATCCATTCAGCCACCCACAGTTATATGGGAATTATTTCACGCATCCTGATGACGTAGCTACGATGATAGCTGCAATAAGACATGTGCAAAAGTTGGTAGCAACGCCACCGTTCCAGAAGTACGGGGCTAGGCTGCATAAAGCAGAGTTCTCGACGTGCCCTGGAATGTCTTTTGACTCTGACGAGTACTGGGAGTGTGCTTTGCGCACACTTCCGACGACTTTACATCATCAAATAGCCACATGTCGCATGGGTCCAGTAGGCGACCCACTTGCGGTTGTCGATCCTGAATTAAAAGTTCACGGTGTAAATAGGTTGCGCGTCGTTGACTCAAGTATTTTACCTCGGACGGTTTCAGCGCATACACATGCTCCAGCAGTCATGATAGGGGAAAAGGCTGCTGATATGATTAAAGCTACTTGGAATTAGGGTCTGTTACCAAAAAATATATTATAAATACAAAGCTTAATTAAAAAATAAATTATTACTGTTAAGAATAATTTTAAACTGAATACGATTATGTGTTGTTGTGTATAATAATAATAAAATAAAAATTTCTTTATTGTCGCCAGATAATACATTCATCTTAGATTAGTCTAACATAATATGCATCGTATTGATGTATTGCACAAGAGGTGCTGCCATTGATTCCCAAACTAAGCTTAAGCTTGTATTTTGGGAAACAGTGTTCAGCCGCAGAAGGTATGACTTATTAAATACGATTACAATTGTTTTGATGTCGTTGCAGTAGACTTATTGATAATCTTAGGATAATTTTAGGTAATTCTATTCTATATTCTTATATAAAGTTAAACAGATGTGTGTGATATGTGTGAAAGTATATGATGTGAGTGTGAGTATGTGAGAGTTTGTATATAGAACTGTGTCATATGTGTTACGCAATGTAAGCCAGTAGATCTTCTGTCTTCTGATAGTCTAAAAGTTTAAGTCATTCAGAAACTTTGATTTTAAGTTCGTGTCTGCTAAGAGAGTGAATGTTGAGGTGTTTGTTTATGGTGCTGTATAGCTTACAACTGATGACCTTGTGATGTCTCCTTGCGAAGGAGTTCTTGCACGGAATATGAGGGCACACAGAGACGTTTGTATACCCCAACCTATTTGTTTCTTTTTACTATCTTCAATTTACAGACACAGCTCTTTTACAATTTTATAATAGTAGAGATATTTTAATTTTATGTACAGTCAAAGTTCAGAAGTCCAGTAGCACCTCAATGTTCATATTCGCCCGCACGATTCTTGGAGTAGCTAGCTGAATATTAGATATATGCATATAATTTTGATATTTTTTGTGATGAGGTTATAGCATGAAACATAACCTCAACTTTACAATTAACTTATTACCTACCAAGTATTAAGCCTGACAGAAATTCAATTACTACCATTATTATGAAATACTTAAATTAAAATCATTGCCTTAGATTTTTAACAATACATGCTGCGACGTATGGAGACCACAATATTTGAATATTTTGATGTCTGTGTTTCATACCGCTGCAACGATGGCCTTCCACTTTTAACACAACTCCTCGGAGTCTTCAGATTATCTTCTTCTCCCTTCCCTCTCTTCGTATCGACCCAACAACTCACATAATTTCTCTAAAACAATTATTAACACTTCATTACACACTTGTTAGCTACAGCTATTATTTCCCATAATATTTCATTGCAAGGCAATTTATCCCACATTATAATACAAATCCATTTCTTTGCAAGGTGACATATAATTTGCTTAAAGACACCACTAATAACAATAACATAAACGTTCGTAAACCAGCTCACTGACCAACAACGTCATACTGTTTTTATCAAGCCATTAGATTCATATTGTAACAAATCTACCCTAATTTTTTATTTTTTGTAACACTCGTAAGATGAAACATTAAATTAAAGAAATATATCGTTTGCCTTGGCATGAGTCATGAAACCACGGCCAGCTAATTATAAAGGAGAGCAGTACTTGTGCATGTGTGTGAAATGTCATTATGAAGGTTATACTTGTGCGACTAGTATTATTTGCAATAGTTTTTCGAAACTGCTACTGGACTTCTGAACTGAACTGTACCTAGTTTATGTAAATAGTGTATAAGTGTGTATATAGTGTAAATATTAATAGGTTTCCCTTTTTATGTACATAATTTCACTATTACTATTGTAATATATATATATATAACACACATAACATAATACCATCACGCCTGTATTCCCTGAAGGGTTAGGCAGAGGCGTACTAATGTACACCCACAGTTCGCCGGTATATATATATATATATATACCTATGTGATAAATATTACGTATTTTGACACAAGTGAATAATTAAGTGTATTTTATGTTTATATATCTTGTGACGATCGATGAAATAGCTTAACCTATTGAATATATTATTTAAATACCAAAAGTTAAATTTTGTGGGATCAACTGATAGTGATAGTAACTAGGAGCAGCTGGGAGTGAATATTATTGTGACTAGGTGCTTCTAACGCGTGTAATTACCGAAGAGTGAAGTAGAGGTGTACTAATGTACACCCACAGGTATGTTTTGTAAAACACACCTGTATTCAGCTTGTACTACCAAAAACTAGGATATTCTATTGTTTTTAAAGTAAGTTGTAGTTAGGTGGTAATATCGCTGCGGTAACTGGAACAATAAATCTAAAAATTTTGAAAATCGCTAATAAAACTGTTGCCGTTATAATATTCAAGTGTTGACCTCTAATAGACAATAATTATTTTAATCAGCCCACAGTTTTTCCTCGAGAATGAGACATCGAGGCAAGCTGGTATTAGAGGCAACTTCACATGAGATAATATTATTAAGGCGAATGATTCACGAACCTTAGCTCTATGTTAAGTAGGAGATACTGCAAGTATTTTTTGTTATCTGCTATCTCATTGCGGACATATTATTTACCCGACGTCGAGTGAGCGAATTTTCTCAATTCATACTGATTTTCAGCAACGCCAATACCGTATTTGAAGGACCAAAACTGTAAGGTAAACTAACACAACATTAAGGTCAGTCAAAAGGCATAATGAATGAAGAAATTAAGAATGGTGTTTTGAATAATGTATACTATATTTGTCTGTATATGTGAGGAGAAATAAATGACTATTTAATATAACTCTATAAAAATGAATATTTGTTTCTTTATTCGACCTATATGTGTTATCCACCGTTACCATTCACCCCATTATTATAAAACTTTGTTGAATTATTATCAAAAAATCAATGAAGATAAAAAGAGGGATTCCCTAGGTACTGTATAAGCGTCTTTATCAACATCGAAACCGCTATGGTGCGAAAATTCGGCTCTACTTGTATGGCTAAGATTTTATTCTTGAAACGTAGTTATCGCGCCTCACTATTTGAAGACAGCTTTATTCGTACGTATCCCGCACAAAAGATTTGCTGCTATTTTTATTTATGATAATAAAATTCTATAATTAACCATCTTAATTATGCATAGTATTTTAAAATATACCTTGATAAGTTGATACACGTGACAGCTATCGTGGACATGATGTCCATGAAAGGTGCGCATGAAAATCCTAATTTTATACAGGCTAATAAATGTACGCAAGAATTCATACTTTATGAACAGAAAGATGTTCATTGAGTCCCTATCGTCTGACTGTAGTAATCGCTCATAAAAGTTTAATGAATCGAATAATTTGTAGATTATTCATCTCATTTTATTTCGTGTCATCGTAAGTTGTAGGAACCGGTTTGTAACCAGATCAATGAACTTAACAAAGATAATTATAATCATTTCTCTAAAACGACTCGAAACTTCGTAAAATTATCAAAAAATACTATGACGACCTCTGTGGTTTAGTGGTTCGAGTACCGGACTGCTGACCATGAGGGTTTGATTCCCACAGGACACAAAAATTTATGTGATGAATATAAGTGTTTGTGTTCGTCTGGGTGTTTCTTATGTATAATAAGTATGTATTTACAAAAAAAAAGTATATAAGTATTATATCCATTGTTTAGTACCCATAGTACAAGCTCTGCTTAGTTTGAGACTTGATGGTGTTGTGTAAAAATGTCCCAGAATATTTATTAACTATAAAAAATAGGGACTATTTATTAGATAATTATTAGTAAAAACAAAGCCTAAATAAGCACGAGTTACCACCAGCGGTGACGCACACCAGCCTATCTACTTATATTATTCGCGCTTTGAAAAAACAATACTAAACCACACACTAATCTTTTTTATACAATTACTAGCTTCTGCACGCGACTTCGTCCACGTAGCGTGATGATAAATAGCCTATAGCCTTCCTCAATAAATAGGCTATCAAACACTGAAATATTTTTTCAAATCGGACCAGTAGTTCCTGAGATTAGCGCGTTCAAGCAAACAAACAAACAAACTCTTCAGCTTTGTTATTAGTATATAGATATAGATATTAAAAAGAAAAAAGGTAACAATAACGGTCACGTTGGAGTGCTTTAATTGAAGGGATGTATCATGTGTGTGTTAAAAATAAAATTAAGTAGGTGATTCGCAACAAATTCTATAGTATCTACCGGTGCGCTAACATCACATGGTAGGTCTACCGGTGCGCTAACATCACATGGTAGGTCTACCGGTGCGCTAACATCACATGGTAGGTAGGTACCTACCCGTTAACGGTCAGGTACCTGCATAACATATCTTCACGCACACCAAATCTCCACACGAAGCTTCGCACGTTCAACTCCGCCACAGTGTTACAAGAGTCCAACGTGTATAGTTGCATTCGTTTTATTCATTTCAAATAAGTGATAAGTTGGTGCCAAAAACGACAAAAAAAATGTTAAACAAAATATTGTTCATATTGCCAATACTATTATTAATAGGAAGTACAACTAACGGGGACACTGAAGCAGTATTTGTAGAAACAGTAAATGATACAGAGGAAGCGAGAAATATTGTGACTGATGAAAATAAAACAACTCCAGAAAACCGACAAGGGAAGTTATTGTACTCGTATCGTCAGAACCCATTGATAAACATAGTGTTACAAACTGCAGCACCTACCTATGTGCCCAAGAATCCTGACGATATATTTGATTTTCTGAGAGACTCATACCCTCTGCCCGGAGGTAAGTTTAGTACAAATTCTAAAATATTATACTGAAGAAAGGCTGAAAATATTTATGTATACTGTTATTAGGTACTTCAATAATTATCGCACCTTACCTATGTTATTATTATAGCGTATTCAATAAGGCAAATATTATATTTTTACAAAAATATAAATAAAACTATGTCGCGTCATTGTTTAAAAAATATTTTAGAAACTTTTAGATTCCCATTAATATTCTTTTAAATATGTTTTCAAAATAATGATAAACCAGACACCGAATTCATAAGCATTATTATAACAAGTGTAATATTAGGTAGTTATGCTTTGTAAAAACTAGAAGCTTAGGTCACTAGGTTACCTAGTGTTACCTAGTCTTAGTCACCTAAGTTTCTATAGATTCAATATAAAAAAGGCGAGCAAACGTAAGCCATTGTTAACTTTACGTACCTACGTAGATATAAATAATAATACTAGCTTCTGCCCGCGACTTCGTCTGCGTGGACTTCAGATAAAAAGTAGCCTATGTGTTATTCCAGACTATAATCTATTTCTGTGCCAAATTTTATCCAGATCCGTTCAGCCGTTCTGGCGTGAAAGAGTAACAAACATCCCGCGACTTCGTCTGCGTGGACTTCAGATAAAAAGTAGCCTATGTGTTATTCCAGACTATAATCTATTTCTGTGCCAAATTTTATCCAGATCCGTTCAGCCGTTCTGGCGTGAAAGAGTAACAAACATCCACCCATGCATCCTCACAAACTTTCGCATTTATAATATTAGCAGGATATAATTCTTCTGTGCTTTTGTTTGTCACCTAGTTAAAATTATTCTATTATTTATTATAATTATTGTATTAAGATAGTTATTAATCACATGTTAATAGCCGTAGTAATGCGATGTTTTCTTTTTAATTCCAATAGTTTAATTAAATTAAATTTACAAGGTAATTTGGGAAGTAATCAATCTCCAATGTGAGAAATGTATAATTAACAATAATTTATTGAGATATCTGCGTAACTTACGGAAAAGCTTGACCTTATGCGAAATATTGATATTTTACTACTTTACGTGATTCATACTAAATATATTTTTAAGGAAACGTTAAAGTCACAGTAGAGCATTTCTTACGTTATGTTTCTTTAATTACTTCAGGTCTACAATCGCCATACCAAGAATATGACTACATCGTAGTAGGCGCTGGGTCAGCAGGCTCTGTCCTCGCTTCGAGACTTACAGAAGACAAGAATGTGACGGTGTTACTGGTGGAAGCTGGTAAGCCAGAGATGCTTCTAACCGACATACCCTCTATGGCAGCCTACTTCCAATCAACAGACTACGCGTGGCAGTATTATATGGAACATCAACCAGGAGTATGCACTGGTGAGTTACATTGATGATAGCTTTATTTATTTATCGCACCATGTAGTTTACAGTGTTATTAACTTAAACATTTATGGGACTTTATTTATGGAATAAAAATTGTTTGTCGGAATTTCACATTTTCACTAAATAATTTAACGAATAAATTCACATACGATAACGTTTTCAATTCAAACATACACAAACATAAAACAAATGAACATCTGAATAACTTTAAGGTCGGACATTGCCTAAAACATTACCAATCTGATATTCCAGGCATGCTTAACGAGCGCTGTTTTTGGCCACGCGGCAAGGCCGTCGGCGGATCCAGTGTTATAAACTACATGATCTACACTCGGGGTAGACCTCAAGATTGGAACCGTATCGCCGCAGACGGTAACTACGGATGGTAATAAACATTAATTTCTAATATAGAGCAGCATTTAAAATAACAACAACAGCAAGGAGTCTGTTTTGTAACAATTGTATTCATGTCTGTCATTGCTCTATGCTCATCAATGCCCTTACATCTATTTATGTATTTTTAACCAACATAATTGTGTAATTACCTAACGAATAAAACACTTGTACCGCGTGTCCATGATATAATATATTTAAGAGCTCCACCAATCCACCACACTAGGCATATTTTATCAGTATCATCACTACTTATTATAAAACAACGTCGCTTCCCGCTGTCTGTCCCTATGTATGCTTAGATCATAGCTTAGATCTTTAAAAATACGCAACGGATTTTGATGCAGTTTTTTTTAATAGATAGAGTGATTCAAGAGGAAGGTTTTAAGCTATTTAATATTACGCTATGACTCTTAGGGACGCGGCAGCGCGGGTGAAACCGCGGGCGGGTCGCTATGATTAATAAACTGGGACTTTTATACGTGGGAGAGTCATGCTTCGGCATGAATGGGCCGGCTCGACCGGAGTGATACCACGGCCTCACAGAAAACTGGCGTGAAACAACGCTAGCGTTGTGTACGCCGAGTGAGTGAGGTTACCGGAGGCCCAAACCCTTTTAAAAGGTGGGCAACGCACTTGTGACTCCTCTGGTGTTGGGGGTGTCCACGGGCGGCGGTTATTGCTTACCATCAGGTGATCCGCCTGCTCGTTTCCTCACCTATCCCATAAAAAAAACCGTCCGGCTCATTTGACTCTTGGCTAGGTGGATACCAGAACAATAAAGGTTGTTTTCGATCGTTGCAAGACATCACCTCAACACCAAGTATAAATGTGTTTAATTACATACGTGTAATTGAAACCTTCAACGAAAATCACAAAAGAATATGATAATATAAATCAGCGCAGATGCTTGGCTTTCTCAGAAGAAACACTAAGGGCTTTATGGCACGAACTAAAATCACGCTATATAACGCATTTGTTCGTAGCCGTTTGGAATACGCATGCGTGATATGGAGTCCACACTACGCCATACACTCCCAAAGGATAGAAACTGTCCAAAGATCTTTTACAAGACACCTTGCCTACTCCACCAGCGGAATATCTCCCAGGTGTCCATATGAACAACGTCTCCAATGTTTTAAAATGTGTTCTCTGCGTGAACGACGAAAGATGCAAGACATGATGTTTTTATATAAATTAGTTAACAACAAACTGGATTGCAATGATTTAATCGCACTAGTTGCTCTTAACGTACCTTACAGAATACCTAGATATCCTATAACCAACATCTTTCATGTCTGTCCTTCAAAAACGAATATAGGAATCAATTCACCTCTCACCAGAATTTGTAGAGAAATTAACTCATTTATAAAGTCCGTACCGGAGGCTGATATAAATCATGATTCCATTAGCGCATTTAAATCTAAAATTTTGATATCTCTGAGAACTCACAGCACAGATAGGTAGTTAAAAAGCTTTATTTAATGTAACGTATTTTTATTCTATTATTTTCCTATTATTTTCAGATTATAATTATATTCTATAGTGTTCAAATTGTTAATGACATACCATATTTCAATTTCATATTAATTTTTATGATTGTTATTACTTATTGCTACGTTTTATTATTATTCTATTTTATTGTAATCCTTCAAATGTGTTTAACCCTAATAATCTCAATAATTAAATTATAATTTTATTATCGAACTTAACATGAATGCTGGTTGGCCCGTAATTGGCTTGTGTATAAGACGGAGGCCACTTTGTGTATATTTAAACTATAAGCGTTGTATGCATAAGCTGTGGGAAAACCTTATTAAATAAATAAATAAATAAATATTATTTCAGGTCTTATGACGAGGTTCTACGCTACTTTATGAAATCTGAGAAAGCATCGTTGGGAGGCTTGGAAAAGACTCCCTTTAGAAGTCGAGACGGAGAGGTTTCTGTAGAGTTCGTGCCAAAACAGTAACTATGCCACAATATTTAGTAACATAACAACTAGTACTAATTATAGCTACAAAATACAACTCATATCAATATTTTCATAATTTCAGAACAATCTTAGTAAAAGCTTTTCTGGAAGCGGGTCGACTCCTTGGACATCCTACAATAGATTACAACTCGCCACATGAATTAGGTTTTGGTTACGTGCAGGCAACAACCATTAATGGACATAGATGCAGTGCGGCTAAAGCCTTTTTACACAAAAACAAAAAGAGACGCAATTTACACATATTGCCTGAGAGCACGGTGACAAAAGTCTTGATAGATCCACACACATATACGGCTTATGGAGTAGAATATGTTAGAAACAGGATTAAACATACAGTCAGAGCGCGAAAAGAAGTTATTCTTTCAGCAGGTCCTATTGCTTCACCACAATTACTAATGCTGTCTGGCATCGGCCCGAAAGATCAATTAAGATCTGTTAGTATTCCTGTGATAAAAGATTTACCAGTAGGGCAAACGCTATACGATCACATATGCTTCCCAGCATTCATTTTTGAATTGAATACGACAGGAGTAAGCCTACAAGAATCTAAATCTTTTAATATTCGGGAAGCAATCACGTGGCTTCAAAACGGAGACACCACTATATCTACGCCTGGAGGGGTAGAAGGCATTGGGTTTATTAAAACACCGTTATCTGATGATCCTGAACCTGTTCCTGATATAGAACTGATAAGTACTGGCGGGTCGATAACTGCAGATGGAGGACCTGGTGGAAGTAAAGCGGTAAGGCGAGGTATGAGAATCAGAGAAGACGTTTTTGATGGAGCTTTTGGGGATCTAGAAAGATTAAAAAAAGATACATGGAGTGCGTTTCCTATGCTATTACACCCAAAATCGGTAGGTCGAATAGAATTGAAGAACAATAACCCATTCAGCCACCCTGTTATGTATGGAAATTACTTGGCTGATCCTAAGGACGTAGCAACATTTATTGCATCATTCCGGTATATACAAGCGCTAGCAGCCACACCAGCATTGCAAAAATTCGGAGCCAAGTTACACAAAGCGGATTATCCATTGTGTCGTACGATGGTTTTCGATTCTGATGAGTACTGGGAATGTGCATTGCGTACACTTACAGCGACCCTGCATCATCAAATCGCCACGTGTCGTATGGGGCCACACGACGACCCGCGAGCCATCGTAGACCCAGAGCTACGTGTGCATGGCGTGCACAGGTTACGCGTCGTTGACTCTAGTGTGATACCACGTACTATATCCGCCCATACACACGCTCCGGCTATGATGATAGGGGAAAAGGCAGCCGATTTGATTAAATGGACATGGAATTTACCTCACAAGGTTTAAAACAATATATTATATAATAGCGATCAGATGTTATAGTCGGAATGGTTCCAAAATAGTTAATAAGGATAGACAACTATTCTACACTGGCCTGCAAAGCTAAGTATTTTATTTTTTTTTTTTTTTTTTTTTTTTTTTTTTTTTATAACTTTTAGGAAGACTATCAGCTAATAAACTAGAAATAACAATTAAGTAGCAACATATAGCTATTAAAAAGTCTCCACAGGTAGAAACAATATAAAGGCAAAAAAAAACTCCTTAATGTAAATAGATTAACTTACACATAAGTAAAGATAAAACAAAATTATAATAATAATAATAATACCTGCTTATTAGCTCCGAATTGAGTTATTGTCTATGTATATTGATTATGTATCACCCGTTAAAAAAAAAACTTGAAAAATTTCAGTCACTCGCCTGTCATATCTATTATGGTGCTAGTGTCCAGTACTAATTCAAAAGTAAATTGTATTCAATACCTTTCTCATTGAAGATACACTAGTGCTGCTTATGTCAAGGTCATGATTACGTATCAGTCTATTATAACTGCAACAAGAGCGGTACAAGAAACTGTTCTGACGATAATTAGTAGCAACCATGGGAATAGCGAAAAAGGGTGCATGGCGCAATGACATGACATGTATCACACTTTTAAAATTGCAATAACTTTTTAAGTACACAAAATAAACTTTTGAAATAGAAAGGAGTTGAAAAGAGTTGTATAGTTTAGTATAGCTTGGAAGAAAGCTGATAATATTTGTTATAAAACGTTTTTTATTTAAATCTCTAACTTCTATAGTTTAGAAAAAAATGCAATTTTAAAAGTGTAATACTTAGTTTTGCAAGCCAGTGTATTTACGATCATTAAAATAACTGCGATAACAGTTTGTCTTTTTATATCCCAGCCAACCTGATGACGGAAAACCCGTAAATGCCGAGCAAGAACTATCCATAGAATTTAATTATTTATTCATTAAGGATCTCCAACGAAAGATATACACACAAAGACATAAAGACGAAGACACATATATTAAACAAATAGGTATTTTGTTAGTGTACTTCACTTACAGGAGAACACAGCTTTTACAACAGTTAAAATATCACTACATAGTATAAAACAAAGTCGCTTCGCGCTGCCTGTCTGTCCTTATGTATGCTTAGATCTTTAAAATTACGCAAAAGATTTTGATGCGTATTTTTTATAGATAGTGATTCATGAGGAAGGTTTTAAGTTTTTAACATCACGCTACAGCTCTTGCGAACGAGGCAACGACGGTGAAACTTTGTGTAAAAGTAGATTCAATTACTTATGAGTTATAAAAACTAAAAACTAGTTAGAAATTAAAAATAAGAATTTGTTACAACAATAGTTTCAGCTTTAGTCATTCAAACAACAACAACAAACACAATATAATTACTACACTTTTAAATGTTACCATATTTTATAAATCAGTGTCTGTATGATAGTCAGTAATTGTTGGCTAACCAAATAAATAAACATTTTTATAATTTGACAGATATCTAAGTTTGTCATAAAGTCACAGCGGCGCGGCGTAATGACCGAGGTTTGTTTTTGAGATAGAAATGTAAAATAGGTTGTTAGAATTATCCCTGGGACGCCGAGAGGAAACTTTTATTTCTATTGAGCTGAAAAGTTCACTGCAATCTATAATTCCAGTTAATATTTTTTGAAGAGTTAAGCATTCCAGGTTCATTCTCCGGTTGGCTAGAATATCCCTAAGATAATGTTTCAACCTGTCGGTGTAACAATAATATATCTTATTTAACATTAATTTTTTTTTTTTAAACATTGGTCCACACTAGGATTTTCTACTATATCGTGGATGCATTTACAAACACAAATTCTTACAAACATTTGCTCCGTCTGGGGATCGCACCTACAGCACGTATCGCAGAAGCCGATCGCTCAGCCGCTACGCCAAACGTGTCGTTGTTAAAATATTGTTGTTCGTTGTGTGTTTTTAATATCACCCAGGCCACAGCCTGGGTGATATAATTCCGAGATGAACAAATGACACCAAATAAGTCGCCATTAATCCAGAAGAACGACTACACTCTGCCATACCGGACCACAACAAGAATAATTTATTTCTGGGGTCTACTATTTCAATTGTATTAGAATGATCGTAACAAATTACATAAGAATATTCAGATTTCGTAGACAAAACTGTCACTAGGTACTCGCAATGATAGTAAAGTTCTTAAAATATCCTCACATTAAACCGTTGTTTACAAAACTAGAAACTACTTCATTACAATATGCTAACAGTAAAATACTATAATCAAAGACAACATGTGTGAGGTCAACGAACTTTAATGTATTGCTAAGATGGCCAGGTTTACACTGGGCGCCTATCTAGCTACAAGCGTCGGGCTTCGCACGGAAAGCACTAATTTTATCTTTAGCCATCTTTAAACGTCTAGTGACTGGATGAGATTATGTTACGAACGTTTAGCCGATTTGATATGGTAATAGATATATTTTATCGATTTTCCAAAACATTTTGAGTGAAAATAAGCGACGCTTAGTAGTCTAGTCTGTTTTGATATGTTTTCTGGGCCATACCACATTTTAAATCATATATTTTACAAGGGTTGTGTTCCAACCAATTACAGTAACTAAAATTAGAAAAAGATACAATTATAACACAAATCAAAATTATATACAAATGGTATAATAAACAAAGTAAAGTAAACTTTTATAAATTCGTCCCACAGTACTTCGAACCATGTGTCTTGTTCGCAGACGACATATCCTTGCTCACCTCATGCCAAAATATTATAAATTTAAATGATAAACTAAACCACCTTCTCACTTCAGTCACCAATTGGATGGACAACCATAACCTAGAAATAAACTTCACCAAAACAAAATTAATTACTTTTCATCCCCATCAAAAAGCTCCACTAAAACTAAATTTCACCTTTAACAACACAAAATTAGAACACGTAAATGAATTCAATCTTCACGGGCTATTATTAGATACGCATATAAACTGGAAATCCCACATACAAAAAATTCGATCAAAACTTTCAAAATTTTCATATGCCTTACGTGAGATCAAAAAGACTACAAATCTGCAAACTGCGCTCGTCACCTACTACGCGTATGCCCAAGCATGGCTTAACTATGGCATTATACTATGGGGAAGTAGCACAGATTCACCTAACATTTTTACCTTACAAAAAAAGCTAATCAGAATAATCACAAACATAGAACAAACAGACAGCTGCAAACCACTTTTTCAAAAACATAAAATACTAACGGTCACATGTCTATACATTCTCGAAATATGCAAATTTGTCCGAAAGCACCCAGAATTTTATAACACCCGTGAAGAAATACAAACTAAATACACGTTAAGACACAAAAATAGATTAAACTTACCAACATCCCAACTTAAGATACACTCGTCCAGCCCTTTGGTTATGTCCATAAAAATTTATAACAACTTACCCAAAGCCATCAAAGAGGAACTTAAATACAACACATTTACTAATAAATTAAAACACTTCCTGATTACTAAATGCTATTATACAACATCCGAATTTTTTGACGATAAAACATTTAAAAAATATAAATTTACACAGCTTCCTTACTTCCTTCCTTCCTTCCTTAAGTAAAGACATTATTAAAAACCTAGCCTTATTGTAACTACCAAAGAAAATGAATAAAATCACATACATCATACATACATATTTTCACGCCTGTCTCCCATTGGGGTAGGCAGAGACTATAGATTTCCACTTGCTACGATCCTGGCATACCACTTTCGCTTCATCTATGTTCATTAACCTCCTCATGCATGAACGTCGGTTTAGGGTGCTCTTAACCTGTCCTTTTTTAAGAACGGCCGCAACTTGGTTGTCGTACGTTCGTCGAGGTCGGCCCCTTCCAACTCTTCCATCCATACTCATCATGTATACTCGTTTCGTCAATCTCCGTTCATCCATCCTCTGTAAATGCCCAAACCACCTTAACATACCTTTCTCAATCTTTGTTACTATACCTTCTTTCACACCACACCGCTCCCTTATCACGCTGTTTCTCACTCTATCTTTTAAAGTTACCCCACACATACTTCTCAACGCTCTCATCTCTACAGCATTTATTCTACTTTCATGTCTCTTCTGCCATAAAATCACGATGCAATATAATACCATACTAAATATAATATAAGTAATAATTAATAAAAATATAAGTATATAAATGAAAACTAAACATAATTTAATAAATAAATACAATTAAACGTTCTAAATAAATACAATTAAATGATAATAAATAAATACAATTAATATAACAAGTAAATTCACTTATGAATGTTACAAATAAATACAAAATTTATGTTATATATATTTATTAATATTATATTATAATTTATGTTTATATTATAAATGAGTTAGAAATGATATAATAAGAATATAAACAACACCATAAATATAATATTTTAATGTATACTTTTTTAATGGGCAATCAATTTGCAAATGATGCTAAGACCCAGTTTCACCATACTATGTTTGTTAATTTAACAGCTTGTTAATATTTTAACACACTGTTAAGGTTTGTGAGTGTCCCACCACATGCTTATGGCTTGTTAAATTGCTTAATCAGCTGTTAAATCTAATCACTGCTCTGCGGGTCTGCTAAATTTTTAACACAGTGTTACTATGACTTGTGTACTGTCAAAATCGTTTTAATAGAACAAAGGAGACCCTTTCATGAAGGTCTGATTAAGGCGAATCATTTTATTTTGGATTGTTTTAGAATTTTTTTTGGATGGAGAGCTAGCTTATTGCCATTAACCGGGCACAAATCCAAACCCTGAGCTGCTTCTGCGAATTTCATAGAAAAAACCAATAAGGCAATAACATTTCATTTGACCTGGGAATCGAAGTCATAGCCTGTAGCATAGCGATAGTGCTTAGGACCTACTAACTTAGCTCAACACTTAGCCTAAACAGGAAGTTTAGGCTAATGCCTTTTTAGTAATTGTGTAGGATACTAGTTTTAAATATTATACATACGAGTTCTTATTATTTTTATAGTTTGGTAAAGATATGATTATTATATAAAATAAATAAAACTGCATAATTATGTTATTAACCAGCCATTTTCGACTTTATTTCAAATTAATTTGGAGTAGATATTTCCTTCTTCATGTTCCGTTGTTTTGATTTTTCTTTTAGCTACTGTGTCATCGCTGCCTCAGCCTCACCATGTTTTTTCATGATTTGTCATCAATAAGTAATTCAGTTTTGCTCTGCACCAATTCGTCATTTATCGAAGTTTGAAATCTGATCTGAAAAACGTGCAATATTTTAAACATTTCACCTAAGTAATAAACACTGAAATAAAATATTTTAAATTTCTTGCCAGTGAGATCGGTAACACATTTTGGGAGTTTATTGTAGAAACGCACACAATTTCCTAGAAATGATTTATTTGTTTTAGTTAGTCTAAATTTAGGTACCACTATTTTATGTTTATTCCTAGTATTAAGGTTGTGAAAGTCACTATTGACACTGAACTTCTGCAGGTTTTTGCGCACATACATTATGTTTTCAAGGATGTAGAGTCTGAGGATTCGATCCCCTATGATCTTACAGGTAGTTGTCCCGAATCTCGGCGTTTGAATATGTTAGACTGTCATTATTAACGCACCCACGATACAGGAGAAAATCCTAGTGAGGGCAACATTTAAAAAAACGAGTATAATAGCACTACACTGCCTAACCCTTCAGCAAACACAGGCGTGGTTGTATGTTATAATCCTCTTCCAGATTGTAACCTCTATATACTCTTATAATCGAAAATGGTTTCAAAAGAACTTTTCAAAATACATACTTACGAAATAAGTTTAATACGTATGATTCAATTTTTTTTTTACTATTAGATACCAACTCACCTTGTAAGTCCGGTAGTAGTGCCTGTACGTTACACAAAACTTTCATCCAAAAAACTAAAACCCAATTCAAGTTCAAATTCTTATTTCCGTTTTACAAAAAATAAAAATAATAGCTCCTCACTTAACCGGTTAATGCAAGACATTAAACGCACGCAGAGCTCAGAATAATTTTGATCACGGCCAAGAACAGTGTTATACCACGTGCACAATGAAAGCTCGAAAAATACTCATTATATTTTTATATTTACTAGAAATAAGTACAAGTTCATACATCGATGACGATGAATATGTGACAATTGATGAAGAAGAATACGCGAAACCGAGCATATGTAGGGGCTACTGTGGTGATACTAGTTCTAGGGAAAAAAGGCTATCCTATTCTCCTGTGAAAAGTAGAATAATAGACGCAATGCTGAGTAGTAACATGTTACCGCTAAGACCCGACGAACCTGACTTGTTCTCGGTTTTGAGGGATCAGTATGAACTACCTAAGGGTGAGTACCAAAACTACGTTACGTCTAAATGTTTTTATTACGAATTATCGTCTAAATATTTTTTATTAGACCTATAATTATTACTGTTCTATATTCTATGTTCATAGTTTGTTATCTATCAGTCTCATTTTACTGAACCGATTTTAAACAAACTGTAGCCTTACTTAAACATTTTTTATTTAATTAATAGCTTAAGTAGCCTTTATTCGTTACTTGGCTATTTACTAAATTTTTGTGATAAAAGTATGCTAAAAGCACTTAGTACTTGCGTAATAACTAATCACACACGTCTCTGCACGTGGTGTTTAATTCATCAAAACGCGTAAGTAGCCAGAGCACAATGGCAATAGATTTGCATAGAGTTTTTATTTTTTACAGTAACAGGTAATATTATCTATTTCGCTTTTCAAGCTATAAAGAACATAATATTATATATTATTTTATAATTATTTAAAACCGTACGGTCGTTATCTTAATGAAGATACAAATTTAGTCTAATTTGTAATATTTTTTACACACATTTTATTTATTATTATTTCATCACATTCTCATTATAATAACTGTTCTACTAACTACATAAACTTGGCTTTATTATCCTTCGTTATAATAAGTTCCGTCATGTAACAGTAAAAGATAGGTAGGTATGAGAAGAAAAAGAGTGTGATGTCAAAGAACTTGAACGTATCGTTGAGGCTAATCAAGTTTATAGAGGAAAACGTGCTATGTGGTAAGTTCAAAAACCTTGTTTTGTACTAAGATACTAGCTGTACCCCGCGGTTCAACTCGCGACCTAAATGATGACCTTTAGCTTTCAATACTCAATTCGTTTATTTCCCCGCCCTTTAAGGTAAAAATCCAATATCTCTGAAAAACATCATAAATGTATGATGGGTAGCGACTATCACACTTTTCAAGTTCCTATCTATAAAAAAACCAATTGCTGCCTTACAATATTTCGCACCCCGTGGCCCATGGTTTCACGTTTTGAGGGGCAAAACTGAACTGAACTGAAAATTTAAAAACCCTGAAATTTCAAACAATCCTTTCTTAGCAGATGCCAGCTAATAAAATAAACTATGGTCCAAATTTCAGGATTCTAGACTTAGTAGTTTTGGCTGTGCTTTGATAGATCAGTCCATCAGTCAAGACGAACGATTTTATAATAATAAACTAATAACGTTATTTTAATAAAGTATTATTATTCAAATATGTATTAAAGTAATGTGTAAAGATTTTTAAAGAAAAGGTTTTTTCCTCGGCTGCTGAACGTGGGTACCATTCCTAAAACGAAAGAGGGTTATTAGTTTTACTATTAGGATTTTTAATTGTCTACACGGGGCCATCGTATAGCGTATTGTCCATAAGTAGGTATATCTCTGCCTGTATGTACAGATAACACTTCGAAGAATATAGTTAAATGTGAAATAATAGTTATACATATTCACATTTATTTATGATCGGTACATCATTATAATTTTGATAAATGCTAGTTCAGAAATACAAATAAGTAGTTGCATTTTGTTGCAAAATGACATGCATTATAATATAAATAAGCATTAGTCCATACCTACACACTATAACATTTATTACTTACCTTCCCGGATGCGAATAACACCGCGGGCAACAGCAAGTATTAATAAAATTTAAATATTTTCAAGATTATTTTACGGGAAATACAAAGACAACAATTAATAATTAAAATTTTAATAGGCTAGCTAGGTACAAGAAACAAGGAAATACCTAATATATTTTTGTACTGTTTTTGCATTATCCATGCAAATAAACTACAAAAATCGAATGAAGTCGAATTTTTCCTTCACTAAAAATAACTTTTTAAAGGAAATAATATTCTCGGCGATCTAAAGTATCAAACCAGAATTAAGAAATATAATTTGCCCATGAAAACCAGAATGTGGATTTTAGTGAAACAGCGGTCAGTGTTTTATTTATTTATAGAAAGACTAGCTGTTGCCCCCGATTTCACTTACGTCTTAAAAGGATATACTTACTATAACTCGGCTTCTAGACGGCGGCATATAAAACGGAATGCAAAATAGCATCCAATTTCAGGCAGTAAAGCAGTTTTCTTAGTTTTTGTGTAACGCGCATACATACAAACAGACATACATTCAATCAATCAATCAATTTTATTCAAGAACAAAATGCATTTGTGTATGAATATGAAACAACATAAAACATTAGAAAAACAATTAACAATAAATTACCTAATAAGAATTAACAAATAAAAAATCGATTAATAATAAGTAAAAATTAGATTAGATTAATAAAATAAGATTAATAAAAAAAAATTACATAAACAGAATATCATGCACACATTTCATTTCACAATCAATTTGGTTATACATTGCTATAAAAATACCATCACAAAATTAAAATTAATACAGAATTACAAAAATATGTGTCAATTTATTTATAAATCATTAATGTTGTAAAGACATCTTTCCAATAGGAATGTTTTAAGCTTACTTTTGAATGAGCCCGTATACAATGCAACTTTTAGATCTAATGGTAATTTGTTAAATATTTTAACTGCCTGATATTGCGGACTATGCTTTGCGATGTCACTTAATGGAGCAATTTTACCCTTAAAGTCTTTTCTGCGCGTTTTTTCCCTTAATAATCTATCCCCATCCGATTCAAATTCATGTACATATTTTTTAAAATTTGTTAAAAGCACTAATATATAAAGACCGGGCACTGTGAGAATGCCTAATTCTTTAAAATGTGGTCGACAGCTTTCCCGTTGGGAAATACGCAGAATAGTTCGAATTGCCCTTTTTTGGAGAATAAATGCTCTTTGAGAGTTGTAACTGTAGCTATTTCCCCAAAACTGTATACTGTACCTTAATTTCGATTCAATTAGTGCGTAGTATACCATTTTCAAATGTTTAGTGTCAACTTCATCTCTAAGGGATCTCAAAGCATAGCAAGCCGATGAAACAGACGAGTCAAGCGCCAGCAATTCTTTTTTCCAATTTAGCAATTCATCTATAAATATTCCTAGAAATTTTACTTCTTTGACAAGCTCAACTTTAACTCCATTTAATTCTATGTCCATACTATCTTTGTTACGCGCGGTAGTTTTAAATAGCATTGTGCTAGTTTTGTTAATATTAACTGTAAGCTTATTCGCAGAAAACCAACAGTAAAAAGCTGCTAGGACGACATTAGTCTTCACAGTCTCATGAATGTCATTTGCAGCTACTATTGCATTTGTATCATCCGCAAAAACTACTATTTGTGTATCTGGTAAGGTTGTGTTTATATGATCGATCAAATCATTAGTGAATAGTATAAAAAATATAGGGCCTAAAACTGATCCTTGAGGCACACCTTCAGTAATATTTGACATATTTGACTTGTAATTCCTTTTAACACCGCTCGATTGTAAATTTTCGATTTCAACGAACATTTTTCTATTATTTAAATATGAGGAAAAGAGTTGTAGTGCCTTGCCTCTAATGCCATAGTGTTCCATTTTCATAATGAGAAGTTTATGATCTATTGTATCGAACGCCGAGCTTAAATCTAAGTAAATACCAGCTACCTTCATCTTACAATTTATTTGATTAATAACGTCACTTATCAAAGTATAGATGGCATCTCCTGTACCAACATTCTTTTGGTAGCCAAATTGTCTTCGATGTATGACTTTGTTTACACTAAGATGCCTAATTAAACGATCTTTCAAGATTTTTTCAAATATTTTTGAAAGGGTGGGTAGTAGCGATATAGGTCTGTAGTTTTTCGGATCTGTTTTCGTACCTTTCTTATGTATTGGGACTATCTTAGCAATTTTTAATTGTTCTGGGAAAATACCTTCTGCAATGCATTTATTATAAAAAGTCGATAGAGGCTCAGATAGAATTGGTAAATTGTCTTTAATTACTGTTATCGGGATTTCATCATAACCACACGATTTTTTATTTTGCATACTATGTACTATTTTTGAAATTTCATTCGGAGTAGTAAGCGTGATATCCATAACATTTTCCACTCTGCCAGTGCTTCGCGCAAGAAAACCGATGGCACCATGACAGTCCCCTGCAGGCGAGATGTGTTTGAGATCGAATTGTTTGACCAAAATGTTAGCTACTTCCTCCGGGTTATCTACAAGTTGGTTGTTGATTTTGAGTCGTATTTCTGTTTGCTTTGCCTTGACTCTATTTGTGCTTTTATTTATTACTTTCCAAATTTCCCTACTTAAATTTTTAGAATTGCAGATTTTCTCGCTTATTGTAAGTTTTTTAGCCTTCGATATTACTCTTCTAAAAATTCCTATATATTTATTTCTATAGTTAAGAATACTAGCATCAAGATTATTTCCACTAGAACATAGGAGACGTTTCATCTTGCTTGATGCTTTTACGCCTCTAGTAACCCATTTTAATTGGAAGCAGCTTTTTAATCTAATTTTGTGTTCACGTTTCCTGAAACTATAGTGAAATATCCTACCAAAAGTTTTTAAAAAAGTGTTAATTCCCATACCACTCCAGTCATATTTAAGTATGTTTTGGCTAAAAGTTACCCTATTCTCAGAATTTAAAACTCTTATTTATAGTAATAAAGTTGTTATTATTTATGTTATCAATAATATTTTCCATCAAGAATTCCCCTATTAGAGCACCGTGTCCGTCCGCCAGATTATTGTGATCAACTTCACATCTCTCTACATAGTCGTCAGGCAAATTTGTTAAAATATTGTCTATGCAAGAATAAGAATTATTACGAGTAAAAGTGTGACTTTTAATTAGGTATCTAAAATTGTAACATGTTAACAGACTCATAAATTCAGTACGTTTTCTACTTTCTGTAAGCAGGTCAATGTTAAAGTCTCCACAAATTATGCACTTCCTATTAAATAAATGCTCCAGTAATTTTTCTAATCTATTCATGAAATTATCAAAATTCTTTTCATTAGGGTTACGGTAACAACAGCATATATAGAGACCAGTACTAATATCCCTCACACAACATGTTTCAAAGCTCTCTACTTTGTATAATTTATTTATAACATCTATATTCTGAACTTTTCTATCTTTATGCCCTAAAATTAAAGTACCACCCCTGGCCTTTTTATTACGAATATTATAAGATACAAGATTGTAGTTCTCTAGGTTAAACAATTCTACAGTTTTATCGTTTAAGAAATGTTCACTTAAGCAGATATAGTCAACTTTTTTATCAAGCATTTGTAAATATATTTCTAAATCATCTTTTTTATTGCTGATTCCACACACATTCTGATGACATATACACATCTTATATTTTAAATTATTTGAGTTTGACGTTGTGCTGTGACGTAATGATATAGCAAGTAACAGGTTATTCACGAAAAAAATCAGATATTTGTGTGTCATGTTCAGTCTGCGTTGCAGAATTTACAAATTTAGTGTTTACATAGTTACGGTTTTCAATAGCAGAGCCTGAAATATCTGTTTGGATGGTAACATTTTTAAAACCTTTATGTCTAGTTAGTTCGCCATGTTCTGACATCTTTTTTCTGTAGATTTGATATGTCATAATATATTTTTTTCTCAAAATCTCTCTATGGATGAGTCTACATGCATGCAGCTTATTTAGGTATATAGGTTGCCTATCATAATAACTTACATCATAATGATTTACATCTAACGAAATAAAACTTGAATTAACACAATTTTGACATATAAGTTTCAATTGGTTGTTTAACAAATTTATATTTACAAAGTTGTTATTATAAATTTTACATACTATAACATTCGTGCATTGTAACTGGCACATGGTGTAGTGTAAGTATGTATGAAGCGTCATTGGATTTTTATCATTAGAGCCTGCCAGTATTAGTACAAAGTCAGATTTACCGTAATCACTGCACATAGATACACAAGACTTAAGTACTTCATTCATAGCTGCATACGGTTTTAACATCGAAGAAACGGAGAAGCTGTCTCCTAGGTAATGCTGCAACATATGTCTAACACCATATCCAGTTTGGTCTGCGAAAATCATAACTTTATGTTTACTGCTTTTCAAATTGTCTTCTTGTAACTTTACATTGAAATTATGCTGTATAGTTTGCCGCTGACTTTCGATTCTGGGTTCTTCACACAAGGTCTCACTTCTTTTAGTGCAGTTCATAGCTCCTACACTTTTTTTCGGGCTCATAGTATGTACGAACAATTCTTCACTGCAATGCGTCTTTTTGCTCGGTGTGGTACTGCAGGCGCTATAGGACTCAATTTCGTTATTACTGCAATTTTTATCTAGGAATTTTGCATCTGATGTAGATTCTAAAGTGTCAGCTTTATCTTTTATCTGTGATAATTGAGAATTGTTGTTTTGAGCTATGACAGAAGCTGGTGATCTTCTCAGTGTAGAAAAATTGCTATTTTGTGAAAAAATATTTTGGAACCGTCTTGGTGTCACGCTCTTTCTTTCGGATGCCGTCACTTTTTTATATGCTTCAATGGTTGTTTGGCAAGTACCAAGATCCATCTTTAATCTGAAGTTTTCGCTGTTTAGGTTCTCGATCTCCAAGTGTGCACTTTGTAATTCTGCTTGTAGCCTGGTTATGGTATCCTTGGGGTTTATTATTGTGTCACTGTCATTTAATGATGTATTTGGTACGCTCATCATTGTGGTATCAAGTAGTGTTGAATTATTATAGTAGAGATGGTCAAGTGAATTAGACTTTTGTGTTTTTCTATAAGTTACATTTTCTAACTCCATATCTGATGTACTCATTTAGTTGTCGTTTTTGAATTTATTTAAATAATTAGACAGGGAGCAGCTACCCGTTGCTTGCGCTCGTAGCGTTCGCGCGCGTGACTGATCCTGTCCTATCAGATCAGGCGTGATTCGATCTTGATAACAGATAAATTGGGCGCACTATCTATTACGTCTCTGTTTTAGTAATGTTTCTACCAAGCACTACTACTTTTTTAGTACTGGTATTATTAACAATATTTTTAGTGCGGCCATTCGCCACCAGTGTCCGTAATGGTGCTAGTAGCACCAAAAATAATTCGATGTGACAGTTAATGTTGTGTATATGGTGGGTAACTTTGCACTGTTTTTAGTACATCTACTCGACACTTCGATGAAATGGCGCTAGGTGTCATGTAATTCAAAGTCCAAAGTTCAAATTTAAAATTATTTTTTGACGAACGGTTTTTTATTTGTTTATTTTTGGTAATTCCTTATAAATATTATGAACTGCACTATAAAAATTATTATTTATATTCAAAGTTAGACGTTGCACGTGGTGGTCCAACAAATACAGACGAATTGTTTACTAATTTTACGTTTGGAACTTCAGTATGTATGCACTATGAAAACACCGTTTTATCACTCCTTTACATAACACAACGAGTCACAAATAATGTCACTTAAAACTTGTCGTTATTACACTCCATTGAACTACTTTGTACGATATTTTTTACATTTAATTTTATTATTTATGAATTTTAAATACGCGCGTACTGTATCCAGCGTACTCTTTTTGAAATGAAAACTTCTTTAGCGGTGTTGTGCACTTTTTGGGATGGGTAAAAAATGTTAATAATTTTTTTTAATGAGTATCTATCGATTGAATCTTTATATTTTCTCAGTTTCAACGGTACGAGTGGAATATCATTTTTAATGGTGACGATACTTAAATTTTAGGTCATCATTTTTTACATGGTATCCTTAGACAACACGTGTGAGTAATCAATAATGATTACGGAACTGTTTTACGTTTATCGAACTTGGCCGTTTTTTGCTTTTACACTATATCAACTCTTTTTCGGACTTCCGTGATTACAGTAAGGTTAATTAAACAAATGCGAATTACGAATTTTTAATTAAGCAGAGAAGACTTCTGGAATTAATACGACGATGTATGTGTCGTAGTAGAATTGTATAATTCACTATTTTACATAACCGCTAGCTGTTTTATAAAACAGCTCTGATAAGTAATACAGCTGAATGACGTTCAGCAGTTTTGTATAATAGGTGACCTTCTACCGCGGAATGGAATGGACGTTTTGCGTTCATCAATTTTTTTTTCTTATGGGATAGGGGGGCAAACGAGCAAACGGATCACTTGATGGTAAGCGATAACCGCCGCCCATGGACACCCGCAACATCAGGAGTCGCAAGTGCGTTGCCCGCCTTTAAAAGTGTTTGGGGCCTTGGGCCAATATAGCGGATTGATGTTTAGCTGTCTTACAAAACAGTGATCAGATATTTCAGCGTGAAATTTAATGTTGGAGTGTAAATTTTAGTTCAAATATTCGGTGTCGCTAAGCTAATAAGCTCGTCAAGTTAACCCAAATTTCTTCTATAATAATTATACACAATGGCTACATTTCGGTTTTGGCACTCGCCAGCCGCTGCCGTAGCCCCGCTTGCTTCGCTCGCTCGGCTCGTGCGTCGTTTGGTCCAGTTCTAACCTAACCAATATAAACATATTTCATCCCGAATTTAACCCGTCAAAAATAAATTTGATTGCAATAGCTTTTTTACACAAAACGCTCAGTGGGTACCGATTTTGATAAACGTAACCCAATGGCAATCCAGCTGGACGCCATTTAGCTATTTTACATAACAGAGCCATTTTGCGAAGCAACTAGCAGTTATGTAAAATAGCGAATTATAGATACAATTCTACTGCGACATATGCATAGTTCAGCATTACTCAGCTAAAAAATCCCTCCAAGAAAAAAACAACACACATTTATGTACATACACAAAAAAGCGAAATGTAAATTACATATCAAGGACCTCGCCGTCCTTCAAAAAGGTCAGGTGGACTCAGGTGTGGTGTACCGTACTCGTAACCGGCGCATATGTATGTAGGACGAGAAGATGTATGAATGTGACATAAGCTAAAAAAGTAGATATGGAAGAATCGTAGCGCTAAAGTGGCGCTGTGGCGGTCTATAATCTCTGCCTACCCCTGTGGGAGAAAGGGGTGAGTGTATGTATTTATATCTAATCTCTACTATTATAAAATAGTTAAAAAGCGGTGTCTGTACATTTAAGATATTACATAAATAAAAAACCAGTGGTTTAGATAAACGTCTCCGAACGCAAAAATGAGAATTTTAAAATTCTTGTCTGTATGTCTGTTTGATACGAGTTGGCGCAAAAACTACTGATTAGATTTTAATTTAAAAACTGGTGAACTGATACAGCTTGACCTCTCTGATGTATACGACCCATACAAAGAAGAGGTTAATGACTGTTGGTTTTTGATTGAATTATTTTTGGAATCCATTTCTAATCCTAATATAGCCCCCCACTGTATCAAATCATAATGGGAGATAATATTAATGTAAAATATCACAAGAGCGAACCTAATCAACACGTAACAAGAACAATAAAAAACCTAATATAGCTTCAGGTGAGCGAAGCCACGGGCAAAAGCTAGTAATTACATATTTTTGTATTGAAGTCAAGAATATCTATAATGATACTGAGACTGACGTAGTATGAGATGCTTACTAGGTATTAGTTATACTATGTATAATATAACGCAGATACCATAACGTTCTTTCTATAGTATAGTATAATTATAGATTTTGATGACCTCTGTGGTTAGGTGGTTCGAGTACCGGACTGCTGACCATGAGGTCGTGGGTTCAATTCCCACAGGAAATAAAAAAAATGTTGTGATGAATATAAGTGTTTGTGTTCGTCTGGGTGTTTCTTATGTATTATAAGTATGTATTTACAAAAAAAAAGTATATAAGTATTATTATCCATTGTCTAGTACCCATAGTAAAAGCTCTGCTTAGTTTGAGACTAGATGGTGCTGTGTAAAAATGTCCCAGAATATTTATTTATTTAGATCCAGTCGCAGGTGCGTCCCTGTCGTGTAGTCCCTAAATAATTTAAACCATATGCAGCCGTCCCTAGCTGCCCCCCAGCAACGGCCTAAGCCGAGGCCGTTAGGAGACGCCCTTAGCTGCTGTTGCTTAGTTTTAAGTTTCTCCTGGCTGGAGGCATTCGGCCTCGCCACCAAGTCCGGTTAAGCTGTTAAGATTCCCTTAATCAACAGCCTATGGTCCATTCTTTTTATCTGCGGAGCTTTCACACGAAAAAAAAATGGATTCTTTTTGCACACCATGCACCAGCGCCGGCGCCGAATATTTAAGAATATTAGAATATTAATACTTTATAATTATAATTCAATTACTTATTAGGTATGTTATCTGTATTATAATAACAAACTTAACGAAATTTTCCAGATTTCAAAGGACCCTTATCGGAGTACGACTTCATAATCGTGGGAGCGGGATCAGCAGGCAGTGTGCTAGCTTCGCGTCTTAGCGAGGGTCGGCAGGCTTCAGTCCTGCTCCTCGAAGCTGGACGAGGGGAGTCACTGATAACAGACGTACCAATCCTGGCGCCTGTGCTCCAACAAACCGACTACGTATGGCCATACGTCATGGATTATCAACCAGGAGTTTGCACAGGTACCTAAAATCCTCTTCTGATTTCAGGTAGTTCTAAGTTTAACTTTATTAAAAACTAGCTTCTGCCCGCGGCTTCGCCCCCGTGGAATTCGGTCTGTCATCACATCCCACGGGAACGGGATAAAAAGTATCCTATGTCAGTCTCCTGATTCTAAGCTACCTCTCCACCAATTTTCAACCAAATCGGTTCAGCCGTTCTTAAGTTATAAATACTGTAACTAACACGACTTTCTTTTATATATAGGTATAGATAGAATGATTCTTTTAAAAACAAGTCGGTTTGGTCGGATACTTTGGTTTTGCTACCGAGTGGCGAGTATAATTTAACGTAACTCGACAATTTCATCTCGTTGTAATCATATCTTCGCAATTTCTTTTTTAATTTTTTTTAAAGAAACGTTGCCTCACACCAAGATTTTCTCCTGTGGGTGCGTTTACAAACACAAATTCTCACATACACAAACGAGCCGGAACAACTACCTGTACATGATAAAAATATTTACTCCGTGTGGGGGTCGAACACACAACACGTGGCGCAGAAGCCGATCGCTCAGCCGCTTCGCCAAAACCACTTCAGGAGAACTCTTTCAAATAAAAAGATTTTTCCAAATTGTATAAATGACAGGGTTCTGAGATAACAAACATTAAAAAAGCACTGTATACATTTCGATAAATTATATTAAATGGTATGGTATTATATATTTATTTAGATGATTACACGGTATGTTGTACTAACCTGATATATATTGATATTGATTGCTGTCTGCCTGTGAATCATCAAATTTAATTCATAATTCGGGGAATAAACGCGTAACAAGCATACAGTCGAATGAAGAACCTTCTCTATTTTGAATAGACTCTATATACTAGAAAAATTGTTCAAAATTATAATTTATTATTATGTAAGACTACTGAGCTTGCCCAGCTTTTCACTGACCGGGCCATAAATTATAATAGTCTACAACCTTCCTCGTGACACTCGTTAAAAATCCATACAGTAATAGTAAGTATAAAAAAAGTACAACACAGCGACGACTTTCATGTATAATTTATAGTAGTGATGATTAGTAGTAATATACTTGTGGCTAACCTAAACAAGACTACAGACAATAAACTAGACAACATACAAATATGATCTACTTAGAAGTTTCTTCTAACTACAGCTCAAACAAGTGATGTTCCTACTTTCTGCAAACTGCCATAAAACTTACCAGTAGGTTAGGTACCTGTAATACTGTGATCTCATCTTCTTATAATCTTCATACTAGTATCAAGGTCGCTATTATTATTTCTTAAGTACCTACCCATCAAATTATTTAGATTTTGATGGATCGAAATCCGGTAATTTTTCAGGAATGGTGGATGGAAAGTGCTTCTGGCCGCGTGGCAAGGCGGTGGGAGGATCAAGCGTGGTCAACTACATGATCTACACGAGAGGCTTCAAAGAGGACTGGGACAGGATAGCTGCAGCCGGAAACTATGGATGGTGAGCCTACACAATAATTACAGTACAGTATATTATATCAATATATCAATCACACGGAACTTACATGGATAGATTGATTGCTGTCTGTAACGTACCTGAAAATAGAAAAAAATATTTTATAATATTTTCTGTTCCGAATTCAAACCTAAAAAAACAATAGTCACACATGACCCCGTAAAACGTATTTTGACCCATTGGGTGCCTTTAACTGCTAGAAATATACCTAACCTCAGATAATATTTATTTTATGTTTATTAACAACACAACATATTAACATTAGATAACCTCATACAGTTACGAGGCCCCAATCGAAACGGTAAATAAATATACCTTAATTAGACTTCAGCGCGTGGCTATCCGACTATTGATTAATTAATTAATAATTGCAGGTCCTACAATGAAGTGATGCAGTATTATATGAAATCTGAACGTGCCAATCTAAAAGGACTGAAGAACTCGCCCTGGCATGGGCGTGACGGTGAACTATCCGTAGAAGACGTGCCATTCAGGTTGTTACCATATCCCACTTTAGCCTGCATGTGGAGTTAGTATCAACTTCTGTCGTTGTATTATTTTGCCTTTATAAACGACTTTAAAAAAAAGGAACTTCTATGTTTGTCTGTATGTTTACCCAACTACCTGAAAAGGAAAGTTAATGATTTTAAAAGTATATTTATGCATATGTCGCAGTTGGATTGTCTCATTAGCCTAGCGGTCCCGAGCGAGACTGCTACGCTGGAGGTCCTGGGTTCGATTCCCAGGTCGAACAGTGTTTTGGGTCAGTGTATTGGGTTTTTCTTTGTGGTCGGTATTAATCCCCCAGTCTCAGCAAGTGTCTGGGGGAGGGAGACACATATCCCTGTACCGCACTGATGCTGATCCACAGCACAACCAAAATTTGTAAAGTTGCAGAAACTAAGCTTGTTCTATCTTACAGATCCAAGCTCTCAAAGGCGTTTTTGGATGCAGCGAAAATGTTTGGTCACCGTAGAGTCGACTACAATAGCCCCGATGCATTCGGGTTTAGTTACATCCAAGCAACCATGGCTAGAGGACATCGTGCTAGTAGCGCCAAAGCATTCCTCCACAATCATAAAAAACGGAAAAATCTCCATATTCTAATTACAAGCAGAGCTACTAAAGTTATTATTGATCCTAATACTAAGACAGCCAATGGAGTTGAATTCCATAAAAATGGACGAGTGTACCAAATTAGAGCCAACAAAGAAGTAATTCTCTCGGCTGGCCCCATTGAATCACCTCATTTATTATTACTATCTGGTATAGGACCCAAGAAACAACTGAATTCATTCGGCATACCAGTCATTCAGGATCTGAAAGTGGGTGAATCCTTATATGATCACATTTCATTTCCTGCTTTAGCTTTTACTTTAAACCAGACAAGGTTAACTTTAGTCGAAAGGAAATTGGCCAATGTACAAACTGTAGTTCAATTCGATCATTATGGTGACGGACCGCTGTCTTCATTGGCTGGAGTAGAAACAATTGGATACATCAAAACTAATATATCTGATGAAATTGGTGACTACCCTGATATAGAACTTTTGGGATCTTGCGCTTCTTTAGCTTCAGATGAGGGCACTATTGTAGCTAAAGGAATTCGTCTTGCTGACTGGCTTTACAAGGATGTTTATAAACCAATCGAAGACGTCGAAAGTTTTACAGTGCTTTTTATGCTTCTACACCCGAAATCAAAGGGCTATTTAAAGCTACAATCTATCGATCCCTACCAACAACCAAGCTTACAAGGCAATTATTTAATTCACAAAAAAGACGTGAACACAATGATAGCCGCGATAAAGTATATCATAAAGCTTGTGGACACACCGCCATTCAAGAAATATGGAGCAACGTTACATACCAAGAAGTTCCCAAATTGTAAACAATATGAATTTGGTAGCGATAATTATTGGGAGTGCGCGGTAAGAGCGGTGACGGCAACACTTCATCATCAAATAGCAACGTGCAAGATGGGTCCACCAACAGATCCTGAGGCAGTTGTAGACCCAGAACTTAGAGTGTACGGAGTGGCTAATCTGAGAGTGGTTGATAGCAGTATTATACCGAGAACGATTGCAGCTCATACTAACGGACCAGCCATCATGATTGGGGAAAAAGCTGCTGATATGATAAGAAGGACTTGGAACTTATTATAAATAATTTAGTCAGTGATACAAAGGCTTGCGCGTTGTGGTGACAACTGAATTTTTAATAAGGTTTTTAATTGATTTGACACAAAAATCGTTCAGATTATACGTGTAAATCACTATTTACCACCGAGACAATAATTATCATACCTCCATGTGTTTGATATAAGCAGATAACATTACTCTTATTATACTTATAATATAATTATACACTATAATCCTTTCTCGCTTATTTCGGATCCTTTATCATTTCCTAATCGCTTTTATGGGCCTGCCACACACTCGACGAGTGGCATGGGAAGTAACGTGGAAAGGAGGCAATGACATTGTGTGGCAACATAACTCGTCATGCCGCACGTCATGCTCCTCGTCGTGCCCACCGCTCCCTATATTGTCGGTTTTTTGCGCGCGAGTCAAAGGACCGGCAATACGAGCGCGAGTGACTGGCCATATAATCGCGCGGTCGCAGTCCGCATCGAATAGATGTGATCCACCATCTCCGTTGGCTAGGACGACGACGACGATGTATATTTCTTTTACTACATTTATATAATTAGCTATACAAAAAATGCGTAGCGGGCACGCTGACACAGTTTCATCGTCCATTGTCCAACAAAGGCAAATGACAAGTGAAGAGCGTCGCGTCGCGTGTGGGCAGAGAGCGTCGCGTGTGGGCAGAGAGGGGAACATCGCGGCAAATAGCGGCAGCGCGAGGAGCATAGTGATGAGCAGCGCCAGGAGCATAGTGTAGCGGCCGCATTATAGAAAACTAGCTGACCCGGCGAACTGCGTACCGCGGCCTCTATGCACGGATTCGTGACGGTTTACATACGCTAATTCCAGATAAAACGCTACTGAGCCGTACTTGGCCGATGTCTCGCCCGGTAGTTTTGCCGTGTCATGTACAAGCTCTCACGTTTTTTCAACTTTACGGCTAACACGCCGTACGGTTGAACAACCATGACGTGGACAAGAGGCCTAACAGTCGATCCTGAAACTAACGTCACTCAATTGTTTTGCCTTCCCGGAACCCCTCTACTAACGCTTAAACTTTATGGTATGGTATTAAAGTTCAAATTGACTTTTAAGTATTATTACGAATCTTAACATAACATAACATACCATCACGCCTGTATTCCCCGAAGGGTTAGGCAGAGGCGTACCTACTAAAGTAGGTACACCCACAGTTCGCCGGTATGTTTTAGGTCCCATGTAATAGGGGGCGAGCCTATTGCCATCAACCGGGCACAAATTCCAAACTCCGAGCTGCTACTGGGTATTTCATAGAAAAACCCAATAACACTTTGCTCGACTTGGGAATCGAACCCAGGCATTTTTTTAAATTTTTCTCTCCGTAAGAACCATCCTTATACTTCAAGGAATATTATAAAAAAATAATTAGCGAAATCGGTTCAGCTGCTCTCGATTTGCGCTTAGCAACACATTTGGCGAAACATTTTATATTACCTACTAGATAAATAATCATAAAAAATATACATTTCATAACATAATCAACCCATATACTGTCCCACTGCTGGGCACCGGTCTCCTCTCAGAATGAGAGGAATTAAGCTATACCTAGTCCACCGCGCTTGCCTAATGTGGGTTGGCAGACTTCTCACGCCGCCGCCCCGTCAAGAAAATCAGGCATGCAGGTTTCCTCACGTTGTTTTCCTTCGCCGTTGTAAGCGAGTGATAATTATTAATTATTAATACGCACATGATTACTCGAACTCGAAATCTACGACATGGCGGTCCAGTGGTATCAAAAATTTTTATACATACCTTTGACTATAATATAGTCAAAGAAAACACATGTCTGTAACATGTGTTTTCGCATAAATATGTGTCACGAACACTCGAATACATGAGCACAGTTTGTCTATAAGCTAGAGTTAATTTAAGAAGGAAAACTACTTTGTGCAATCTAATCTAAATATATTTTAAAGCAGACAGAATTTTGTTGCAACACGTGACCGTGACGCAATGTCATCTTTTACGCTGACAAATATTATTTATATCAGAGAGTGGAGTTGGAATTGGTATGTGCTGGCTACGCAATCTAAATTCTTTCACCGGACTCACTCATAAGTTCTTAATAGCAAAAGCAGATGATATACAGCAATATCTCGATTATTTTCCCTATCGGAGATAAAAAAAATGTAACATTACTTAAAGAAATAATTTCAAATTCATCAGTAGCAGTGGCAGGTAGGTAAAGGTACCTATAATGTAACAAAATATATGTATAATCAACCGGCACCTATAATATTATGTTCCAGATCAGTTACTTATAGCTATATTTCCCACTTCATTTTCCTTCCTCAATACACCTAACTAGGTACTGATAATTTTAACATATTTAATTTAATTTATAGTTAGCAGGTACGTTTATTAAGATATGTTTATGGAATCCTACAGGGTGCTGCAACGTAGGTTAATTAAATAAATAAATAAGTATTCTGGGACATTTTTTTTACACAGCACCATCTAGTCTCAAACTAAGCAGAGCTTGTACTATGGGTACTAGACAATGGATATAATACATACATACTTTTTTTTTGTAAATACATACAAGACTTATAATACATAAGAAACACCCAGACGAACACAAAAACTTATATTCATCACATAAATGTTTGTGTCCTGTGGGAATCGAACCCACGACCTCATGGTCAGCAGTCCGGAACTCGAACCAGTAAACCACAGAGGTCGTCGAATTGGAGTGTGGGTTGGGGTCTGGTGTCGGTACTACAAACCCTCGTTCACCTGAGGTACCTACGCCATTTTTTTCGTTCGTTTTCAGTGCCCATAGTAGGTTAGGTAGGTACTAAATACACCCCATTATCATTATGAGTCCGGCGGCGGCAGACCGTATTTCCCATACAAACTTAATTCTAAAATAAATCGTAATTCAAACACAATTCATTGAAATTGTGTTATTATTCGGATTCCGACACCGTTAATGTATACCGCAAAACCGCAAATTCACTTTACATTTAGGCATTTCCAGTGAAATAAACTGTATCGCTGTAAATAAATGTAAGCAAATGCAATTCTTGATAAGTAAATTTACCAAGTTTGGAATATGATTTCCGGTCGTTTATTTTCAGTGAAGTAGTAGGTAGTAGACGAAATGGTAGGGTAGGAACATAGAACGGTATCTCAATCCGAATAATAACACAATTTGATAAAATATTGTTTGGATTACGATTTAATTTGCTATTAGGTACATTTTTGGGCAATTCAAGGCTCCACCGGACCCTTAAGTATCAAAATTGTCTTTTATTTTGATACTAAAAGTACCTATTAACTATCAAAATAAAAGACAATTGCCGCATGTGCCTATAAACCAATTTGGCTAATTGTACATACTGTAAATACTCGTAACTGAGTGGGAAAATTGTATTAAAGAATTTACCCAAGCGAAGCTGCGCATCAGTCGCTTATGATAGTAGGTACAAAATAATTGTAGGTAGTTATATAGGTTTATTGTAGATATCTATAGTATAGTAGTGTAGTATAGGAGGTAGGTAAGTACCTACTACCTCAACACTCCTCATGGATGCAATGGAGTCATAGACCGATATAGTTTTAGTCACACGTTAAGGCAACGAAAAACCTGACAATTTAGATCGAAGGTTTGACTTAGGTCGACATACCTACCTATCTAACCCCTCAAAAATCGAATAAATATGCAAGTATTTAGGTACCATAGAGCACTGCTCTTTGCAATAGCCTTAAGGTGACCTCCATTTTTTGCTCCAATTGGCGCCCCGTACCGTGCCATATTATAGTAGGTAGGTACGTAGTTATTGTGTATAGGTATGTTCCTGAAAAAATGCGCAAGCGCCTCCGCCGGCGTAACATCATAGCTGTTCCTTTGCTTGAACTTGGCTTGACACGCTGCCGCGTGTCTAGATAGGTAGGTAGCCCTCAAAACGCCAAAAATCCTGTATGTTTAAGTAAAAATATCACAATAACTGCTAAGTTAATCCGTAAAGAAAAAATAGGGAATGACAGATAAAGATTTGATAGACATATTGACTTGAACAGAATTTTCTATTTATCTACCATTTGTTAGAAAAAAAATCCCTAAAGAACACATATTTTTGTCATAAATTGCAAAATTTCTCGAGAACCGCACAAGATCTTTAGTTACTTTTTACACAGAAAAAAAGGTCTCAAAAATACCAATATTTTGACTTGAGAGTTTTATTTTTATTCCGCATATAACTCCTGTAAAGTATTTTTCTTTCCGAAATTGAATATCTCTGCGCGAGCGTGCCTCCTCCGTCGCCCTGTAATCACCCGCGAGCCCTGACTGCAGTCCGGTTCGGGACATCATCGAGGGTGGACTGCACGTCGGTGTTGAAGTGACTTTGCTAGCATTCATTCTAGTTTTTGAAGACTTTATACTCATTTGTAAATATTTATATTAATAGAAGTGCTTAGTTTCGTTACTATTTTTACATTAGTAACTGTAAATATTTTTTTATAAATAAGTTGATTGTTGATGTCCTCAATGATTAAGAAAACAGAACTGATCGCGATTAATGAAATTGAAACATGCCAAAACACGAAAAAATATCTTCGTATCGTAAAACAGGACGAGAATTTCAAAAGTATTTATAGATATAAAGGACTAGCTATTAAATATTAATATTTAATAAATAAATAAATATTAAATGTTAATTAATATTTAATAAATAAATAAATATATAAATAATAATAAATAAATAATATTAAATTAATACATACTTATTTAATATTTAATAAATCAATAAGTATATAAATAATAATAAATAAATAATATTAAATTAATACTTATTTAATATTTAAATATTAATAATATATAGCCTTCCTCAATAAAGAGGCTATCTAAGACTGAAATAATTTTTCAAATCGGACCAGTAGTTCCTGAGATTAGCGCGTTCAAGCAAACAAACAAACTCTTCAGCTTTAAGTATATATTAAAATATAGAGTATATATTAGTATAGAGTATAGATATAGTCAAAGGTTATACGACAAGAATAAAGAACAGTCGTAAAGAGACTAAACTTCATAGTAGGTACTTCATACACACAATATGATAGGTAAACTCCTACAAGTATGAGCCTCGTGTGCGTGAGCACCGGCGGCCTCGTCGCGTATGGGGATAACCCAGTTTATACCGGCTCGGCTAGTGCTCACGCTCAGGGTTTAGATTTACAGTGTAGGTAGGTACACTACTCTCCAATATTTTTGGCCGGGCTGAAGATAGGCGCAAGTCGGTGCGCAGAATGCATAATAAGGTAGGTATCATACCTAAGGGTTGATGGAAGAGCGCGGGTACACGGGGCGACCACCGCAGACACCCGCGCGCTGCCTCCTACGCTACGCTGGCGTTCTTGCAACATTGTGAGTGTTACGTCCGTACGCGAACCACATGCTCATTGCGTTCATATTCATATTCATATTTTTATTTGCAATCCATAATGTAATACAGGTGTTAAGTATCGTAATTAGAAACAATTATGGACCCTGTCGGGCACAGCAACATTAATAACTAAGTAGGAGAGAATACAGTTCTGAGAATACAGTCGAGTTCATAATCGTTCATTTCGTTTTTAACCCCCGACGCAAAAACGACGGGGTGTTATATAAGTTTGACGTGTCTGTGTGTGTGTGTGTGTGTGTGTGTGTGTGTGTGTGTGTGTCTGTCTGTCTGTGGCATCGTAGCTGCCGAATGGATGAACCGATTTTGATTTTGTTTTTTTTGTTTCAAAGGTGAATAAGTCGGGAGTGTTCTTAGCTATGTTTGATGAAAATCGGTCCAAGATGGCGGAGCGTAACATATTCAAGTTTGGCGACCCGAGCGGGCAGACACGCGAGAGCTAGAGAGCGGTCCCCTGACGCGACAAAATTTAATCAAAAAACTTCATACGTACTTACGAAGGGTTATAATTTCAAGATTATTTTTTTCTTTTTATAGGGATTAATTGCCATTATTGTTAAATTATTGTTCTTTAGTGTTTTGTTATTATTGTTTGTCCGTACCGTGTTATCAGATTGGAAGGCATGGCAGGCAAAATATCAAGGAAGAATATAAGGAAAGCGACAGTATTATCGATAAATTTGACTGATGAATTGTGCATGCGTGTAAGCGAAATGAATCGGATGAATCAGAAACGGATTTTGAAGATGAAGACGATGAAGAGGTCCCTTGTACAATGGACCTCTTCATAAGGGCTTGACTTTTATGGAGGGGGTACCCCTACTTTAAATCTTATTTACTTATTTAATTCGCATACCTATGTAAAGGTGTTACATGTCATGCGTATGTTTAAAATAAAGATCTATTTACGTACTGATCTAATACTAATTAGGATATTTGTGTTAGTAATTTTTCATTCGACTGTACCATGCGCTGAAAGCGGTTACAACAACTTCAGCCCGGCCGAAAAGATTGGGGATTACTGTACACGTCGCGCGTCGTGTTTTTGTTTCAAATTTTGAATTCATAGCACATATGTAAAGAATATTATTTTAATCATCATACTTTAATATTATAAATCTGAAAGTTTGTTAACGATGGTTATGATAGATTCAGTATCCATGTAGTAATAAGTAGGTATAAGATAAGCCTTTTACATTCCTTAAGTGTTTTGGGATATATATTTGTACCTGTTGGTTCTCGCCATGTAATGAAAAGTAAGAATATTAATTATTCTGAAGCTTTATAGGCAAGTTTGGCACAACCTACTGTGCAACATAAACTAGCATGCGATTCTATAGTCCGTAGGTACAAAATATTAGTTCAAAGTTTGTTAATTCCGGAATCTCGAATTATTTTACGATCGATATACTTAAAATTAAAATATTATTTACCCAACACCCGAACTAGCTTGAACTTACGTTAATATACCTACCTACATTCGATTCTTTAATCAGCACTCTCATTTTTTTATCCCGGTATCCCGGTTTTTTCTATACAAAAGTGCATTCCATATTAGCTAACACCTCAACTTTATGTAAATATGTATTCGAATATCCAATCTCGGATAACTTCATGCCAAAGCATGGATCACCCACGAATAGTGATGGGCGGAGGATAAATACTCGGAAGATAAAAACTCTAGTATTTATCCGAAATGGATAAATACTCGTTTTACCTCATTTTTATCGGATATTTACTCAAAATGATGGATATTTATTTTTTTCCGCTACGGATGGTTATTTAAAATAAATTTATTGTCTATTATTGGTATTTTGGCCTCAAAACACTTAATTTTTATATTATTTAATTCTGATGTCAAAACGAAGCAACGTGCTTCTCACCGCAACCTAATCCTGGCGACCTTTTACGGTTTCTTTTGTTTTGCTTATGTATTCCTCGTCTCCCACGCCGCATGCACCCGGGCAGTGCCCAGGTTTGCGTCATAGAGTGCACGTGTGTATTCGTTGTGTATTTTATAACGAGCAAAAAATTTGTTGTCAATATAGTATTTTTTTAATGATTCAAGTACCTAATGCACAAATGTATAATTATATCTAACCTTAACAGTGATTGACAAAAATATTCATAATTAAGTAAAATAATTCTTATTATGGCTTTTGTTATTGTTAATGTGATTAATAAAGTGCGGTACAAATCTATATTAATTCAAATTTTCATATTAAATCCTTTTGTTTGTAAAATGTCAAAATTTACATTATATAATGTAACGAAAAATTGAGATAGTATTTATCCACTGTTTTGGATAAATACTCAAGTAAAAACGGATATTTATGAGTATTTATCCATTTTGAGTATTTATCCGGATAAATTCCCAACACTACCCACGAATTAATTGAATACCTACTAATTCAAACTTACTTCATGGAGAATGTATTTAAAAAAACTTCTGTATGTTTTTTTTTTTTTAAACTTACTAGCAATGCGGATCGCACATTACTAGTAGGTATTCTTGTTAACCCCTCGTGCTAAGCTAAATGCTTGTGTTACAAGTGGGTTCACGTCGGTAGTGCAATGGGTGGGGTTCGAACCGGCAACCACATGATCGCAAGTCCGACGCCATGGCCATTAGGCTACCGCTGCTTAAATATAATACCGCCGTTTAATGAATACTTACTCAATCATGAAACACTTGTGAGCTCGAGATACCTACTGAATGAAACTACAGCAACACACCGTGCATTGGTATTGAATTGAACAGTTTTGACACCGTGCACGTGACATGACTCTATGAAGCCAAAACATATTAGGCAAAATCCCTAAAATAATACACTTGTTCCCTCTGCAATAATTATCTTTGACCTAATAGAAGACTTGCCTAAGCAGTATCGATTGTATGCGCTAGGTGGCGTTACCGTCGGCTAGATACTCAGCGGTCTCCGTTTCCTCAAGGTCATTCAGCCTACTTAGCGCCTTAATTGGTCACCATGTGACATTTTGGGCGTGGAAAGTACCTACTACAAATTTAATATGTCTTTTATTCAAATAATTCTACATAAATCGAAGGCGATTCTCTAACCATCGTACTGATTCATTGGGTAACAAGATACCATTGTTATGTTACTAAGTATAAATCTAAACTATTATTACTCAAATCTAAGGTACATAAGTAGGTACATAGCAATAGGATAATAATTATACAAACACACGTTAGTAGGTAGCTATAGGCACAGTAATATATCTTTAACGTGCTATGTTTTGATCTTGAGGTTACCTACCTTCCTATCACTAAGTCCAAATGCGATACTAATAGACAATGCTATGTACATCTGCTATTCTTTAATCTTATGTAATAAATTATAATACTTATTAGTCAGATTATACTTTTTATTAGCTTAAAATGTGCAAAACATAACTAGGTAACTCCTTTTTTGTAGCCAGGATTAACTTGTTTTTACCTGATACTACTAGCGCCTCATTCGGGCCGACTGTATGTATGTTGCCCATTATGCACTCGTACTCCAATAAATTACAGAAAACAACACAAATTTACACTGAAAAAACAACTGTCGCTAAATCAATAAATACAACAAACAACAATGAATGAAATGAACGAAACGAAGTAACGAACCACAGCAGACAGATTATAAGATTACACCACAGACTACTTAGAGATATGGATTACACGCAAACTCCACCGACCAAAAAACAAGAATGTTCAAATTATAGACTGTAACTTCGACTTTTATTTGTAATAAACAACTTGACAGTTCGAACTTCGAAGAGAAATATTGATACTCTATCACACTCTAAATTATTATACTTAGGCCCACTTGCACCAACTTCTTAAATGTGTTTAAATTGTATTTAAACACGAAATTTCTATGAAAAATTGTGTTTAAATAAAATTTAAACATATTTAAGAAGTTGGTGCAAGTGGCCCTTTGTCTGAGACCACACTACAACCAATAGTGTTGGGGTAGAGAATGATTTTGCGTAATGAATGAATGATAAAAATGGTTTAATATAAAATCAAACTAAAAATTCGTAAATAAGATGTGAAAAATAAGAATAATTTCATAAAAGTAATTTCCTTTTTTTATTTTAATATAAACAAACCAAAAATAATAATCATGTAATTTTACATCTATACTCTATACTTACTAATTTAAAAAGCTCAAGAGTTTGTTTTTTTGTTTGTTTGCTTGAACGCGCTAATCTCAGGAACTACTGGTCCGATTTGAAAAATTATTTCAGTGTTAGATAGCCCATTTATTGAGGAAGGCTACAGGCTTTATATCATCACAATAAGACTAAGTAACTATTTCACGTGGACGAAGCCGCGGGCGAAAGCTAGTTAAATATAAATAAAAAAGTTTGTTCGTGTAAGTACATTATTTCAGTTCATTCAATTTAATGCATTCTGACCCCACCCCACTATCTTTTTTCTTTTTCAAAAACTGCTAACCCTTTAACTGTCAAGTTACTGGTACAAATAAGGCTGTTGGCATTTGGCAACCCAATTGGTATTTTTACATACTGGTACTTGAAAGCACCGGTATTTAATTTAAGCAAGACAGTATTATATTATTAATTATATCTCATGCCTAGTGTGCCTAGTCTACAGTTCGGTATTTTGAGGTTAAAATATCCATAGATATATTATATTCTTTTTCAGTACCGAGCTGCGAATGGTAATCCAATATTGCTCATCTAGAGTTCGTTCTCATCGCCAAAAAAATAGCCCAATTGCCTATGGATTTAACGTTGTAATGGCGGATGCATTGTGATTGTTTGTTGAAAGCCTAAAGGTTGAAAGAATTAGTGCTGCTAATGCGAATAATCCAAAGCAAACTTAACATAAAAGTTTATTTAATTGTAAGTTCTTTAGTTGGGTCTGATTTTAGTTTCTATGCGCTTCCACGTATATGTGAGACGATCACCAGTCATGCAATACCTGTTTTTTAAAATATTTGCTTTACTTACAGCTAGAGCGTGGTCATTTTAAATAAAAAATGTCTGACACAAGTGATTTAGATCGTCAAATTGAGCAGTTAAAGAGGTGTGAGATAATAATGGAGGCTGAAGTCAAAGCCCTATGTGCGAAGGCCCGCGAAATTCTTGTTGAAGAGAGCAATGTTCAGCGGGTAGATTCGCCTGTCACGGTACGAATATCCTATTATTTATTTCCAAACGGATAGAATTCTTCTACATCATAAGGTCAGTTTTAAATTCAGTTTGTGCAGTCCACGAATTATACCGACCATATTTTTTTTATCAAAACAACTGCCACTCATAAAATGTTCTTCTGTATAATTGTGGGTAAATTTACAAAAACAAATCACATACACAAAATAATATTGGGGTTTACTATGCGTGTTTTCTTGAAAATATATCTATTTCCTCTTTGTTCCAGGTGTGTGGTGACATTCATGGCCAATTCTATGATCTGAAAGAACTATTCAAAGTGGGTGGTGATGTACCTGAAACAAATTATTTATTCATGGGTGATTTTGTAGACAGAGGGTTCTATTCTGTAGAAACATTCTTATTACTACTTGCTTTAAAGGTAAACAGATTATTTTACAACATGAATATATCCATAAATTATCTAAGAACTTAGACAGCTTCTGAGTTACAGTTATGAATGTTTTCCTTTAATAAAGAAAAATAGCCTATATTAACTACTATGTTTAGGTTCGCTACCCAGACCGCATTACACTTATAAGAGGCAACCATGAATCCCGACAAATAACACAGGTATATGGTTTCTATGATGAGTGTCTTAGGAAATATGGATCCATCACTGTTTGGAGGTAAGTTTTGAAATAAAATCATGTTGATTCTATTTTAGAGTTAGGACAGTGCTATACTGATGAAATAATTTAACTGTAATTTGTGCCAAATTATGTTTTTACCAGGGTAGGTACTGCTGATCACATACATACAACAACATGCAGAACAGACTATCCAAAAGACAATTGGGGAAGGGTGGTAGTTATTGTATTACTGTTTTTATGAGCTTCATTTTTGTTTTTGAAACCAATTACTACAATTTTTATTTTCGCTGCAACTAATTAAATCCACATCTCATACAGAAACATCAGATCCTAATATAACTACCTGTAGGTCATACAAATATTTATTCACAACAAGTTTTGTCAAGTGGTGCAATATGGAAGCTGAACATATTGCATACGCCCCCCAGTGGCTGTTGGCATAGGCACAAAGTTATCAGAATCTGGAAGACACAGTCAGTTGTCAACACAGTGACCCTACCCCTACAAATTTCATTAACCTTTTGCTATAATTGGATCAGCATAAGATATGTAGGAATTGAATCCATCCGTTCATGCTCCAGTAGAATACTGATACGGAGTCTGACAGCCTAAGGTGTGCTAGTTGATCATATCTGTTTTAATAATATTTCACATTTTAGCCATAGTAGAAAGTATAAAAAGTAGTACAGGAATAGGTCCTGTACTACTTTTTATACTTTCTACTATGGCTGCCAAACATGGTCAATGATACAAAGAACACATCAAAAACTAATAACTTGTCAAAGAAGTATGCTGGGATGTAAAAAGATATACAAGAAATGAGCTACAGATCTCAGGAAAAAACAATGCTTGAAGACGTGACAAGCTAAATGGAGGTGGACAGGCCATATGGTACAGAAACCAAACAAGAAGTTCCAAGAATTGAAAATAAGCAGAAAAGAGGAAGGCAATATAAAATATTGGATTAGAGGAGGCCTATGCATCTACAGGACATTGAATAATAAATACAACAGAACTTAACTGACCTGATTTGCAAATTAAGCTTAACATAACATAGGTTTATAAAGGGCAATGTTTACTTTCTGATAAGTTAGTAATAAAGGCTATTTAATATGTACTACTTTTTATTGTCTCGTCAGGTATTGCACAGAGATATTTGACTACCTATCTCTGTCAGCGATCATTGATGGGCGGATATTTTGCGTACATGGCGGACTGAGTCCTTCTATTCAGACACTTGATCAGATACGCACTATCGACCGCAAGCAGGAAGTACCTCACGACGGACCCATGTGTGACCTGCTCTGGAGTGACCCTGAAGGTTTGCCACTTGCGGATAATTTCAGTGTTGTTATTTTTATGGATAATTTCAGATGCGCACTGAAATTTCGTACTACTGTCACTGTCTACAAGCATGTAAAGTACTTACCTGGGAGCTAAGTTTTAAAGGAGTATCTGCAGTTTCTTGCCAGCTTTTCTCCATAAGACCTACTATTTTAAACCATGCAAATAGTTTTTGTCATTTCAAATTTTTTTTATGTGATAGGCAAACTAGGAGACGGATCGCCTGATGGTAAGCAATCACCGCCCCCATGGACACCCGCAACACCAGCGGAGTCACAAGTGCGCTTCCAGCCTTTTAAAAGAGAGTACGCTCTTTTCTTGAAGGTTTGAAGGTCGTATTGGTCCGGAAATACTGCAGGCGACAGTTCATTCCACAGTTTTGTTGTGCGAGGCAGAAAGTTTCTAGAGAAACGCACAGTTGTGGACTGCCAGTCATCAAGATGATGGGGATGGAACTGTTGTCGCGTAGAACGATGGCGAAAAGAGGCTGCAGGGATCAATTTGAACAATTCCTCGGAGCACTCCCCATAGTTTAGGCGATAGAGGATGCAAACCGAGGCCACATCTCTACACAGCGCCAGTATATGGCAATTTGCCAAACCAATTACAAGGCAGTATAATGTCTCATTATAGATAGCAATTAAAAATATTTAATTTAATTTTTGTCCTGAGGTGGCAAACAAGCTTACGGCCCATTTATGAATGAATTAAGTTGTCATATACTAATTACTTAATTAGCTGACATAATTGGATATTTCACCATTGTTTGATTTATTTCAAACTATCTGTTACTTGCGACTTAAAGTGAAATTATATTTAACTCGATTAGCAATTTATCTAATTTCACTCTGGAATAATGCCACTTTCCATAAGTGAAATAATCTTTAAAATCGGTTGCATACTTATCCAGTAGGTACCTACAAACAATTTTACAAACTTACAACCCCATCTTTTCTCTTTATAATATTAATGGAGCTGTTATCTAGGGGAAGCACAAAAGATCCCATTGGGTCGAAGTGCACTGAGGCCTTGCTGCCTCGGCCCTACACAAGATAAGAATGGACCTAAATCAACCTACAACTCACCTTAACCAACATTTGTTTGGCACAGTGTGTTGACTGTGTGTTTGTGTAGCTAACTAGCTGCAGGGCTAGCATGGGCTGGGGATAAACATTTTATCCACCGGTTATCTCCACTGACAAGGGACAAAATTATTTTATCCACCTGCCGAAGCACGGCAACTGGGGGAAAGAGAATTATATCCCTTTTTGACATTAGACGTGGATATTCATCCCCCGCCTATAGCATGGGGACTAGTGAAAGAGAAAAATTAAAGTTATTTTGACATAACAAAGGGACAAATTTATCCTCTTCTTTAGGAGGTGGGTTTAAGTTTCTCTCCAAAGTAAACTTTGTTAAATAATATTTTTAAAATGTCTCGTGCTTACTGGAGCTTAGTGTTGTCGTCGGAAAGGGAGAAAATCGAGCGAAAACTGCACCGGCGTTCGATTCGCGATTCGAGCAATCCATTTGAATTACCCGACATAGAATTCCGCCGGCTATTTCGTATGCACAAGGATTGTGTCCATTATTTGTGCCAGGAACTAAACGAGGCTTTGAAACCATCAAACACAGCAGATGGACTACCATTGCACATCAAAGTAAGAACCCGTAATCGTATCGTATATTTACCATAAGTAGGTAGCAGCTACTGCACCTTCATAGTTTCTACATTTATACTCACCTACTTACTTGTATTTTAGGGACTCACAACCATAAGAATACTGGTTTTCTTATAATGGCAACAATTTCGGGGATAAGCGTTTCCCCTGTTTTATCCACCGTGGATAGTTTATCCACCCATGTCGCCATGCTCGGAGGGTGGACAAAACTGAGAAAGGGAAATAGCATTTTGTCCTCTCCCCGTGGATAAAATGTCTCCGGCCATGCTAGCCCCGCTGTAGATCAATAAAACAATCATGCTCCAGACAACAGTAAAAAATTTTTTTTATTAATAATTCCAGACACACAAGGCTGGGGCGTGTCCCCTCGCGGGGCGGGCTACCTCTTTGGTTCTGATGTGGTGGCTCAATTCAATGTGTCCAACGACATCGACATGATCTGCCGCGCACACCAACTCGTCATGGAGGGTTATAAGTGGCATTTTAACGAGACTGTGCTCACTGTGTGGTCGGCGCCTAACTACTGTTATAGGTGATAACAAATTTATTTAATAGTTACAATAAGCAACAGCAAGACGGTAATTTGTTTTAATTTGGAAAGATAAGTCTAAGGAAATCAGCTACAGTAGGTGCCAGGGCTCGAACTTCAGATATCTTGGATATCTTAACATAACATAATCAACTCATTATTCTGTTCAACTGCTGGGCACGGGTCTACTTTTTTTTTAATTTATTTAAATGCACAAAACACATTACAATCGTAAAAATAACCATACATATCACAAATACCATCTTTTTATCTGGATAGTAACGTAACAAATGTATTCTCAGAATGATGACGGATTACGCTATTCTACCACACTGGCCTAAAATCTTTCAGGAATGCAGGTTTGTTTTCCTTCACCATTTAAGCGAGTGATAATTAACGATTACGACACACAAGACTTCCGAAAAGTCAGAGGTGACTTGGCATTGAACTGCCAAATCAAAGTTCATTGGCCATATCACTGCTTAGTGCTTAACTTGTAGAAATTAGGTCATAACTCATGATTAATACCACTTCTTTTACATGGTTAATTACTTGCTGTGTACACAGATGCGGCAATGTTGCTGCAATATTAGAACTCAACGAAAACCTCCAGAGAGAATTTACAATATTTGAGGCGGCGCCGCAGGAGTCTCGAGGCGTGCCTTCTAAGAAGCCACAGGCCGACTACTTCTTATAATGTTGCATACAATAGACAATTGACACATGAGCGAGCGACCCATCTAGTATTATGTACGGTTTTATTGTAGTGACAAAACATTTCAATGTGGACATAATTTAATAGTGATCGTAAGACTGGTGTTGAACTGTAAGTTGAATGTGTTTATTTTAAGTCATTGAATATGTGTTTAATTCAATTGCTGACCCTTCAATCGCCTCGCAAGTTTATTACTACATCAGCACTCCAAGCAACTCGATATGAAATAATTTGGTGCGCAAATACGGCACATTACAATATACCAAGAAAACGCGTGTGGATGTTATGCGGCATTCTATAGAGATTTAAAATAACAATCAATGGTTTAGTACAAACTTTCGAGTTCCCCAACTTAATATTAGTTAAGGTAAATCCTTTTTCAGACAATTAATATTTATAATATAATTTTGACGTAGTGTAATTTAATTCATTTGTTACTGTTAACAATTATGCAAATAATTAGAATACAGGCATTTCTATTGATCCTAGGCAAAGCTTGATGGCATTTTCTGTTTCTATGTGAGAGAAGAATAATAAAGCTATTTGTATTTTACCAATTTGTAAACTATGCCATTGATTAAATTTAATATTTTATTCATTTTAATAAGAAGGATAACATTTCTTGAATCAATGTAATTATTGTTTATGCTAATTACACATTAAAATGTGTCTAACAATGAGTAGAATTAATCAAGTGTTCCTTTGGAACAGTGTTCGCGGATGGCGAGCGTCCTGGCTACTAGCGTAGTAATGTTAGAACCATCAATACAATAGGTACTGAAATTAAAAATAGTTTTTTTAAATTTAATTGATAATAAATGTTTACAAATAACTTGTTGGCCTCTAGCGCGTACCAATTTTATTTTCATAATATTAATCAAGTTCATAATGAGATTTGTGATCATTAAACACTGCCGTAATTAATATATTAAATTAAGATGATTAAATATTTTATGTACGCAAGATAGCTAGACATACTGTTTATCGATATTTACATAAATCATCTATCTATATATTATGCCTAAATGTAAATACAAAACAACTTATATTTTGTACTTTACACTAAATGCATTTTATGGTACTCCACCTGCAGTGTCAAACGCATCCCAAATAGCTTTTTAAGATGCGTATTTATCCTTGGAGAAACCGGCTACCTTTTGTCGCAAAGATGCAATCTATTCCTACATCAGAATTCATAAAAATTTGTTCAGGTGTTAACACTAACAGAATTACATACTTTCGCATATTATTCTTAGTATAAGGAGAATTGTCAACTTGGTTACACACATTTAAATTTGTAGAGAAGCTTTGCAATAATATTAGGATTAATATTCACAAAGAAAAATTAGATAAAATACTTAAATGTGATCTCAGGATATTTTTCATTGGTTTGAGACTGATAAGCTCAAGGTACACATTTTTCATGATGAATTGGCTTTTTTGTGATAGCAATTTTAGTTTAATGAAGAATAGATACCTCATTGAATCACTTAGGGCTCTGGGGCACTAGTACAGTAGATTTTGCAGTGTCTGTAATTTGTTGGGATACTTATTGTGAAACTATATCTGTCTGAATGATATTAAAGATGTGTATATTATTTATGTGGTGGCTCAATGTTCACTTATTTTGGAAATGCCAATTATGTTCAGTTGTGTTCAAATATTACAGTAAATCAAGCATAAGCAAATGTCCATTATCCACCCATGTAAAATACAATGGTTTCTTATTTACCACTAGTTTTATTTTATTCAAAAGAAATAATGAATTGGCTACCCATTTTTTATTAGGCAATATAACATTTTTTGTATCCCCACATTTTTTTATACCATTAATTCTTATTAAAATGAAATGCCATCATTTCTGTTTTTTATTTATGAATATAAATATGATTTCAATTATTCATTCAATTCAATTACATTTCAATTATTTTTGAGGTAGTAAGAACATCACAACAAATAAAAATCATCAAGTTATACACTACCCCATTAGTGTATAACTTGATGATTTTTATCTGCTGTTATAGCCCCACATAATTCTGGTAATATGTCACCACACTTGGTGGACACTTTAATATCTATGATATCGTCAGCTCTAGTTGGTCCTATATTCACTAGAGCAATTTTCTTATTTTCTGCTTTTGCTTGTAAAATTATTCTATAGCTGGAATAAACCGTCAAACTAGACCCTAGTACAAATATAGCATCACTAGAGGTGACTTGACTCTTGACTTGTTCAACCCTGTCTTTTGGTACATTATCACCAAAGAACACTATGTCTGGTTTTATTGGGCCTTCACACTTTGGACAAAGTGGTGATCTAAATTTATCAACATGTTCCTGAAATGATAGTTTAATAGCCAGTTAGTTTCTCGTGATTTAAACTACCTGATTAACTCTATTGTAAAGCAGAACGCATACTTTGGGCAAGTCCACATCACCATCAGGCCTCACCATGGTGAGGTTGCTCTCCATGTAAGGATTATTCTTCAAGAGTTGAACCTGTAGCTCTTCTCTGCTTATCTCATATGGGCACTTTAAACATTTCACTAGGTAACTAGTGCCATGAAGTTCTATTACATTTTGAGAACCAGCCTTGTGATGCAAGCGGTCTACATTTTGTGTTACAATGGATGTCACCTTCCCCATCTGTAAATGTATAATGGAGATTGTCATTATTATTGGCCAAATTTAATAAAGGCTATGAGCTAGTTAACATTGAAGCATTTGAGTTATGAAGAGTTGAGAGAGACAGAAAGTTCAGTACCATGTGTCCAAGATACAAAGATAAAGAACTTGTACATGATGCAATCAAAATGATTAATAACATATATCACATCTGTATTCTACCAAGGGTCAGATGTGTTAAGTACTAATGGATCATGCCAATTTTTTTTACTCTAGATTCATTTTCAGGAGACATTGCATTTATTGTCACTGCCTATTCTATACCAATTTGTTTTTCAATGGAAACATATTTAAGAAATTTGTGCAAGTGGCATTTTTGGTTATTATAAAATAATCCATATACCTACATAAAACAAACATATATCTTTGTTTTACGTTAACTAACTTTATGGCTGGACTGCTTTTTATGATCTTTGATTTGTTAAGAGTGTTGTAACCACTCTTAACACTCTTAACTCTTAACCCTGAAACAAGACAACTACAAAAATGGTAGTGTAAAATTATCATACATGGGACAATATTATCATACACCTCAAAACAATAACAACTCTGCTAAACGATGACTCCAAAAACTATATTTTTTACATAATAATTATGGGGCAGGCTTGAATAACTCCCCCCAGTAAGAGTGATTGATCAGCAGCATAATTATTATGATGTACAATAATTATCAAGCAGTTTAAACCCCGTTTGTTGGATTTGTCTCCTCCTTGTATAGCAGGATAACAAAGAAAGTCACAGAAATAAAACCATGGGTATGCCAGTAGATGACATTGTGTGCATTGTCCAAACTCCTTTTACCAGGCTGGTGCATTTTTATTAAATTTATGAGTATTTTTTCAATTTTTATTTCCAGGACTGCACAATGTAAGCTGCACCCAGTAATAATATATATATAAATAAATTTATTATACCTATATATCTATAAATAACTGGAGTAAAGTTATTGAGTCAGTCCACAACTACCTTTTCTAGTTCTCTTAAAGCTAAATGTGTGGCATTTGGTTGAACAGCACTGAACCTTGGCCACCCAATAAAATTCCGTGCCCAATATCTTTGCCTAACTTTGGGATACTTGACAAATTCTTGATATTGTATAGGCTTGTGATTGCTGCGCGCATAAAGTCCAACTTCTTCAGATCTGTAGTCTGGTATTCCTAAAAGATTTTACGTTCGACAGTTACTCAGTATGTTGAATTGAGTACCTAGCTTCTATAAAGTAGAAGATAGAAGCTCTGCCTGTAAGGCGACTCTGACCATTTACCTGATTCTGTAGAAATACCAGCACCAGTCAAGACAAGTATTTTTCTGTATTTAGAAATGAAATCTTTGAGGAGCTCAAAATCTGCATGATTTGGTGGCTTGTGTTTCGGAACAAACACTATGTGTCGAGAAAACTGTTTGATATTGGCTAACATCATGTGTCTGTGCATTTCTATACTCTTAATTACTTAGTATCTATAACACAAAACAAAATAATATAAAATTCACAAAAGTAATATTTTTTTCTCACAAGCAGGTCACATTTTTGACATCTACTGTCATCTGTGATAGGGATGATCGATATTCATCGATGTTGTATAAACATCGATGTTTTACTGGAAAACATCGATGTTTTAACATCGATGGGTTGACTTCGATATCATCGAAACATCGATGTTACTAGATCAAAAGTATCGATACGTCAATTATTCTTTTGGGCGCCGTCTAACGTGCATTAGGTGTACTAGATTCAACTAAATGTTGCATAGTCATTAGCAGATGACTATCAAGTTCCAACTATTTTCCACTAGATGACACTGATCAACATAATTGGAGTACCTAAACAAGCCCTAAGCCGTACGAATGAACTTGATGAGTTTCTATTCGTAGTTTGTGTTGATGAGTGAGGTGTTGTTTTGTGAGTCAACTTGTGAAGCGGACGCGAATTTTATTTACTATTGATTTTGTAAATAATGAAACTTCGTAAACGAAATAACAGGTAAGGTAACATTATTTACATAATAATAAAAATATAATACTGTATAATATAATACATAATAAAAATACTGGGAATGTTAATTTTTCTTATTATTTTTGTGATTTCTAGGTGTCTCAGGAAGAGTGGGCTTTTTAAATTTAATGTAATTTTCTAATAATTAAAACATTTTATAAATATAATTGACAGTTTTATTTGTTTCCAAAAACATCGATGTTTTACACATATCGATGTTTTTCTATCGATATTTGTCGTACATCGATACTTTTGATTCGATGTTAACATCGATGTCAACATCGATGTTTTTCTAATATCGATCATCCCTAATCTGTGATCTGTCCACAGCATTGAAGTAAGACAAGGGAGTTTAGGCGGGAAAATGAAAAGTGCACGTTGTCGGTTTTATATAATTTTTCAAAACTTGAATAGGGTATTTTACACTATGTAAGAAAAAATATAAAAATGAATGTTTATGATAGATTTTTAAAAAAGTAAACGAGAAACGTTAGTATGTATTTATAAAAATGCAATGTAAATTTTATAATTCAATTTCAAAAATAGTATTTTTTAATCTGTTTTAAAACGCCATCCGCCATATTGGATTCCGACGTGATGTCACTCCGATAGTAACTTGACGTTACTTGGTCTTTTGCAGTTGTATTGTTTACTAATGAAGTGACGTCACGACCCGAAGTAGCATGGCGGCTAGCGTTTCCGCGCGAAAATTCAAAATCATAAATTAAAAATAGTTTTTAAGGCATTTTTCGGTTTTATAAAACTGAAATAAAAATTCAACTGGTTCATTACGATCTAAGGATTAATTTAAAACAGTTTTCAAAAAAAGGTGTAATACCCTATTTCTCCGAAGTTTAATGTGTAATTATGGTGGATAATTAACCATTAAGTGTTCGTGAATGTGTGAGAGTGTAGGCAAATGATATAAAATAGAAAATCGTGACTTTTTGGGTTCACTCCTAAACTCCATCGAAGCCTCAATAAAGTTTCTACCGTTTTATTGGGGCAATTGAACAATTTATACTTGACACTGGCGAACACAAAAAGTGTGGTGCCATAATACAATACAATCCCATGATGGGAAATATTACTTGATTACTCTAATACTTGACACTGGCAAAAACACAAAAAGTGTGGTGCCATATTAAAAAAAAAAATATTCATTTATTCATGGAAACAATTTTACAATCGTATTTGAATGTTATAAATATTACAGTGAAACATAATAAAATTAACAATAGTATTTGACATTTTTAAATATAGTTAAATAAATTAAAAATAAGCGTTCATTATCTGTTCTATAATAAAAATAAGAATAAGTGCATTGATATGATAATGATATATATAAAAAAAAGATAACAATAATAATGAAATATATATTATTATATATAGGTATATGTCACAACACATGCAAATCTGAATTCTTAAATTGTAATCATGTCAATGCAGAATTAAAATAAGTATAGTATCAAAATTTGAAATCGTCTACAGAATAAAAGCACCCTTCCAGCAAAAGCTTTTTTAGTCTACTTCTAAATATGTTTGGACTGTCAATAGTTTTTAGTTCAGTAGGTAACGAGTTATATAGTTTAATTGCTTGATACCGACAACCATGCTTTACCACATTTAATCTCGGACAATGAGGGGTCTCCAAATCTTTCCTTCGCGTTTTTAATCTTATGGCTCTTTGTTCTGGGGTTTCGTACTTGAGGGGATACCGAAGGATATCCATAAGAACAAGCAAAATATAGAGGCTGGGAAGAGTCAACATTTTTAGTCTCCGGAAGTGATTTTTGCACGATTCCCACGGAGGTATCCGTACCATAATTCGAATGGCTCGTTTCTGTATCACAAATGCTCTATTAATATTGTAGTCATAGCTATTACCCCAGAATCTAACACTGTACCTAAACTTTGAATCAACTAGAGCGTAGTAAACTGATTTAAGTTGTTCAATATCAACCTCATCTCTTAGACTTCTCAGTGCATAACAGGCTGAACTTATTGAATTTACAATTGATTCTAGTTCAGGTTTCCAGTTTAAAAACTGATCGATATTGACGCCCAGAAATTTTACGCTATCTGTCAATTCCACTTTCACCCCGTTACTTATAATGTCTATGCTTTCCTGATTGCGTGCAGTCGTTCGGAACAGTATAGCGTTAGTTTTCTTAATATTTAATTTCAAATTATTTACATAAAACCATTCATTAAAGGCCAATAGTGCATTATTAATTTTCAGCTGAAGTTCCTGCGAGTTGGAAGCTGGTATTACTGCGTTTGTATCGTCTGCATAAATGATCAATTTAATATCTGGAATTGTATTAGTAATAAAATTTATAAGATCATTCAAGTATATTAAAAAGAAAATTGGTCCTAATATAGAGCCCTGTGGAACTCCACGCGTAATGTTAATCAGATTTGACTTAGTCACAACCTCTTGTCCGTTTACAATGTTTCTAATCTCAACAAAATATTTTCTGTTTGTAAAATATGATTTTATTAGGCTCAAGACATTACCCCTAATTCCATAGTATTCCAATTTAGCAAGTAGGATGTCATGATCGATTGTATCGAATGCAGAGGATAAATCTAGAAATAGACCTGCAACTTTCATTTTATTGTTTAAGTTGCTTAACACTTCGTTTATTAATAGATCAACCGCGTCTACAGTACCGATACCCATTCGATAACCAAATTGACGATGGTTTAAAATTTTGAATAAATTTAAATGTGCTAAAATCCTATCTTTTATAAGTTTTTCAAATATTTTGGATAAGATCGGCAACAGTGAAATTGGTCTATAGTTCTTGGGATCGGTTTTCGTGCCTTTTTTATATATAGGGACCACTCTCGCAATTTTTAATTGATCAGGAAAGATCTTTGACTATCTATCTATAAGGACCCGCCTCTCATGATCATTCCCCTCTGTCAAGGTAGTGGATTAAAAAATCTAACGCGTTTATCAAAAGTGTTTCCGAAATCGATTTTTCATTAACAGAATCGTTTCCGCTCAGTAAGGTCATCATAAATGCTCCGTGTAAATACCGATATACGTGCAGGTAATGTATGCAAAAAAATATCTAATATCTTATTTAGATAAAGATGGAGTTATTTTCCGTATGTAAGTATTAAAGTTCATTTATTTCTATTTAAATCACATAATACAATTTATTAATAATGATCGAGGACGTTAACGATTCAATAATCGAGTATAAAATAATCGTTTAGTTCAAGCATGCACTCCCCACGAGACTACCCGCACTCCCCACGAGACTATCCGCACTCCCCACGAGACTAGCAAATTTTTTTTACTAACAATATCAGCCTTCTTCTAATAAACGTAAGATTTAAATTTGAAAAATCCATCAATATGTCATTTTTTGATTTTCAATTATATATCATCCAATAGGATGTCACCATTTATGATTTACAATTATAGGTCTTAATGCAGAATTACCTATTTTTGGCAATTATAGGCCTTATATATATTAAGACATAATGCATAAAACTCGAATTTTAAAAAGTGTAGCGAGACTATGTCCCTCTTTTGTTTTGTCATTTTAATTAATGATGTGATAGTGATTGTTTACGATTTCGAATCGATATCGATATTATTTTCGTGTTCAATGTAAGACCAAATTATAATAATTGCTACAGATCACTAAAGATGAATTTCATGAATTTATGATATCACTATATTTTTATAAAATTTAATAATATAACATTTTTGGAAATGACGTAACTAAGATTATTGATTATTTTTGATATCCAGTGCTATTAGATATTTTATTTGATACTTTCAGATCTACAAAAGACCTTCATTTAAAATGAAGTAGGTGTGATTGATAAATAATAGCTTAAGCTGTTGCAGATAAATGTGTTGACAAAAGAATTTATAAATTAACATATTTAAATCGTATTTTAAAAATAATTGAAAATGATTTCTAATATACGGTACGGTTTGAAGGTCTGGGGTTTCTTTTACCGCTTAGGTGGAAAACCAGCACATGGCCCGCCTGATGGTAAGTGGTTACCGTAGCCTATTATATGAACGCTTGCAACACCTGGGGTATCACTCGCCCGTTGCCGACCCTGTAAAAATCTTTTCACACCCGGTAGACAACCCACAACACTGGTACCCCCACTGCCAACATAACGCTTCCTCGCGGAGCTCTGGCGATCTTGCTCACCGTTAGGAACACAACATAGTACAGTGCTATTTGTTATTTGGCTACTATTTTCTGCAAAGTGTAGGTATTTCCCCAGTTGGGCAGCTCCAATTGTAAGTAGAATTATTCAACTCCACTATGCCCTGCCTCTCGGGGTGTTTCTTCAAACACATTATTTTTTTTTTTCGATATCCGGCTCAAAGAAATAACGAGAGTACGGAACACGACCTACCATCACGTCTTTATTCCCCGAAGGGTTAGACAGATGCGTACTTAGGGGGCGAGCCTATTGCCATTAATCGGGCATCATCAATTAATTTTATAGAAAAACTCCAATAACACAGGGCTGCTCCACATTGCTCGACCGGGGAATCGAACCCAGGACCTCTAGCGTAGCGCTTCTGTTCATATTAACGCGCGACATAATGAATAAAATCGTATTTACTCCTACTTATATCTCATGGAAAACAAAACGCTCTGTCTAGTGTCATTCCTAATATATCAGCCTGGCAAAGAAAAGAAAAAATCAAAATCAAAGAATCAAACTAATTGGTATCAAAGTATTTGTAACAAAACGTCCCCAATATCCGCTCTATCTATACTAATATTATAAAGAGGAAAGATTTGTATATATCAATGTATGTAACAAATAAACTCAAAAACTACTAGGCCGATTTCAAAAATTCTTTCACCATTTGAATTTGAATTTGCTACATTATTCAAGATTAACCTATAGCCTATATAGAATATGTATTTCGAAAAGTTTGCGATTTCTCTCACCCGTGCGTTTATTTTCCAATTACATAGTATGTTACACCTATTTATCTATACCTAAACAGTTCCTTTGTTTTGATTTTAATTTTGCAAATAAATAATTACATATAAAAATAATTTGTAATGTTGTTACGTTTTTCTCCATTCTTCCTAAAATAATCTATCGATATAAAATATCGACATAGTAGCTTCCTAATTATTTTTATTGTATTATACGTTCGTATTGTCGTCAATTCTTGTATGTTGACGTATTTGACCTCTATGTGTGCGTAAATTGTGTTAGTGGTGAAGAATTTAATATGTGTGAGTTCGTGGCGATACAAAATGATTTTGAGTATGTTTGCAGCAATGTCTATGTAGTGTTTCCTCCCCCCGCACCAAAAGTGACAGACTTTTTTGTTCATAGAATTAAGCGCGTCACTTGTCCAGAGATAGATAGTCAAAGGGAAAGATACTTTCACTTATACAATTATTAAAAAAGTTTGCTAGTGGTTCAGCAAGGAGATCAATATTGTCTTTAATCACTGTGATTTTTATGCCGTCATACCCACTAGATCCTTTCGTTTCCATCTTATTCACTATAAATTTAATCTCATTCGTATTTGTAGGTCTTATTTTTATATCAATATCCACTCTATTCGAGTGTTCGGACATGAGTTTAGTTGCACAGGTAATAAGTTTATTAGAATTTATATCAAATGTACTATAATCAAAAAGTTTTGCAAAGATGTCAGCTATTTCTCTGGCATCATTAACCATTCTATTATCAATTTTAAATAAATATTTTTCAATATTCCTGAGACTACTCTTATTTCTATGTCTATTAACTGTCTTCCAAATTTGTTTTGTTCGGTTTTTAGCTTTATCTACTTCTTTTCTAACCTACTCTTTTTTCAGTTGTGATATAACCTTTTTGTACAGTTTTATGTATGTGTAACGATATGAAATTATTGATTCATGACTGGTTGTTTTATTCATGGAGTTCAAGAATCTTTTCATTTTACTAGACGTTCTAACTCCTTTGGAAATCCATTTTATTTTATTTTTAGTGCTAGTATTTACCTTAATATTTTTAATATTGAAGGAGGACTTAAATATTTGTTGAAATCGGTTCAGAAAGCCATTTATATAAGAATCTGATAAATTGCTCTCTAATAGACGCTTTCTGAAAGAAATTTTATTCTTCTCCGACTCCGAAAAGTAAGACAAGCACAGAATCTAGATGAAAAAATGAACCTGAAACTGTCTTTGGTCTTGTTCTATCTTATGGCATGAAAAGGATGTAAGAATGATACAAACCATAGAGTAATAATTATGACATAGAGAAAGCCATAAAATTGCAACTGAACTCAATATATTTATTTCACTTCGACTTATGGACCCACTTACTATGAAAGAAAAGGACATATAAATAAAATCATTTCGAAGTTACGTAGGTTGGCGCACACTGTAATTCGGACCAGTGATGTTAAGCTATTTATTTCAACGTCGATAAAATTTATCGATGACAGACATCGATAATATAAAATATGTATCCTTATTTTTAAGTTAGTTCTTATGCCTTTGGTATGGGATGCAACCTGTGTTGATACCCTTGCGCCATCACATCTTTCAAGCTCAGCTGGCTGCGCTGGCGCTGCTGCTGCTGCTGCAGAGACTCTCAAGCGGCGCAAATATAGTAACCTTTCTGGTAACTATATTTTTGAGCCGTTTGGGGTCGAAACGTTCGGGTCGTGGGGTCCGATTGCTCGTCTCCTTTATAAAGAACTTTCAAGGAGACTAGTCGACAATTCGCGTGACCAGAGGGCTGGTTTGTTTCTAGGGGAGCGTATAAGCATTGCCATTCAACGTGGTAATGCTGCCAGCCTTCTGGGCACGTTACCCGACGACAGTGATGCCGATGAATACTTTGACGCATAGCCGCGCCGCAGTTTTTTTAGTTTTAGTTTACATATATATTAATTTTATGTAATTTATGTAAATAGTGTAAGTATATAGTTAGTTCATAATGTAGGTACTTATACAATTTAATTTGGATCGATACACAAAAGCAGGGTAAAAACGGACGGGTATAGACCTAACCTCGAATTTATCCGTACCATGGAAAGGTATGTAAATAAAACTAGGTATATTTTTACATGATTCAAGATGCGAAAATACAAGGATGAAAATAGGATTGAAAAACTGGGAGAAGAGAACATTTATACATACCATCACGCCTGTATTGCCGAAGGATTAGGCAGAGATTAATGTGCACCCACAGTTAGCCAGTAAATGTTTTAGGTCTCACTTCGAGGCGAGCCCGTTACCATTTACCGGGCACAAAATTCAGACTCCAAGATACTACTGAGAATTCTGTAGAAAAACCTACACACTTCGACCTGGGTATCGAACCCAGGACGTCTAGTGTAACAGTCGCACTTCAGACCACAGGGCAAATGAGGCAAATAGGTATAAAAAGATAGGTAAAGAAATGTATAATTTACAAATAAAGCCACCAGTTTCAAATTCCAATTAATTTATTTTGTAAGCATGTTCTTTCACAATCTTTATTCTCCCAATGATGTTTGTAGGCCTCCTCCGTTGCACGCCATTCTTCTTGGAGTTTCTTTTTGTTAGCTTAGGTTAGATAAATAATTTGTTTATAAGTACAGTATCCATTTATGTCCCTCCTACAAGCACACAACATTATATCAATAATGCTAGTAAAGGTCGTAGGAAGTCGTTGGTTGAAGGCGGTATATAATTGGTCTTTGTGGAAGTCTATGCCTTTTTAGCAGTGGATTTTTTTAGCTGATATGATGATTATCATACCATTTCACCTGTTCTATCTATAATAAATAAGTAATGCAGGAATATTATCTTCCCTAAGTTGTCTCCATATAGTTTGTTTTTGCAAATGTGACTATGAGTAATTGGACTCCCGTTTTTTCTAGCTATGCGATTTATCTATTAAGGTAATTCTTTTCATGTTGCCTTTAGGAAATCTTTAAAGTAAAATTATCGACAATAATATTCACGTCACTACAATAACCTCAATGCATTTTCCGAATATTCCCTAAAACGTATTTCTACGTTTGATTTTCGCTAGAAAGTGATTCAGCAACATTTGTTACGTATTAATATTCGGTTCATAACTTATATTCAGCAAACAATATAGGAAAAATTACCGGTGGAAGGTCAATAGTTCCTGCGTATTTTGTTTGCTTGTTTAATGGGATTTTCAGCTCTCAACCGCACAACACATTATGCCACAGGATCTCAACAGTGACTATTTTGAATAATACAAATACTTTTTATAAATCCATAATAGTATTATTACCACAATATCATAAAACACATACGAGATGACAACTAAAACGTAAACAATGAATATGCGACCAAGTCAAATATTTTCAAATGAATGAACGGACAATTGTTGCCAGTTAAGTCAGATTTGAAAAGTTACAGTGTTTTGCATAAAAAATAACAGTACCTATGGTACAAAATTACAGTAACTAAAAATAATTATTTTAACCTTAATACAAGGAATTTTAATGAGATTGTCAACAATGAGGTGTAAATATACTACATAATATAAATGTAGTGATTGTCATAACCTGTAATGATAGTTTAAGAGTTTTAAATAAATAAATAACCGTTACGCTACGCTTATACAATGTGTACCTACTATATGTGTTGGTTTGACGAATATTCTAAATTGCATATTTTCCAAGTGAAATAGTAATTATTTTAGTTTTTTAACTTTCGTTATATTTGACTCATTTTGGTGGCTCGTGCTGGCTCATGTAACAGGTTGCAAGATTTATAGTTTATTATAATGGTGGGTTATCGAACAAAACATAGATACTAGTACTTCAGAAGTTCGGAAATAAAGAAATGGCGCTAGCAGTAAAATATTCTTTTTCCATTCGTCCAGTGTTTGCTATATGGGAACTTCGTAGTAAAATATTTGAATTACGATGATTTTATTATTTGTCGGATACATTTTATTATTTTGTTCAGTCGTATCATTTTATTTTTCTAAAAAATGAAAAATATGCAGCTATTTGACAATGTCTAGGTAATCATTAGTTTTTTACTGTATTTTTGTATAACCTACAGCATACAATACCTAAATTCTGCAATACAGTAAATTTACTGTAATTACAATGTACCTGGCAACACTGAAATGGGCAGACTTTGGGGTAATACAACCAAATTTAGTCGTATTATTTTTTTCAATTGTCAGTTGGTTATATTTAAATATAACCAACTGACAATTGATTTAATGACATGCCAATAAAAGTAAAACAAAAAGTGAATAGTTTGTATCATTCTTACATCCTTTTCATGCCATAAGACAGAACAAGACCAAAGACAGTTTCAGGTTCATTTTTTTATCTAGATTCCGTGCTTGTCTTACTTCAATGATACAAACTATTCACTTTTTGTTTTACTTTTATTGGCATGTCACTAAATCAATTGTCAGTGGGTTATATTTAAATATAACCAATTGTCAGAACGAGACCAAAGACAGTTTCAGGTTCATTTTTTCATCTAGATTCTGTGCTTGTCTTACTTCAATGATCCTCAGGCATGATCTGTCCGACTTAGTGATGTACCGGTACCAAACAAAAAGTACAATCATCGTTTGTTTCGGTTTCGGAAATTAATATATTTAGAATATTTGGAGACAAATCCAAGTAAATAATAAATAAAGTAGTTGGAAGTGCGAAGAATGTTATCTATATTATTTAAAACATTCTTGACAATAGCACTACATTTTCTGGCAATACCGGCGAGCGACGTCTGTACTTTCGGCGAGATGGAGAGGATGTTCTCCAAATCTGGATAGGTATGTGGTAGTAGGAATTGTATAATTCGCTATTTTACATAACTGCTAGCTCCTTTACAAAATAGCTCCGTTATGTAAAATAGCTGAATTGCCATTGTGATACGTTTATCAAAATTCAAAACCGCTACCCACGTTTTGCTGTTTTGTAGAATGACTAATTTGCGGATTTTGCAACCAAATTTAGTTTTGACGGGGTAATTTCGGGATGAAATTTATTTAAATTGGTTAGGTTGGATTAGAACTGTATTCAAACGACGTGCCAGAAGCAAAATGTTGCCTTTGTGCATAATTTTATACAAAGAAATTTGAGTTAACTCGACGAGCATAGGCCATTGTTCTGCCACACAAAGCCCCTAGCGCTGAATTTTTAAACTAAAATCTACCGTCCAACATTTAATTTTACGATGAAATGCACTGTTTTACAATACAGCTAAATATCAATCCGCTATATTGATGAACGCATAACGTTTATTCCATTCCGCGTGTTGAAGGTCACCAATTATGCAAAACAACTGAACGTATTTCAGCTATTTTATATATCAGAGATATTTTCTAAAGCGGCTAGTGATTATGTAAAATAGCGAATTATACAATTCTACTGCGACAGGTACATAATGTCGTCGAAAAGAAGCAAGGTGGTAAGCAGATGCTATGGATCAAATTTTGAAGCGGCGGTAGCCTAATGGCTAGGGCGTCGGACTTGCGATCATGTGGTTGCCGGTTCGAACCCCACCCATTGCACTACCGACGTGAACCCACTCGTAACACAAGCATTCAGCTTAGCACGAGGGGTTAACAAGAATACTAGTAAGGTGTGACCCACATAGCTAGTAAGCTTTTTTTTAAAAAAAAAATTGTGATTATAAGAAAAAAAAAACGATCAAAATTTTGATTTGATGATGAAATGCTAATCGATAAAATAATTAAATTGTGATGATGTTTTTGTTTGCGTTCACCAGAAACGCACCCACGATAAAGGAGAAAATAGGGCAACGTTTAATAAACAACAAACAAACCATTCAATTTCGTTCATTCTTACACCACCTCAGCCTCACTCACTATATTTTGTTTTTGTCAAAAACTGGTAGCCCTCCAACTGTCAAGTTAGAGATACTAGATGTAAGTTATTAAATCTAAATCGTCGGTAAAAGTCGAATTTTTATTTGGCTAAATAAGAATTTTAATCTATTATATTCTCTACTGAATAAAAAAATATCTATCGTATTTCATAATGACCTTGTTCAGATTAAAATCTGCACCATTTGTGTTGATAGAAGATGATGGTAACCAAAATATTTTACCTTTACTCGTGGAGCTCGTACAGGATGAAAAAAACAGTGTCAACTTATTTTGTTATGAACAACCTATCCCCTTATGGAGACATGTCTTTAAAAACCATTTCAATATTCGTTACCACAATGATTTTAACACTGATATGTATGATGAGTATATTACTGGAAAATGCTCGTTGATAATGGATTCAATAAACCAAATGTTTCTTTGTTTGGGTTGGGCTGAGTGTTTGAAGAACTTGAAACGATTGCAAAGTGATCCTAATGTAAATAGACTCATACTAATATTGCACAGAGACTGTATTCCAAATAGTTCTAAATTACAAACACATCTAAATCACTTGGTGAATGTTATCATATCATATGATAAAACAAATTCAAACAAAATATGGATTAAAATAAAAAAAGGTAGCAAGGTTCTAAAGAGTGAAGAAATATTATCATATGACAACAAAGCTTCTATATTAAAATTAAGTCCTGTTATAAAACAGGAGAAAGAGGTAGAAGAACCAGAAAAACCAATGCCTTCAAATCTGACGACATTCAAAATAGAAGTGGATCAAAATGAAAAGATTCAAAAGTACAATTTGAAGCTACCTTATATGAGTAAAATACATGAAGGGGAGAGTAAGGTTTACTATGAGCCAGATGCTGTTGATGACTGGGATGAAGAGGACCCTGATGAAGATCTTGATATTTGAATACATTATTATATAAAATAACCTCATTTCATTCTTATCCAAGCTCTATGCTCAAATTTACATACCTATTGCTTTCCCTGCTGATATGATTTAATTAGGTACCTAGTAATCTTTATACCTACCTACTGAATACAAAAAGCCTGTCTGCTGTAAATGTAATATACTGATGCCTACAATTCTACTTCTATTTTAACATAACAGCATTAAGCAAATTGTAAAAAAATATAATACGCTATCATAACACCTGGATTCTTTAAACCTAAAGAGTTAGGCAGAGAAATACTTATGTACATCCACAAAATATATGATGCAAATACAAGAAAAAATAATTGCAGTACTGGACAGCAGTGGCGGCTCGTGAAATTTTTTCTTGGGTGTTCACAAAAGAATATGGCCCTTATAAAAATATACTTCAACTTGCTAATCTGTGCGCTATATTGGTATCTTTGATTCGTTCATTAAATTTTCTAATAGATTTTCGATACCCGGAATCTAGTACCTACCTACTGTACCTACGAATACCTTGGCGCTCGTAGCCAATGCACTTCACATACCTACCATAGGTATTACTAAGAATTATGAAATCGAGACAGCGGATGTTTCTTCACTTTCATTGAAAGGTGCGCTAAATCATCAACACCCGTTTTAATCCATGCAGACTCACCTCCACCGCCGCCGGAACCAAACACAAGACACGGGAAACAAAACAATTTGTTGGTTTTTTCACAACCACACAACCACGGGGTTTTGATATGTTGTTGAGGTTTAAAAACACGAGTGTAGGTTTAAGTTTTTGTAACACATTTTTGTACTTATTAAAACAATGTTCGGCCCACTTGCTTTCAGTTCTAGACGTACCTCTTAAGTCAAGTTTTTAATAAAAGATAGGTACACTGCAATGATCCATTTTATTCTAAATACTTTTTATTTTTACACAAATATTGCACAACGCATTCATCATTCATAAAGGGAATTCGTAGTCGCACTGCCGTTTCTTTGTTGACATCAAACCGGCAACAACGCACGATGTCGTCGCGTGGCGCCGGCGGCGGCTGGTCGCGCTCTATCGAGGTTTGGCAACCTCGCGAAAGAGCGCCGCTCCAGTTTTGCCTAATTTCTCATACAAATCTTCCGTTTCACGCGCCGAGCGGGCTTTCTCTTTCGCACTCATTGAATTTCGTACAAACCGTTGCACTGAACTTTGATTTCATATGAGCGCCGACTAACGGCGCACCGCGCTATCCACTCAGTACATCTTGACGCCAAATTTTGTACCTATACTGCTTTCTACTGCGTCGGCTTCAGAGCGTAAATAGTAAATCGATGCGTAATTTCTTATGTAAATTAATAATTCCAAGAAAATGTATTTTACCAACATATAAACTTAGATAAAAAAAATACATTTTGCTGAGTAAATTTTTTGGGAGTGCAGCGCTCCAGCGCTCCTTAGGACGAGCCGCCTCTGCTGGACAGAATAATAGGGACCCTGGGACTATTTAATCAGGCAACAGGACTAGGGTCTCGCTTTTGACAGTGGTTTCACTAGCATCCCAAACAATGTGACCCAAAAAGTACCAAGTCTGTGCTATCTCCATATCTCAATTGGTCAGCGTATTAAGCGTGAAAATGTTACCAAAATGAGTTATTGTACCATTTTTAAAACAGATACTTATGTTTCTAATAATTTATGAGTTATTTTTTATTGGTCCTGAGCCCGACTGCTACGCTAGACATTTTAGGTTCGATTCCCAGATCAAGCAGTTATTGAATTTTCCTATGAAACATTCAGTAGCATGGCAATAGAGTCGTCCGGTCGTCCCCTATTCTATGGGACGCAAACATACCAGCCAACTGTGGGTGTACCTTAGTACGCCTATACCCCCTTCGGGAAATACAGGCGTGGTGGTATGTAATCCGATATCCTACCTAACATTAGCATTTATTTGGCAAGATCTTAGATTATAATATTTTTAGCTATTTCCAAGTTGCTTCTATGTTACCTACCCTCAACCAGGGGGTTGAGGGTAGGTAACATAGAAGCAACTTCCTGTATATTATAATTATTTTGAGTTGATGGGTAAATATTGCTGAATGATAGCAAAGGTAGTTATTACTCATTTTAGTCCAGTATCCATTATATTTATTTGTACCTATTTAGAAGTAATATTTTGCCTTCGTAGATATAGAATATTCTTTATTGTACATCGTTTATTGTTACTATTTATTGTCTATACTAATATACCGGAATAATTTTTATTCAGTGCGCAAACTTTGACAATTGAAACTTAAACGACTTTTATTAAACACCAATTTGTTATTTTGATATGTCTTAGTACAAATTATCGAAGTTATCGTTAACGAAAGATGTTTACTTTGAAACTGATTTTATGGTTACTCGCTAGCGCACGGCAAAGCGCGCGCGCCTTAGTACCTACATCAGCTGTACACCGGCGCGTGAGTCGCTGGCACACGTGCATATTGATATTATTGCGAATAGATATTATGTGTCCATATTTTGCTGATTTCAAGCCGGATAAAAATTTAAAAAAAAGTTTTGAATTAATAATGGGAATGTGTTCTATTACTGATACTGAACTACCAAAATTTTTTTGCGCACTGCTTAAAAAATATTCCTGTATAAAGCTGAAGAGTTTGTTTGTTTGCTTGAACGCCCTAATCTCAGGAACTACTGGTCCGATTTGAAAAATTCTTTCAGTGTTAGATAGCCCATGTATTGAGGAAGGAGGCTATAGGCTATATATCATCACGCTAAGACTAAGTAACTATTACTAGCGGACGAAGTCGCGGGCAGAAGCTAGTTATTCATATTTAGCTATAACCACACATCGAGAAAGTAAGATATATACAATTAGATCCTTTACAACCAGAGTATTGGCCTTTAGACAAATAATGAAATAGGTAGTGCACAGCTTCCGCAATTACACATAAATAAAGTTAGCACAGTCAGCAGCGTCAAATACTATATATATAAGTAGTGACAGTTCAAACTTCAGCAGGGCAATGCAGTTTGAACTTTGAAGAGCAAATAGGATAGGAACGTTAATGGACGCGGAGAACTTTTGAACAAAGTTCAAAGGTGTTTTAGACAAACCCTCGGTTACAAAGAATTCACTTTTTATTCGTTTTTCTATGTTCTGTTACAATTTTGCGATTTTTTTTTTAAATTTCTTTGCCACATTACTTGCCATTACACAATTATGTAATAAAGTAGAAATTCAAGTACGTGGAAGTTAATTTTATTAATGACACCGTAATTACATCACCATATTATCTCAACTCTTAAATTATGTATCATAATTACTCGTTCAATGATTAATTTTCATGACCTAACAAACTAAACAATTAATAAATGAAAAAAAAAACAAATACAACAGAGAAACAGTTACGAACCTCTATCGACACAATGCTATAGTAAAAATAAAATAATTATTACAATATTTCAATCAATACACATATAACCCAAAAATGAGGAACAAAAAACATGTTTCTTCCAAGTCTAATTTAGAAAAAATAATTAATATTATGCGAGCCGATATCGTATGTACACACAAGCCCGGATAAATCTTATAATGAGACAAACAATACATACTAGCAATTTAAATACTGCGTATTAATCAAGCGACGCGCAGTCCCCGGCTCGAAAACGAGACGGGGCCAGCGCAAAAATAATAAGAAGCTATCTTTCGATACACATAATAAAGCTAACAAAATATACGATAAAAATGATTTACAACCTCATAATAACCTAACAAAATGTTTGCAGTTCATGTACAATTTTATCGCACTGCATTGGGAGACTAACACTTCTTGTAAATATCTGGGCACACATATGGGATCGGGGCAGCGGGCTTCGGGACGATACATATACACACGGGACCGGGAGATGAGTACGCGGTATTAGAGGGTATTTAGGAGCGTTTATTCGCCCGCGAGTTCCTTGAGTCGTTCTTCCCGCGGCCGCGCGCCGCCGAATATGGAGTGCGCTTGACTGGTCGACGCCAGAGAGTTCACCGGCTCTTTTACAGTTCGAGGCTCAAGCTTCAATTTCGGCCTGCCTGACGTGTCTGGAAATCAAATAGTTAGGGAGCTGAGGACGAACCATGTGATCTGTTCATCGAAACTAAATACAACGAGCTACTAATGTTATGAACAATCTTGCAGTTACAGGAAAAAATACAGAAGTCTATATTTAAATTTTATGATACCAAGATAAAGTGTTAAGGCAATTAAGTTTATTAAAAATATGTGTGATGAATCTTCAAAATAATAATAATTTTTATACCTAGAGCATTTTTTTCTATAAATTTACCATTCGCGCTAAAATGATTTATATAATATGATTAAAAACTGTTACAAAAAAGACAATGTCATGCAAAAACTTCAGATTTTTTACAATTCAATATCTATTAAAAACATTCAAGGTTCTTTAAAAACTTTGACATTTGTACTGCATACAGATCACTTAAAATCGTACCCGAGCTCCCTAACCAAAAACACTAATTAGGAAACAATAATTAAAACACAATAAATAATATACATGGGGCCAGAATGAACGGTGTTCAAGTAGTGGTCACTAGTACTTGACCTTACTAGCTACCTACTACACTACCTCACTGGTTAAAGGAATTACAAAATAATTTCTAATATCTAAATAATTTCTTTTAATATTTTTTGCGTGTTTAGCCCTGCGTATATAAGTAGCTAAGCACGCCACTTTCGATTATATTACTAAATTTTTGATGCTCAATGTGGTTAGAGGGTTACACTTTCCAAGCTTGTAGAAGAGAAGTTGGTAATTATTACAAATCTATGCTAATTAATGTGAATAATAAACAGTGATTACGAATTTATATGATAAAATATATAGCTTTGAGCAACTGTGTTTAATAAGATCTAACATAAATTGCGGCTTAGTTATATATCGTAAACTTAAAACTAAAATTCCAGATACGACCTCTGTTTTAAATGTTGTACAATTAGTTACCGTTCAAGTGCAGTACGGTCTAATTATTTGTGTGCGTCTGAAGTTACCTGCAAGTGATCCCACTGCAAACGAACAGAGAATTGGGAGGAAATCCTTACTGGTTTTGATATGCTTGCACAAAATGATTAAGTATCGCTTAATTAAGTAATATTACGTGCACGACCGTTCTGGACGGCTAACTTCAAATGTACACAAATTATTTCGAGCGTACTATAGAATATCTTGCCATGATATTATTAAAAAAAAAACACTATCTCATAAAGATGGTCCAAGATGCGATTGACCTTCACTTATCTGTTTAATGGATGGAAAGTATTTATAAATCAATGAATAAATTTAATACCAACAGAAAGTATGATAATATCAATACCACAGAGTAGTATACAGAGACCGAGCTTCATACAACTGCGGTGCGATAGGTACGTTACTACAAATGTGAGGCGCGTGTGTGCGTAAGCACGCGCTGCCTGTCACATACGGATACGGAGCGAATTAGTCCAAGTTCCAGAGCGATCTGACATAACTTATTTTCACATAGATGAAAAACCTTAGGCTCTCAGTAGCGTCCCATGTTCTTTTAATACCTGCGTGCTTGTAGAGCTCGGCTAGTGACACCTGGGCAGGTACCAGGTAAGAAAGGTAACTAAAAGTAAGAGTTACTTAACTTAAATTTATATGGCTGATTGTTATACATGTTTTGTAGAATGTTTGAACGTTTGGTGTAGCGGCTGAGCAATCGGCTTCTGCGACACGTGTTCTGTATGATCTACGGGTAGTTGTTCCGGGTCTGGGCGTTTGTGTATGTGAGAATTTGTGTTTGTAAACGCACCCACGATACAGGAGAAAATCCTAGTGTGGGGCAACGTTTTTTTTTAAAGTTATTCTAAAATAGTACCTATCTTATGTTTCAGACACTTTCCATGGACCAAAACTTGTCAGACGCTTTAAAGCTCCACAAAAAATCATCAAGATAACAATATCATCAAGATAACAAAATTTTATCAAGTATAGATGCCAGTTTGTCGTGTCCAGAGCATGAAGAAGCTGACACTAAAATAGTTTTTCATGTTTGTAATATAGACGCTCAAGCAAATTTTGTCATAAGATGTTCTGATACTGACATTGCGATAATTATGTTAGGATTCGAATGTATGGTTATATGCAGACTCCGAAAATAACCAAAGATACATTGATTTAACAAAAGTTTACGAGCACACAAATCCTGGCAAACTTCTACACAAAGATGGTCCATCTTTGTGTAGAAAGTTTGCCAGGATTTCATGCATTGACTGGGTGTGACTTTAATCCCGCCTTTTTTAAGAAAGGTAGAACAAAGACCATTTTCATATTAGAAGATATTTTCAATAAAATACAACAATTTCTGTAAAAAACATTTCTTATTTTTGTTATCCAAAAGACTCTATTGAGTAAGTATAATAACTTGATTATTTAATTTATTGATTAAATTTGGTAAATACCGACTTAGATATATAAATATACATCGAAACAAATACAACTCCGTACCCACCTTAGATTATAAAAAACACAGATCTATACTTAATTGCGCACAGTACTGTAAAATCATGGTTGATAGCGTAATATCCGAAAATATAACTGTTTGTTTGTTTTATGTAAAACTGTATTTACAAATTTTTTGCTTAATTTGTCTTAACCTATTGTGACAACCCTACCAAAATAGGTAACAATTTTGCACGTTCTTATGAACCTTGGTCTCTGTACTTATCTACTCATGTGATCAATACCACGCGTAATATCCGTAAAAACTAGTTTTATTTCAAAATCCTTTCACCTGTTTATACCTTCCAACCCAATAGTTATTAGTTATACTTACTGTGAAAAAAAAATAGATAACGCAACGTTTATAGGTATTTTAAACTTATTACATACTTTGCGTTGGTATTAACTTTATTCGTTAACACATATGAGTGCAATATTTAAAACTTTTGAGAATTTGAAAGAGAAATTCGACAAGACAATCCACAAAATGTACCTATAACTTTAGATAATGGCTAACATGCGTAAATACATAATACAATTAAACACTACTGCCAAGAGATGATAATAGGTCTTTACCTATGAAATTGCCGTTTTGTATGAAAAAAATTAAACGAATTTTTTTCATGTATTTTTTATTTGTATTAATCGAAGTGATCACCCATTCAATCAATGCATCTTTGCCAACGCAGTGGCAGTTTATTGATGCCCTTCTTAAAGAAATCAGCTGGACGGGAGGCAACAAATTCTTCAAAGGCATTTTGTACTGCCTCTCGGGTATTGTTTTTTTTTCCCGCCAAGAAGTTATCCAAATTCTGGAAAAAGTAGTAGTCTGTAGGCGCAAGGTCTGGTGAGTAGGGCGGATGACGGAGAACTTCCAAACCTAGTTCTTGCAACTTGGAGACCGTGTGTGCAGTATGAGGTCGCGCGTTATCGTGCAGGAGCAGCGGAGACGAGCGATTGACCAATGCTGGTTGGAGATGTGCCAGCTTCTCCATCATTGTGTTTAGTTCTTCACAGTACACATCTGCAGTAATGCTCACCCCGTTTGGTAAGAAGCTGTGATGAATCACACCGGCGCTAGGCCAAACAGTGCCCATTACTTTTCTAGGGGTAAGTTTTCGTTTAGGGTATTGTTTAGGTGCTGAACCAGGATCCAACGAACTTGCTGAGCGCTTGCGGTTATCAAACAGAATCCATTTTTCATCGCAGGTAACAATGCGGTTCAAAATTCCTTCATTTGTGTGTCTGTTGAGCAGTGCAAGGCACGTTTCGACGCGTACTTCGCGCTGGCGATCATTGAGTTCGTGGGGCACCCATTTGTCAAGCTTTTTTACCTTGCCAATTTGACGCAAATGGACCAATATTGTTTTGACGCTAACGTCGAAAGCTGCTGCTAATTCAGCCGTCGATTGTATATCATCAGCTTCCACAATCGCCTTTAATTCGTCATTGTCGACCAAAGTCTTCGGACGACCGCGAGGTTCATTTTTCAGGTCGAAATTCCCAGAACGGAAGCGAGTAAACCAATAACAGGTGGTTCGTTGGTTTGTAGTGTTAGCTCCGTAAACGTCGTTGATGTTGCGTGCCGCGTTGCTGCCACGACGGTACTCATATTCCATAATTACTCGAAATTTTAACGCATCCATGATGACGAAAAAGATTGAAATGCGATGAAAATCTAACACTAATCAATAAACAAATGACTACTTTTGGAAAAAGAATTCCATGTTTTTAAAATAAAATTAATTTGAAATTAAAATTCTTAGCCAAACAAAAAATATTTTGATTTGAAATGGCCAGTACTGCAGAACGGCATTTTCATAGGTAAAGACCTAATATAAAAGTGGATAGACTGGATGGTAGTAATAATAGTACCTGGACGTGAGGGCGGCATATCTTCGAAGTTTCTGCGCGCGGGCGGCTGCCGGGGCGCAGGCGCGGCGGCGCGGCCCATGCGGCCCCAGTCGCCGGGGCGCGGCTCCTCGCTGGCGCCGCGCGACGCGCGCCCGCCGCCGTCCCGCTCGCCGCGCTCGGGCCAGCGCTCGCCGCCGCCTCCACCGCCGCCGCCGCCCCCGCCGCCACCGCCTCGCTCACGCTCTGTAAATGCTATACGTTATTTTGGATACAGATTGAACACAGACTTACCGATATATTTTTAGTGTAAATACTTTTTATACGCCTCGTACGAGTTCTTATAACTACGCCCTTGAAATGTTCCTGTTCTGGTTATTTCTGTGAGTCTCTACACTCTACACCAGCGCCCAGCACACTTCGGAAATTTGTGTCTACTGGTAACCATTGAATTATTTCCAAATAAATTTATTTATGATTATTTAATATCCACTTAACTATATGATAATAACAGTATATTATTGTTATAATATACTAGCGACCCGACCCGGCTTTGTACGGGTGGAGAAATGCCTAACCTTTTTCAAAATATTCTATAGTCTATGTTAATCTGGAATAATGTAGCATTCACATGGTGAAAGATTTTTTTAAATTGGCCCAGTAGATTTTGAGTTTATTCGTTACATACATACATACAAATCTTTCCTCTTTATAATATTAGTATAGAAATATAGATTAAAAATATTGCAGCAGCCTTACAGGGTTTCATAACTTTGTAACAACCAATGTAGGTGCATATGAAAGCATTAAAACATTTGAATTTGATAGGTATTTTACTTATATTTTAACGTTATCTGCCTTTTTACCAATCATCAAGTGGGACGAATATTGTCCACTGTAAGGTGTAGGCCTCTCTCAGTAAATGGTACACAACCAACTTCAGCTCTTCTAAACTGGTCACTGGCAGCTGCCAACCGCATGTTGTTTCCATAATTGGTCGGCCTTTAATAAATTACGTATGCAGCTTAAGCGAAGTCGGTTCTCCAAGAGATGTGACCGATCAATTGCAAATGAGCCTGCGTATCCTTTGAACTACGCCGTTAACGTTAGTAGTTCTCTGACAGTTAACTTAGGTACGAATTTCTAAACACGTCTAACGAACATTACCACCACTCACTCAACCGAGAGGAAATGCAGATTTCGTATCGTAGCGGAGCGCCGACGCCCGGTTCAGTGCGCAGCGGTAAAAGTTTTGGTGTTGAAGCACGGAGGCGTGGAGGTCACTGCCGTAAATACTACTTTCAAATGTATAATCGCAATTTTAGACCCCAGCACTTAACGCCACACAGACACTTTTAAAATGAAAATACGAAACCACATCCAATAAGACATTTTAGTAAAGTAATATAATAAAATGTTGTTTAGGAAAATACTTTCAAATTAAAATGTGTTGACAAATTACTCAGTTTGCTGACTAAAGAAAAAGTTTATAAATCCAACGTACAGTGAAAATTTTATATCACACTATCGCACATTCACACAATAAAACTTCCAATGTTAAATTATAACGTTGTTTTTAGTGCCCGCATAAGACAAGAAGAGACCAGCTTGAAGTGGAGCTGGACTGGACTCGTCTGCCGCATGTCAAATGAGCTGTGGGCTAATCAAAGTACAAATGCAAACGACAACACGGCTTAGACGCAGAAAGCGGTACGAGTTATACTTCTTTTCCGAAGAATTGGCCCAAATAGGATTGAAACGCGAAGTATATAAGTATAACGCGAAAGAGGGAAGAAGAGGTATTTGCCCTGCAGGGGAACGACGACGCATTTTTTTTTATCTGAAGTCATGATGATGACTATGTATTTCTTCAGATAATTCAACTAATATTAAGAGAGTTTGTTTGGTTGAACGGGAAAAAATGGGTGCGCCAAAGTTCACCTAAATTTTCAACTCCGATAATTGGAAATCCGAAAATGTTCTTCCTGACATTTTTCATCCTACCAATAACAATTCCTAACTACTCTGTCTCTAATGTTTATAATTCCGAAGCATTCAACTTCATAATGTCAGTAGCAATAAATATCTATTATACTTTTATTTGTTTTCCTATATTTTCTCAACATAACCATCTTTTACACTATTATTCAAGGTCATATATTTTTGTTTAGATTTCTTTTTATTCATAATAATCAGTACTATATACATTGGTTTAGCTTAGGTTAGAACTGTGACCACAACGCACGAGCCGAGCGAGCGAAGCGAGCGTGCCGCGGCAGCGGCCGGCGAAGTGCCAGAACCGAATTGGTCCTATAGTTATTGGTTTAGGTACGTTGTTACACTTGGTAAATGTTTCTTTCTGAGTATGTGTGAAAATATAATGGTAAGTATGGTTAGGGATAAAAGCGTTATGATAAAAAACAGTAGGAGTTTAAATATATTTACATTAATGATATTATTAATTACAATTTTCGGAAATATAAGTGTTATGAACATCGCCGGTAGCACCACAAATAGTATGAATGAAAAATCATGTATCACGGAATTCCGTGATACATGATTTTTACGTAACTTTTAAAGGGGAGCAATTGCTCCCCTTTAAAAGTTCTAAATATAAGTCCGCGGCAGTTAAAGTGTATCTTAAGGTTAACCTTTTTTATGGTAATCAGATTTGTTCTCAAATAATGCATTATTTGCAAAGGTGTTTTATAAACATGATATTAATCCTTATCCAAATAAATACGTTGTTCATCACAATTTATTCGCGGTCATTTAGAGGACATCACATAAAAAAAACTATTTAATTTTTAACAAAATCGCCCTTGACATCTTTTGATTTTAATGAATATCTTAGGAGATATCATAGTTTAAAATAACTCCGCAACGAAATAATGATCAAGTAATAGGCATTGTTGTGATTTATTATATTACTCTATTATTAAGTATTTTAGTGACGCAAAAAAAATTCGACTACGGGCAGGATTTGAACCTGTCTTCTGCTTAGATACACCAGACGCTATGAACACTAAGCCACCGCGAGTGCAACTATTGAAAAGCAAGTAACTTTGCTTCTCAACCGAAATTACTTAGGTACTACTTTGCATTTGATCGATGTTGTACGATGCTAATAACTACCATTTTAGTTTTTCTGGTAAAGTCGACGTAGGTTCGAATCCTGCCCGCAGTTGAAAATTAAAAAAAATATATATTATGACAATTTAAATAAATAAATAAATATAAATATTCTGGGAAATTTTTACACAGCACCATCTAGTCCCAAACTAAGCAGAGCTTGTACTATGGATACTAGACAATGGATAATACTTACTAGCTTCTGCCCGCGGCTTCGCCCCCGTGGAATTCGGTCTGCCATCACATCCCACAGGAACGGGATAAAAAGTAACCTATGTCCGTCTCCTGGTTCTAAGCTACCTCTCCACCAATTTTCAGCCAAATCGGTTCAGCCGTTCTTAAGTTATGAATAGTGTAACTAACACGACTTTCTTTTTATACTTGTTTTTTTGTAAATACATACTTATAATACATAAGAAACACCCAGACGAACACAAACACTAATATTCATCACATAAATGTCCTGTGGGAATCGAACCCACGACCTCATGGTCAGCAGTCCGGTACTCGAACCACTAAACGTCAAATTATTTGATTATTGATTGGCAAGTGACATGGGTCGTTGATGAGTGACAGACCGAACTCCACGCGTGCGAAGCCACGGGCGGAAGCTAGTTTATAAAATACTGCTACATGCCTAATGGATGAATAATTTTTTTTTAACATACCCTGAGGTCTTGTTGTAGCCGATGAAAAAAGTACAAATAGGATTTAAATACAATTCAAGTACCTATAACCTTTTCATGGTCTATCACCAGCGGGGCACCAGATAGGGATTAATTGCAATATTTTTTTTTATCAATTTATTACTACTCTACATCTAGACGAAACAGTAAAACTGACGCGGGACTTAATGTGAAGGTTGTCAGTCATTCTCCCACAAGCAGATTTTATAAAGTTATATTAGTGTTAGTTATATAATGTTATGTTATAATGTAATAAATTATGTATTATACACTTATTAGACAGTATTTATTCCATGCATAGACATACTTACTTTCCAATTTGCATGCTATTGTAGGTAGGTACTAAAGCAAATATCTGGTCTCGATCTAAAATGTACCATCTCTTTTTCAAATAATAATATGCCGGATGCATCACAAGGACAACCATCCTTTCTTTAGTGGTTATTTTAATTGAACCCATGACTCAGTTAAATGTCACACTGGATGGTAATTACATGAAAACAGGCTATATATTCTGGGAGGTTAAAAAGCATACAATGAAAACATCCAATTGTAGATATCATTTGTTAATAAGATTTTTCAAAGTCAAATATGTTGGCTTCCAAACAAAAAGTGTCTAGTATTAGGGTATTCAATTAATTAACTTGATTTTGTAACTAGAATAGTAAATTGATAGGAAGGATTAAACACAATTTACCATTTTTCTATTTATCAGACATTAGTTTCAAGTTAAAACACTGAAAAAGCCTGATTTGAGAAAAAGCATTAAGTATCAATTTTAAATCTAAAAAAGGTTGACATGCTCACCTCTGGTACTATTGCACTAAACTTTTCTTTGAACGGTTCTGGATGTACTTAGAAACATCATTATAAACTCGTTTACTATAATGAACTTGTAGATAATTGAGCATTTATTAATAATCAATTAAAATCGCGAAATGCAATTTTTCCACGTAATTTTTCAAAACTGCGCATATCTCAGAACCTGGACCCTTTTGCTTGGACACCCACATATAATTATAAGTGATATCCAAACACTTTTGACCATATGAAATACAAAAGCCAAGCCACCTCAAGTAAATAATGATTGTAGAAAACGTTATCACTACCTTTGTAACATTCGATTTTGTTGTGAGTCCGCAAATGTTAGTAATGAGACGATGTTACCATGCGTGAGCCCTCCACCCTGGTGGCGCGGCGCGCGGCGGTCGAGCCCTTCGAAGTGGTCGTACATACCGCGGCCGCCGCCGCCGCCTCCGCCGCCGTCCCGTCTGAAGCCCCCGCCGCCGCCGCCCCCGCCGCCGCCGCCCCCCCGGCCGCCGTCGCGCCCACCGTCCCGGCCGCCGTCTCGCCGCCCGCGGTCAAAACCCCCCCTGTCGCACACATCACTAAGCTATGGCCAATCATAGACAAATGCAGAGCCACAGTACAAGCGAAGACGTCGGCACCGTACCTTGGTTTAAGAGACTCTGGACTTTCCCTGAGTCCTAAGTAAATTACTTCAATGTCCAATAAGTTACATCTAATATCTGTTAATACAGATTAGCAATTAATTATTTAATAGATACTGTGTGAGTTTGGGATTCAGTGAATATACTAAGCATAATTAATATGAATACAAAATCCGATTATAGCTAGATTTATTGAGATGAGAATATTCGCTGAAGCCCTATAGGGTAAGACATTGGCTATCTTTATAGGATACGTAACCATTTTGTAGATGTGAATGACGCTGTAGCAGAGTGTCTCCTTGCTGTTGCAAGGTCGGGTTCAATCCCGCATCAGTACAGATACTTGTGTACAGCCTCAAGATATTTGGCTTATATTATAGATGAGTTGTATATCATATGATGCTCGTATGACGCCCACGGAATTCTTACAAATATTAAAATTAGGTTTTATCCTCTCATAGTAGCCTTTCTTACTTAATTTACTTAAGAGAATTAGGTCTGTGAACATTTGTAAGCCATTGGTGGGGTGTACTATCACTGAACTGTTGTTAAGATTAGAGCCAAGGAAGTAAGCAGACAACTGCTAAAGGATATCTACTCTGATAGATAAAAGTAATAATAACATTGAAATATTGCATATATTATGCATTGCAGCACTCTTTATACACAATTCTGTTACAGGTTTCTCTAGTAATGTAATGTCTAGTTATAGCTTGCTAGCTGTCTAATGATAAATATCATTAGTTAGTGACAATTTTTAAGTATCTTGATGGGATTAGTAACCAATTCTGATGAATACAAAGATACACTTAATATAATATATGATAAAGGAAAGTCCTTACAAAATGAATGAACTCACCGATCACTTCTTTTTTCTTCAGCCACATCAATTTTAATAAAGTTACCATCTACATTAAGAGCGCCATTCATTTCAATTGCTTTTATCAAATCCTCGAGATATTCAAATTCCACATAGCAGAATCCTTTAAACTTATCTGTGTCTCTATCCATCACCAACCTCACATTTTTAATTGCTAGGTCCTGGAACGAGAAACAAACATGTATTTGTAACTTTTCTGCATTATATATAACTAGCTTCTGCCCGCGGCTTCGCCCCCGTGGAATAAAAAGTATCGGGAACGGTACAAAAAGTATCCTATGTCCGTCTCCTGGTTCTAAGCTACCTCTCCACCAATTTTCAGCCAAATCGGTTCAGCCGTTCTTGAGTTATAAATGAAGTAACTAACACGACTTTCTTTTATATATATAGAAGATATGGCATATTTATGTCATATACAACAAATCAACTGTTTCTAAGAGTTGTTACATGTTGTTTAATAGCATAAAACCTGCTTCATAAATCACTCCATCCTTTAGGAAAAACTGCATGAAATTCCTTTTCCATTCCTAGACAGGGTTGTAAAGACATTCATAATAATATGAATTCATTTTTGGTTCTCTTATCTTATTCTCTCAATTGCTGCAGGAGTGCAAAAACTCGATAACAATAATTTTAATTGGTACTTATTAATAACTAAATTTTATCAAATCATAGTTTTGTACTAAGAAGTTGAAATGCTAGCAGAATAATTAGGTAAGGATTTTAGTGAACAAGCCTTAACATGAAATTTGTTTAATAACATTAGTTTCTTATATTGATTACACATATATATATATATATATAAATAGGTAAGCATTTATTCCATGTTATTCACCAATTGTATAATCAAGGGTCTGGTGGACCAAGTGCAAGTTATTTTTATCTCTGTTGCCTGGCCCCATCTATATGTAACAGTGGTTGGTGAACCATTACTAAATAAATAAATATGGGATAGAATGAACAAAACTTAGTAAAACTAGTGTATTATAGTTTGAATATTGCTAGCTGATGCCCACTGTTTCACTCATAATGTAAAACAATTTACTTGTATTACTCTGCTAGTAGGCATATCAATTTTTCTGTGATGTGATCATAAACATACAGATATTCAAGACACCGCAAGTCCCACCCACTAGGTCAAAATTTGCCTACAAATTCTCAATTTACATCTTTGAGGTAACTAACATCAAAAAGTTTTTTTTTACTAAAATATCTTTTCAATCATAACATGGAAAAGTTTCTTTCTGATATTGAATTTAACCCTTGTGCCCTGGGGCCTTAGCTTAATTTGACATAATAAATATCTCCAACATCAGTCAATTACAATATTATATATTATTATCATTATGTACTAACTTTACTTATGAGTTGATATTTTAAAAATTGTGTTAGTCTTTACTACAGTGAAGAATGTGCAATCTCACAAAAGTATAGCTTTAATTTTTGCCTCGTCTCTCTCTCTTTAACTTTCATCTGGTTTGAGCTTTATTCTAAGCCAATAAAGCTCAAACCAGATGGTTCAACAAAAACAAATTATAAAAAAGCAGATCACTGGTATCACAGCAAAACAGTTTTCATTGACACTAATATAGCTAATCTTACTACCTAATATTATAAACGCGAAAGTTTGTGAGGATATATGAGGATGAGTAGTAACAAAAATCCTTTTGTTACTACTCATTCACATAAAACCTACAGTACGGATTTACCTGAAACTACAATAACAACTCATACATCAGAAAAACACACAGGTTATATTTAAAATATCTACGTGGACGACGCCGCGGGCAAAAGCTCATACATTCCAGGCAGCTAAACTAAGGACTAAGAGGGTAGATAATACTTACAGGAAAAATCCTATTAATATCGCCTTGAATAATTCCAGAGGGCAAATTCCCGACGTAAGCCTTGTACGGAGGCTCGGTGGGAAGAGGGCGACCACCAAGAGTTCGTCTGCCGCCACCATAATCCCTGAAACGAGCACCACAGTCGTAGGTAATTCATAACCTATAAAATGTTAAACAAACACTTCTGGTGCAACTCAAATGGTTACAGATATGCTATACCTCTCAATAACATTGAAGAAACAGATATTAGATATCAGGGGTAAGTAAAAATCCTATTTTCATTCAATGTTATCGGAAAGCAAAAACATGAACATTTTTCCGGTGTGAATTGCTAGATCTTGCGGCTTTTATGAAAATCAATATTAAAAATCATTAACATGCACTGTACAAAGGAATAAAATCTGTTTCATGTAGTATTTTACAATAAATACCTGGGATTAACATCATCGTATCCACTTCGACCTGCCATGTTTAGAAACATGGAACACTAAAGGCGCGCGCATCGAATTCTAGAAGCGGCGTAGCGATTATTTTTTTCGCCTAACAACATTGGATGTAGAATTAAAAAATCTATCTTGAATTCTATCAGATGTACTTAGCATAAAAAAATAATAAGCACAATGTAGTGTATAATATTTTTAATACAATACACATTTGACTACCCCAGTCAATCACTACAAGTGATAAACAAAAGCTTTAAAAATTGTTATACCAGACTGCCTTACATAACATAACATAATCAACCTATTATATGTCCCACTGCTGGGCACGGGTCTCCTCTCACAATTAGAGGGATTAGGCTATAGTCCACCACGCTAGCCTAATGCGGGTTGGCAGACTGCACACGCCGTCGAGAAAATCTCTCAGACGTGCAGGTTTCCTCACGATGTTTTCCTTCACCGTTTATGCGCGCGATAATTAACTTTTAATACGCGTATAACTTCGAAAAGTCAGAGGTGCGTGCCTTGGATTTAAACTCGAGACCTTTGACTTGGCAGTCCAATGGTCATATCACTAGGCTATCACACGGCTTACTGCAAATCACGAAATCTTTTTTTTTACTGAATGACTAAATTCTAGAATAAACTTACTCATAATTAGGCTATATCTCTATTGGTATTCAAGTTTATCTATACTTACTATATAAAGCTGAAGAGTTTGTTTGTTTGTTTGCTTGAACGCGCTTATCTCAGGAACTACTAGTCCGGTTTCAAAAAATCTTTCAGTAATAGATAGCCCATTTATTGAGGAAGGCTATGGGCCATATATCATCACACTAAGACTAAGTAACTATTCCACGCTGACGAAGTCGCGGGCGGAAGCTAGTAACATAATAAAGTCATGGTATGCGTTGTGGGCTTATTAAATATCCATATCCAAGTTATGGGTCAATGAAGTGTGCTCTGTACGCAGACAGAGTAATTAATTTGGTCCTTTGATTGGATCCCAACTTCCAACTTTAGTGAAATAGCGGCAGTAGAAGTTCGAAATATATAATAAGACTTATATTATCTTGAAACCTTTTTGGTAATCTGACGCGAAGTGTCGGCCTTTGACTATCTATCTATAAGGACCCGCCTCTCATATCATTCCCCTCTGTCAAGGTAGTGGATTAAAAAATCTAACGCGTTTATAAAAACTGTTTCCGAAATCGATTTTTCATAAACAGAATCGTTTCCGGTCCGTACGGTCATCATAAATGCTCCGTGTAAATACCGACATACGTGCAGTTAATGTATGCAAAAAAATATCTAATATCTTATTTAGATAAAGATGGAGTTATTTTCCGTATGTAAGTATTAAAGTTCATTTATTTCTATTTAAATCACATAATACAATTTATTAATAAAGATCGAGGATGTTACCGATTCAATAATCGAGTATAAAATAATCGTTTAGTTCAAGCATGCACTCCCCACGAGACTACCCGCACTCCCCACGAGACTATCCGCACTCCCCACGAGACTAGCAAATTTTTTTTACTAACAATATCAGCCTTCTGCTAATAAACGTAAGATTTAAATTTGAAATATCCATCAAAATGTCATTTTTTGATTTTCAATTATATATCATCCAATACGATGTCACCATTTATGATTTCCAAATATAGGTCTTAATGCAGAATTACCTTTTTTGGCAATTATAGGCCTTATATATATTATGACATAATGCATAAAACTCGAATTTTAAAAAGTGTTGCGAGACTATGTCCCTCTTTTGTTTTGTCATTTTAATTAATGATGTGATAGTGTTTGTTTACGATTTCGAATCGATATCGATATTATTTTCGTGTTCAATGTAAGACAAATTATAATAATTGCTAAAGATCACTAAAGATGAATATCATGAATTTATGATATCACTATATTTTTATAAAATTTAATAAAATAACATTATTGGATATGACGTAACTAAGATTATTGATTATTTTTGATATCCAGTGCTATTAGATATTTTATTTGTTACTTTTCAGATCTACAAAAGACCTTCATTTAAAATGAAGTAGGTGTGATTGATAAATAATAGCTTAAGCCGTTGCGGATAAATGTGTTGACAAAAGAATTTATAAATTAACATATTTAAATCGTATTTAAAAAATCATTGAAAATGATTTCTAAGATACGGTACGGTTTGAAGGTCTGGGGTTTCTTTTACCGCTTAGGTGGAAAACCAGCACATGGCCCGCCTGATGGTAAGTGGATACCGTAGCCTATTATATGAACGCTTGCAACACCTGGGGTATCACTCGCCCGTTGCCGACCCTGTAAAAATCTCTCGGGGTGTTTCTTCAAACACATCATTTTCTTTTTCGATATCCGGCTCAAAGAAATAATGAGAGTACGGAACACGACATACCATAACGTCTTTATTCCCCGAAGGGTTAGACAGATGCGTACTTAGGGGGCGAGCCTATTGCCATTAATCGGGCATCAACCCTTAATTTTATAGAAAAACTCCAATAACACATTGCTCGACCGGGGAATCGAACCCAGGACCTGTAGCGTAACAGTCGCGCTTCTTATTATATTAACGCGTGACATAATGAACAAAATCGTATTTACTCCTACTTATATCTCGTGGGAAACAAAACGCTCTGTCTAGTGTCATTCCTAATATATCAGCCTGGCAAAGAAAATAATCAAACTAATTGGTATCAAAGTATTTGTAGCAAAACGTCCCCAATATCCGCTCTATCTATACTAATATTATAAAGAGGAAAGATTTGTATGTATGTAAAAAATAAACTCAAAAACTACTAGGCCGATTTCGAAAACACATCCAAGTATACCTACACAGACACAGCCAAGTATACCTAAACTGAGACCTAAACTATTCAAGACTATTTTTCAATAAAAAACCCGGAATTTAATATATTTTTGAAGTGGTATTAATTTCTATACTACAGAGGACAGCCAAAAAATGATGTACATAATGAATAGATACAATAACTTTAACCTGTTATCCCACATAAAATTAGCCTTTTGGACCACTTGGTCTGGGACACCTGTACCCCTGTACATGTCTTGTCTACACCTTGCTTTAGTGTCACTGTCTGATATGACATTGACATTATTTAAAAACTTCTAAACGTCAAGTGAATTGTGGAACTGCGATGTGCGCTTTTCCCAAATTCCCATGTGGAGTTGCGGATAAATTGTTGTGATACTGAAATTTACCGAATATTTGTACAAAAATGAAAGAAGAAACTGATTTTGATGTAGAACAGAAAGAGAACAAAGTTACTACATCAGTTTTAGACGCTTTCGACCTTTTAAAGGCACCGAAAGATGATATTAAACTTTTGGGAGGGAGCAAAATTATATCACAATTATATGGCAGTGAGGTTAGCTCTTAAACTATTTTACTTTTATTGTTTAATTCTTTATTACATCATGCTTGATTCTCTCATCTCTTTAACATGTCAAAGATAGAGACGTGGGAGCTTTTTTTACTGTAATAAGAGTTACATTATGTTTTTTTGTCTTATGAGATACACTCTACAGGACCCAGCCTTACTGATTTATGTTGACTTATTTAGAATGGAAAAGATCTTCAATATGTTCTCAAGAGACTTGTAAGGAGTTTAGGTGCTAATGTACCAGATATGAGAACAGGTTACTTTGCTACATTGGTGGCTTTGCTGTCTAACTTTGAAGAAGTCACTATTCCGCAGTTGATGGAACTCATTAAGAAAGAGCTTCATAGTAATGGCTCATCGAAAAGTGTAAGTTCTTTTTATTAATACACTCAACATCAAATATTTTTTTAATTTGCTGATAAGACCTTTCAAATACTTGTGTCCCTCCGGAATTCACAATGTCTATAATTAACTAATCGTATGGTATAACATTTATCAAAATATTTAAATTAAATATAATCAGAAATAATTCCTCTGCATTCATCAATACAGGCACACAAAACTTAAAACTATAAATATGTTCCCTTTTTTTCAGGAAGTTGGTGATGTAGCTCTTGGTCATATTTTAGTCTGTGGTGCAATTTTCCGGTCAAAACTTTTCCTTAAATGTAACAGCGAAGAACAGACCCAAGTAATGCAATTGCTTATGATAGCCAGCAAAAAGAAGTCCTATCTTAGCACTGTGGCTTACCTGATACTGCTGGATTTTGTCAATGGAGTAAGTTTAGCATCATCATTTTAAGGTAGCTCCCCTGGTGGAGTTCATCTGGGGAAGTACCACAATATTAATAAATATTCTGGCATTCAAGCAATAAGTGTGATAACAGCAAACTTACGGCTACTGGCCATAAGAGATTAAAAAACGGAGGGCTCAAGATGATAATGCACTATTGATTCTACTGATGTTGCTTTCGGATCTCTAGCAAGTAGTCAGAAAAGAAAGTAGTCAAATATGCATTTCATCATCTCTCAGGACAGACTCGCACATCTATAGGCTGCAGTTTTTTACTTACCACGAGGTTGCATGTGTGCTTGTTTTTCATCACTGTACTTTTCATACTATAAAGAAAAACATTTCTTTTAATTTGCTAAACTTAAAATACAGTAGGGACTGCCAGTTTTTTATTGAATTTAATGTAATTGCAGCAACCAACTGCCATGGAAAAAAAGGGGGAGGCCTTTGCTCAATTTTAGGACATTACCACATTACAGACTAAAATAATTTAATAATTCACATATCCACACTACTTGCTACTTACAGATCTGCTGCTACACTTTTTTGCTACTAACAGAACGGCTCGTGAAAATTTTTCATGGTGTTCACAAAAATACAACCGAATTCAGAACCTCCCTCCTTTTTCTGATGGTGGTTAAAAAAATGCAATGCAGTATTACGTAGTTACCATTTATCTATAACTCCCTCGCTGGTCTAGTGTTCTTTGATCGTGACAGCTGAACATGAGGTACAGGGTTAGAGTCCTAACTAAATAATTAAACTTTTATGAAAAACAAGTTTAATCATTTAGTTAATAATTAGACTTTACATGGATTTGGTATTGGTATAGCGGGCTTTTTTCCGCAACTCCACGACTAAGCGCGTATTTTGCGTGTGGGGACGATGTTGGTTTTTCAATCAAACCACCCCAACTCCTCGAGAAAGGTCGACAAGCGCCCAATGTTGCCTATGGCCTCTCGGAGAGTACTCGGGTTGCCGAGGTAATTTGCCCTGTATGTGGCGACACCATGACAGTGCAGGAGCACGTGGGCCGCTGTCTCGTCAGCCCCCAGGCAGGCTCTGCAAAGGGGGCTGTCTGTGATACCTATAACGGAAAGATGTTTATTGAAAGGACCATGGCCAGTAACAGCTGCAGTGACTGTCCTCAAGTGTTGTTTGGACAGCTGTAGTAGCTGCATGGTGATGCGGTCGTCAATGTAAGCGAGAGCCTCCTTAGCCTGCCTTCACTCACCGTGGTTTGTCCAGTAGTCGTTGTGTCCCTAGTCCGTTTTTTTACCAGGGTGCGTATCTGACCGAAGGGGAAAGGTACTATGGGTTCAGGGCCCACAGCACCTGCGGCTGATCCCCGTCTGGCAAGCTCATCCGCTGCATCGTTGCCTCGGGAGTTGCTGTGTCCTTTGATCCATTGGATGGTTATTTTATTTAGCTCACCTACCTGGTTTAGTCTTTGGTGGCATTCGTATATGAACCCCGTATTCACCGTGTGGCTGTTCAAGGATTGTAGGACTGCCATGCTGTCTGAGAGTATGCAAATAGAGTAATTCTTTACCTCCCTTGCTGCAATAGCTGTTGTTGTCATTAGGATACCCATACATTCGGCTTGGAATATTGTGTTGTGGTGCCCTAGTGGTATACATCCGGTGCCCATGCTTGTTTTTGATCCGTCTGTGAAGATACTCACCTCTGTCGGGTTTAGACCCTCACATCTATGATCCTCGTAGAGCTGGATCTTGTATTTCTTGTCGAAGATGAACTCCTTCGAGATGCGATCGTTAATCGCACGTATGATTGGGTAATCGGTTTGGAGTTCATCTAAGACTTACGTGGATTGTATTCATCGTATTTACGTGGGAAAGCCATGCTTCGGCACGAATAGGCCAGCTCGACCGGAGTGATACCAAGCTCTCACAGAAAACGGGCGTGAAACAACGCTTGCGTTGTGTTTCGCCGAGTGAGTGAATTTACCGGAGGCCCAAACCCTATTAAAAGGCGGGCAACGCACTTGTGACTCCTCTGATGTTGCGGGTGTCTATGTCCGGCGGTTATCGCTTATACCATCAGGTAATCCGTCTGCTCGTTTGCCCCCCTATCCCATAAAAAAAGACTTTTATTAAACAATGTTTAATTATTTAGTTAGGTTTGGTTAATCAAACCTGTGACCATACATTTTTAAGTAATTATTGTTAAAAAATATATTTAGGTATATTCATTATTATTAATTCTTATTTATTATAGACGACGGCAACACGGTGGGCGGAGAGATTTGCCAACGACGCGCAGGAGCCCCGCTCTAGATTTGCCTAATGTCTCATACAAATGTATCGTATTCGTATCACGTGCCGAGCGCTACTCGAACTCTCTCATTCGCACTCGTTGAAATTCGTACATTAGTCGTTATACAGTGTAGGTACTGGAGTCTGGACTTTATTTCATAGGAGCGCGAGCTACAACTTGACGCTAAATCTTGTTACCTACATAAATACTGCTTTCTACTGTGTCTAGTTTAGAGCCGTAATAGTAAATCGATGCGTAATTTCTTACGTAAAATATACTTTTCGAAATCTATATCTTCTCTACTATTATAAAATCGTAAAAAAGCTGTGTCTGTACATTGATGATATTTAAAAAAAAAACAAGTGGGTTAGGGTATATAAACGTCGAACTTTAAAATGTGATTTTGAAAATTCTTGTCTGTTTGTTACGGGTTGGCGCAAAAACTACTGAATAGATTTTAATTTTGTTATCACTGTTAGAAAGTATATGCTCCAACTAAAAATTGGTGAACTTCTTATCACAATTAATTAATCGGATCCTGAGATACAGCTTCACCTCTCTGATTTATAGAGGCCTTAGAGGCCCATACAAAGAAGAGATCATCACTGTTGGTTTTTATTAAATTATTTTTGGAATTCATTTCTAATCCTACTATAGCTTTAGGTGAGCGAAGTCGCGGGCAAAGGCTAGTACAAATATAAAAAGAATAAAAACACATTTTGTTGAGTAATTTTTTTGGGAGTGCGCTCCAGCGCTCCTTAGGACGAGCGGCCGTGCACTGGCTACTAACCAGCAGCTAAACAAATTACTCATTTAAAGTTTCCTCACTTGATTATAAAGAAGTTAATAATAACTAGCCATCTAAATAGGTAATTAATAAAATCAATGAATAGAGTATGAAAAAGAACTGCATATCCTGGCTTGTTGTTTGAACCTACTCATCTGGCTGACGTCAAGGGTAGGTTCAAACAACAAGACTGTGATTCTCCTCCAAGGAAGGAAATGTTAATCTCAGATTATCATTTCCTTTGGACCCGTAAAAGGGAGTATGGAGCACCTTCTGTATACATGTAATGCAATGGCTAGAAAGTAAATGTGCCTCTTGGGGCAGGGTCATACCCCAAGAACTTTGAAGAACTGGGATAGGATGAGGATTAGGTATCTATGGGAAGCACAAAAGATCCCAGATACGCTAAGATAAGAACATTTCCTTTAGAACATGTGAGGCATGGCCATAGCCAGTAAATCACCTGAAATCTGTAGGCACCAAATTAAATGAAAATCTCTACTTTTATAAAATAAAAAAGCTGGGTCTGAACATTAAGGATAGGATATTTTCCTTTCACTAGAATAACTTTATAATCTTAGCATAAAAATGCAAAAAAATCACAATAGAGATATTAAGGATATAAAAAAAACATCTCTTTACCCAAACATGTGTTGTTGTTAAAATTCGTGTTGTAGAAAATATTCTAGCAATTCTGAATTATACTTGTGGGTTGGCTAAAGGATTTTGGGGTGGAGATTCAAACATCCAAAACTGCTCCCCAGTTTATGGCCTTGGTGGTGCAATTTTAAGATTAAAGTTATCATCATCATCATCATACCATCGACACGCCTGTATTCCCCGAGGGTTTAGGCAGAGGCGTACTAATGTACTCCCACAGTTCGCCGGTATATTTAGGTCCCATGTAATAGGGGGCGAGCTTATTGCTATTAACCGGGCTCAAACTCCGAACTCCGAGCTGCTACTGGGAATTTCATAGAAAAATCCAATAACACTTTGCTCGACCTGGGAATCGAACCCAGGACCTCTAGCATAGCAGTCGCGCTCAGAATCACTTGGCTAATGAGGCAGTTCAAAAAGTTATCGAGAAAATTATATAATTTTAGTTGGATGCAGAGCAATTTGCCACCATCATCTGGCCACTAATAAAACAGGACTTTAGGAAGGATATTAAGGAACACACACTAGACTCCCTCTACTTTCTAATGGTGATCAATTCTAAGTTCCCCGCCAAAGTGAAACTGAGGAAATTAATAGGTGTTACTGATATACTCTGTGAGGACAATATTCATGCAATATGTGAAAAGCTAATGGTAAGTTCAAATGTTTTTATCAGAAATAAGCGTTTATGAAAGGTTATGATTCTACTTGCATGGTTCCAAAACTCCATGGACACATATCAAACTGTTTGATCACAGATTAGAATAGTTTTTAAAAATAAAACCAGCAGTTTATATTCACAAACCATCAGTGAAGAAATCACAGACCTGTAGCCCAAGCACGAACAACTATCGAATTCGTATCGTAAACGAATGAGTTTTTTTCTGCTACAAATCTCATACATTCATACATATTTTCACATCTGTCACCCATTGGGGTAGGTAGAGACTACACTTGCTACGATCCTGGCACACCACTTTCGCTTCATCTATGCTCATTAACCTCCTTCTCATACAAATTATTCTCGATTTCGATACGAATACTTTTAGAAAGTGTTCGTGCTTGGGCTACTGAACTTATGTTTACCTTCAAAATAAAGTGTAAAACATAATGCAGACCATCTGCCTATCATGGTCCGACAGATGTAACTAGGTCAGTGAATTCATCAAGTAAACACATAATTTGAAATCAAAATAATTTATTTGTTTATCTAACATAGGTGAAAGTTACAAACTTATTTAAAGTGACATACTGTATTTAAAGTATTTACTTCAATATTTATTTTTTCATTACAGGCTGGCATAGATTTCAACTCAATCAGTCATCCTATATTTAAGGAAATTGCCATAAATATAGCAAACTCACCACATCTACAACTGTTTTGGACATCAGGCATTGATAGCCAACTGGTGAAGCACAACAGAAACAGAGAATTAGTAGCAATAAATCTACTAACCACTATTCTAAACAACATTAATAACAATGTCCATCTTATACCTCAATTGATCAGCAGAAACTTTTTTAAACTATTCATGGACTGGTTCAAAGGGCTCCAAACGGCCAGTAAAATCAGAAGCAAGCGAGATTATGAAGACGATAACAAAATTATGATTAAAAAACAAAAAGAAATGCTCAATGCATTAGCTAAAGCATTAAGATCAGACAAGGTTGATGACAGTGTAAGAATCGAGATATTAAAAAAACTTTTATTTAATCCAGGAGAAATGAATTTCACAGAAATCACAGGCACTACTATTGTAAAGTCAATAATTGCTGATTTAAATACAGATGGGGTAAAAAAAGTTTCAAAGTTATTGAAAGGTGTACTTTTGAACACTTCTAAGAAATTGATAAAGGAGGATGTCGAGCGGAATTGGTACAATAACGAAAGAGTTAAGGCAGCTGAGCTCATTTCATACTTGGTGAGCCATGAAGCTGTCAAAGATGATACTGAATTTAAGTTGACCTACATGAAGCTACTCATGTGTTTTGGCTTCTTTAAAGTTGGTGGTGAGGAAACCGTGGCTGTAAGCACTGAGTTATCAGGTAAATATCAACTTGCGATATTGCATGATATCGGGATTCCATATAATTAATTATAAATTTTTTTTTTGTTTCCAGGAGCTATCAAGTCGTGTTTTTACAGGTGCTTCACTTCTCGCTTCTCTACAGTCGACAATTTAGTCACTGTTTTGTCATCACTTAGCAGTTTTATTTGCAACATATTACAAAAAGAACAGGTTCGAACAAAAATAGAAAAACAATTCCCAAAAGACAATATGGCTTGCTGGGAAATGCTAATGGAAGTCTGTCAAAATATCGAAAAAAATGATACTAAATCAAAAGTCGATAAAGTCTTTCTTATATTGCTCTACCAACTTGGACTGTTTCTGTTCTCGGAACCCGTTCACGTAAAGGTTGCGAGAAGTTCAATTAAGGAACTGAAAAGTTGTTATGAACACTACAGAAAGGGTAAGAAAAAGAAATCAAAATCAATAAAAGAAGGAGACATTTCAGTTGAACCAGAATGGACAGAGGTATTAGTTGAAGTTTTGCTGTCAATATTATCAGCTGAATCCAGTGTTCTTCGATCCGTGGTACAATGTGTATTTAGACTGTTGTGGGAATATTTGACTCCATCATCAGTAGGGCAGATAGTGTCAGTGTTGGATCCTGAGAATGAATCCAATCCACTAACACAAGAGGACTCCGATTCAGAAAATGAAAATGACACTGAAGAAAAACAAAATGGTGTGAGAAGTGATGAAAGTGATGCAGAAGAAGAAAACGACAGTGAAGATGAAGAAGATGACAGTGACGATGAAGACCATGGTGATGATGAAGAAATGAGAACACCTGAACAGTTAAGATTAGCAGTTCAAAAGGCTTTAGGGGAAGCTGCACCTGAGTCAGACACTGAGAGTGTTGATGCTGATATGATTGATGAAGAAGAAGGCAGAAAACTCGACGAAGCTTTAGCAGAAGCGTTTAAACAATTCCATCAAGGGAAAGGCAAAAAAACTAAAAAAGATCGCAAAGACAAAAAGGCTTTGTCAGATTTCAGAATCAGAGTTCTTGATCTGATTGATATTTACCTAGAAAAGGATCCGTCCATGGATATTTGTCTGGGTATGATTGCTCCTTTGACAAGGTGTCTAGAATTTTGTATACAAGACACTCAGTTTAATGAGTTGGAAAACAGAGTGAGAAAATCTATAAAAACTCTTACTAAAGTTAAGAAGTTTTCTACTGTGGATGACATTGACATGGATGTCTTATGTGAACATCTAAAAGCGACAATAGATAAAGGTGCCAGGAGCCACTTCTTGTTTCAAGCCCTTGGTGATGTTATCACATACTTTGCAATATTTATAATTCACTGTTCTTTAAATATTGAGTCTAAAGTTCCCAAATCTGCAAAGAATAGGGCTAACTCAACTATAACAGAAATTTGCAAGGAATCATTGCAAAGCTATTTTCATAACCGCAATTGTATGCTTCCAATAATTTTCTTCCACAATGTATTACAAGCAGAATGGGATGGCAGTTATGAACTTGTGCCAGTAATAATAGAAAATATTTTTAATGAAAATATCAGGCAATTTCGGCGGAATGAAGGATTAGAGCTAATTTCAGGGTTTTATCGCGCTTTGAAAAGAAATAAACCCAATTCTGACAGAGTTATTAAGAATTTGTTGGACTTGGAGTCCAATTTTGAGAGTACTTTGACGAAAACACTAAATAATGACATAGAATTTTCAGTCAAAAATAATTTCTTGGTTAACCTGAAAAAGTTAATAAATATAATGCAACAGTTCCATGAAAGCTGTCATGTTGAAACAAAGCTAGATTTTAAGAGCTTGCTGGAGATAGTTGGATCATTTAAACCCACCACGAAAACGAATACCATTAAACAAGTGCACGAAAATCAGAACCAAGCAGTCAATAAGAAAATAAAATCAAAGAAGAATAAAAAGAAAAGAAAAATGGAACTGATAAATGGTAGTACAGGACCGCACCAAAAGAAATTAAAAAAGATTAGTGAGTGAATAATTTCTTTCAGATTACCTAGATAATTAAGTTTGATTTTCATAATAAAATTTAAATTTCTAGACAAAATAATTTTGTTTTTATTAAAAAAAGACAAAATAATTAAATTCTTATTTTATTTATACCATATCGTCCGGTCTAATAATAAGCGAGCGAGCTAAGGCAATCGGTTCGAATATAGCCGGAAAGCAACCGGCAGTGGGAAGAGCACGGCGAATTAATATCAGAGTGTCGTGTTATACGACCTACGCTCCTGCTACGAGTACAAGACAAGCCCCGGTGTCCGAGGATGTCGACAGCCTCAACCAACACTGACAGCGATGCGGAGCATAGCATGGAGCTCCCAGACGAAAGGCAGCGATACGGAAAGTTGAATCTACCAACATAGGACCTGTGTTTGAAGACAGAAGTGCGTGTAGCCCTGACCCTGACACCCAGTTACCCACAGCCAGCAGGCGTGTCCGCTCTGCAATGTTGGTTCACGTTTTAATAAGTTGGTGCCGCCCTTATGCAGCCGCTGCAGAGCGGCTTTTGCTGAGCCCGCCAAATTCAAATTAAAATTGGTTTTTCGCAATCTCTAACACATTCTAGATTCCTAGCTGTAGTAATTGCGCCATTAGCTATACAATATTCACAACAGAGCATTAAAAACTTTGCTTAGTAAACGTTAAAGAAGCTAAAAGTAGGGTCAATAGTCAATTTTGGCCAAAATTGACGATTGACCCTACTCTTACTACAATATCGATTTACAAGCAAAGGTTTTAATTTTGTTTTAAATTTGAATTTGGCGGACTCAGTGAAACGATGAGCCAGCGAAAGATGCGGATTATTGGCATAGACCTGCGACTTGAGAAAACCCCACAAGAAAAAGTCTAGCGGGGTTCAAATCGCACGATCTTGGCTTCACGTCTGCCGTAAAATGGACGTAATGCGCGCAACGTTTGCACACTCATTTTGATAATAAAGTTTTATCATTTGGACGTGCTGCAATCGTGTGACTTGCCATGGTGATTTGGCATCCTGAACCTGATACTGAAGAAATAATAAAAAAATAACAACGCATTTGACAGATGCCGCCAAAACAACATGGCCGCCACAAACTGTCAACATCGACCCGCCCTATTTGAAAGACCCTTTTTAAGTTTACCAGCTTACAATATCAGCTCTTACGAACAGCCTTACTTGCTGTGATAATCCCTTTATAAATGAGCTAGCTTCTCCCCGCGACTACGTCCGCGTAGCGTGATGATATCTGTACTCTATACTAATATATAAAGCTGAAGAGTTTGTTTGTTTGCTTGAACGCGCTAATCTCAGAAACTACTAGTTCGATTTGAAAAATTCTTTCAGTGTTAGATAGCTCATTTATCGAGGAAGGCTATAGGCTACTAGCACTTTATTATCAAAATGAGTGTTCGTTAGTGCAAACGTTGCGCGCATTACGTCCATTTTACGGCAGACGTGAAGCCAAGATCGTGCGATTTGACCCCGCTAGACTTTTTCTTGTGGGGTTTTCTCAAGTCGCAGGTCTATGCCAATAATCCGCAATCAACCGATGCCCTGAAAGTCAACATAACGCAGGCCATCGCTCAGATTCAGCCGGATCTATGCAGTAGAATAATTGAAAATGATATCTCGGATCCGTGCCACCGTTCGAAGCCGCGGTGGACATTTAAACGATGTCATATTTCTTAGGTAATAGCATAAATGGGCCTTAAAAATAAAAAAAATAATTTCATTTATATCTCACATACAGCTTGTTTTATTTAATTTAAACATCGACCCGTCCTTGTTGAAAGACCCTTTACTAGAAATTCTACGGACGCAAGGCCTCCAAAATGGATGGGTAAAGAAGCTTGTAGCTTTGACTATATACCCAAGGCTTGTAGGTACCCACTTGCCCAGACCCCGTTGTCCAGAGCTACATTCAAAATATTGGTTAGGGTTACTGATAATACAGTCTATCTTTTCTAAAACTAGGAAGAGCGAAGGAAATAATTCATTTCGGGTATTGAACTTTTTTGTCTATACAATTTGGGTATGACTAATGGGCCCTAGGAGGCGACGAGAACCAAAGGAGCTGTAGGTATTGTCAAAGTTCGCAGTAGTCTGTCAGTGGTGTCCGATAGTAAATATATTTCTAGAGTACCATGTAGAGTGCCATCATCCCAATAACAACTAAGGTATTTTTAGAATTTCGCTGCCGAATAATGGGTAGAATTGCTGAACTTAAAATCATTGGCCCAAGAATATATCTCCCTGTTGGCAGCTCACTGAGAAACTCAATATAAATGGGAGAGCCATGCTTCGGCACGAATGGGCTGGCAACGTCCTCCTCAGAGAAAACCGGCGTGAAACAACACTTACGTTGTCTTTCGCCGAATGAGTGAGGATACCGGAGGCCCAAACCCTTTTAAAGGCGGGCAACGCACTTGGTGTTGCGGATGTCCATGGGCGTCTGTAATCGCTTACCATCAGGTGATCCGTCTGCACGTTTGTCCCCCTATCTCATTAACCCCTCGTGCTAAGCTAAATGCTTGTGTTACGAGTGGGTTCACGTCGGTAGTGCAATAGGGTATTTTACACCACGTAAGAAAAAATATAAAAATGCATGTTTATGATAGATTTTTAAAAAAGTAAACGAGAAACGTTAGTATTTATTTATAAAAATGCAATGTAAGTTTTATAATTCAATTTCAAAGATAGTCTTTTTTAATCTGTTTTAAAACCCCATCCGCCATATTGGATTCCGACATGATGTCACTATGATGTCACTCCGATAGTAACTTGACGTTTTTTCTTTTTTTTTATTATGTCGTCACACTTTTTGTGTATTTGCCAGTGTCAAGTATTATAATAATCAAGTAGGTAATAATTATTTCCCATCATGGGATTGTACTATGGCACCACACTTTTTGTGTTCGCCAGTGTCAAGTATAATGTTTTTTCATTTTCCCGCCTAAACTCCTGCTACGCTTTCTTTACAAAGTAAACTCTAACTTGACGTTACTTGGTCTTTTGCAGTTGTATTGTTTACTAACGAAGTGACGTCACGACCCGAAGTAGCATGGCGGCTCTTTTGCAGTTGTATTGTTTACTAACGAAGTGACGTCACGACCCGAAGTAGCATGGTGGCTAAAGTTTCCGCGCGAAAATTCAAAATCAAGTTAAAAATTGTTTTTTAAGGCATTTTTCGGTTTCATAAAACTGAAATAAAAATTCTACTGGTTCATTACGATCTAAGAACTAACAGTTTTCAAAAAAAGGTGTAATACCCTATGGGTGGATTTCGAACCGGCGACCACATGATCGCAAGTCCGACGCCCTAGCCATTAGGCTACCGCCGCTCTATAGTTCTTGAGTCAATCTTATGAACTTTCCGGCTATGTAACTGGACACTGGAGCCTTAGTCCTCATTTACAGAGACGCGGGGCGTCGCGCGTCGCGTGCGGTATTTTTTCCGTTTATAGACAGGCGGTTCATCGCACGCGTAAATACAAACACAAAAATAGGGCAATAAACGATGTTATTCATAGAGATGCGAAACGGGAAGAGTGGCGGTGCCCGCCGCTGCGCCCGCGGCGAATTCTCAAGCGTGCAGCGAAACACGCGGCGGGAATCGCATTCATCAAGAATTCCCGCTGCGTGCGCCACAGCGATAAACACCGCGTGTGACTCGTCGTTACCATCCGTGGGCTCGGCCGCAAAACACGCTATTTCAAGCGAACGCGTGAAAAACCGCTTCTCCGTAAACGCACTTAGGTGGGATACAAGGCCATAGGGCCGCGCCGCCCATCGCAACGTGCGACGCCTCGCGTCTCAACTTCTGCTGGCTATATTCTTGTAGAAATAATTTCACTGTAATGCTTATAACAGATTTTGTGGCTGCCGTACGATGGTTCTTCTTATGGAATCGTCGTATAGCTCCATTGTCAATGTATAGCTCCAAGTCTTTGCTCCAACACCGATGAAAGGCTCATGGTCTGCGGCAATATGCCGGAACCGGAGAGCATGAGTAGAATCGATTGGAAATTTGTATTTATAGTACGTCATGGCCGGTCATGGGTACCTACAGTGGACGCAGCACTACCCATAGATAAGAATAAGTACTAAAGGCACTAGTCTGGTCATGGTGTCTCGGTGCAACCAACCGGTAGCAATTCAGTCCCTGGCTGAGTACGCGCACAAACACTAGTTTAAATATTACCATTGCATGAACATAGGGTCCCGAAGGTAAAAAAGACGAAGTGCAGTTTCGGTCTAAGTTCTAAATAATTTGATTTTTTACCTACTACACCTTAAATTACATAATTACAGCTGGTTACTGATGCATGCCTAAGTATTCCTACGAATGTAGTGACAGAAGACTAAATAAAGTCACTCGGTACCTAAAGAGTGACTTTATTTTATTTTATTTTATCTTACTTTAGTTTTTATTTTTTAACTTTGTTGTGAGATTTCTCTAACTGTCATGAAGTCATGTAACAAAGTACACAACACAATTGAAGGGGTAAGTGGACAAAGGTGTTAACTGACAATACTGAAAAAATGGAGGTTCTTGCATGAACATAATTATGTGACGATAAATCGACTGGTGGGCTCAAAATATTTAATTTTAACTCATATCCAATTAAAATTATATTAATATATATTAATATTATATTATAAGTTTCTAGCATGATATTTTCATGCTAGAAACTCGTTTTTTTCAGTTTTGTCAGATACCTAACACCTTTGTCCACGTACCCCTTCAATTATGTTACACGCAGAACGGCTAACAAAAACGACAGCAGTGCTTTCTGTGGAGCTGTGGAACATTTTTTTAGGACAAGCTGCTATTCTTATGATTCTACCCCTTCTTGAGTAATTTATCAAAAATCAATCAAATCAAAAGCGGTAGATATTTTTAAATACCTACCCAAATTCTCCTACCAATAGGTGGCGCTTAACACATCCTGTACAAGTTGCCATTAAAATTTATAAATAAGAACTAGCATTTATAAAAAAGCTCCTAAAAACAATCACTTATCGGTACATACTCGTTTATGACCCACTTAAAAATAGGTATAACTATAACATTTGTAATTTGTAATAAATATTAAATCATTATTCATATTGTGTAATGTATGTTAGGCTTGGGGTTCATGGGGTTGTAGCTTTTTAATTAATCATATCTTTTAAAACATAGTTAATATATTTGTGTATAAACGTAAAGAATTGAGATTTTCGTTGTGAAAATTGATTGTATAATTTTCAATAAGCACACTATGGCAACATTTACCGGAAACAAGCAATAACTCATATGTTTCACAACCTGCTCAAACTCAGCCAGCCTCAGCCATCTTTTGTGGAAAAATCATTTGTTTCGTGTCGTCAGGGTAAATTTCACAATTGTAATTAATGTCAGAGCCACAGTCTTCGCTTTTATTAAAAAAGCAGCTAGCTGGTAAGTGTTCAATTCTTAACGTGTCATGAATTTTGCTAATCTCTTGCTATAGCCGTCAGACTCGTTATTTGAGCAATCATTGACCTCGGTGGGTCGAATTCTGACTACCTTTGTGGTTCGTATGAACCTGTAAGCTTGGAACTTTCTTTGTATTACACGTGTGGTAATTTTTGTAGTTACGGCAAAAAAAATACTCGTTTTAATAAAATCAATATTGGTAGCGTTGACAGGTGTCCGTGCCTCTAACCAAAGGAATAAATTTTCTATTTACAAGTATAGGTTCACAGTTCGCAGTTTCGCGTTTCTTGCAGCTACAATTCATAAATGCTATAAAATACTCTTGTGTTACATGTTTCCAACTCACTATTTTCAGAATTGAACAAAAATCCAGTGGAAGGTTTTTCTGCTGGGTTGATAGATGACAATGACATATACAGATGGGAAGTCCTCATCATCGGTCCTCCTGACACATTATAGTGAGTAGCAAGCATCATTGTTGTTTATCGCATCAGTTAACTTCCCTAAAACCATGGCTAATAATCAGCAAGGTGAATTCATGATTAAGCATTTAGACGGTTATGTTGTCATTACTCAGCTTATTTCCCAATCATGATACATTAATTTACTGAGAAGTCATAGGTATGTTTGTTATGTGAACTATAAAATAATTGCATTGCTATGTGTAAATATAACACAAGTTTATTTTTATTGTAAGCATAAAATTATGGAATAATATAATAATGTGTAATTTTCAGTGAGGGTGGATTCTTCAAGGCACATTTACATTTTCCAAAGGAATATCCTCTGAGGCCACCACGGATGAAATTTGTCACAGAAATATGGCATCCAAATAGTAAGTTACCTTTGTGTTTTTCAGTAAATATATAAGCAAATGGTTGAACAATTAAAGACAGATTGTAAACCAATTATTATTATTCAAATATATCTATTTTAGTTCAATAATGTTGCTGGTACACTGCATAACTGGTCTACAGCTGGGAGGGAAGACAGGTTCATGGTTCTGATTAAAGTTTATGAGTAACAGGTTGTGTGGCATGGAGAACTATCTAGAGATTTGTCATCAAATAATTAAGTAAAACAACATTCACCATGCAAGATACACAATACACCAGTTTTTCCATACATTGATATGATGTGTTGACACAACACTGTAATAACTGAATTATGATTCTGATGAGTCACAACACAGTACTGTATTCCAGCCTTTACAGAGGGGATTCCTACTCAAGAATAGGCACAACACAATTGCTTCCTGTTTTTATGTTTAAAGAAGTTGCATACACTTTGTCAAGACAAATTATATGAACTTATTAGTTGATATGAGTAAACATATGGATGATGGGCATTGGCTTTTTTCAAATTTAGAAGGATTAAGCTTATCAAAAGTCCCTGTGAACTTGTTCAGGAGACTTCACACAATTTCAAGATCTTTATGTAATTCTATAAGACTGTTAATTGTTTATGTTTATTACTCATAATGTTTTCTTTGCTGTTAGATAATCAATTTTTTTATTGGAATTTCAGAAGATGGCACACCCTAGACTTCTTCAAAATGTAATAACTAAATAATAATTAAAATTTTTCAGTTGAAAAGAATGGTGATGTTTGCATATCAATATTGCATGAACCTGGAGATGACAAGTGGGGCTATGAGAAGGCATCAGAACGGTGGTTGCCTGTACACACAGTGGAGACCATACTTATAAGTGTTATTTCCATGCTGGCAGACCCAAATGATGAGAGCCCTGCTAATGTTGATGCTGCGGTGAGTGAAGTTATGTGACTTAATTAATTTACTGTCTATTTCATGTTATACTATAATATAAAGTGTTTAAATTTATTTTCATTAATAGTCTACAATGGTATGAAACACTACATAAGTCTATTACTGATTTTTTATTGAATTTGCCATTGATACATTTTTCTAAAGAGATGGATATAGCTAGTTTGGAGTGAATTACCAAAGAGGTTGGCATTTGCTTGTTACATGAAATGCTATATCATTTCACATTTAACATGTTGTTAATTAATATTGGACACAAAAAGATATCATTATTCCTACAGGCCAATATATAATTCTGTTAAACTGCTGATATGCGAATATGAAACTATAATAGTCAGTGATACTCTAATACTGCAAGTCTGATATTACTTACTCTTACACTTTGATATAAAGCCCAAAAATTTTAAATTTAATACAGCAAATTGTAATGACTCATTTTCAATGATCTTTGTGTTATGCAGTTGAAATTAATTATTAGCCAATAGTTTGTATACTATTAGTGTGGTTAACCATTGAGTTACTAATTTCTCTATGAAACTCAGTAGCAAGTGTGGCAGCCCTGATTTTGTGTCCATATTACATGGGGAACCTAAACATACCTCTGCATACTGTGTGTACATTAGTAAGTCCTGTGAAAGGTAAGTCAGTAGACTTACCTTTTACAGGACTTATAGAGATTCAATAACCATAGGATCAACCTTTTGGAATTGTGTGTGGAAATAGAATCATAATGTTTGATTAAAGCTTATTTGAAACATATTTTGAACTTGAACTACCATTGCGAATATTTCCTAAATAGATTATGTATTCTACTATAATAATGTTGGTTTTTTACAGGATAATCATAATATGCTTGTATTTGTATTACTGCAATATTAATTACACTATTCTCATGTTTATTATTGTTTGCCTTCACAGAAAGAATGGAGAGAGCGATATTCGGATTTCAAAAAGAAAGTCGCGAGATGTGTTAGGAAAAGTCAAGAAGATTGTTTTTAGGAGTATGAGGGGATTTAGATCACAACATATTATCATTGGAAAAGGGCCATGTGACACGACACAACTGTACTAAAACAACAAAACATTAAATAATTTTATATGCTAGGTTGCTGCACGCACCTACTCGTTTCACGATACAACCCACATATGTCAGTAGTAGACAAGTGCTCATTCTGTTTCTTTTTACAGAAAGAATGGAGAGAATCATATTCGGAGTTTAAAAGGAAAGTAGCACAGTGTGTGAGAAAGAGCCAAGAGGATTGTTCCTAAGTAACAGTGCCCTTTTTTATTAATTTAGTTGGATAGTGAGTGTTTGGTGATGCAGTTAGGACGTTGTTGAGAGCAGGCCCTGCGTGACACATAGTGCGGCCCCTCCCCCCACCCGGGCCAGAGACAATATTGAAATTGATTTAAAATAAATACTTATTGTAATTAAATGGTATCGCTGCCGTATTTTATAAATAATAAATTAAAATAGAATCCAAGGTCTTTTTCATCTTTTTAAGACATGCTATTGTTATAATAATGAAATATGTATGGTAATTTTTTATAGAAAAACAAATCTGCATTTTGTTGTCTTTTCTTCCTTATATGATTACAAGTTTGATCTCTGTATAGTAGAAACCAAATCTGATGTAATTTAACAATAATTATTTATTACGCATTGCTACTCGCTATTGTATAAAATATAAACATGCAACGATAAGAGCGCCGAAAATTATAAAAATGAGCTACTACATGCAGAACTTCTATGCATGTTCAATGTTAGTTACCAATTAAATGCGATGCATGTACATTGGTAGCTACTGTAAGGTTGCTTCTCTGATTTACAATTTTAATTATAGAGCTAATTTTAGTAGTAAATTTAATACTTAATTATAATTTTTACTGAATAAATATACCTTTTGTAAACTTATCATTGTATCGATTCTACCTTGCCCTCTATGCACATATGAATAATGCACAGGTTGGTAAATCGCAGGTGTATAGTGTCGCAAAGCGCATTAGTGTGGTATGCCATATCCTTGCTTCCTAATATTTTGCTCAACATTTGTTCTTGGCAGGATGATGATAAACATGAATTTAAATATATAGATTTCTTTATTTCACAATATTGTCAATTATGTTTTTTAGATTAAAATCTTTGTTACCATTTTTGATGTGAAAATTGTCATAGTTATAATAATGATCACACCCAGATGAAAATCCTTCATCATAATTGTTCATTCTAGATCATAGAACATTGATTTGTGACTTGTGTATAATATTACTTTTACCTGTGTACCTATGTATATTTTTTGATATAAAACTATAATGCAGTGATTGTTATTTTATTATGTACACATCCTTATATCATAATAACAATAACAATTTACAAGGTACGAGGATTGAAAAGATGAAAGCATGTTAGTACAGAATAAATATTTTGTTTATTCATAACAAAATATTGTATTTTTGTAACAAAATATACAGAACAGCAAATGTAACTGCATCTGTAATCTGTGGCTGTGTGGTATCTTATATCTTTTTTAGCGCAAACAGCAGGGTATAGGTCTGCATGATCAGAATATGCCATTCACACTTGTTCCCATAATGCAATGTAGTTATAACTTGCAGAATAAATTTAGTGACATGTTTCGTAATAGAGATTTTAAACTTACGATAATTTTGCATAATCACAAAAGTTACTGCCTTTCTTTCAGAGGATCCCCAGCCTCACATTTTATGCAGTTATTGTTCTGAAGATTTAACTTTTTTTTTATGAGATAATGGGCAGTTCACATTACTTAATCTGTATGTTAATGTTAGTCACTATCAGAATTCTCTGCTAATACTTCACCCTGAATGCTTCTTGGATCAAAGGTACTTTCAAAGCACCTTTTAAATACAGACTTAATCATTGTTTTGGCTGCAGGTGAGGCTGGTATATTGTCACAGTCCATTCTATCTTTGTCAGATATACTACCATTAATTTTCTTACTTATATCAACATCAATATGTTCAGGTAAATCTACAAAGTTAAAAAGATGAGAGTCTTCATCCAAACATTTTGAAATGTCTAGATCTAAATGTGGTTTCTTCTTGGCAGATCCTTGAGTACTAGTTTCTTTTCGCTTGTTTCTTTCAATATTAGTATTTTGAGTTGTTATTTGTGATGAACTATCAGGTTTAGTTGTAGCCAAGACAAAGTGTCCTTCAAATGTGGTGCCGTTATGTACAATGAAAACTGCTGGCTTCCCTGCTGTCTCAAAATGAAGTTGCAGAGGCAAGCTGAGAGCTTCAGCAAAAGCGAGTAAGGCTCTGAACTCTTTCAGTGAAAATGTTATAGTTGTTTCTGATCCTATAAGGTAACTATCAAATTCAGCTGGTTTCAAACTAATTTGAGTTCTAATAATTTTGGTCAAATCTATGCCACTCTCACTGTAGTTACGAAAGATAAGTGTGAGTGATGATGCTTCTAGGGTAACCTGATCATCTGAACTTTGGAAGTTATTTAGAGCATCTGATAATATTCTTTGTGGTGAAGTTATCCTGAAAAGTTAAACTATATTCATAAGAATGTAGGTACAAGCACAACTTGTGTGTGTTTGTACATGTGGATTTGGACAAGCACATGAAAGAAATAAGGAACATGATAGGTAATACTAATATCAAATATATCATTATCATCACATTTTAGAGTTTATGGAAAAGACAAATATTTAAAGAACAACCTGTTTGGTACAGAATCCTTTGTGTACACTGCCTGCATGGCTTTACAGTCTAAAATAGAAATGAAATGTGTTTTGATTATGCCATGTCTGCATTTCAACTGGAATATCAGCTTACAGGATTCTGGGTCAAGTTTTATTTCCAGGTTTTCAACTTGTTTATCCATATGTGTTGGAGATTTAAATGTGTTGAGCGCTGATTTCATAGATATTTTACACTTCAATCCTTCATTATCTTCGGTAGAGAAATAGTTATAGTTGAAGTAAGAGAAGAAATTTTTATTAAACTTTACCATTGCGTAAGCCGATTCAGCGGCATTCAAGGTTCTCAAAAGTACACAATCAGGAAGGGATTCTAGATAAAGTTCATCACCAAATCTAGCAAGAGCGTGAACGGTTCTACCTAAAACTAAAGATAATAGAATTAGTTTTTTATACCGGCCACAATAGCAACTATTTCAAGAAAGAAGTAAAAAATACTCCCCTAGCGCGGGTTTTAACTTGACTAACAAATAATTGAGACGCCCGCGCTCTTGTTTTCTAGCACTAGGTATTTCATGGTAGTGCGCTAATAAATTTTCAGGGACATAACTGCATTTTTGAGCCGGCTCTAAACCGGCGCATATATCATCCTTGTGGCGTATATACTTGCCTTTAACGTTGGCTCCTGGTACGTGGCATTTCATTATGCACATTTATTAGATAAATAACAAACAACAATATTGGGTAATAAAATGGAATACATTCAAGTCATGGCAAAATAATATTTTCCAGATTAGAAAGAAAAGAAACTTCTTCTTCTTTTGGTGCTACCCAGTATTATAATTAAAATTTATAATGTAGTCTTTTGTCTATGCATAATGTTTGTCAATTTGTCATTCTCATTTGTCAAACTTTTTTTTCTATTTTGCACTCAGACCTCAGATTAAGTATTTAATATATGGATCGTAACGCAAATTCTGCATACCTTCCTTCCCATAAATATTATAGAATTAACTAGTGCAAAGTGCATGTAAAATAATTTATCGATATCGATACTGGTCTATGAATCTATGGTATTTTTCGTATTTTATGTTGATTGCACTGAGCGGATGCAGCCAGTCACAAGAGGGTAGGATTTTTTACTCTATGCAGCATGCAGCACGGGGTTAAACGTATTTCATGTTCGCGTTTAACACCACACTGCGCGCTGCACAAAATTCAAGCCAAAAATTCTGCATCTAGAGATTGGCTGCGTCCGCTCAGTATGGAATTCATGCTGCTAAGAATCCTCTGGGTGGAAGCAACTAGTCTCGCTAACCAGACTTTGTCCTCGGTGACTAATAAGTCGTAAGATGGAATGGACTTTTTTATTTCACAAAAAGGAAAATGACCCAAGTACAACGAAACACTCATACTTGATCATAAAATAATCTTCAATTTGATTAAATATGAATACGTAGACGTTTTATTGATACAATTATTTTCAGGATAAACATAACAAAAGCCTTATCAGGATAAAAAAAACCCAATTGCATAGACATTAAAATAAATAAAATTGCATATTCATTAATTGCATTGATAAAAGGAATAGTCCGTTATACTGGCGGACAAGGCGAGCTGAAGGAAACGGGGCACTACCAACCATTTCTTAAAACTTTTTAATGTATGTTAAACATTCAAGTTCTCAGAATAAAATGTAAGCCTGTCGAAAATATAATTATGAACACTAATTTATTGATTTTTCAAACTTATGACAATTTCACCTCAAGATTTCTTGAAATATCTGGCGGTCGAAATAGTTTGTGGCTTGCTTAGGGCAATGCACTTTCATATAAAGGAATATGTAAAACATGTTCGTTGATGTTACCTTAAATTAAAATCTGTATGAATGTATCGATAAAATGAAATATAATGATCTAGTGTTTATTTTTCTAGGTTTAGTAGTACGCTTCGGGTGTCTACCGACACCGTGGATAGTAGGCTTCCAGACACTCTTCATCTTTACGAATCTATACGAATACTGGACCAATCTAGTTTAATGTTTTTCAATAACTTATTTTCTTTTGCTGTCGATTCGATAAAAAGAAGAAGTAGACTAAATGGGTACACGAGTTTCTTAGTTGTATTATGCCTTCTTTAACTATTGCAGTAACAAGATTGCGAAAGGAATGTTCAGGTGGTTTGGTGTAGAGAGGATGGGTGAACGGAGATAGGCGAATCGAGTATACGTGGCGAGTACGGAAAGAAGGGATAGAATGGTCTGACCCTTTAATAGACTGAAATAAAAAACAATTGTATTCATTTAAATTTTAATTATTCCAGACAATCACATTAATTACCTTACTCTTCTGTTTAGTTTATTTAGCGCAGTCTTACACGACCTTTCTGCCGTAATGACTTTATTTTCAACAGACATCGCAAATACGATGATATTTTTTCCATTCACAATTAATGCGTGCAATTGCATGAAACTATTATGTCTTCTTTCAACATCGCGGGGAAAACTGGAATAAAACAATAAATAGAATATATAATATGTATAATAGTCTCTTTTCTTATTCCCTATGATAATTCACAATTATTTGAAAATGCTCAAATAGGTATCGATATAACTTTAGCTTAGCTAGCTTCCCGCACTATTATTGTTCTGCAACAAAATTTTAAAAATAGAAAAATTCATTAAAATTACAAGTGTAATGTTCATAAAACTTGTGTCTTCCAAGACAATTACCTATAAATATCTAGATTCCTTTGAAAATCCTATATTTTATAAGTTTAAAACAATGCAAAGTAACAAAATATCCACAGTATGTCAACTTACCGATGGAAGCTGATGATTCCGGCATGAATTTCTTTATAATTTGCACGAGATTTACATCCGACAATAGCGCACCACATTCCTTATTTACTGGTCTTGAGATTTAACACATTACACTATGAAATAATCACAGTTTTAATTATTTATTTGCGATGAGCAGCGGAACACTCGTATGCTTGAACATCTGATGTATTATACGACCAAATTATGTGACTTATGTCATCGACAAAAAACCAAGACAATGTCAAGACATTAAATAACTTTTTAATTTGGCGTCATAAAAGAGGTAAAAACAATGTACAAATTATAGAATTGACAACCGTATGTCACAAAACCAGTTCGGTTTTATGCCTGGTCGCGGAACAACGGACGCCATATTTGCTATTCGCCAATTATGCGAAAAATACAGAGATGCACATAAAAACTTGCACATGGTGTTTGTTGACCTCGAGAGCGCATACGACCGGGTACCACGTGAGGTTTTGTGGTGGGCCCTTAAGAAGAATGGTGTACCTGGGAAGTACCTGCAGTTGATTCGAGCGATGTATGGTCGGTGCAGTACTCAAGTTCGATCCACAGCTGGCACCACTGACAGCTTCAATGTGGCTGTAGGCTTGCACCAGGGTTCGGCTCTTAGTCCTTACCTCTTCCTGTTAATTATGGATGCTCTTACGGCGGACATACAGGGGGAGGCTCCCTGGTGCATGCTTTTTGCCGATGACATTGTGCTAGTGGATGAGAGTGGTCCCGAGGTCCAGAGCAGGCTGACGGTGTGGTCCCAGAGACTGGAAAGTGTCGGATTGAAAGTAAGCAGAACCAAAACAGAGTACTTGTTTTGTGACTTCGGCGGACTTTCCGGTACTGCGTCCATATCTTTGGATGGATTGTCCTTATCAGTTTGCTCCGACTTTAGGTATCTTGGGTCACGTGTACAAAGCGATGGCGGAATTGACCGGGACGTTACATGTCGAATCAACTCAGGTTGGATGAAATGGCGACAGGTCACGGGAACAACCTGTGATAGACGGATGCCTCTCAAGCTGAAAGGCAAAATCTATAAATCCGTTATAAGACCTGTCGTGTTGTATGGATCAGAGTGCTGGGCCGTTAAGAAGATGGATGAAAGAAGACAGCATGCAGTGGAGATGAGAATGTTAAGGTGGATGTGTGGAGTGACTAGAATGGACAAAATAAGAAAGAGGAAAGAGAGGAAGAGGAAGAGGAAGTCTGAAAGTGGCGCCAGTGGCAGAAAAGCTGAAAGGGAATCGTTTGTCTTGGTATGGGCATGTGATGAGAAAGGATGAAACGCATGTGACTAAAAGAGTGATGAGTATGAATGTGCAGGGACAGAGAGGTAGAGGGAGACCAAAGAAAAGATGGATGGATTGTGTTAAGGCCGATATGATGGGAAAGGGAGTGAGTGGTGAGATGACGGCTGATAGGGATGAATGGAAGAAAAGAACATGCTGCGCCGACCCCAAATAGATTGGGACATGGGCAGGAAGAAGAAGATGTCGGCTTCTTTCTGTTACACTAATGGAGGTATTGAAAAGAATAGGACGGATATATTGCATTCAATTTAGGGCTATATCTATTATATACTTAATCCGAGACTCAGACAGAGATGATTTTGCATGGCCACAGAGGCCTTTGTCAGTATATGTACTTGGTAGGCCTTTGTGTGTATACTGTATTTTACAATTCATGTCAAAAACAGGCGATCCGCAGGGTGATTAGCTAAGGTGGCGCCGGTGACTATTACGAATGTACGAAATCGCTTCTGTCATACTCAAATTCGTAGGTACCAGTTCTTGATCTTTATTAATAAATTGTATTATGTATGTGATTTAAATAGAAATAATAACTTTAATATAACTTTAATACTTACATATGGAATATAACTCCATCTTTATATAAATAAGATGTTAGATTTTTTTTTTTGCATACATTATCTGCACGTATCGGTATTTTGCACGGAGCATTAATGACGACCTTACTGAGTGAAAACAATTCTGTGTAAATATATATATTAAAAATTATTGTACTCTTTGATTCATTCTTTGATTTTATTTGAAAAATCGTTTCAGGAAACAGTTTTTATAAACGTGTTAGATTTTTAATCCACTACCTTGACAAATGGGAATGATCATGAGAGGCGGGTCCATTGGATATATAGTCTAAGTTTACCCATGATTAGCCGTGTGTTTTTAATATGATATCAAAATTGATATAAAATTCATATTTATTTTTAATTTATTTATTAGTATGTATCCTCAGAATATGGAGTATGTATCATAATTTATTTTGAAGTTTTAATTTTAATTTGTGAATAAAGCAACATCTTTATAATCAGTGGTTTATAACAAAGAGGTTTCTTTTGGGGTCTAATGACCTCTCTGTAGCCACGCCAAAATATATGAAAAAAAATTTTTTTTTCTCCACGCGGCAGATAGCGGCACTTGCAAGGCACTTTCTTTTTCTTTAGCTGACCTGAGAGCTGACCGAAGGAAGTAGACTCTGAGTACTTGTTTTACTTCAATGAGTTTATTAGTATCTCTTAGTAGTCTGTGCAGTCCTATAGATACTATTACTATCTAGACACGCGGCAGCATGTCAAGCCAAGTTCAAGCAAAGGAACTGGCTAGCCAGCGCTGAGTGTAATATTACACGAACCACTTGGTGCCACTTTTGACCCTTCTATAACTCAAAACCTCTTCAACGTAAACACATAAAACTACGTGTATTTAATTATATCCATAAGCCCAAATTTCATGAAGCTAGCTCAAACGGTTATAAAGATATGCAGGTCAAAAAGTCGTCGTTTAGCACTGACTGACGCACTAATAGTACCTAAATCTAACCTACTTCCAGATGACCTAGAAGGATAAAATTTGGAATCCAGCTCGGTAATTGTATTTAATTTGCAAAGCGTAGGAAAAATCTGAAATAAAAAAATAAAAAAGAGGGGGGAGGGGCATACAAAAAAAAATATGTAGCGTTGGAACCGTTACAAGCAGATATTTGAAACTATACCAATACCTATAAATTATAAAAATTATTTATATTTTTATAATTATTTCTTATTTTCAAAAGAAATCAGAGAATACCTGCATGGTAGTGATTTCATAGTCCACGGCTCACTAAAATAATAAAGATCAGTATCCAAGGTTCGATATTCTGATTTCTTTTGAAAATAAGAAATAATATTTTAAAGTATAATGTAGACAATAGCATAAAAAAGAAAACCATGCAGCGGAAACATGAGAAAAAATATTAAATCTTAATACCTGCCTAGTTTTCTTTATAAAAAGTAATGATATGATATCCCACCAAAAACATAAATGTAAAAAAGGAGAGCCAAGTTCAGTAGTTTATAACAGAATAAAAAAATATATATCTGTTGAATAACTTTATAAAATTATTGATGTAATGAAAACTGGCGAAGTCAAATAACCTACTTTAAGATCTCACATTTTTAATAACAGCAATTTTTATAGGTATCCAATAAAGCAAAGAAATAGAGTTTACTTGTTCATAATTGTTGAGGTTTATAGCAATGAACGTACACATATGAACTTCTTGGAAGTTTTATCTTTATACTTTATGGTGTATAAATTTGTCTTTGGTACTGAGAAACAATTGATAGAGGTGCAAAAATAAAAATGTTGTAACAAGTACGAATTAAATATAATTTCTGTTATTTCCATGAATATAGTGTTTTTATTACCACTGGTGCCATCCACTGAACTTAACTTTCAATAATAATGTTATTTTGTTCCTTTATATACATATTTGGATTTTGCATAGAACTTGGCACTCATTAAAGATCTCCATTCTTTTTGCGGCGAAGCCCACAGACAAGCATAATTTTTGTATTGAACTTGACTCTCCTTTTTGTTATTATACTCTTTGTTGCTAGTATCTCTTAGTAGTCTGTCATAGATTAATATGTATATTTGGATATAGTCTGTGGTGTCAAGTCAACACTGTGTGTACAATCATACAATGTCATAGAGGAAAGTAATCTATCGGGTAGTTTAGGTCTTGCTTTGAGAAATTGAGAGAGAGAACGAGTGAAAGTTCGATTACATGTACTTGTAGTACAGTGTTGTAATAAACAAATTAGAATTAATGCAACGAGTTGACTAAGATAAAGAAAAATGGCTGTATCCGGTAAGTTTTTTTGATAAAATGTACCGAAGGTAGGATTGTACCGTTAGTTATTTAATATTATTTTATTACCCAAACTGCTTTCGGTTTGGCAGCTGGTTTGTTTGTAAGTTTTATCATGGATTTATGTCTCCCAGTATTTAGTAACATGTAATAAAATAAAATCACCACCAAATTATATTTTATAAAATACTTTAAATTAACAGATTTTTTATTGAAATTATTAGTGTCCGACCGAAAGTTCGGTTTTGGATTCGGCAGAGTTTCGGCCAAAAATCAAATTACGGCGGCAGTTTCGGTTTCGGCCAAAATTGGCCGAAACTTTTGCCAAAACCGAAACTGTTTTCTTGGCGGACGCTGGCGGCCCTGTTCGGGAATTATCGTGCACCTTTCGGATAGCTCTATAGCAACACAACCAGTGTTGCCAGATGGTTACATTTCTTACATTTTTCGTAACTTTTGACCCCTAACATATAGGGTTCACGGGAGACTCGACGGGGAAATTTAAGTTAGGGATTCTCCACCCGAGTGCTCATTAGCCAAGTGGTCCTGAGCGCGACTGCTACGCTAGAGGTCCTGGGTTCGATTCCCAGGTCGAGTAGTGTTATTGGGTTTGTCTATGAAATTCCCAGTAGCAGCTCGGAGTTAGGAATTTGTGCCCGGTTAATGGCAATCGCCTCGCCCCCTACTACATGGGACCTAAACTTAACGGCAAACTGTGGGTGTTCATTAGTACTGCCGCGCTAGCGATATTAGCAGTAAGTGAAATTTTAAACAAAATGAGTTAAATATTGATCCCAAATCAGCGCAATGAGCCCTACCAGATGTGCTGACACCTGTTTTAATAGCTTATCGGGAACCAGTAAATTTCGTTTAGGATAAAGGCAGTAAGTCCAATAAATGACAAATCTTCCTTAACATAGCAACAGTAATTATAGTTACTCCCGGTTAGTGAGTAAAGCTCTATCATTTAGGTTTTACTTTTACTTAACTTATGTGCAGTAACTGTATATACTGTCGATATAATAAGTAATGCATGTTTTTTATTTTGCCTTAATGACTTAGGAGAAGGAAATATCAATTGCTTAGAATAATAGCAGTAAGTAGTAAGTTACTGCTGTTATTATAAGCAACTCATACTAGGTTTAGATTATAGCTTAGGAATAAAAACAAAGTGTTAGATAAAAAACGTTTATGTATATTAATATTTCTTTACTTACGTATTATTATTATATTAAATAAAGAGGCTTAACTAGTTTCACTATCTGAGAACAATAAAATTTTAAGTAAATAAACTATTTTACAAATTTAAATCAGTCTGATTTCAGGTGCTTCAACTGTAAAAAGTCTAAACTTTGTACTTGTTCGTCAGCATGGTTAGTTTTGTATTGCACTGAGAACTCGCCTCGATTTGCAACTAAAACCATAATATCTTTAAGATACACACTAGGTTGTACTTTCCTCATCTTATGTTGCGAAGATAGGTCGATACACGAGTCATTGCCTTCAACGAAAGCTTTGTACCTTTAGGAAGGTCTAAAAAAGATAACGTGCCTTTTGCAGCCGTCTGGAACAAGAGTATAGCTGGAAGAAAACGGGAAGATATTATCTCGACACTCGCAAATCGAGGCGAGTTCTCAGTGCAATACAAAACTAACCATGCTGACGAACAAGTACAAAGTTTAGATTTTTTACAGTTGAAGTACCTGAAATCAAGAAAATTTCCTGAGTTCAGTTCAAAATTGACACCCAGAGCAGTTCCAGAATATACGAAGACTGAGATTTTAAAGAAACAGTTTTTTTTAATTCTAGTATTTTAACTTACTTTGATCTCAAATTGTGAACGTAGAAAGGCTGATGTTTTTGTTTGTTACTTTGAAATATGGCTAACTTGCCAATGTTTATAAATTTTTTAAAGTTTTTTGTAATAATATACGAGAGTAGAATGGAGCTCAATAAAAAAATATAATTATTTTATAAGACTTTCAAAGTAAGAAAGACTGATTTAAATTTGTAAAATAGTTTATTTACTTAAAATTTTATTCTTATTTAATATAATAATAATACGTAAGTAAAGAAATATTAATATACATAAACGTTTTTTATCTAACACTTTGTTTTTATTCCTAAGCTATATATAACCTAAACCTAGTATGAGTTGCTTATAATAACAGCAGTAACTTACTACTTACTGCTATTATTCTAAGCAATTGATATTTCCGTTGCTTCAACTAACACTAGATATAAAAGGATTTTCGTCATTTAAAACTATTCTAATATATATACAATTTTATTGAGTGAAGAATATAAAAGGGCTTTATTTGGGCTACACGTTTCAATCATCACAATTAATATAACTTTAAAAAAGAAGTCAGGAAAAACAAAATTGTAACAAAAACTTTGCGTGCCAATTACTCAAAACTACGCAGACATTACTTACTGCTCTTATCGCTAGCGCAGCAGAGTACGCCTCTGCCTAACCCTTCGGGGAATACATACAGGCGTGATGGTATGTTATGTTATGTTAGTATTTAATGAAACAGTAACAATTTGTGATTTGATTATTGATAACTGATAAACATTTTGCTATGAGAACTTAATTTGAAAAAATAATAAAAATATTATTAATATTTTTTTGCACCAAATATCAGTATTTTAAGGAATTTTATACTTGACCACGCGAGTTTCGGTTTCGGATTCGGCCGAAACTGAAGCCGCTGCCGTATATTCGGTTTCGGCCGGAAAACCAGTTTCGGTCGGACTCTAGAAATTATATTATATGATATGCCCACTACACACACCACACACTCACTTGCATACATTTCAGTGAGAGGTAGGTAGCTAGGTCTTTTTCAGACTTGTTTTAATCAAATCCTTAGACAGGATGATAAATCTATACTAGGGATTGCAATCCGGAAAAACGGATCCGGTAATCCGGCGGATCCGGCATCATTTAACGTTTACCGGATCCGGTACCAATATACCGGATCCGAAGATCGGATCCGGTGCTAGTAGTTTGTGGCAAAATAAAAAAGCGGTTGCATGAGTAGGTACTCTTTAAATGCGTTGCACGTGGTGTTCTTGCGAGAAAATATAGTAGAAATAGTAGAATAAACCTTAGACTCACCATCACTAAAGAAAAAATTGACATTACAGGAAGAATTACAATTACAAATCCAGCAAGAAGCCACGTGTTATAGCGTACCTTCATACTAAAAAAGAGAAAGATTTTGATAAAGTACTAAAAAAAGAAATAACGACATTTGAAAGCGATGGAGTTCGAGGAGAATACTTGTCTGCTATTCATGATTATTTACTGACAATAAAGCCGACAAGTGTAGAAGCCGCAGGCTATACGTTTCTATACGTTTTTACCTTGTGATGTGAGAAATCGGTATGTCGCTTAGGCTTCTTATCCTTTAATATTTTATTTTGCCATTTGTATATCTTTTTGTGATTTTTCTGCATTTTTCATGCTAAGATATTTTAGTGAAGGAAAAATTCGACTCGCAGGCAGGATTCGAACCTGCGTCTTCTGGCTGGGTACGCCAGACGCTCTGACCTCTAAGCCACCGCGAGTCCCACCTGCCATGTCGAAATTTGCCTTCATATTCTGAACTTACGTCTTAAAGGTGACGTCAGTAACATTTATTGAAAGGCAAGTTACTTTGCCTCTCAACCGACATGACTTACCTTACGGTTAGTTCTATGTCATACGATGCTACCATACCTATTAACTATCTTTTTGTGATTTTTCTGCATTTTTCATGCTAAGATTTTAAAGTTATTTTAGTGAAGGAAAAATTCGACTCGCAGGCAGGATTCGAACCTGCGTCTTCTGGCTGGGTACGCCAGACGCTCTGACTTCTAAGCCACCGCGAGTCCCACCTGCCATGTCGAAATTTGCCATTTGTATCTTATGCCATATTTCCTCATTGGAAAATTAAAAGCTATATTGTCATAAGCGACAAAAACTTAACCTAAAAATACTAGTAGGTAACTGCTAGAATGCGCGCGCCACCGACTGGGGCCATCGTCTGGTCAGGTGACGGACTCCCCAAGACAGGCCACTCAGCACTCAGTTTCTTCTACGTTCATGTTTTACTGCCACAGTCAACTTCCAGTACCATCCAGTTTCATTGCCATACTCCCTAATAATAGCCAGACGTGCCTTTTCAAACACGACTATTCATGAACGTGTGCCACCCCATTCACTCGATTACCGGCACTCTTCTTTCAATGCGTCTCATGCTTACCAAGTATACCATCTAGTAAACAAAGCCCAGAATATATTAAATAAACTTACGTATTCCACTCCTAAGGACTCTCGTCTTACTGCATAATTGTTACCATCATACCATCTTCTGTAACTTCCCGTCAGAGGATACAAAGATAACTTGATCATCGGCATAGATGAGACATATGACAGGTTACTCATTAATTCTCAAACCATATAACTACCTACATTATTTTTATTATATATGTTGAAGTAGTTTGTATAGTTTATACCTACCTTCACGGTTTTGTAATGTCATGAAACAGAAAAACCAATGTTATGTCAGATGTTCTAAGAAAAATTATATGGTTGTAAAAACGCTAACGTTATATTAAATTTATTCATCACACGTTGAGCCAAATTTCAACATGGTAGCAGAGCGTGGTTCAACGTGGCTTCGCGTTGTTTAACGGATGGTTCCGTAAATGAATAAATAGATGCTAGAAACGGGTAATTTATGTGAGAAGTAATTATGGCAGCCAAACCAGACATTACGAAATTCCACATCGGAAACCTGGACGGCACAAACTGGTCAGTATGGAAGTATAAGATGAGTATGTTACTAAAAGGTATCCCAAAAGCCTTAAACCTATTGGAAGGTACATACACATTGCCAGGACCTAAAGCGGATGCATCAAGTGCAGAAAATGTGACAGCTAAACAGAAATTTCTAGAGCTAGATAGCATGCTTCTTGTCATTCTGACAAGTAATATGAGCGACAAAATAGTCCAAAGAATTATGAGGTTTGAGACGTCAAAGGAAGTATGGGATGAACTTAGGAGACTATTCGATGGAGACGGAGATGATCTGGTGTACGAAAATTGTTTAAAATTCTTCGAGTACAAGAAGGAACCAGAGGATAACATGGCCATTCATCTCTCTAAGCTAAAGAATATTTGGTTTAAGCTTAATAAAGAAATAACAAAGCTGCAAGGAAACCAAGAATTGCCGGAGATAGTTCTAATATGCAAGATCCTAGACACATTGCCTGACGAATATCTTAATTTCAAATCAAGCTGGCTACTTATGGCTAAAAAGGAAAGGACTATAGATCGATTAACTTCACAACTCTGTGCGTTTGAAAGAAACGTTGAGTCGCAACCCTCTACATCGACAAGTGAGAGTACCCAAGCTCTAACACTTAAAGGTTCTAGGAAAGGGAAGAAGCCTCACCACCAAAGCTTAAAGTGCAATTACTGCGGTCAACAAGGACACAAAGTAAGAAAATGCGCAAAGTGGTTGAGTGACGGAAGGCCACCGAAGGCAAGTGCGAGCATGAAGACAAATAATGTTAATGTCACAGACCTAATGATGGCAGAAAAGGACTATTGTCTGTACCCTGACAAAGATAACTGGTATCTGGACAGTGGAGCGACAAGTCATGTCACATTCAGGAGAGACCTGTTTCATACATTTGAAAGTTTTGAAGCACAGCATACTGTAACAACAGCAAATGGTGAGAAAGTAAATGCCACTGGCAAAGGTGACATAAAACTGGAAGCCACAGTCGGAAATCACAAAGGGACGATAAACCTATGCGATGTATGGTGTGTGCCGTCACTACAGAAAAATCTGTTCTCCTTGTTAGCTGCACAAGACAGATTACCACAAAGCTTATTTGAATCTGAACCTGAATTTTGTAGATTAAAATCGAAGGGCATTGTCAAAGTAACAGGCGAACGAAAGAAATGGGGAGGGCTATTCAAACTGAATGTGAAGTATATTAAGCCACCTATTTCTGTTGAAGTTAATGCACTGACAAGCCAGGACCCATTACAAATATATCATGAGAGATTAGCACACCAAAGCAAACTTCATGTTAAAAGGGTTATAGAACGGGAACTTGGAATAAAGGTACAAAATCAAACAAAAGATTTTTGCGAAGGTTGCAGCTTCGGGAAAATGCATAGGCAACCTTTTAGAACTAGAGATAGAGCAAAAATACCCGGAGAAATTATAAACTCTGATGTTTGTGGACCATTTCCATTCTCTTATAAAGGATATCGCTATTTCGTTCTATTCAAAGACGATTTCAGTAAATACCGCTACGTTTACTTTATGAAACAAAAGTCTGAAGTCCACTCAAAGCTTCAACTAATGATAGAAGAAACGAAAGTAGCTGGTCATGTTGTAAAAGAACTTTTAAGCGACAATGGCGGAGAGTTCGATAATGAGAAAACGCGAGCAGTCCTGCAAAAGTATGGCATAAAGCAAAGGTTGATCATGCCATATACGCCACAACAAAATGGTTGCAGTGAACGAGAAAATCGAACGCTTGTTGAAGCCGCCCGAGCCATGATGTATGCGCATGAAGAACTGCCAACCGCTTGCTGGGCAGAGCTTATAAACACAGCTGCATACGTCCTTAACAGAACTGGACGTACTCCCGTAGATGAAAAATCACCATATGAAGTATGGTTTAACAAGAAGCCTAAGATTAAACATTTGAGAATCATTGGAAGTCCTTGTTACGCCCATGTACCCAAGCAGAAGCGTAAGAAGCTCGATAAAAAATCTGAAAAATGTATTTTAATCGGATATGATGGTGATGATGGGTACCGTCTTCTAAACATGAGTAATGATAGGCACTCGTTAGTACGTTCTAGGGATGTCGTATTTCAGGAGTTATCAATCACCAGGACTGATACTAAGGAACATCTCAGATCAAAGTCCGTTGAGAAAAATTCTGAAATAGAAATAACTCTTCGTAGATCACAAAATCTTGTTGCTGGGGAGGAGGATAGTCAACCGATTCATGATGTAAGGGAGGAAGGAAATGAAAGTACAGATACATTTCAAGAGTGTATACCTCCTGAATCGTTTGCTGATACACCTAATGAAACACAAGAACGAGATGAAGTTGATGATCAAACATTACCAGAGCAGTTGGAAGATGACATATTGCAAGATAATGAAATTGAGGATCAAGGAAGAATGACTCTGAGAGACAGATCTACATTGCGACCACCAGCAAAACTTGGTGACTACGTTATGACTTCTGTAGTTGACGTGTATGAACCTACAACTTACAATGAAGTTTTAAAGAGTCAAGACAAGGAGCATTGGATCAAAGCAATGAAAAGCGAGATTAAGTCTTTAGAAGAGAATAAAACCTGGACTCTAGTCGATCTACCCAAGGATCGCAAGGCTATTTCATGCAAATGGATCTTCAGAATAAAGACCAACGCTGATGGTACGATTGACAAATATAAGGCAAGGATTGTTGCTCGAGGTTTTTCGCAAAAACCAGGAGTGGATTATGACGATACATTTAGCCCTGTGGCTAAGATGACGACTATCAGATCGGTCATAAGTGTCGCGGCAAATGAAAGTCTTACACTCACACAGTTCGATGTTTCTACTGCCTTCCTAAATGGCACTCTTGAGGAAGAGATCTACATGAAACAGCCTGATGGTATGAATGATGGAACTAATCGAGTCTGTAAGTTAAAGCGAAGCCTCTATGGGTTAAAGCAATCACCTAGATGCTGGAACAAGTGTATCGTAGACTTCTTGAAGAGCATAGGTTTTCAACAGAGTCAGACGGATCCATGCTTATTTATAAGGAAACGTACACAGGCCAAAATAATCCTAGCCTTATACGTCGACGATGGGCTGGTAGCTGCAACTAATCAGAGGGATGCGGATAAGTTTCTAACTGAGCTTAAAAGAAGATTTAAGATTACCGCAAAGCCTGCAGATTATTATCTAGGGTTGCAACTACACAAAAATGGTGATGGCTCTTTAAGTATAGACCAAAAACACTACACAGAGAAGGTGTTAGCGCGTTTCAATATGGGAAACTGCAAATCAGTGACAACACCCATAATCAGGGACTCCGAGCAAGGCATATCAGACAAAGAGGAAATTGACGAGAAGTCTTATCCTTATAGACAAGTCGTTGGAGCTCTTGCTTACCTTATGGTCGGAACGCGGCCAGATATCGCCTACGCCGTTGGTGTAGTATCTAGGACGCTAGAGAACCCTTCCAAAGAAGATGTTCTAAAGGTGAAGCGTATAATGCGCTACCTGCAAGGCACGTTAAATTACAGAATAACGTATAAGAAATGTCAGACAGGAATTCTGGAAGCCTACTCTGATTCTGATCACGCAGGAGATGTCAAGGATCGTCGATCCACTAGTGGCATCCTGTGTTTATACGCTGGAGGAGCGATTTCCTGGGCAAGCAGGAAACAGTCATCAGTAGCGATCTCGTCGACAGAAGCAGAAATTGTAGCAGCCAGCGAAGCAGCTCGCGAGATAGTCTGGTTGCAAAGGCTGTTCAATGAAATTACCTGCTTAAAAGAAACACCGGTATTGAAGATAGATAATGAGGCCGCTGTTAAATTGGCGCAAAATCCAGAACTGCATCGAAGAACGAAACACATTGCAGTTAGACACTTCTATGTGAGAGAACTCGTTGCAGATGGAACACTACATGTCAAGCATGTAGGGGCAAACCTACAAAGCGCAGACTTGCTTACGAAGCCGCTTAGCAGGTCGTCTATCGTATCCATATTGGACCGGATAGGCTTACACTGTACATAGTATACCTTTTCATAGACTTTACAAAAAGGGAGGATGTTGAAGTAGTTTGTATAGTTTATACCTACCTTCACGGTTTTGTAATGTCATGAAACAGAAAAACCAATGTTATGTCAGATGTTCTAAGAAAAATTATATGGTTGTAAAAACGCTAACGTTATATTAAATTTATTCATCACACGTTGAGCCAAATTTCAACAATATACACTGTCTTTCAAATCCCTCAGATAACTGTCCATGAATAAGTTGACCAACGGTGACTCTACATAGCCCTGTCTAACACCCTAATCGATGCTGAACCATTGACGCTGAAATTATCAAATATTGCACAGAACTGGGGCTCTAAAACAGTTAACCGGAGACGCGGCAGACCACGGAGATGTCGGAATGACCTAGGTGACTAGATGACTTTCTAGAGAATTTCTAGACGATTGGAAGAAAGTAGCACAGCAATGGAAAAATGATCAAAATAGGCGGCCTATGCGCAGGATCGGCACAATGCAGGCTAATAAAAAAAAAGTCGGTCGGGCCATACTTTTACTAAATCGCTGTCGATAACGTATTCACAATATAACTACCTATACTCGTGTACCTACGTTTGAATACGTCTTATTGTTATTGTATGATCACAGAGTAGTTTAATATGATCGAGGTTCGATTTCATACGCTTTCGAAGTTTCGATGTCATTCATGAAGTTTTGATGAAGATTGTGCTAGAATAGGTTCGATCTTATGAGCGTCGATGTAGCGTCTTCAATGGGTTGCTGTTATAGGATTTGAAATTCAGCCAAATTAGGTAACAGATTTATAATGTAAATGTAGTTTCGTTTATTACATATAACTTCCATTAAAAGCTTAAAAAAATAAAATATGATCCTCGATAAAACTTAGTAGGTAATTAAATTACATGTTCTATGTATGGCCCACTTTTTATAAAATATTTTTTGAAATTTTGTTCGTTCTTTAGGAACTCGAAATTCTCTATAGTCGTGTTGGAGACGTGCCAGGCTATGATAAGCTTACAGGAACCGTCCTTCTCGGTGCAATATTCTAGTGGCAAAGTAGAAGCCGTAGAACTCTTGTGAGGATAAAAGCTATATTCGGATAATATTCTCAAACCGCACTCTAAACTATGATCAGCGAGGCTACGGATGACACCTGCAAACAAACATTAAAACTTCAAATTTTATATATTCTTTATTCTATTCTATATATCTCTAGGTACTATTATAAAATTGTAAAAAAGCTACGTGTAAGTACATTGAAGATATAAAAAAAACAAGTGGGTTAGTTTATAAAAGGTCCGAAACCTTGTCTTTTTGTTACGGGTTGGCGCCAAAACTACGATTTTAATTTCGTTATCACTGTTAGAAAGTATATGCTCCAACTTAAAAACTGGTGAACTTCTTATCTCAATCAATTAAACGGATCCTGAGATACAGCTAGACCTCTCTGATGTATACAGTCCCATACAAAGAAGATATCATCAATGTTGGTTTTCTATTTTTTTTGTTTTTTCTTTATAAAAGCTTACTAGCAATGTGGGTTGCACATGACTGGTATTCTTGTTAACCCCTCGTGCTAAGCTAAATGCTTGTATACGAGTGGGTTCACGTCGGTAGTGCAATGGGTGAGTTTCGAACCGGCAACCACATGATCGCCGCCGAAGTCCGACGCCCTAGCCATTAGGCTACCGCCGCTTCTAAATACTCCTAAATAATTATTGCGGGCTAGTAAATAATAATCTTGCATTGTTACCGGAGTCAGAGAAAAGATCCATCGTTACAGGGTGCCTCGGATTGGAATATTGAACAACAACTATTTATTATTGTACTAGCTGACCTGACAGACGTTGTCCTGTCCAAGTTTCAACTAACCCCCTCGAAACATTTGGTTTTCCATATTTGTAATACACTTATTGACGTGAAGCATGGATATATAAATAGACATACCTACATAGATTAAAATCTCAAATATCTGTTTCGGCATCAGTAAAGATTAACGCACGTTGCATTTTTTTTATTATATTTATTTATGTATTTAATTATTCGATTAGATGGAAACTCTTTAGTTTCTCAAATAAATTGTGCGCACTGTATATCTACACTATGGAGGTTTCACATTATAAAATGAGTTACTATATGGCTGGATGCTTTAAAGAAGAATACAATAATATTGTCAAAATTGTCAACTCAAAATGACACCTGTTATCGAATCAATTTTCATTGAGGTAATAACGATGTCGTGTTAGTCCGCTAGAAAATAAGTTGTAATTTTTTGTTTACTTCTTTAACCTACTCAAATATTTAGTTTTTACACCGGCTTGTGCTCGCTGGATAAATCCTATGTATGTCCCGTGATTCCCTGTATAAGTAGAGTTAGAATTACTGTACTAATAATCAAATCTTGGTCACAATAATGGTTTCTGATTGATCTGCTTTATTTTCTTGTTTTATGTTATTTAGTCCCTGTAAATGTATTTTTTTAATTTTATTACTTGATTTTGTTATAATTTTTGATCCGTGCTAGTTTAGTACAGAAATACTTGAAAAATAAATTAACTTCAATGGTTATTTTTAAAAGTCAACGTTTTCAATAGTTAAAATGTTAATAACTTTTGATAGAGAGAACCGATTTGAATTTAAAATAGCCTAAATGTTAATCCAAGAAACAGGCTATGAATTCCTGCCCACTTCCTCCAAATCTCTTCAGTAGTTATATTTGATGCGCGGTCAAACATACAGACAAACCGACAGACAAATCGACAGACAAACAGACAGACAAAAGTTCCAAAAATAATAGAAATGGATTGTGTTACCGATTCTGAGTCCCCCAAATTAGTTTTTTTGTAAATATAAGCAATGTACAGACACGGCTCACTTACATTCTTATTATATGTAAGATTATTTAGAGATAAATTAGGCTGTTTTCCATTTTAGAGGCAGTTTTGTAGGTACTGGGCCATTAAGAAACCGGAGGCACACTCTTGAAGCCTTTACTTAGAGTCGGATAATATTATGATCCTAATAAGTATAAGTAAGTACCTAATTTAAAACATGCCTTCACTACGCGCTGTTGGAGGATGAATACGCGACTCACGTAAATACGTAATTGAGTAATGTTTAAATAATATTGTCGGTAATATATCATGCGAGTTCATTATCATAAATAAACTTGATCTTCTGATGTCGCATGTCGGTTGGGATTTAACAACTACTTTTTGTAATTTGTTAAATTCAATGACTGGTAGGACAGCAGTATTTGTGCAAAAACTCGTCATAAGTAATTACCTTAGTAAACTCAGTTTACATCTAAATATAGAGTCGCTGTCTAAATTTTTTCGTCAAAATATCATACGTTTCTACAGCTGATGTTATTAAGCTATCTATTATCTAAAGATTGTCTGATCTAAAATACTGCTCCCTCTCCTTGATTGTGTCAATTAAGTTAACATACATAACATGATTAATATCATACCACCACGCTTGTATAACTAGCTCAGAAGCCGCCCTTGCGTACCCAAATATCAAAACAAAAGCTACTTATAAACTTTGTTCTAGAGATTCCAGAGTAACAATGTCGTAGTTAGTATAACGTCGACTAGTAGCTGCCTCACCTTGTTTGCATGTGTCGTTTATGATTTGCCTTGTTACGCTCATGTAGCGCTCCAATGTATTGTTGAACGTTGGCTTCAGACACAAGTATTCGTCTTCGATATATTCTAGCGCCCGCGTAGTCGGTACCACCTCATACTTAATGACAGAGTTGAATACGCAGGGATCTTGGACGGTCGCTACCTGTGATTTGAGAACAGTAATACATCATTCATTGAATGAAAATTATGTAATTGCACTGAAATTATCGTGAATTTACAAGAATCACTCACGCTAAGCACTCGTGGATGATAATTATTTGATAAATGCTTGACTATCCGATAATAAAATTAATCCAAGGAGGGTGAATAAGTATTAGGACTTACACAGTCTATGGACACCTAGCTATAACTGTGTTGTTAATGGTCTACCTATATCTTATTATGATTGGTCAATAATTTTCCGAACTACACATCCAAAGAAAAATATGACACTGATGTCTATGATTTTATATTTTTATTTTAGATACTCCCTCAAATGACAGGTAACATTAATGAATACCTGCTGCTCTGATGCTAATTGCTAATGCTAACTGTTTGCTGAACAGTTAACTTAGATATATTCAGTTACTTATATGCCGCACTGGTTACATCTACATTACTTATCTGTGAAGTTGCTAATGGTCATAACTTTCGTAAATAAATATAAATTACAAAACTCGTCTAGCTTTTTTTTCTTTTCTTACAACGGATAAAATAAGTATAATAAATAAAGCTACTATAATGGTATACTTGGGTACCTACTTCATATCCCGGTCATCCTAGCCTATTCCCAACTATGTAGATTTCGACATCAATTTTAGAGAAATACCGATAATTTATCCTAAACAAACTGGTTGTAACGATTTCGATTATGACTACCACTAATGACTCTCATAGGTTTTCGTATAAATAATCAATAGCTTATTTGTCCTACGGCTTGTTGTTGTTGCATTTGCAACTGGAATTCGGTCTATTGTAAATAATTGTGAACACCACAATGTGTTATCTTATCAACGCTAAACCCTGCGGTTATTAGTTATAAATTTGACGACACGTTTGGCGTAGAGGCTGAGCGATCGGCTTCTGCGACACGTGTTGTGGGTTCGATCCCCACACGGAGCAAATATTTGTATGATCTACAGGTAGTTGTTCCGGGTCTGGGCGTTTGTGTATGTGAGAATTTGTGTTTGTAAACGCACCCACGATACAGGAGAAAATCCTAGTGTGGGGCAACGTTTTTAAAAAAGAAAAAAAAAAAAAAATTGCAGGGGGAACTTCTATAAAATATGTTTATATAATTTGGGCTTATAAATTGCTCGTGTGTAGTAGCGCTCCACGTTCCCCAAGAAAGTGAAGTGGCACAATCGCCCAGAAAGTTTGGCAAAATAGTTTCGAAACATAACTTTACTCACGTTATGTTAAAAAATACTTTTGGGTGGATGTTTAGATCAAGCCATATGCTTTTCATGTCCACAATTGGGTATCTAATTAGTTATGATGAAGGGTATTGCAAGTATCTGTGTATATTACAAATACAGCATACTTACGTAAGTACCTGCAGTATCCTATATGGTAATTTATGACCTGTCACAATTCCCATAATATGTTTATACATACTTATTTTTATTTTCTTCGTAAGTGTAGTATAAAGTACTATGCTTCACTCGGGAGCAAGTACACATTACCAATTCGTGTGGTTGGATTGCGGGCTTCGCATGCTCAGGGCTCAAATGAATACTCGTAAAAAATGTATCACTTTCTCCTTTTGGTATACAATCTATGATTATGTACACCAATATTCAAAAGGATAAAAAGGCTATTAGGCTGTTAGTAGGAAGGTAGGTATTAGTAAAAAGGCTATTATTATTATTGAGGCATTTTACCTCTTTCCCAATACATCTCGGTTCCGAGAATAGTCCATTGAATAGATTTGTAGAGGATGCCTGGCTGGCGATGGGGAACTGTATCATTCCGTTGCAAAGTGTCCAGCGGCCATCTCGGATGATGTACGAGCGAGGCACCTGGCTAATTGTCGATACCGTCAATGTAGACACGCCGGGCCTGTGAATATATAGGTACTTTATATTGGACAAAACATATCAATACACATAGGTACAGGGAATGAAAACTATTCCAAGTATCCCCATAATAAATAATCAATATCTTGAAGTCTGTTGGCCATTGAAACTAACTATAGCTCGCAGCTCTATCTACAAGCTGATTTCGATAATTGAAATTATTAACATAAAGTTTTTAGATAGTTTTAGGTTATCTACACCTAAATCTATTCAAAAACTTTGTTAATAATTTCAATTTTAACATTACTGACCACAATTCATTCCTTATTACTCTATCATAGGCCTTTTCTAAGTGGTATATAATTTTATGATCTTTTGCAAACTCTTTAGTTTCTCAAATAAACTGCAAGATCTACACTATGTATAAAAAATGAGATTACTGTAAGGCTGTATGCTATATGGCAGAAAACAATAGGTAATTGTCAAAATATTCAACCCAAAATGACAGCTGATATGGAATAAAATTTCATTGAGATATTAGCGATGACGTATTAGTCCTCTAGAGAAAAAGTTATCATTCTTTGTTTACTTCTTTACCCTATTCAAATATTTAGTTTTTACACCGGTAAGTGCCCGCTGGATAAATTCTATGAATGTCCCGTGATGCCCTGTACAGCTAGAATAACTGTTTTATCTAATAATCAATTCCTAGTTACAATCATGGTTACTGATTAAACTGTAAGTGTATTTATTTAATTTTAATACTTGATTCTGTTCTATTTTTTTAGCTGTGCTAGTCCAGTACAGAAATGCTTTTTAAAGGAAATTTACTTCAATGGTTATTTTTCAAATTCAATGTTTTCAATGGTTAAAATGTTAATAACTTTTGATAGCGTGTACCGACCTAAATGTTGTTAATGCAAGAAATAGGCTACGAATTCTTTTCCACTTCCTCCAAATCTATTCAATAGTTATGATTTGCGTGTTCAAACACACAGACAAAAATTCCAAAAAGGTTAGAAATGGAATCTGTTACTTATTCTTAGTCACCAAATTAGTTTTTTTTGCAAATATAAGCAATGTAGGTACAGACACGGGTCACTTACATGCTTATTATTTGTCAGAAGATGTAAGATATCAATCGCGATATCACAGACAGTATAAATTCATTAAATACCTACGTTTCATATTGTAAATAAATAAAAGATAAATAAATAAATAATAATAATAAATCAGTAGAGGTTGGTTTAATAAGTACTTTATCTATCGTTTCATTGGCAAGAAAAAAAAGTGAATTCATGATTATAATCTAAACTTATGTAATCTAAACTTGATTATAATAATTGTATGTCCATTTATTTTTTTGTAGGTGCGTGTAAATAAAAAAATTAACAGGGTCCTACTTCGTCGAATAAAAATAATTCCAATAATGAACTCGAAAGCTCGAGTCCAAAAGCTTTACATAATAAAACGACTTTCAAGAACATGTAAAGCAATGTGCCTTGCAACTAGAATCATAACGATTCATATGCGTTTCATAAACGCTTGTAAAAGTTTATTTGACGTAAAAACATTTGAACTTGAATGTTATGTGCACAACAGTTTAGGAAGCCGGTGCCTTCGATTTGGATCCTTGTTAGGTACCTTTTGGGGTACGAAACCCGAACCCGTTACCTGTTATCCAACAATCGAGTTTCTCCTTAAAGCGTTGATACTACCTTGTACCTTCGCTGATATTATTACAGTAATAATGCCACGTTACCTGCCATTTGTGATTGCGTCTTTAAGCAGGTTTTCACGCGCGATCAATTCTGTTATTTGAATTTTTAGTGTTTCAGCTAACATTTTAGCAGTACGTAGTGTTTCCTCCAGCTTGATCTTTAGGTTAACAGTTGACATCCCGTAGGACATCCGGAGCTCCGTGTCTTTTTGTACTGCCACTTCCGGAGAATTTGCACCGATTTGAACCATCCTCACATCGTCGTCGAACCTTCTATGTGAAGCCCCTTTGCTAAAAATGGCAAAGATCGGAATAAATTAATTGTATACCTATGTAGAAAAGGTTGGCCCTCAACTCTAGGTAAAATTTACAATCTGTGTAATAAAGGTATATCCAAGATTTGTTTGTGTAGCCAATTACTATAAAAGCTCCTGGTTTTAATTCAAATTTGCTATTACCTACATTATACAGATATTCAAATTGCCTCGCAGCTTTTTCTTGTGTTTTAAAGCCTACTATTTTGTCAAATACTTATCTGTTTTTATTGAATAAAATAACTTACAATTGGTGTTGAACTGGCCCCATCCACTCTGAAACCTGTTTAAATATTCGGACAATGATTAGATGACTTATAAAAATGATAAACACCGAACTAAGTTCATTTATTTGATTAAGGATGGTACGGTAGTTTTCTGTAGATCAATTTGTCAAAATGCCTCATTAGTCTAATGGTCCTAAGCGCGACTGATACGCTAGAAGTCTTGGATTTGATTCCCAGGTCGAGCAACATGGTTTTGTATTTCTCTAGGAGTCCTGAGCAACAGCTCGTAGTATGGATTTGTGCCTGCTCTATTACATGGGATCTAAACATTAGGTCGGTACCTAATGTAGGTATACATTAGTACGTAAACTCCTACTGCGTAACTATTGGGTGAATAAAGACGTATAAATGTAACAAACTAAAGAACTGTCTGAAGACACGTTTTTTAATTTGAATTATATTGCTACCTGGTACTTTAGTTTCACATTACACATAACTCATTTGAATTAAACCTGATTATAGCACGCAACACGTACCTAACAGGTTAGCCATGGATACCTTAAGCGTTAATTACGGTTTTACATTCTTACCCAGTCTGAGGTGCTTCTATGCGACGTTATCAAACATATAAATAACTGAACGAAAATAATTTCCATGATGAAATCGTTACCCTGTGTGGCTTTGCTCTGAAAGCAGACATCAAAATGCATATTGTTCCATGGCATGTTTACAAATTCACTGATAAGTACCCACCAATCATGATTGTTGGAAACCATTGTTACCATTATGAATTGCGATATTTTTCAAAAAAGTGTACAGGTGGGATATATTTCAATGATAACAACTTAACATGATTGATTTAGGAGTAGGTACCTATGTTCTTAACTTGAGGAATTTAATCAATAATTTATGTAATTATTTTGTTAATATTAGGTACGGCAATAAGATCGGTAGATTTCCATTTAAGTATATAAATAAAAATTATCACCGGCAGCAGTCTTTCGGAAGTTAAACGCGTAAATATATTTATATTTACGCGTTTAACTTCCGAAAGACTGCACCAAATTGGATAATTCTTTTTTGTTGTGTTCATTTTTGTCAGGACAAGGTTAGAATGAGTTTTTGTTTAATCTCCCGGAAATGTCGGAATAATTTAAGCAGGCGAAATTGCTAAGCTTTGTTTAGCTTCTCGGGGTCTGGAAGAAATCCAAACTAAAACTATTTAAAAATAGATATAGGTATCTACTTTCACTTTCGTTTCCATATGATTGAGAAGAGAATTCTCGATGCATGACAAGAATGAAAAATATTTTATTGAAACAACTTCATATTCCCAAGTTTTGATTGTGTTATCGTCTGCCAAGTTAAGGTGTTAAATATTCCAGCGGAAGCGTTCGTGGATGCCCTGCTTACAAAGGAAGCCGAAAAGCAGCCTTCTGATAATGTCAAGCCCGAAGAACTTGTTATGGAACTGCCAGAATGGTTTGATGAGAAGAAATTTAACAAGTAAGTCAATCACATATTATAGTACCTATGTAATGATTTCTGACACACGATAATAAAAGATCAAATATTGGTGTACAAAAGTGTAAGTAGGTAGCTGTTAGTACCTAATCGTAACATTAAGTTAAGACGACCAAATCTTAGTCTTGCCGTGACCATGGATGCTGCAAAAGATCCGAAGCGTCAGGAATTAAATAATATCAATACCTACAACAATAAAATCTGTAAAAAGTAGATTTATTTCAATGTCTAATAAAACCAGTTTTTTGAATCTTGGTCCTTCAAAAAGGTCAGGTGCGTAGATATATTGATCTCTTTATTATATTACTCTGAGCTAGTGTACTTTAGAGAACATAGTAAGTATTATGGAAGTCAGTGCGTGCATATGTAAAAAATTAAGCTGCGTAGATTGCAGCTTAATTTTTTACGGGACGTTCTCGATTTGCGTCAAAGCAATTTGTGGCTTTTCGAGGTCGACTACTCGTTTATTAAACGTTACGATTTACCGCTAAATTCCCGCGATAACTTAGAAGGTAAGGCTCTTTATAGCACACATTATAATTTATATTCAGATTTAAGTTATTTTAGTGAAGAAAAAATAACTTTATAATCTTAGTTATACTAATGAAAAATGCAAAAAAATCTAAAAAAAAACAGATTTAAGTATTATCTAAATAAGTATGTATTAGTCTGTAGTCTGTTATCCTACTGTGCCTTTTAGTTCTGATACCTACAGATTCTATTATCTGTGCCTAGAGTACCTAGTAAGTATAAATGTTCTTTGGTTTAGGGGTCGCAAGTTCTACCACGAGAACTGCTTCTCGTTTTCGTCGTCGATGCTGATGGGGCTAGTAGCAGTGTTCGCAGTGCCGTCCATTCTGAGAGTGCTGATTGGATCTCGCCGCTCCAGCTCCGTGTACACCGCCTACAGACGATACCTCTCCACATTGCTGCACACTGTATCGTGGTTCGAGCATGATCTCAAGCCCGGTAGCATGTACGTTTACTTGGATTAAAAGTACAAACGTAATACCAAAATAAGTCGTAATTCAAAAACAATTTATTCAAAGTGTGTTATTATTCGTATCGGTACCTACGGTTCCTGCTCTACTACATATTTTATCTAAAATACTTCACTGAAAATAAATGTTAGCGAATGCAATTCTTAATAACTTTAGCAAGTTTAGAACGATAATCCGGTCGTTTATTTCCTATGAAGTAGTACCTAGGTAGTAGAGGAATGGTACGGTAGACACCTAGATTAAGTTTGTTTTGGTATTACGTTTGTGGGCAATTCAAGCCCCGGGATAACATGGCGTGGATGAAAATAAAATATTTTTTAAGACAATTTTATTATAAGTAGGCATGGAAAGGATGACCTTTCCTAAAATGACTCGCTAAATTGGTAATTAGTGAATGAAACCATGAGGTTTGTAAAAGTCAACATGACTTTATTAGATGAACAAAGACTTTGCCCAGTGGCGCAGCTTAGCTTGGCTCTTTTCCATCGCCGATGTTGGTGTGGTTCTGAACGCCGCGCCCCTGTGATAGCTAGGCATGCCGTTCGCTGTAATTTAGCAAGGGGTTCCCTAGTTGCGTTCTGGGCCACCAAACAAACAGGGCCCCTTGCTGCCCGGAGGCCCCACTTTAACTACTAACTAACTGGTAACTACGCCCTTGACTTTGCCACAAACTGGATACAAGTACCTACGCACTTTTCTACGGCATCTGTCTTCATACCTACTGTCATCGCACTTTTCTATGTGTTGGTATGGTAAGAGGTTCCGATTTCCTATTGGCACATAATTATAATAGACCTTCTACCAGTCTTTCTATATTCAAATCAAGAATGTTATAAATATTATCTAATAACTTATATATCAATAAATAAAAATATTCAAATAAAAAAAGATTCAAACGCTGATTTAAGCGCTGCTATGTTGGCGCGTTCAGTAACATCAGTACTTATACATAAAAACAGTCACTGTTTTGTCCTAATAATTTTATCTAATCAGTTAGGTATCAATATTTCTACGCTTTATTACACAATTACAACATGGCAAGGTATTGATCAATTTTATACCTAATTTTAAAAACCCAAATATTTACGAAGTGTTATTTGATGATGTAGGCAAGTTCCTTTTAAAAAATGCGCAGGAAAAACAGTACAAGAATCGGTTCTTCTGACGCATTATTTTTAATAGGCGATTATGTAGAGGTACTGAGTAGTATTCTATTATCTTTGGTAGAGGTAAAATAAATATAGCATGGGCATGGGTTTAGTAGGTACTGTAAGAGTTTGAAGTATAGAGTTTTTATTGTGCGCGCCCAGGCACGTAGTAGATTATAACAAAAAAGTAAGTAGTTGTCAAATGTCTAGAAATGAATTTGATTATTGTGATTCTATAAGAATTTTCGCTTGAGTAATAAACGCGCAGTATTCGCTCTTATTGTGCATTCTTTAATTAAACGCAAAAACCCCCCATTATATCTAACCCGGCCTCTACAAGTTGGTGGAGGCGCCGGGTAATGTCATAAAGCGAATAGTAATATCGAATAATTATATGTTGCAGTGGTCAAAGTGAAAACCATATTGTTGTGCTGGAAGTTTCTCCCCCGCACACATCGAGATACGGAGCAGAGAGGAAGTGCCTGCTCTATTGTGAAGAAAATATTGTCCCTAAAGCTTGCGATTTGCGGATGTCGCTTCGCGAGGAGAAAAAGGAATTAAACAGCTAAGTTTTGTTTTTATGTTACAAGATGGCGAAAGAAATGTGTTTCTTTTCTGGTTTGAATGACGTGTCCCTAGAGGAATTTTTGATACAATTTAGATTGGTCGCCGCTATTAATAAATGGCCGGAAAATGACCTGGGATTAATATTAGGCGCATATTTGCAAGGACCAGCGCTTATCTTTTTTAAATCCACGTATTACGATGGTATTGACTATAAAACTATTTGTGATAAGTTGAGGGCAGAATTCCCCTCCGGAAGTAATTACGTAGAGAAATTCTATACTACTAAACAAGAGGTCGGAGAAGACTCCATGACATATTTTTATCATCTAGCGGATTTGGCTACGAAAGCCGACATTTTAGATGATAATATTTTTATAAGAACATTTTTAAAAGGCTTATTACTGGAGGATAAGCAAAGATTGGGCACACAAGTATATTCGTCTAAAGCAGAATTGCGTGCCACCATGATGCAAATAAAATATTTATTTGAAGATAATGAATCCCCAGCTATTCAATACGAGCAAAGGTCTACAATTTCACCAATGAGAAGAAGACATTATGAAGACCATAGACCTCAATATAATTTTCAATCACAACAAAATAAATTTGTGAACGTAGATAATAAAACACATTATAATTCTAGCTCAAGATGGGAGCCGCGAGCTCCAAAAGTCCAAAGATGCAGCCCACGCAGTGTGCTTGCTGTGTCAGAGGCTGATCAACAACCTAAAGAAAATAAGAATATTGGTCAGTCTAATCCATTTATTCAGTTATTTATTGGTAATAAACCCTATGTTGCACTATTAGATACAGGTGCATCAATCTCATGTATATCCGAGCGACTAGTAATGAAGCTGAATCTGCCTTACACGTGTGAACCTGCGGATAAACGTGTTGTAAAATCTATTTCGGGTTCTTATTTGAATGTTGTGGGTGAGACCATTATTAATTTCACAATTGACTCTTGTTTATTTAATAATAAATTTATTATCATAAAAGACATTGACCAAGAGTTGGTACTAGGTCAAGACTTCTTTTATAAAAATAATGTTGTAGTTGATTTTTATAATAACTGTTTAGTATTAAAGGGTCGTTTTAATGTGAAATTTTTAGATAAGGCTCGTCTACAGAAAGACGCGTTTGTATCTCACTCTATCGTGTATGATGATCATTGTAACCAAATAGATAATGATAGCAATGTTATAAATGATCATGATAATGTTGATTATGTATATGGTTTAGGTGTAAATCAGATGAATAATAATAATTTGTTGGATTCCCATGAGATTGAGGAACCAGTTAATGTAGGCCATGTTGATATGAACATAGCTGTAACTGAAGGTAGGGAAGAGTCCATTGGTTATGACGATGAAGGACAATCTGTTAATCCAGAGGTGTTGATGATTGACGATGATTTGCTAAAAGCAACTATTTCAGAGAAGGAGGATGAACCTCTGCCGAATAAGAAAAAACCTTCGATTCAGTTAACTGAGGTAAAGCCAGTAATAAAAGAATATTTTATAGATAATATTAAAAATGATAATATGTTATTACAGAAGGTTGGCGTGACCAAGCCCTTATTTTTATTTGGTCAAATGGTTACCAAGAGTAACAGTCATAAGACTGACAGTGTCAGAAGACACAAATATTTTTGTAAAGTTCCGTTCAGAAAAGTTTTAAATAATTTGAGAAATAGGTTTATACAAAGAGATTTTATTAGGAAAAAAACATTTAAAAAATTGATTTGTAACGGAACAATTGGAATTTATAGACCTGACCCTATAAATAATTGTAGAATGGAAGAGTTTCCCAATATTTTTAAAGAACCGTATAAAATACTAAGCTGGGTTAATAATTTAAAATGTTTAAAGGAAAGTTTAAATAAAATTAGACTTAAAACCTAGTATATGTTTAATAATTATTGTTTATTTATGAAAAGTATGATACTAATATTTGTGTTTGTTTTCATGTCTGATGTGCTGTCTGAACGAGCCAAGAGAGGGAAAAGATGCCACGGCGTTTTCGGTTGAAGACATTCCGAATATATAAAAATTTTAGAGGGATTTATTTTATCTAGCAGGAGGGGGACCCTGCACATGCTGTATCGACTTCGTGAAATGGACATAGTCCTTGCGAAGGGTGTCTGAGTTGGACACATATGATTCAGCAAATATTTTTTATTTTTATTAGATAATATTATAATAAAGAGGGGTATTAAGATTAGTCATGGAAATTAATTAATTATAGTTCGGAATGAATTCATGACAGGATTAATATGATTTCTTAAACTTTCCCTCTCTCTGACTCAATTGCGTTAGAAGAAGTTAAAGTTTTTGCATATGATATTGATTCTTTTTATATTCAGTCTCATTAACCCTTCAGGCATGATGCTTAGCTTTCAATGTAATTAATTTTGAAGCATCATTGGATAGGAGGCCGTGGCGCATCTTTTTCAGGCGTTTTGGTGCGTCAAAGTTTATGGCGTGTAGTATTTATTAACTATGCTAAAGCTTTGTAAATTTTTAATGATAACTTAACCATACACATGCCATAGACTATCCTGCTTTGAGGGGCGAGCCTCATGTATGGTTGTAAGTGAATTATTTTCGCCTGTTAATGTTTCGAGTTAGGACATAGGCAGGTAGTTAGTTACTTTTTTGTTTTTATTTGGGTAAAACTTTTTTTTTTATGATTTATTGCCTTGTTTTACCCAAATGCAGGGGCGTAGCTGATGTAAGAGTTTGAAGTATAGAGTTTTTATTGTGCGCGCCCAGGCACGTAGTAGATTATAACAAAAAAGTAAGTAGTTGTCAAATGTCTAGAAATGAATTTGATTATTGTGATTCTATAAGAATTTTCGCTTGAGTAATAAACGCGCAGTATTCGCTCTTATTGTGCATTCTTTAATTAAACGCAAAAACCCCCCATTATATCTAACCCGGCCTCTACAGTACCTACTTACCTATAAGTATTAAATTATCTGTGGTATGGGCATCCTTCTATAGGTAGGTATATAGGTACCAAGAGTGTTATATTAGTACTATTATAGCTTCTGGTTCGCTCACCTGAAGCTAAAGTAGGATTACAAATGGATTCCAAAAATAATTTAATAAAAATGATTTCTTCTTTGTATGGGCCTCTATACATCAGAGAGGTCAAGCTGTACCTATCTCAGGATCCGATTAAGTAATTGAGATAAGAAGTTTACCCGTTTTAAGTTGGAGCATATACCTACTTTCTAACAGTCATAACAAAATTACAATATATTCAGTAGTTTTTGCTCCAACCCGTAGGTAACAAACAGATTTCTTTCAATTTTATAATAGTAGAGAAGATAAAATTCTTGGTATGTACATATTATATTTGAGTTCTTTAAAAATAAGATAATTAAATCTAGGTAATCTTTGGTATTGTTATCATACCAAAACCGCTAATCTGGATTTTATCCCAATAATAATATTATGCTTTATGGGGACATAGAATAGGTAATGTTATCATAAAATACTTACCTACTAGCTAGAATGTTCCTCTCATGACTGTTTACCTACGTAATAACTATATCAAAGTTTTAACTTGTCAACAGATCATGGAGATCGCTATACGCGGTGCGTACCCGCCACGTGCGGGCAGGTCTCGCCTCAAAGCTCAAGGGCAACGGGACCGTGTCGCAGCGTGACTTGGCACTCACTCTATTCGGCTTCATCGGCTTCTCTATGCTTAAACCAGACAAATTTGGTATCAGACAACTTCAGGAAGGCGACTGGGAGGCGTACAACTATACCTGGAGAGTCATTGGCCACATGATAGGTCTTGAAGACAGGTTAGGGTCGTTTATATAAAATACAATTTACGAAACAATTTAGTTATATAATATTATAAATAAGTATAACAATTTATATATGTAGTTATATAACTGCCTCATTAGCCAAGTGGCCTGAGTGCGACTGCTACGCTAGACGTCCTGGGTTCGATTCCCAGGTCGAGCAAGTGTTATTGGGTTTTTCTATGAAATTCCCAGTAGCAGCTCGGAGTTCGGAATTTGTGCCCGGTTAATGGCAATAGGCTCGCCCCCTATTACATGGGACCTAAACATACCGGCGAACTGTGGGTGTACATTAGTACCTACACCTCTGCCTAACCCTTCGGGGAATACAGGCGTGATGGTGTGTTATGTTATTTTAAGTTATATAATGTAAGTAGTGTACATACAATGATGTATTAAGTATTAATATACCATTATTATTTCACATAGGCAAATATCATTATTGTATTTGTATATTGGATATAAAGCTGTGTATATAATATAACTAGCCTCTGCCGGCGGCTTCGCTCACTTGAAGCTCAAAAACCAACAGTGATGATCTCTTCTTTGTATGGGTCTCTATACATTAGAGAGGTCAAGCTGTATCTAAGGATTCATTTAATTAATTGAGATAAGAAGTTCACCAGTTTTTAAGTTGGAGCATATACTTTCTAACAGTGATAATAAAATTCAAATCTATGCAGTAGTTTTTGCTCCAACCCATAACAAATAGACAAGAATTTTTAAAATCAGTTTTTCGGATTCGGAGACTTTTATATACCACTAGCTTCCGCCCGCGACTTCGTCCGCGTGGAATAGTTACTTAGTCTTAGCGTAATGATATAAAGCCTATAGCCTTCCTCAATAAATGGGCTATCTAACACAAATAATTTTTCAAATCGGACCTGTAGTTCCTGAGATTAGCGCGTTCAAGCAAACAAACAAACTCTTCAGCTTTATATATTAGTATATAGATTACCAATATAAATGTTATTTTGTTCGTCTTAATTTATTCGTTCCATTAGGTACTGATAGTTCAAAGTAATACATTTACATCATCCATCATCCCTTATTTTATCCCCATGGGGGTTGAATTTATCAAAATCCTTTCTTAGGGGATGCCTACGTCATAGTAGCTATATGCATGCAAAGTCTCAGCCCGATAGGTTTAAAATTGACAAAGTTTCATTTCCTATTCTATCCCCTTGGGGGTAGAATTTATCAAAATCCTCTCTTAGCAGATGCCTACATCATAACATCTACTTGCATGCCAAATTTCAGCCCGATCCCTCCAGTGGTTTGGGCTGTGCGTTGATAGATCACTATGTCACTTTGAGTTTTATATAATTATATATAATATATATATTTAGAAGATTTAGATAACCCACGTGTTTTTTTTTTAATATCTTCAATGTACAGACACAGCTTTTTTACAATTTTATAATAGTAGAGATATATATAGATATATATATTGATCAGAAAGTTCTTCTAAACTCTACCTAATTATGACTTAAACATAGTGTGACAAATAGAAGCTTTTGATTCAGAGGACGGACTTCATTCTCGATCTCAATTTCAGATATAACATTTGCCGCGAAACATTCGAAGAGACACGCGAAGTGTGCCAATTGATCCAGGAGCGCGTGTATACGCCGTGTCTCGAGAACGTGCCAGAATACTTCGAGCACATGGCGCGCGTCATGCTGGACGGCATGTGGTGCGTCAACCCCACTGTCGAGACCGACGGTTTCCTCTTTTGGTGCAGAGCACTGTGCGACGTGCCCGGCTATGTTTATACAGAGAATGATAGAATAATATTGCAGAACAAAATTAAAAAGCAGCTGAAAGGAAAGTCGCTTGACACAGGTGAGACTTTATGGCCATTCTGTTGATGACAAGCGAGTATTTGCAATTTGTATGAGTACCTACCTATCGCATTTTTGTTTGACAGGTGTGGCTTCGACTGATCTCATGTGCGAGCCAGCGGTGGATGGCCTCCCGAAGCGCGCTCCCCGCCTTCTCTACTACAATGACTATCATATCTTGGAGACCGCACCCGCCTACAAACAGCTTAACTTTAAAGCGAAGTACAAAATGTTTATGTACAATCTCTATATGACTCTGTACACCTCCTACTTAGGACGATTGTACTTCAACATCAACTTCAAGTTCAGTTTATTCCTCATGAGATATTTCCCTTACTTGGCTTTTATCAGATTCGGTATCAAGGAGTCCCTTGTTAATATTTTCGAGGAAGATCCTCTAGATGATACTACACCGAAGACTAATTCAGAGTACTACAAACCATACAGTCCAGAGCCGTGGTACAAGGCAGCGCTAAGTTTGATTTGGTAGTACGCATTATTTTATTAAGGCTTTGACTACGTAATCAATGATTACTTAGGTATCGATACGATAATAATTTAGTGTTGCCTCACTATCGGTTTTCTCTCGACAGTTATGTTTATGTTGTGTTATCTATTGTGGATAGTTATCAAGGTTTTTCATGTTCATCCATACAACAACAATTTTATAGTAATTAGACCACACTACTGTTTTATCAGGCTACGCCGAAAAATGTTAGTAAAGATATTCTTTCGCATTGGTTACGTCGTCAATGTAATCCTAATCAATCATGCTTAGTCATTTTGGACTTGTTTTTTGTTCATAGTATTAAAGTTCTTGCAATCTACGATTGCGCGTGAAACTTGTTTGTGATTAACTTATTAAGGTGTGGTTTGTGATTCTTAAGTAACTAATAAAAGACAAGGCTACGCGCACTCAGACATTGCAAAAACCCAGACAAAGCAGAAGATAAATCATAATTGATATGAGAGGTGTTGGGTAATAAGCTGGTTATATTTTTTTTAATTTGACGATTACTTCCTATTTTTTAGGAAGCATAAATATAATAATAATTATATTAATATAAGTTTGTAACTTTAGGCTTGGGGCTCTAAAAGTTAGAATTTCATAGAATAGGTACAGTGTCAGGTCAAGTGCAAATATATTTATACATAATTATTATTATTTATTATATACCGATAAAAATACAAAGGGCTATAATAATATGCCTTCATAAATCTGGGACAAAAGGGTAGTTGATTGGTGTTTCATTGATAAAAATTACAAACTGTAATAATTATAGTTCTATACTTTTAACATTTTTGGTGGGGATGGAGTGGGGTTCCAGTCCTTTTCCCCCAAAATAAATGTTAGTATAAAATTAACATGGCGCACGCACGGTTCGTCACAATGTGCATAAAGTGCGCTTTATTTGCATAAAATAAAATTGTTCGTTATTCCTATTTTTGAACCAATTTTGTTTTTGTTGTTAGATTCCATTTATAGTCAACTTTTGTATCATAAAAAATATAAGTCAACTAGCCTATTCTAAAATGTATTAATACTCTTTATTTTAAATCTAAGCGCAGTGTCCAATATATGCGACATATAGGTCGAAGGATACCTAATGTACAATGGTGATAGCACGGATCCGTGCTTTTGCATACCAATTTGTATAAATATATTTTCATTTCACTATACATTGACTGTCACTTGATGAAAACTAAAATATTTTGAGAAAATACCAAAATAAATAATTATTGCTCTAATTATTATGTAGGTATAATGACAGGTAACATGTGTGTTGCAATGTTTTTAATAGATTTTTTTTAATTTGTATAATATTTATCTTTTTATTATGTAATTGAGACGATGCTAGAAGTCTGGAGTTGTTGATATAATTATATTATCTAAATAGATTATGGGTTTATATACCCATGTTTGTAAATATATTATGGTAGCAAGTTTTATAATGGTTCTATTGTGATCAATTCCTTATTAGGATAGGAACCAAGTTGAATTATGAAAATGCAATAATTTTATACAATTTTTATATTATAATAAGGTTACTATTCGGTTGTATGTGTAAGTAACATAATATCGTTCGTTATAATATAAATACGAATTTGTATGAAAATATAACGATTTTTGTGGCTTATAATTTACTTTTTGGTCTGGTTATGGTCTGTAAAGTACAGTACTACGATATTAAGATTATGAAATGTTAAGATTTTTTTTGGTATTTTACATCAGCTGCTTATTAAGATATTACATAATTATTTGAGAAGGGAATGTAATGGTTTTATTTTATTATAACGCTCGTGTCAACGAATAGATTGAATTCTTTTTTATGGGAATAACCTTTTGAGCTTTGGATAACCCGTTTTTTACCAAACAAACAACACTGCGATATATATTTTTATTTAAAAAAGTCTTGTGCTTTAAGTCTGGTGCGTTTAGCAACGTTTATCTGTAGCAGGTTGTCAGTGAGATTGTTGTCGTCTGTGACGACATTACTGGCCTCGTTGGCGGCGCGAGCCGGGCGCGGTGTACCGGTGCCGCCAGGCGGCGCCACCAGCGGCCTCCGCTGCGGCGTGGGCGTGCGTTTGGGCGAGGCATGGGACAGAATGCCCATATCGTTGGGGGTCAGCTTCAGTCGGGGTGAAAGTAAATGTTTTGCTGCCAACTTACGCGCTGCGGGCGACATGCTTGCTAGGCGTTCGGTATTTGATCTGAAACTTTTTTAAGGATGTTATAAAACTGATAATAACTCTTTTTCTCATACTGTAGTTATTATTGACCAAATCGTCGGGGATAGTGCAATACCGCGTAACTAACACTTTCCTTATTTATGCTGTAAATTTTCAATGTTATTTCATAGAAAATTTAACCTTATTGGCATTGCTCTAAGCTCTAATTACCAATTAAATAACATTGAAAATTTAACCTCATAGCCTGTTCTAAGGCCTGATTATCAATTAAATAGGTAACATTAAAAATAAACCTTACAACAAAGTGTTAGTTACGCGGTATGGAACTATCCCCGACGAAATGTTGTATAACAGTAAACTACATACACGGGTCAATCTAAGTTATGAGGTACAGTACTCCCCAATCTTTTTGGCCGGTCTGAAGTTGTTGCACTCGCCCCCTTGTACAGTCGAGTGGAACATTACTAATGCAACTATCCTATTTAGTATTAGATCAGTAAGTAGATAGAATTTTATTTTATACATATGCATAACATAATATATATATATCAAAAATATTTATTTATTTAAAGCAGGGTTACACCTTCCATGAACGTAACACCCTTATGAAGAGGTCCGTTCCAACGGACGAAATGATCGTCTTCGTCTTCAAAACTCGTTTCCCATTAATCTAACTAATTTCGCTTCCACGAATACACAATTCATCAGTAAAAATTATCAATAATTTTGTCGCTTTCCTTATATTCCTGCTCGATATTTTTTATCTACTTTATTGCTTAATGTCTTCCAATCCGATAACACGATACCGACAAACAATAATAATAAAACACTAATGAACAATAATAACGATAATAGCAAAAACACTAACTACCAATAACAAAAACGAAATGAACGATTCTGAACTCGACTGTATTCTCAGAAAGCGATGCGCATGTGTTTCACGTACGGATGTAACACTCACACAGTTGCAAGGACGCGAACGGGGAGGAGGCAGCGCGCGGGTGACCGCAGTGCGTGCCCCGTGCACTTCCATCTTCCCCTATGATACCTTAAAATGTGTTCTGCGCAGCGACTCGCGCCTATGTTCAGCCCGGCCAAAAAGATTACAGAGTACTGTATCATAACTTAGACTACAATTTATTAGAGGAGACGGCACGACAAAAAAGATAACATTTTAATATGATTGCAGAATGTTTTATCGAAACTCTTAGTATCATCATAATATCCGAAAAGCAGCCAGTCAATTGATTTTTTATTATTTTATAACCGACCAGGGGAGATAAGAAATACGGGGGAGAGAAATTGATGTTGCTTTATGAAACAAGTCAATCGCTCAAGTATCAACTTTATTTTTATTGTTAACTAGCCTCTGCCCGCGGCTTCGCTCACTTGAAGCTCAAAAACCAACAGGGATGATCTCTTCTTTATATGGGTCTCTATACATTAGAGAGGTCAAGCTGTATGTCAGGTTCCGCTTAATTATTTGAGATAAGAAGTATACCAGTTTTTAAGTTGGAGCACATACTTTCTAACAGTGATAACAAAATTAAAATATATTCAGTAGTTTTTGCGCCAACCCGTAACAAACAGAAAGAATTTTTAAAATTGCATTTTTGCGTTCGGAGACGTTTAAATACCCTAACCCATTTGTTTTTTTTTAATATCTTCAATGTACATAGCTTTTTTACAATTTTATAATAGTAGAGATTAATAATAATCAGATTTATTTTTCTTCATTTTCCATGCTAAGATAATAAAGTTATTTTAGTGAAGGAAAAATTCGACTTGCGGGCAGGATTCGAACCTGCGTCTTCTGGTTAGATACACCAGACGCTATGACCACTAAGCCACCGCGAGTCCAACTATTGAAAAGCAAGTTACTTTGCTTCTTAACCGACATTACTGCAGTTTTTTTTTTAAAAGCTTACTCTAGCAATGTGGGTCACACATTACTAGTATTCTTGTTAACCCCTCGTGCTAAGCTAAATGCTTGTGTTACGAGTGAGTTCACGTCGGTAGTGCAATGGGTGGGGTTCGAACCGGCAAACCACATGATCGCAAGTCCGACGTCCTAGCCATTAGGCTACCGCCGCTTCGACTAGTTAGATCGATGTCGTATGATATATCGAAACAGTAGTTCCTGAGTTTAGCGCGTTCAACCAAACAAACTGTTCAGCTTTATAATATGAGTAGTAGTACCTGGGCGTGTGCGGCGCCAGCGCGGGCGTGGCGGGGCGGCGGCGCCGCGCCAGCCGCTCGGCCAGCGCCAGCCCGAGGCGCTCGCGCGCGCCGCCCTCCAGCATGCGGTAGGCGGCGCCCGCGCCCACACTGTTCACTATTAGTAGTAGTACCTGGGCGTGTGCGGCGCCAGCGCGGGCGTGGCGGGGCGGCGGCGCCGCGCCAGCCGCTCGGCCAGCGCCAGCCCGAGGCGCTCGCGCGCGCCGCCCTCCAGCATGCGGTAGGCGGCGCCCGCGCCCACACTGTTCACTATTAGTAGTAGTACCTGGGCGTGTGCGGCGCCAGCGCGGGCGTGGCGGGGCGGCGGCGCCGCGCCAGCCGCTCGGCCAGCGCCAGCCCGAGGCGCTCGCGCGCGCCGCCCTCCAGCATGCGGTAGGCGGCGCCCGCGCCCACACTGTTCACTATTAGTAGTAGTACCTGGGCGTGTGCGGCGCCAGCGCGGGCGTGGCGGGGCGGCGGCGCCGCGCCAGCCGCTCGGCCAGCGCCAGCCCGAGGCGCTCGCGCGCGCCGCCCTCCAGCATGCGGTAGGCGGCGCCCGCGCCCACACTGTTCACTATTAGTAGTAGTACCTGGGCGTGTGCGGCGCCAGCGCGGGCGTGGCGGGGCGGCGGCGCCGCGCCAGCCGCTCGGCCAGCGCCAGCCCGAGGCGCTCGCGCGCGCCGCCCTCCAGCATGCGGTAGGCGGCGCCCGCGCCCACACTGTTCACTATTAGTAGTAGTACCTGGGCGTGTGCGGCGCCAGCGCGGGCGTGGCGGGGCGGCGGCGCCGCGCCAGCCGCTCGGCCAGCGCCAGCCCGAGGCGCTCGCGCGCGCCGCCCTCCAGCATGCGGTAGGCGGCGCCCGCGCCCACACTGTTCACTATTAGTAGTAGTACCTGGGCGTGTGCGGCGCCAGCGCGGGCGTGGCGGGGCGGCGGCGCCGCGCCAGCCGCTCGGCCAGCGCCAGCCCGAGGCGCTCGCGCGCGCCGCCCTCCAGCATGCGGTAGGCGGCGCCCGCGCCCACACTGTTCACTATTAGTAGTAGTACCTGGGCGTGTGCGGCGCCAGCGCGGGCGTGGCGGGGCGGCGGCGCCGCGCCAGCCGCTCGGCCAGCGCCAGCCCGAGGCGCTCGCGCGCGCCGCCCTCCAGCATGCGGTAGGCGGCGCCCGCGCCCACACTGTTCACTATTAGTAGTAGTACCTGGGCGTGTGCGGCGCCAGCGCGGGCGTGGCGGGGCGGCGGCGCCGCGCCAGCCGCTCGGCCAGCGCCAGCCCGAGGCGCTCGCGCGCGCCGCCCTCCAGCATGCGGTAGGCGGCGCCCGCGCCCACACTGTTCACTATTAGTAGTAGTACCTGGGCGTGTGCGGCGCCAGCGCGGGCGTGGCGGGGCGGCGGCGCCGCGCCAGCCGCTCGGCCAGCGCCAGCCCGAGGCGCTCGCGCGCGCCGCCCTCCAGCATGCGGTAGGCGGCGCCCGCGCCCACACTGTTCAATATAAAAGCCTTCACAATTGCAAAATAACATAACATCACGCCTGTATTCCCCCGAAGGGTTAGGCACACCCACAGTTCGCCGGTATGTTTAGGTCCCATGTAATAGGAGGCGAGCCTATTGCCATTAACCGGGCACAAATTCCTAACTCCGAGCTGCTACTGGGAATTTCATAGAAAATCCCAATAACACTTTGCTCGACCTGGGAATCGAACCCAGAACCTCAAGCGTAGCAGTCGCACTCAGGACCACTAGGCTAATGAGGCAAAATAACATGTAATAACAATAAATGATTTATATTCTTATTTATTCTAAAAAGTTACGCAATAGCCCTGATCTAGACCCATTCTACGTTATTAATTTAGTATGTTAATTGTAATGCAAAGAATTGTGTGTTACTGATATACAATCTGTAATAGAATGACCAAAGACTAAGGCCTACTTGCACCAACTTCTTAAATATATTTAAATACAATTTTTCATAGTAAATTTGTGTTTAAATACGATTTAAATATACTATGTAAGAAGTTGGTGCAAGTGGGCCTAAGTTACTAAAGGTTTTTAAATACACATGTTAATTTTTCCCGAAAACATAATTACAATACCTGAACTATGCCCCTGATTCATCAGTGGCTCTAGTAATGGAAAACTGAAACCTATTTGCACAAATTGTTTATTATGAGCGTGTGTGCACCGATATCATGGTCGTTATGAGTACGACTCTACTACAGAAACTAGTTTTGACTTTAGTTGGTATAAGTAATTCATGGAAAAAATATGCTTACGTGTCTCAAACTGATTTTTGACTCTTAAACGAATATTGGACATTGAAATGACACTGCTTTTTACGATTTTTATCGCGTTAAATTGATATTATTTAATTCCCGACGTTTTCTACCTGCTTTATAGCCATAAATGTTAGAGGAGTCACAGACAAGAGTGGCTATATCTTAAAGCGACTTTCAATCAAAACATACTTCAAGCCGCTCAAGAAGATGCAGGTATATATAAAATTGATTGTTATTGCGGTCTTTTATAAAAAAGTCCAACTAAAAGAAGCATAGGGAGCCGCGTAAAAGAACATATTGCCAATGTCAAGCACCACCGTTCCAGAAAGTTTCCAGTTTCTTTTTATTGACAAGACCCAGCACTATATCAGAATTGGTAAACCACAAGTCCTCACAAAAGAAAACTAATTCCTACCTAGGATGTTACGTGAGGCTATTGAAATTAATAAACACCCAAATTTCAATAAAGATGATGGCTGGGTTTTACCAGCTGCTTGGAACCCCATTATAGAATCTATTAAATCTAAATCCAAGTCCAAAACTGCAAGACCGATCCGATTCACGCAGAAGGAGCTCACCGTGTAAAGGACACGGTGAGCTCCTTCTGCGTGAATCGGATCCCTAACAATTAACAAAAATGAAAGGTAGCAGTTAGTAATTTAATATCAATATACTTACTTAACGCGATAAAATCCGTATAGTTGGCGTAAAATAACTTGAACCAAAATGGTGGATGCGCAGTAGTCGATTTTTAGTACATTTTGCACGCAAATGCACTGCGCAAACTTTCCCCCTCTCCGTTAGTTTTGGGTCAAGTTATTTTGCGTGAACTATAAAAAGTAGTTACATTTCAATTACGTGTGTCAAAATGATTTTAGGGATTCGTTATTGGTATTGTATGGTATTCGTTATTGCACACAGAGGTGGCACTGCAACAGACATTTCATAAGTAGCTCAGTAGAGCAGTAATAGCCTAGTAGCATTGCAATGCCAAGTCAAAAGAACAACCTGACTTTTCGAATGTACTTATTTATAGTTAATTGTCACGCGCTCAAACGGTGAAGGAAAACATCGTGAGAAAACCTGCATGACTGCGAGATTTTCTCGACGGCGTGTAAAGTCGCAGTAGGGCAGTGTGGTGGACTATTTAACCTAATCCATCTCATTCTCAAAGGGGCTCCGTGTAGGAATAATGTGTTGATTATGTAGCAGTTCTGTTAGTAAGTGTGAGGTAACTGACGCAGGTAGCGGCGTGTCTCCGCCGTCGAGGCGGAAGGGCGTGCCCTCGATCTCGCCCCACGTCATGAGCGGCGACAGCGCGGCGCCGGGCCGCGGCGACGGCGTGCTCAGCAGCGGGTAGTCGCCGCCGCTCTTCTCCGTACTTATGCTCACGCCGTCCACGCCTATTTTCCCTGTCACGCTTGCATCCTGGAAGTAACGACCACATTTAAGGCTGATCGTTTCGCTGAGCCCGCCAAATTCAAATTACAATTGGTTTTTCGCAATTTGTAAGTCTATAACACACTCTAGATTCCTAGCTGTAGTAATTGCGCCATTAGCTATACAATATTCACAACTGAGCATTAAAAACTTTGCTTAATAAACGTTAAAGAAGCTAAAAGTAGGGTCAATCGTCAATTTTAGCCAAAATTGATGACTGACACTATTTTTAGCTACGATATCGATTTACAAGCAAAGGTTTTAATTCTCAGTTGTGAATATTGTATACCTACAAATTGCGAAAAACCAATTGTAATTTGAATTTGGCGGGCTCAGCGAAACGATCAGCTTTAAATATAAGAATTCACAGAGGTCCAGCGAAGGTGGCAGACGTGACACATGTTCAAAAATTCAAAAACTCTTGGGTTATTTTACGTTATCCATGTACTACACAACATGTGTAGTACATGGTTGTGGAGGTCTGATGGCAGTTACTTCGTGTAAAATCTTATATTCAGCCGTATCTAGATAGACTGGTAGCCGAAGCACAAGCTTGTTATTTACGGTCTAAGAATTTATTTTCTCAAAAGATTTACACAATCACTTACAGAGAAAATACAATATTAAAATCTAAAAACATATTTCGCCGATTAGCATAGTGAGTTAGGATTACCTAAGTAGGTATTACTACTAGAACCAAAATAATGTTAATAATATGAAGTAGTAGGAGGGTAGTCGTAGAAAAAAATGTTACACAAAATTAACCTAATGCGCACATATATGATTTTTGGTAATCACTTACCTAATAAAGCGTTTGCAAAAATATTTATTTGAAGATGTAATATAATATGTGTGTATAATGTAGGTAATAAAAATGTAATCTTTTTACTTTTTTTTTTCCACATGTATCCATGTATCACTGACTGGCATGGAAAAAACGCGGGGAGGCCTTTGCTCAATTCTGGGACACTAGAGGCTAAAAATAAAAATAAATAATAATTAACTATCATAACATATCATGTTAAGTGAAGATGGCGATTTACCTGACTTCTCGCTATAGCACTGATGGCCTCTTTGTTCTTGATGTGGTCGAAAGGCTCAGCGCGCAGGCGCGTGTTGTGGTGCAGCAGCTCGGGCTTCGGCGGCGGGCGCTGGGACGCCGCCCCCTCCGGCACGTACATTATGTAGTTCTTTGCTGTGTAACGCCACGTATCTAACTGCACAAAACAAAATATATAAATTACACATCGAATTTTAGTATTACATTTTGATTTTATTTAGGACTGTCAGATGTACTAAATATAAGTAGGTCTTTATAAAATTCCACCTTTTTTTAAATATATTCTTCACCGAACCCACAATTCGTCTGATGGAGAGGAGGTCTGTATAACATAAAGATGGTGGGGTTGTTCCTTAAATTAGTAGAGGGTGACATATCACCCTCTGGCTCTGGTGAAATATCAGCAAAAAGAAAGCGTTGCTTCTCTCTGTAGAATGCAGTCAAAGGGAAGGAGTAGGTATTGGATGGTATTACTGCTCTATAATTTAATGGCTGGATTGGTCATCGCACCAAAATTTCCCATAGCGTTGGGAGATGAAGGTACTAATATACACCACAGTTTGCTGATATGTTTGGCAAGCCTATTGCCATCAACTTAGCAAAAATCCTTATCTAGGTGCTGTCGAGAATGTCACAGAAAAACTTAATAATATCGTTCTCGACCTGGGAATCGAACCCAGAACAATGAGCCAGTTGAAAGCAGTCTGTCCTAAAAACTGTTTTCTAAGTACTCTAAAAAAATCTAGTTTTAAGCAGAATGTAGCTCCATATGCTTGCAACAGGGATTCAGATGCTAAGAATTAAGATAGATGCATATAATTATGACAATTAACTGCCAATATCAAATTCATGTGCATGATCTTAGTAGAGACTTTCCTGTAATTGGTTTTGAGGTTTTCACATTTTTTGAGTTGCAATCTAGCATTAGAATAGTGTTATATTTTGTTACTTTGATACTTCATGGATTGTAACTTGTTTTGCGCATCAAATAAATAAATAAAATTAAATTAAATTGGTAGTCCTATATCACATCATAAGAGGCAACCTATACATATGAAAATGTTACCTCATGTGGCCTGTTAGTCTGATCAGCTTGTTGCTCAATAGAGGGCAGCGCGAGTGCCGCGTCCGCAATGGCCGCTGACGTCACTTCTGCCTGTAGCTGTGTCGCCAGTTTCGAGGCGCGCTTTTTATCCTCCAATGCGATTACTCGGTCATAGCTAGCGTTGTCCTCACTTGTATGAGAAGATAGGTATGAGTCTGCAATGCAGAAAATACTATGTATGAACAAGCTAGGATTTATAAGCTGCATACTTTGGACAGTAAATAAATCTTACTTCTAGAAAACTGATAATATAATAAACCCATTAGGTATACTGTCCCATTGCTTGGTACAGGTCTCCTTTCAGAATTAGAGATTAGGCTTTAGTTCAACACTGTAGCCTAATGCAGGTTGGCAGACTTCACAAAATATTTATTTAAGACTAGCTTCTGCCCGCGGCTTCGCCTCCGTGGAATTTGGTCCGTCATCACATCCCACGGGAACGGGATAAAAAGTATCCTATGTCCGTTTCCTGGTTCTAAGCTACCTCTCCACCAATTTTCAGCCAAATCGGTTCAGCCGTTCTTGAGTTATAAATGGAGTAACTAACACGACTTTCTTTTATATATATATAGATAAGATTTGAAACACTTTAAATTTATTAGTACTTTTTGGTTATGTAGATACTTTACATACCTAAACTATGGTTGTCTATGATATCTTTAGTTTTTTCACTTAGAATAGTTTCAGTGTCTACTTCAGGTACCTCTCCTCTTGTAGTTGGTGCTGCAGGAGAAAATGGCCTGTCCATGTGTGGTGTGTCAAATGTAGCTGGGGAATTATCTGAAAAAAATATTTTTGACAACAATAGGTAATATTGTTTAGTGGTTACATAATAGTATTGCATAAATTTCATTTAAATAACATGCATTTTCTATTGATTCTTGTATAAATATAAGAACATTCAGTTATTAACCTGTGAGGCGAGAGAGACCAGACCAGACAGCAAAAAGAAAAGGCCATTACTTAAACTTTTCCTGCCAAATAGGATATAGGACAGGTATACCTTATTCATTAAAATGGAAGCACTGCATGACAATTTTCCCCATGAAATTGTTTATAGTTATTCTATTTCACGAAGGCTGTTAAATTATTGAAATTTGAACTTTACTTCAATTACATAAAGGTCATCATACAGGACTTTGTGAGATAGAATGACTATACCACCTTAGATAACACCACAGTTCAGCTAGTATAATGTAAAAGTAGACTCACAAGGTTCTGTTAGTGGTCTCTGTCCACTGTATTTTCTGGTTAGTTCTCTGAGCCTGGCATAATCTTTGTTTTCTGTTGCCTCCAAAAATTCATTCTGTGCATTTAGTTTTTCCAAATCAGGAAAAAAATCTCTCTGTATAATCTTGGCTATGCCCTGAAATACAAAGTTTACTTTACTGTCATGCAATTATTTAATAAATATATACATGTAATAACATACTATACTCTTGACCTTATTAATCAATGAAGCTAAGACCTTATAGTGGAATAATAGTACCTAGTACTGTAAGCAATGGGGCTGGCAAGAAAATTAAAATATATATTTAATTTGTTCTCGTTAAGATATAGAAAAAGACATTCAGATGTCTTGACAAAAATCATAACTATTTTGTATTTCCAGATGACTTCATGGTAACTATGCACCTTCGGTAAGACAAGGTCACAATTGCAGTTTTGCAGTTACTGCAATTATGACCTTTTCTTCGGTGGGACAAGGTTATAATTGCAGTTTTGCAGTTGCTGCAAGTATGCCCTTGTCTTACCGATGCGTTTGTTTACCACAACTAGAAACTGTTAATGTGAGTACTTTGTAGTAGTCTTATGTTTTGATGATGTGTATCTCCTCACTTCGTTTTTTTTAAGATGAAGTTAAGTTATAAGAAGATGGGAACCATTTTTTTATCAATATTGACATGGGTTCAACATGGAAATTGACTTACAATGTCCACAAATCATGTTATTGCATTACATTTGCTCAGTACCACAGAATTCAAGTTACCTGATTCTAATAGATATACACAGATACACTTATCATCTTTCAGGCTAAACTTAAATTAATGTTAATAGAAATATGCTACTATCACTATATGTACATTTTCTAACAAAGTATACCTATTATATTTCAAATTAAATTCCAAAGTAAGGTCAGGGTGGCTAATTCCGTCTATGGGGTGTAACCATCTACTAGAAATTATGCTCGTTGCAGTAGAGTCGCAGCGTTTGTAGAATTGTCGGTAAAACAGTATTACTTTACTTTTAGCTTCAAATAAAAGTAACTATGACGTTAGTCGCTATAAAAATGGGTAAAACAGTCTTCTTAAAGTGAAATGTGAGTGCCCTACGCTGCTGTATTTTCGAAGGTAAGTTTAAAATAATGTAACTTACAGTGTTGAATGAATTCAATATATATAGTGTAGGGTCCTTGTAAAGGTTTAGTGTATTATTTTGCAAGATAACGCTGCAAATGTTTAGATTATTCAACATAACAAATTTATAACTTCAAAATCGTTAAGTGCATAATTCCGTCCATTTTGAATGGGGCTAGATCGTCATATTATGACGAATTTGCCCCATTTCTGAGATCGTAAACCTTTTTTTTCCCAACTTTTTAATAGAGAACCAATCAATATTCAGCATCTACTTACTTGGAGTTTAAAGAAAGTTCATTCGAAAGAGCGCAGATTTTATATAATTTGTGTAACAGTTACAGAATAATTGCCACCACAATCAATTTTAAGGAAATATTTTTTTCTGAATTTGTTTTTTTTTATGATCACAAATAGCCGTTGTATGTATAGTGAATTTAGATTATTCGGTTGTTACTAAATTGGATTAATTAAGCTGTTTCAGTTCTATTGTGAATGTTGTTGTTTTTTTTATTCATCGACAGGCTCGCGTTTGACAGCGATCTGGCTTGATGTTAAAAAGCAAAGATTTTTTGTTTTTATATTGTTTATCTTTGATACTTCTCATATTTTTATGTTTAGTTGATTTTAAAGTTATTATATAATAATGAGACTGATTGTTAACTTATTAAAACTAAAGTAGCATTTGATTTTGATAGGTTTTAAGTTTGTTACTGAATTAAAACGATTTACGATACCAAATATGTATTTTTATTTTATGAAGGTAATTACATATTACAGATACCTAATTACATATTTTTCTGTGTGCTTTTATCTTAAGTTTGCTAAATTGAAGTGTTTACTTTATCTGCGACGTCGTCAGCATAAATTTAGTTTATCTCACAAGAATACTATGGGAATAAAAATCTATATGTTCATTTATTAGGATGTAAGTACCAAATAACATGACTGCACTCTCATAAATCGAATCACCCAATGTTATATAGCATAAGAAAAAAACTTAAAATTATAATATTTTTGTGCAAAATAGCGATACCTATTTAATTAATAATAAGAAATTAGCTAATAATGCTCCACTAAAATATATTGACCACCCCTGCTTGTTAAGGCATGCCGAAATAGACCCCAAAAAAGATTTTTACGTATTTAACCTGACAGAGACTTTATTTTTAAGAGTTTAAAGCACAGAATTGACTGTCATTTACGAATGCATGTCACTAGTATGTGTTTTCTTAAAACCACTAAAGATTTCAAGTAATTCTTCCAGTAAGACGGAGTTTCCCGATTTAGAAGGAAAAATCCGTCTACTGGCCAAGTTTTAAAAAAAGTTTAATATCCTAGCACTGGTGATAGTTTAATTAAATAAGATCACGGTATTTGAAAATTTAAAACATTACTATTTTCATGAGACTATATCATTGATCATAAATCAAAACGTTCATCGGATACGGGCACTCAAATGTAAGTCGAAAAAAAACTATGCCGAATTAGCCACCCTGACCTTATGTCTTATGAAGATACAGAGAAGTTACTAAATGTGCTAAAGAAAATTTAATTGTAATATTGATTCTACTTTGTTGTTTTTCTATTTATAACAAATTAAGGAATCTGTTTCTTTAGTTAAATTAATTTATTAAATAATTACTTAGCCTTCGAAGTTATAATTTATTTTTTGTCAGTAAGTATGTATTTTGTTTGTGATTATTTTAGATTGTATTAGCTCTTTTTGCCTGAAACTCAGGATTAGCTAGTTCAGGCACATGTAATAAATACATACTTTCTCATTGCATATTGAACCTGTGTCCCTTTGTAAGCCTTCCAAGGGAATGGGTTATTGTTGTAGGTACTAAATTATTTCATCATATGATTAAGTAAAATATAAATTTTGTAAGCACTGCTATGTATTTACCTCAACATAAACGTCTTCATCCAAAACATGGGTATTCTTCTTCTCTCGTTTTTTAGGGACTTTTGGAATCTTAAATATAGCACTTTCGTGTTTTAGTAGTTTCATATTTTCCAAAGCAGCTGCTCCTGGTTTACATTTAGAGTTATTTTCTCCTGACATGATGTTGTTACAAAACGATCTAGCTGTTTTAACAATATTCGTAAGTCTTAAAATGAAATTAGTTAGTAATTATATTTCATACCGCTTGAAATAATTACGATTTTACGTGATTTAATCATTGTTCTTGTGAACTCGAAAATATCAAACTCGAAAACATTGAAAATGTCAAAATGAAAAGTTGAAAAATAAATGGACTGACGGATGGCACTTGGTTAGAAGTCAGTTGACAGTGACACTGACTGTCAATTCAAAATTCATTGCGAATTTTTGTGGTCATAGATCGATGCATAAAAAGCGCGTTGTCCTATAGAGAGCGTTACACATACTAAATGGAGCACAACGCAAATTCTGCGTACAGTCTGAGGTACAGTAATTTACCATAAATAATAGAGGATTAACTAGTGCAAAGGGCATGTAAAATAAATTATCTACGACACTATTCTTTTTATCAGTGCAATAAATGAATATGCAATTTTATTTATTTTTATTACTATGCAAATGGGATTTTTATTAACCTGAAAAGGCTAGGCATTTTGCTATGTTTATCCTCAAAATAATTGTATCAATAAAACGTCTACGTATTCATATTCAATCAAATTCAAAATTATTTTATGGTCAATTTAGTTCAACAAAATTCAAAATTAGTTTATGTGTGTGGTTGTACCACATACTGAGCGGATGCAGCCAATCTCTAGAATGCAGAATTTTCGGCTTGAATTTTGTGATAAAAATTCTGCATTCTGCAGGCGCGCGCACAAAATTGGTGCAGCGCGCCGTGCGGACATGAAATACGTAGACTAAAAAATCCTGCATTCTTGTGACTGGCTGCATCCGCTCAGTGCAATTAACATAAAATAAGAACAAATATAATAGACTAATATCGATATCGATAAATTTTATTACATCCCTTTGCACTAGTTATTCCTCTATTATTTATGGGACGCACAGAATTTGCTGTATCTCCATCTGAGTTTAATCTGAGAGTACCACAGTACAACTATATTATTATACTCTTTGGTACCACAGACGCCTTAAAATATTCCTATTGTGTACTTTCATTCTTACCTCCGAATTATTGCCTTTATGCACAGAATAACTACACATCACACATCGCTACACCGGGACATCAAATAAAATACCAGGTCAAAGTATTCCCAATAATACTATCGGTCTTGATCTTGATATTGATTGAACTTGATCGATGTACGCTCAGATTAACTGAGGAGGACCTTAATCTGAGGATGTACGTTGTACATGTACATATATCGTAAGCGCCGCTGTCGCTGAATTACAGTTAGGTACAAACAAAGAATAAAATAGGTACCTATTATAGTTGTACCTGCGTTACAAACTTACAAAGCGACGTCGTTGCTCCGCATCGCTTTGCCCTAGAAGGAAGGATATAGATTTTATTTTAGTGAGGTTCGTCTGCCCGTGACCATGGACGCTGTAAAGGGTCCGAAACGTCGCGATTTGTACAACTTTACGGATTATATCGCGTTATATTAGTATCAAATACAAATACTAATATAACGCGATATAATCCGTAAAGTTGTTTTATTTCAATATTAGTGAGGTTCTTCAAAAAGTCTCAGGTCTATGAGATGATGTATGAATGTGGAAGAAGCTAAAATACGAAAGAATCGTAGCAAGTGGCGATCTGTAGGTAGTTTCTGCCTGGGGTAGGCACCGTAGGCATGAGCTTGCTACTAATATCTAATCTGTGTAGGCATGGTAGCAGTGTTGCCAGATGGTTACATTTCTTACATTTTTCGTAACTTTTGACCCCCTCACGTAACATGTAAGTAATTTTTATATATAAGGCATTTTTCGTAACTTTTGACAACAACGAGATAAGTTATACTAGATTTTTATTTTATTGCAAACAGTACACGAACGCATCCAAATTGAACTCACATTTTTAACAAATGAAAAAAAATCAGGAGTTAAAAAAAAAAAGCTCATTCGACATCATAGATCCCAAAATGTAACTTTTGCACCAAAAATGTTACTTTTCAGTAAACGAATCGTATCTTTCGACTCAGGGGCCCTGGCAACACTGCATGGTAGGCATGTATGTGAAGAGAGGCGTGTGTGTACGAGCTGTGCTTCTGGATGGATTGTTTTTACGGCTTCATTCATTGCAAGATTCAGATGAAAGGCAATACTGATGCGCAAATTCATTAAAATTTAATTTGTTTCCCACATAAATTATGAGCCATAACAAATTATTGACGATTTCATAGGCGAAAGTTTTAGTAAAAGGGTGAATATGGTAGGTTACTTATATTTTTTTTTGCGATGAGTATTAGGTACCTATAATGATCCCATGTTGTGATAAACAGTCCTACAAATTGCGAAAAAGAATTTAAGTTTGAATGAAGCTGGTGAAGTGAGCGCCTTGATGGATGGATTTCCTGCGACGATTTTCAAGAAATTAAATGAAATAAAAATTATCGTTAAATTAATGCTTAAATTAAGTATATTATTAAGTATTCACTAGCTATGCCTAACACTACTTATTTATTTTTATTTGTCTTTAGGATATATTCTTTAATGTAGAAATCAGAGAACAAAAATAAAATAAATATATTGTGTGGCAGGAACATGAATGAGATCCACTTGGGGTATTCACATGATGGCTCGAAGAGTACGTGTCCGAAGTGAAGGATTAGAATGACGAACTGCAACTGAAAACAACAACACTTCTTTAAAATGGAGAACTAGACTAGGTAATCCGCAGCTCCACCTTGACCCCTATAACACTCAGTACTCAGATGTACTTAGCGTATATTTTTACTTATATTTATGCTGCTTTTCCACCAGCGTTATGGTCTCAATTAATTTACACAATAATATCAATTAACGCATTACACATAATTATTAAATTATAGTTGACAACACGTTCGGTGTAGCGTCTGAGCTACAATATAGGATTCTGCGCTGCGCCACGTGTTGTGTGTTCGATCCTCACGCGGGCAAATATTTGTATGATCTACGGGTAGTTGTTCGGGGTCTGGGTTTTTGTGTATGTGACAATTTGTGTTTGTAAACGCACCCACGATACAGGATGATTAAAATACTGGACTGAACTAGCAATGAGGTTTAAGTTGTGGTTCATTAGTCGCTATTTAATATTAGCATGAACGCTGAATATAGTGATTTTAGGGACCTACAAAATTGAAATTTGAAGCCAAGCAATCTCCTCCATCCTAATAAATACTTACAATTTGTAGTTGTGTTATGTATTTTTTCCACCATTGTCGCACCCACTGTGGCCTCACGATGGAGATCAGGTAGTAGGAGTACATCACAGCATGCACCATTGAATTGATGAAGCCAAGCATTATGCCGTGACCTCCTGTGAAAAATTTATAGCTTGAGGTATCTACTACTAGGTAAATCTTTAACATGAGTTGGTTGATGGATCCATTTTTATAAAATGAAACTAAATTTCGGGTTTGCCTGCCATTCGAGCTAGGTCATGAGCGTAGGTACCCACCGTTTGAATAAAAACAGTGACCTAAGTATTTTAACCATTATTTAATGCGAATATTTAATACTAGCTTCTGCCCGCGACTTCGTCTGCGTGGACTTCAGATAAAAAGTAGTCCATGTGTTATTCCAGACTACTTATAATCTATCTCTGTGCCAAATTTTATCCAGATCCGTTCAGCCGTTCTGGCGTGAAAGAGTAACAAACATCCATCCATCCATCCTCACAAACTTTCGCATTTATAATATTAGTAACTAGATAGGATTAGTAGGATTTTCAGATGAATGGACGTTACTTATTTAATAGCTGGTGAGATATCATTTGAAATCGAAACATTGATCATAACAAAAATTTATTCCATAAAATTATTTCATAACCCAAACGAATGTGCCGAATTTTTTATCAAATACTCACTGAGAACAGCGACCCCTAACATCTATAATAGCTCACTATTAAATACAATTCAAAAATAAATCATCGCTAAGTTACTGTTCCAATAGTAAATAATCATATTTACATTTCATGATTATCATCCTACTGGTCCTATCTGTAGCATAATTATAAATGTACTAGTAATGAATATTACTTTATTTTGCTTGCGTAGGTATATAGGAACCTACTTTTTTTTCAAATCAAATCAAAGGATGTTAGAAAGAAATCCTTCATGTGTTCTAGTGGTTTCCTCCGGCGCGGAATTGCGCCCGCGTTATGCCATTCGACCCATTTCGTGCACGCGATGCTACCATTGCTGCAAGTCTTTCGCAAGTGCACAATCAACATAACTATGAATAGACGTTTAGTTTAATTTGCTTGCAGTTAATTAAACCACTACCTTTAAGCCTAGCCCGTCAAGTAGGTGACAAAGTTGCAACGTTGTACAATATGAAAAGCGATTGTTTTTGGACGCACGCAGGTATAGTTATGGGGCACGTCAGCTTTATCTAAAAAAAATGTATCTTTTGAAAAATGGGATCAACATTCAACAACAACCATATCGTGACCTCAAAATTGTCAGTCCGGATTCCTGGGCCTGCCCCGGGCGCCAATTTACGAAGGCACCAAAGTCATAAAAAAATTTTGTTCGAAACATATTTTTTGAGATTATTCATTTGATTCCTCTCCCAGTCGCTTCTGAACCACATCTACAAGCTGTTTTCGAGGGTGATCTCGAATCGTCTAGCAAGGAGACTCGACGAATTTCAGCCCCCAGAGCAGGCCGGATTTCGAAGGGGTTACGGGACCATATTCCACGTCCACACGGTGCGGCACGTTGTACAGAAGACCGAAGAATATAACCAGCCCCTATGTTTTGCTTTTGTGGACTATGAGAAAGCCTTTCATTCAATCGAAATCTGGGCTGATTTGGAGGCCCTGCAGCGATGCTAAGTGGACTGGCGATACATCGAGGTGATGAGATGCTTGTATGACGCTGCGGTTCTATGTTTGAACGGACATGGTTCAAACATAGAACCGGCAGACTAAACATATCCTGCTGCGCCTGGGAGTGAGACAGGGGCATGTTATATCCCCTAAACTGTTCACCAACGCGCTGGAAGATATGTTTAAGACGCTGGACTGGAAAGGAATGGGTATAGACGCGAACGACGAGTCGAAGACCTACATCTCTCACCTGCGATTTGCCGATGATATTGTCCTTAAGGCAGAGTCGCTCCAGAATCTCGAACGGATGCTGACCGACCTAGCTGATGCCTCTCGACGAATCGGTCTCGTGATGACCATAAATAAAACTAAGATTATGTACATCAGTCTTATTACCCCAAGGCCGGTTATCGTAAATGCGGGTTATCTCTCGAAGTTGTTCAGGAATATGTCTACCTCGGGCAAATCATGCAATAGGGTAGAAACAACTTCGATAGAGAAGCTGATAGGAGGATTCAGCTGGGGTGGGCAGCATTCGGCAAATTTCGTTGTGTCTTCTCGTCACCCCTACCGACGAGTCTTCAATGCGTGCCTACCAGATATGACCTACGAAGACGAAATGTGGACACTCACGGTGAGACTGGTCCACAAGTTTAAAGTCGCTCTGCGAGCTATGGAGAGAGCTATGCTCGGAGTCTCTCTGAAGGATAAAATCCGAAAAGAGGTTTTCCGCCAGAGAACTAAAGTTATAATACCGATATAGCTCAAAGGATTGGTAAGTTGAAGTGGCAATGGGCCGGTCACATCTGTCGGAGAACCGACAATCGCTGGAGCAAACGAGTTCTTGACTGGAGACCGCGACTAGTGACGATTTGCGGAAGGCAGCTGACAGTGACTGAATGAGGAAAGCCGAAGATCGGGCTGTGTGGCGTTTACTAGGAGAGGCCTACGTCCAGCATTGGACGAATATAGGCTGATGATGATGATGATCAGAGCTATAGTGCACGACTTCGTCTGTGTAGGCTGAAGTCTGAAGGATTTTTTTACTTATGTTTATATTATATAAATAGTAAAATAAAACATTATGAAACTTAGTGAAAATAAATTAGATAATTTAAAATAAATTATTTATTAATATGTATTAGATATACTGCATATATATATATATATATATATATATTATATATTTTTTTGTTATAAGGTTATAGCTCAAATAGTCGTTTTCTCAAGGAAATGAGGATTGAAACTTAACCTCAACTATAACTATTACAAGTCGAGATTCTAAATATTATATGGTTAGTCCTTTTCTATGCAATATGACACCATTATTTGCTAAAAGACACCATTAATAGAAATATGTGTTATTTCTATTCGTAAACCAGCACACTGACCAACAACCTCGTAATGTTTTTATTAAGTCAGTAGATTAATTTCATTTCAAATCTACCCTCATTTTTTATTTTTTGTAACTTAACTCGTAAGAAATAAAGAAACCATATCGTGTACATTGGCACGAGTCATGCATGAAACAACGACCTACTAAATTACTAATGATGACGCAGGGCGTATGCGTAGGGGACCCTATGTAATGTCATTATGGAAGAAGGTTTTATGTGCGACTGCAATCGTTTTCCTAGCTAATTTTTAGTGTTAAAAATCTGATCCGATAGTACAGACAGTAGAAGGTCACATAAAGATATTTAGATTTAGGTAGCAGTGTAGTTGGGCGCTGAATCCATGCGTGACCGTTATAGTGGGTAAGTACCTACTAAGAGTAAAAAAAATTTTGACCTAGGTACAGGTAATGTCCATGCTAATTGGGCTTATAAATAGCAAAGTGATACATAGTACTAGTGATAGTGCCTAGGTACTTACCTGGAACATATTTGGTGCCTACAAATCCAAGTAGACACATTCCTAAGTGATGGTACACATGTAGGAATGATATTTGATTGAACTTCTTCCGTAATACAAAGAATACCTGTTGGCAAAAGTAGAATATTGTAAGTAGTTTTTGGGACATTCCAGGATGGAAATAGCTCGACTAGACTGAAAAAAAAAAAACAATTGATATGCATTCAGAATTACAAGAAATTATTCATATGTCACCTTTCTAATAGAAAATGTATATAATTCAAGCGGTTTCTATGTTATTGGCGCTACCACAGCTATAAACTTAAAGTAAATCTCTTAAAGACCTCTGAAAGAATCTCTGAAGATGTTTTAAAGACACTTTTACAAGTCAATGTTTTACTTTTTATTTTTAAATCTAGATGGCGCCGGCATTTCCTAACTGACGACCTCGGAGAAGAAACGCCGAAACAAACTGAGAATCATGGTCTCTATAAAGTCCAGACAGTAATAGTATTAATTACAATAATAATATTATTAGATATTATGTGAGTGTTACAATGTAGGGCATATTGCCCTGGACAGGCCTTTTGAAGAAAGAGCCATAGCAGCTTTGAGTTGACCTGTCCTAACTGACCGCACGCATACATCGGGCATCGTGTAGCTCAACCATTATTTAGGGAGCTCAACGACCTGTCGTACGACAATACCAGATCAGCAAGACATTTGCGTAGGTCATGTAAAATACTCAAAACTGTCAGAAAACGTAAATATAGATTTACTAGCTACAGTAGGTACTCGCATTTACATAATTAATAGAAAATTCAGGAATTTAAATTAAAACAAATACTTTTTTTTTTTAATTATGGCGCCACCCTTTTTGTGTATTCGCCAGTGTCAAGTAATAAAGTAAGTAATCAAATAATATTTCCCATTAGGGGATTGCTTGGGATTGTAATATGGCACCACACTTTTTGTGTTCGCCAGTGTCAAGTATAAGTTGTTGAGTTGCCCCAATAAAACGGTAGAAATTTTATTGAGGCTTCGATGGAGTTTAGGAGTGAACCCAAAAAGTCACGATTTTCAATTTTATATCATTTGCCTACACTCTCACACGTTCACAGACACTAAATGGTTAATTATCCACCATAATTACACATTAAACTTCGGAGAAATTCAAGTTTTGAAAAATAAAATAAAATCGACAATGTGCACTTTTCATTTTCCCGCCTAAACTCAAACAAATACTTACTATGAGTTGAAAGTCAAATGTCAGATACATATTTAAATAATGTCAAATGATTATTATTAAATGTCAAGTAAAATAGTATCTTAAATGCGACTTACGCGAAAAAAATACACATAATTACTCACTCACTTCTTCTATCGTAAAAAGTTGTGAGATCCATGTAATAGGTACCAAAGTCGCTCAATTTATTCAGTGCCTACTTACGGGTCCTTCTGTCTTAAGTTAATACGTAATTAGCTAACCTAACAACATCTTATAGGTAGTGACCATATCAATGAAATTATAGTGGCATATCAAAGTTATGTTTTTATTGGCATCTCATTTCTTTTTGTAGGTAGATAGTCTTTTTCTTTTCCGGTACTTCTTCTTGAGCTTCAGCTAAAGTTTTTCTCAAAGACCATGGTCCTATTTTATATGGGTTTACAAAGTTATTTATGCAGTTGGTGTATCTAGAAAACTGGAAAATATTTTAGTTTTTCCTTGATTTATACATTAAACACTAATTGTATTCTAAATTTGAAGCTTCTAGGTCTACTAGAAGTGCCTTAGAGTTCTTATGATCAGTCAGTCAGTGAGTGACAAAATTAAGAAACTTTGACTATTTATAATTCTTAAACTACAAGTCCAAATTGAATGAAATTTGAAATATACCGTGTCTATACAATGCCTGCATGGTTACTGAAAATTCGGGCTTCTAGTTTAATCCACAACGAAGTTATAAGTAGGGGCTCGAAAAGGGGCTGAATTGCTTCGAGTAAAGGATGGTACCGGGGCCGTGGCTCGTGGCCTCGTGCCGCTTGTTTTTGCTCGACATGGGGGAGCACTGCTGTACCCCCAGATTTGTTGAAAAAAATATGCTTACGTGTCTCAAAATGACTTTAGGGTTTCGTTAATTGTGACTTTATTTTAATTGGCCTGTTTGAGGTATTCAGTAACACGTTGTGTATTATGTATTCATATAGACCAGGCCGATATCACTCAGTAGTATTAATTACCACTAGCGCGTTGTCATTTTGAGACCTCAGTTATGTGTAATATATTGTCGCGTAATATGATTGGCTACATTGCCCTTCAAAGCGGAACACATTATTGTTAGCACATTATTGGCATTGAATTTTGACGTAGTACGCGCGGTTAGCGGCAGAATTTTTGGCAAACCTTATGTTTGAACAACATTAACGATATAATATATAACCTTTATATACATACCTATAAGTGATATTATATAAGTGAAAACGTAATGAGTAAATTAATATTTACCGTGTCTAATAGATCGAGGACCTTGATCATGTAGTAGAGCCACACGCGGCTGACGATGACCTGCTCCAACGGTGTGTCCTCGTAGTTGATCTTCTGACACCACAGACTGTAGTAACCCGTCAGGTACAGTCTGGTCAGACACTGGAATAAAAACAAAAATATAGTCATTATACACCTATTCGTTCAGACCGTAATAATGATCAGAGTTTCTTCACGATGTTTTCCTTCAATTAATTTTATGAATACGCTCTTAATTACCTTAAGTCAGAGGTTTGGATTTTGTTTGGAGCCTTGGATTCAAACTCGAGACCTACGACTTCGCAGTCCAATGGTCATATCACTAGGCTATCACAGCTTGTGCTTTGAGATCATAATAAAACTGATTTGCAAGCTGTATGAAAATGATTATTTAAGGAAAAAAATAATTTCGTCTCATATCAGGTACCTAATATTTTTGAATTGGTAATATTTATTTTAACAAATAAATTAATCTAGATTTCTACTCTACCATTTCGTAAAAACTAATTCAAGGGAAATATATGTAATCGAATGCAATTCTTGGTAACTTTACCGATGTTGGAACGATTTTCCGGACGGTTATTTCCAGTGAAGTAGTAGTAGAAGAAATGGTACGGTAGGAACCTAGATCCGAATAATAACAGAATGCAAAACAGTTTCGGAAGTCGGAGCCTTCGATTTGGTCGGACATTTTGTTTTCGCCACCGACATCCGACCGTTACCGTGCCTAGACGATGTCAACATGTTATCATATTGTTCTAAATTTTGTGATCAGATTTTCACCAAAATTTGATAGGACTAATTTGGCAGTTTACTCTTTAATATAAAAAAGGAATTGTTGAAACCGATCCACAACTGTTAAGAGTACTTATCAGTGAACATAAGTATATAAAAACATACAAACAGACGAACAAAGAACTTCCTTTTTTTTGAAGTCGGTTAAAATGTCCAAAAAGTGCACAACATACCATATATATATGTATATATATATATATATTTATATAGAATAGAACATAAGTTGGAGCTGAATTTGATACATAAGTTAGTATTGAATTTCTTTAAAATCAAGCAATACAGAGTAGGTGCCTACATGTTGCTGTACGTCCACACATAATTATGATAACACTCATATTAATTAGGTAGCTATTACGTTGTATACTTACAAATTTTATTACTATTTAACTTTAACAAAATACGAGTAGGTAAGTAGTAGGTAGGTAACCTACACATAAGTATATAAAAAAATGACTAGGTACTTAGTATATTAAAATTCATGAAAACGTTCTTTGATGTTAGTTGCTTACATACGTAAGTAACTTTACTGCTCGGTTCATATATTTTTTGTACAATATTGTATTTTATTTACATGAAATAAAATAAAGTTTAATTTAAGCATCTCTGTATAATATCTAAAACGTTCGTAGGCACGAACGAAAAAACTTGTGCTAGATGCCCCAAACATCTTGCTGATCGTTCACCTTAAATTTATTTTTAGATTTTTACAAATTGTTTTTCAAAATTAGTAGGTAATCACGTCATTAACTATACAATACACACTAAAACCATTACTCAAAAATTCTTATCAAGCCAAATGAAATTAGAATTTGGCGGCCCAAGCGAACGCCATCAACTAGATTGTTGGCGGACGGTGAATTGCCCATAATGCTCAACAAAGAATTATTAAAACAACCTTCCATAACAAAGAGTTCAATCATTTATATTGTGAACTAGCTTCTGCCCGCGACTTCGTCCGCGTAGCGTGATGCTATTTATAGCCTATAGCCTTCCTCATTAAATGGGCTATCTAACATTGAAAGAATTTTTCAAATCAGACCAGTAATCCCTGAGATTAGCGCGTTCAAGCAAACAAACGAACAAACAAACTCTTCAGCTTTATACATATATATTAGTGTAGAAGTGTAGATTGTGAATTTCGTTGATATTTATCATAATTATTTTCACTTTCTACCTTCAATGAAAGTGCATTATGATTGTATTCGATCATTTTGGTAGGTATTGATTTTGCGGCATCATCATACATAAATCCTATAGATACAAACACTTCTTTATCTTGCCCTAAAAACTGTATTATGACAAATACTTATAAAACAAAATAGCTAATTAGGTCGGTACTTGCCTAGGTACCTACTGTCGAAAATAAAAATAGACCAGTCGTGACGTTTTCAAGTATGTATTGAGCTTAGGTAGGTACTATTTAACCGCATTTAATTAGGTATTACGAAAGAGCTGAAAGTATTTGTATAATTTACTTTTAGTTCTAGATTGTATAAGCTTTACCTACTTTTAAATGGATGACAATTGATAACACAATAAAATTCGTTATTTTCTAGCGTTTATCTACTGTTTTCGGTCTTTAAAATAAACTCATTGCTGTAGCTGCATGAAAAGAAATAGAAGAAATAAAATAAGACTTAAAAGTAAAAATTTTGAAGTAACTCACAACCAATGTGTAGCCCAAGTAACACAAAAGTTGTATATCGGCCGACTTACAGGATATTTTCTGTATCGTTTTCGCTTTTCGAGTTAGTTCTTTAATAGCACCAAAAACGTATATACGGCTACTTTAGGTAATGCTTATTTGGGCACAAATTATACAGCTTTAGATCCTAAATATGTTCACAATAGTGGTTTAATCGCATTATATTAGCATTATTGCGGTCAATGATAAAAATAATTCTGTTATTTTTTTTCTTTAAAAAAACGTTGCCCCACACTAGGATTTTCTCCTGTATCGTGCGTGGGTGCGTTTACAAACACGAATTCTCACATACACAAACACCCAGACCCGGAACAACTACCTATAGATCATACAAATATTTGCTCCGTGTGGGGATCGAACCCACAACACGTGTCGCAGAAGCCAATTGTTCAGCCGCTACGCCAAACGTATCGTCGTTTTTGCATGCGTCGTAATTTGCAATACATTTTTGATAATGAAGATGTTAATGCCATTACAATTGACTGCCTCAATAGCCAAGTGGTCCTGACCGCGACTGCTACGCTAGAGGTCCTGGGTTCGATTCCCAGGTCGAGCAAAGTGTTATTGGGTTTTTCTATGAAATTCCCAGTAGCAGCTCGGAGTTAGGAATTTGTGCCCGGCTAATGGCAATAGGCTCGCCCCCTATTACATGGGACCTAAACATACCGGCGAACTGTGGGCGAATTAGTACGCCTCTGCCTAACCCTTCGGGGAATACAGGCGTAATTGGAGCCATATAAGTGCTCACATGATTGAACTTAAAAAAACCTTACATCATTGCAAAAACATCTCTGTAATACCACGGTCCAAATGTTATAATACAACTATGTAACATCTATTTTGTCTCGATATAATATGAACGAAGACGGTCAAAACTGATATTTGTTTACATCAAAACAAAATTATCTGGGTCAGTTTTTTGACTCTTGTTATTTTCATGCCTTCAAATATTATTGCGCAATGTAGTTACTAGGTACTGTAAATGTCTATATAGGTTTCGATATTTTATATAAAAAATTTTATATACAATTTTTGGTTTTTATATAAAAATATGTGTGAAATAACTAAAAAACTTGTGCATTCCTAGTATAGCACTAATTTAGCAAAATTAACCCAATAGTCTTATTGCTTGGGCAGTTACCTATATCATTATAATATATGTAGGTCTATTGATTTAATAAATAGGTCCGAATGATAATATTTTAGGATATAAAATATTTACAAAATGGTGTATGCATAAAGCAGCTCGGTGAGCCTTTAAAATGCAACAGTAGATATAAATACTCACACGTGAACAATTACTAAGCCAGAGAGACGATTTTTGATGTTTTTGAAGAGCCGTTAGAATTACAACAGAACTCATTTGATCTTTAAGAATGCAAGTATTACATTGATTCACGTTTATGCTGTTCAGCGGTACTAGGTACTAGGCACTTAGTGTCCACTTATAAGTGCTATCACACAACAAAGGGCACTAAAAACAGCTCAAAGCTTTATAACGGATTTACGGTGCATTATAATGGTACAAGTTTATGCTATTAAGCAGTGTTAGGCATTACTTACTACTTAAAAAAGCTATTGTAGACTGTAAGGCACTAGAAATATCTAAAAGCTGTAGGTACAGATGCCTTGTGGTTTGCTGCAGTAAAACTACTTAAAGGCTTTTCAAAAGCATTTGGATATGTCAACCATGTGGATTATCCAACCGTTATCATCACTACATATTATAAAACAAAGTCGCTTCCCGCTGTCTGTCCCTATGTATGCTTAGATCTTTAAAACTACGCAACGGATTTAGATGCGGTTTTTTTTAATAGATAGATTGATTCAAGAGGAAGGTTTTAAGCTATTTAACATCACGCTACGACTCTTAGGGACGGGGCAGCGCGGGTCGCTAGTACAGTATAAAGCATCTCAGTGGTTTTAAAATGCCAATATAAAGCGTCAAGCCCCTCGATGAACTTATATAAGAGTTTATACGAACGCTAAGTTCTACTTAAGTTTACTATTCATTTGTTAAAATGCTATATGTGTTACTTGGGAGGTAATCAATATCATCAAACCATTAAATAACATTTTCGAAACCCTCGACTAACCTACACGTACCTTCAACGTTCACTTACCTACAAAAAAATCCCTAGGGGATGCCATTCCCATCTGTGACACAAAATATGTAGCTAGCTATGATATGTCACGCAGCCTATGTCCTAGCGCTACGCAGCAAGCATGAGCAAGCTGCAACACAGATTTTTTAACAGGGTCCTCATAATTTTATTTTATTTTATTTTATTTTATAATTGTTAGGACCTCCAACAAGAGATATACATAAAACCATTTACTGATTCATCTACACATGTACTGAAAAATGCATTCTCTTAATTATAGGGGGCCACAGCGTCCAAATTAACAAAATTAAAAAAGTATGAACTACCTTCAAAAATTTGGTCTCATTAATTGGCCTTTGCTTTCATGCTTCTGTGGTTAATGAAGATCTTTACGCAAATATCGTTGATGCCTTATACACGGATAAATTCGTTGGTGACTATTTCAGTCGATATTTACTTTCATAAACAGGTGTCCCAATACGCATGATGACAGATTTTGAAATCCCTTTCTATAATATAATGGGGCATAAGGATTTATCTAGTTTCATAATTATTTATTCTGTGACATTACAGCTTCTAAGATTATATACAAGACTAGTGTATCATTGCATTTTTACGCAAATATCGTCGATGTCTTTTACATTGTAAAATTCGTTCGTAATCATTTCAGTACATATTTTTTACTTATTACAAAGTAGTGATAACATATTTGGATCTACATAAATAAGTTCCCTGACCTTACTTTATTCTGCAACTTTATAAATTCCGATTTCTGATGAGTCTACGTAAACCTCTCTAGATGTTATTGCACGAATTCCAATCTTTGGTTTGTAAGTAGGTACCTACCTACATAAGTGGGCATGTCATTACAGAGCTATATATGCCTTTTTTAGGACAATCCCCAAATACTTAGGTAGATTAAGGTAGGTAGTTTTGGACCTTTTGATGCACTATTATTATAATTATAATTTTCGAGGGACAATTCAAAATTTTCAAAAAATACTAACAATGGGACAATAGAATTGCTTTAGGTAAGTGTTGGTTGCTTGGAAGTTGGTCCTAAAAATTAACAAGATGCTTTGATACCTGGCTAGAATAGACAAAAAAAGATATCTTTATCACCATCTGAAATTAAAATTGTATGATGAACTAGGCAAATAAAAACTTAGGTACCTATCCTAAACATTATAAATACTGGTCGTTTATGTAACTAAACTATGTAATAAGAATAGTTAAATTGTTTATTTTTGGCACCAAATCCAAATACCTAAATTTTATCTAATATTATAAAGGATTATTTGATTTTTCGCTTAATTTTATTTTAACAATATTTTTTTTTATGACGAGAATATTTTCAGTTAGTTTAGGACATAATATCCGCACGAGGGCCTGGGTAGATTTCACTGCAATATTATGAGCATGCGCGGTGCAGCAGCCCTGCATATCCTTTGCCTTGACACAATAACGTAATTTTGATATTTCCTACGCTTTTCACGATTGCAATAATGTTTTCGTAATGTAAACGGTATTCAAACGCAACTGGTGCGGTACATAAGAACAATTAACTCTGATTTAATTGAATAGAGAATTATCATTAGAGGACTAACTATTTTCCACAATATAGATAGGTAAGGTATAGATACTTAAATCATGAATTAGATGAGAGATTAATGAATAATTAGCGGAATGTGGAAACGAAACTTGCTGAAATGACGCACACCTACATCACATCCAGCCAGTTTTCCGCAGAGAATAATATTACTTACTTGTGTTGCGAGATATGCTGATAGTCCTATCTGAACCAAATTATATGTGATGATGACATTCTTTAGTTTGTAAGGCTCGCGTTTGGCCATGAAGGCGGGGCCCCACGACCGTACAAATCTATGGTAGACGTACGTTATCAGTAGAATAGGGACTGGGTTTGACACCAGTGGAAAACTGTTTGTTCGTGGATCTGGAAATAAGAAAAATTAAATATTACCCCTGAAATTATACAATGGCCTGCAAAACTATGTATCACACATTTAAAATTGCAATAACTTTTTAAGTATGTACACAAGATAAACTTTAGAAAATGTTTTTTATTTTAAATCTCTGACTTCTATAGTTTAGAAAAAATAATGAAATTTTAAAAGTATAGTACCTGCTTAGTTTTGCAAGCCAGTGTATAAAGACTCTTACATGTCGAAGAACTTTATTTAATACGAATGCACAGATAATAGAATACTACGAATGGTATAGGATTTTCATAATAACGATCTCAGAGAAAGAACGTCGAAACAAATTGTTCTATTGAGTATAGTTGTTTAGTTATTTATATAGACATAAAACCCTCTTATTTGTTATGGACCGTGTCTCGTAGCGGGACCTCAGTAGATTGGATACCTAGGTAGGCTTGCGTTTGAAATTCGAACGACGCGGTCGGTACCTAATCGGAGCACGCTTGCCAAAAAGGAACTTGAAAGAAGGTTTCTTCTTGGCAAACTCCTTGGTGTTGTGACTCATTAGAAAAACAGACTATAGCAAGGAGTTCTACTCCTCAGCGGTACGCATTCTAAGTGACCAACTTACATAAAGTAGTAACCCAAGCGAAACAAATAGGGTACGCATACGCCTCTAATAATAAAGAACTAATTGTAAGGTAACTACTATAAATTATTTGTCTTCAATTGTCTTGTAAAGAGTTTTTAGGTATTGTGGCGCTATATTAAACATTCCTTTCTTTAAAAAACTTAAAAAATACTATTCAAAGATTGTTATTGTAAAGAAACATCTATATTTTTCTTTTTAACGTAATTAAAACGAGGTGTACCTACCTTTATAAATACTAATTGCTATATCAATAAATTACAGTCTGTTAAGGTTACAAAAGTCAATGGAATAAATATTAATGCATTGTTATGGGTTAGTATTGAAACATTTTCATAGCTGCAACAAAAGCAAAACTGTTTGTACCTTCTCAGTTATAAATATTGTAAAGTTAATTCAATGTAATGTATTATGACAAATTGCGAAAAATCTTTTATTAAAAATTACTATTATCGCCAAAAGAAATACTTACTTACCTATTGATGAAAGAAATGTGTTTTGCTGGACTGTGGAATCACACTTATATTTATTTTAATTTGGAATTTTAGAATTGGCCTATACTCACCTCAGAAATCATACCTGCTTTATTAAATTACAATACGATTACAATACGATTAAATACCCGCGCTTGCGAACAAACAATACCTACACCAATAAGGCAATTAAGTAAACAAAACTGTAAAGTACTTACCCGCCAGGTGATCATTTACGTAGCGGTAATAATCTGTTATATTCCCTATTAGGGTGACCATAATGGATGGTGTAGCTGAAACATAGTACAGAATTCACTTTGTAAATGCTTTTTACAACGAACATTAATGTAATGTTACGATTTGTCAAATATAAGATAAACGAAACATCAAATTGAAAAAGCAGCCCAGGCAGAGCGTAGTCTTATTGGCCTCCTATGCTCTGCCTGGTAATTTATATTAAAATATATATTACCTATTCAATGTATGTATGTAGTACTATAATGTACTACATACATACATTGAATAGGTAATATATATTTTAATAATTATACACCTATTTAAAGCCAGTAAGTATACATTAAATTCTTACGCGCCAACCAACAAAGTAAGGTCGTAGTTATGCTGTTGATTCAGGGAATCAAAGAATTGCGAGGCGCCGATTGTCTCCTGCTAGGAGCAATTATAAACTAAGCAACAGTAGCTATGGACGTCCCCTGACTATACTTGAACCTCGATTTAGATTAGAGTGTTGTTTGGGACAGCTAGGAATGGCTGGAACTGGGTTTAATTTTAATAAATAAATATAAAGGGACTAATATAAAGGTACTGGCTCGGCGCGGCCCGACTCGAGCAAGGTTCTGGGTTGTTAGTGTAAGAGGGACTTCGCAAGTCCCGAGGACGGTGGATCGGACAATAAATTAACTTATCGATAACATATCAGTACCATCACGCCTGTACTCTCCGAAGGGTAAGGCAGAGGCGTCCTAATTACTTCCACATTTCGCCGGTATGCTTAGGCACATAGTGCTGCTTTTAGACTTTATCAGAGGCAATTTTTTAAATTTTTCTCTCTGTAAGAACCATCCTCGTACTTCAAGAAATATTATAAAAACGAATTAGCGAAATCGGTTTGGCTGCTCTCGAGATTTGCGCTTAGCAACACATTTGGTGATTCATTTTTATATTATAGACTAGCTTCTGCCCGCGGCTTCGCTCACGTGAAGCTGATATAGCTTAGGAGGTAGGAGTAAAAATGAAATACCAACATTGATGACCTCTTTTTTGTATGGGCCTCTTTACATCAGGGAGGTCAAGCTGTATCACAGGGTTCATTTAATTAATTGAGAGATAAGAAGCTCACGAGTTTTTAAGTTGGAGTAAGTATATACTTTCTAACAGTGATCATAAAATTAAAATCTATTCAGTAGTTTTTGCTCCAACCCGTAACAAACAGACAAGAATTTTAATAATCACATTTTCGGATTCGGAGACGTTTAAATACCATAAACCACGTGTTTTTTTTTAAATATCTTCAATGTACAGACACAGCTTTTTTACAATTTTATAATAGTAGAGATGAGTAGGCAGGTATTTTGTATAACAAGCACGTTATTTATTTTATTTACACTCACAAGTTAGGTAACATAGAAAACAAACAGAAAGACATAGAAAATACAATGGATTTTAGCTATTAAAATATAGTATACCTACTATAAACATATATCATTGTCCGTGCTCGTGCTATACATTTTTTACAATAATAATTTACACCTGCAACATTTTAAATTATTATACATTTTTTACACCTGCAACTGCATACACGAGTATGACGCAGCAACATATTGATTAACAGTGATTAATTCACTTCTTTAGTTTTATGGAAATGTCACAATTTAAATATTCATGTAAAATACAAAGTGACGAGGTCAATACACCCTGTATTTATGTGAACCACTTATTATACTTCAATCTTTTAATTATCTGGCCTTACAGTACAGTACACCTGTCATTGTAATAAATATCTTTGTTGGTTTTATGTTTTCCTTACATCTTTTCTCCCATAAAGTAAGAATATTCTCTAACCCTGAAAATCTATTGCGGGTTTTACATTACGTAAGGTAAAAAACTTTCTTTGTTTTCGTTATAAGAAGAAAATCAACCATAATTTAAGCACATCATGCACTATTTTTTTTAATTACCTAGCAATTCTAGGTAATTTACCTAAAAGTGAATTACGTTACATTGTACCTATATTAAATTCTTGGATTAGTAATAGACTAGTATTCTATTATCTGTGGTAATAGCATCCCTTTATTCCCGTTTTTATTCTCGGTCAATTTTGCTTTGCATTGGATGGAGAAAGTTGAGGATGGCTTTATAATATGCGACAATCTACATTATCTATTAAAAGTATTCTATGATAATATATTTGTTATTTTTCTCATGTAGGCAATTTATTAATTGCTTTTAAATTAACTCGGTATTATAGGTATTATTAACTCACGTAACGATTTTGTGAAATTTATTATTTTGTTAAAACCGTTTGCTCTTTAGACTTCACTCTAGGTATTGTATTATTAACTCACATTATGAAAGATATTGTGACATTTATTATTTCTTTTAAAAATTAATTGGTTTTATTATGCTACTCTACCTACGATTAGTGTTTTAATTGATAACCTCATATTACATAGTCATAAGATCACTTCCCGAACTACCTACCTACTTACGTTATTCTGTATTCTGTGGCAGAATATAAGCAGGTTGGTATCATATATCCATCTGTGTTCTTAGCTCACATACTAGCAACTTATTTCCCGGGTTTACTTTTACATACATTCAATCTCAACTTGTAGCTGACAGGGTTGAGATTGAATAGATGTGACAAATTAAAATAGGTAAGTATATGATTCTGTGTGTAACAAAGAAAATTTAGAATAATTTGATAATTGCTTGAAATTATGATTGTATTTATTTGTGTTTTTTGAGTTAAATACCAATAATGTATACCTACCTGAGAACAATAGCGGCACCATCAAAGACATTGAAATTCAATTTTTCAATGAATAAATAATGGGTACTGAACCTCCCATTTCGATTTGTCGGATGTTTTCAAAGTACCTAGTTACCTAAACCCCTAAACCTAATTGACATAATTTATATAGATATAATCGATTATGACTTGTAGGTAGGTACTTATGGCACCGTTGGTGTCAAAGAACTTTGAACTGATCAGGTACCTACACCATTTATTAAAATTATAAAACATAACTATAAAACACCTACCTAATATTCATAATGCAAAATACGAATGTATAATTATAATAATAATAATGTAAGTATTCATTATTAAAAAAAAAAGGTATTTAATAAGTTATATATTATGTGGTTCACACAAATATTACCTTTCCTCCAACTTTTACTTTCAAAAACACAGATTTATTACATACATCTTCAATGTCGTAGAAATTTAATAGACTTGTTAGTGTGTTTTAAAATTGAGGCAGTTTTTGTAATTCAGTTTTTTTTTCAAGTAAGTTTCAATAAATAAAATAAATAAATAGGTAAATATTCTGGGACATTTTTTACACAGCACCATCTAGTCTCAAACTAAGCAGAGCTTGTACTATGGGTACTAGACAATGCATATAATACTTATATACTTTTTTTGTAAATATATACTTCTAATACGTAAGAAACACCCAGACGAACACAAACACTTTATTCATCACATAATTTTTTGTGTTCTGTGGGAATCGAACCCACGACCTCACGGTCAGCAGTCCGGTACTCGAACCACTAAACCACAGAGGTAGTCGATAAGAATAAGCACGAAACATCGATCACGGTAGTGCACACAATATCACCAAAGAAGCAAAAAAGCAATTCATAATGTTTAACTCAGTCCAGTAAGTTGTTGATATCTAACTTGAAAACTAAGGATACTTACTGAAAAAATATTTCAATATAAATTAGTAAAAATATTCACTGATCGAGTTTTATACATACACCACTACTTGTTTCATTAGCTTAAGTGATACGTACACATAAGTCATTATAGTATAGTAAATTGACAAATACCTGGACGACGTGTAGCCGAAGTCAAGAATTCGGTTAGAATGAGCGGCAGAGCTCTCACGCCAGCGCCCGACAAATGAATTAAATAAACCGAATTAATTAAATATACTCGCATTACTTACACTGCCCTACCTCCACCTTATTCAAGTACATACCTCCGCCCTAATTTAGTGAAACTTGTGTGCATTCAGTTGCATCCAAATCCGAGACTTCAAGCATCTCTGATGCACTCATTATTGTAAATTTCTTCATCCACCTGAGATGATTATTTCGTAGCGAAGTTCAGTATCGTGTGGTGTTTCTTTCAATTTGATCTTCTTTATAAGAGTTATTAATTACCGAAAATTGAATTCACATAATGGATCTACATAATTATATTCCATTGGATGGTTTTAGGTGTCAGGCTAGATAGAATTTATACTCAAATAACTATTAATTTATATGCATATGAGTATAAAGGTAATTAAAAGTTATTTCAGTAATTGCGTATGAAGATTTGAGTAGGTGTAGTTCTACTATCATTATGCCAGTAGAGCTATCCTAGTTACTTCTACGCCGCTGCCGCCCGCGCCGACATCGGCGCGGGCGGCACCGAACCGTCAACTTCCTGTAATTTTATTTTGTGTGTGATCATAGCGTTTTTTCTGCGCTGCGTTGTTCCTTGCATTATTTTTTTGGTCTATGCAAATAACTATACAGTGTGCGCTCAATATGAACCGTTTTTTTCCATATCGAGACCAACAACTTGGGTCCTTAATTGGTCTATTACCTATGCCATAATAACACATCAAATTTCTAACGCGATAGGATTAATAGGGAAGCCATATGTTATTCAAACGCCGAGTACCAGTACTCTAGTAAGAAAATCCACTGAGTACCTAAGCAATACCTAAGTATAAGTACAAGAACTTTTAGAAAAACTACATTTTACAGATTTCGTAAAACTTTAGCTCCCTCAATCACTCATATCTGCAATCTGGCTATCTCATCCGGTACTTTCCCTTCGGCCTTTAAAAAAGCCATTGTACATCCGATTTTTAAGAGCGGATGCCGTTCCGATGTTGGCAACTATAGGCTCATCTCTGTGCTCTCCACTGTATCGAAGATCTTGAAAAAAATACTCAACAAGGCTTTAATAAGATATCTGAATCTGAATAATATCATTGCACCCAATCAGTATGGTTTCAGAGTTGGTAAGAGTACAGAAGACGCTATACTTAGTATTACTGAAGCTATAGTGAACTATTTAGATAACAAGAAGAAATGTCTGGGTATCTTCTTGGACCTCTCCAAGGCCTTCGATACCGTGTCCATTCCTCTACTTCTGAATAAACTCGAAGCAATTGGTGTCAGAGGCATTGTGCACGATATTCTCAGGGATAATCTTAGCAATAGAACTCAAACAGTTTCCGTCAACGGTCACCTAAGTAAAGACGAAGTTCTAAATTACGGAGTCCCACAAGGGAGTATTTTGGGACCAACACTATTTCAAGTCTATGTGAATGAGCTCTGCCGTTTGGATTTGCCGAACTGTAGAATTTTCGCATATGCCGATGACACAGCACTTTTGATAAGTGGAGACAATTGGATGGATTGCAAGCGATATGCTGAAAACGCAATGAGACAAATAATGCTATGGCTGCGGAAGAATTTGTTGACTCTAAATATCAGCAAGACAAAGTACGTCACTTACGCTATGAGAGTTTCTTCCCGTCCTCCCTTCGGAGATTTTAATATAAAAGCCCACATTTGTGAAGAACGATCTACTGTCTGTTCGTGCGCTGACCTCACTAGATCTAAAGATATAAAATACCTAGGTGTGTATTTAGATGAGAGATTGAATTGGCACAAACAACTAGAAACTCTAACCGCGAGGGTGCGAAAGCTTATCTTTGTATTAAAAAAATTGCGGTATTCGGCCGATCCGCAAACCCTCAAGTTGGTATACATTTCCTTATGCCAGTCTGTGCTATCCTATTGTATTCCAGTATGGGGAGGTGCTGACAAAACAAGCATGATTCTGCTCGAGAGGGCACAACGAGCTATAATAAAGGTAATGGGGTTCAAACCGTTCTTATACCCTACCATAGAATTGTATACGGAGGCACAATTACTCACTGTCCGAAAAATTTATGTCCTAAGCACCACTATACGCAGACATGCAACACTAAAACCTCCAGAAACCACCACCAACGTGCGACGTCGAAAACAAAAACCCTGCAATCTTATGACCAGTCGTACAGTCTTCGCTGGAAATCAATATTCATCTCGGAGTCAATTTCTATATAATAAACTGAATGACAAACTAGACATTCAATCACTATCACGATACAAATGCAAGCGTAAACTTTCGGCTTATTTGCTCACTTTATCATATGATGATACCGAGGCATTATTAAAAAGTGTATAGTGTAGTCGCTTCCTTTGTAGTCGCTTCCTTTATAGCCATGGTACACACATAAACAAAACACTATAAATACCTAATACCTAATATCCTCCGCAATACTTCCAATTACACAACACACATACAATAAACGTGCATCTACATCACACACATTCAAAAAACTGTTCTCTATACTCATACTCACCTTAATTATTCAACCTAAATAATATTGATATGTAAAGCCAATTTAGCTACATGGCAACGTCTGTCTCTGTACGAAGGACTATCAACTGCCAAAACACAGGCCCACCTAGTTTGGCGGTTGATTATCTATATTATATGTACCTTTAGCCGTAGTCTATATTAATGTATTTTGTTTCTGTGTTTTTCTCTGTTATTTTTTTTTTTATGGTGAGAAATAAAAATAAACTTAATTAAACTTAATTTTAATGTCCCATGCAAGTCAGTTCGTTTCAATCCACCAATTTCAATGCTTGTACAATTTATAGGCAGAACATGCAGTTAACATTGTGCGAGCTATCAGAAATTTTTAATAGTCTATGTTAATTGTAAGCAGCACTGCTTTGACCCCTTTATAAGATTAAGTAGTGTATCTTCGGCAAGAAGGATCTTAAGCCTTACCTTTCTTAAATAGACAGCAATTTTTGTTCAAAATTAAATCAATTTTACTATATTTCCATTAGCGAAGACTTGGTATTGGCTTCCTTTTGAATAGATCAGATGAGCAAGACTTCCATGCTTTAAATAAATTCATTAATAGGTACCTATGGTTACTTTCATGAATTTTATAAATTAATGTTTCTTATTTTGTTTGGTGATGTGATTGAGTTATCTGCCTATAGGCACCTTTCGGATCCGACAGGCTTTTTAACAGCTTACCTATAGTGCAATCTGTTCTTCATGTACCTATTACAGTCAACGTAACGTAGGTGCCTGCCCCGCCATATACTTCAGGAACTGCCTGTGTTTATAAAAACTGTTCAAATAAAAGTTCAGGGTTACTAAATAGTTTTATTAGTTTCAGTTAGGTATTTCACGTAACTCCACGTTACACTTACATAGGTAGCTAGTGTACCAAAAGCCACCCTAGCCTGTTATTCATGCATTTGAAACCTCCGTAATACACCAATAGGTACAAAGGAGGTTTTAAGTGCTTTAATAATCATGCAAATTGTTACTCTACATTATTACAAAACAATTTTGGATAGTAAGTAATGTCAAATTTATATCGTACTTACCTACATGAAATCAAACAAATGTAAAAATAACTTGAATTACACTGTATCAGAATGAGCATTTAAAATGTTACTGAAAAACTGTGAAGCTCCGAACATGGAAGGGCGATTGTGTTCAATTGTATGTCAATATAGTACACTATTCAAACAAGTCATGCCTACTTTCCGAATCTGTAATAGGTCTGTTGTTCTATCATACAAAATAATTGGAGAAGGTGTGACCGAACCTGATGAACCTCCCATCTTCCTTTTCCATGGTCTACTAGGCAATAAAAAACAGTGGGAGAGCATAGGAAAGATTATGTTGAACCTAACAAAAAGATCAGTGGTAGCTGTAGACTTGCGAAACCATGGTGACAGTCCACATGTTAATTCTCATACATATGAAGATCATGCAGCAGACATCCTGCATTTATTTGAGAAACTAGGAGTTGAACAAGCTAGCCTCATCGGTCACAGCATGGGAGGCAAAGCAGCAATGTGTTTAGCCTTGATGGCGGTAAGATACCTACCAATAACACAATATATTAGAGCAGTGGTATTGCTCACAACGCGTCACGATTCTTATACGATACTGGCGACAGTAATTGTGTCTTCAGCAGGAATTAACAAGTCTAACAATAACTCTACCTCGCTCCGTGCAACCCGATGGACTTTCAGCGTAGTCCATCGATGCTCGTAAATTCCGTCGTAGATGGCTCATCTCAATACAATTTGATATAGATCACAACATAAAAAAATAATGATAATCAATATGCGTACGTTTAGTAGATTTCCTCTCCATATTTAACTAAAACCACTATTTCATACTCTATTAAGTTATAATAGGTACTCTGTAATCAAATTTAATTTTAATAATTCTCTTTTTCAGCCATTAAAAATCGCTGGGCTGTTGGTAGTAGACATCTCTCCTGCGTCAACGACGAAACAGTACACGGACGAATTCCCAAAGATTCTAACCGCAATGAAAGCAGTGGACTTTAAAAGACCGAGAAAAGTAGGTCACGCTAAAAGAGAAGCTAAGAATCAATTGAAAGATTTGATTACAGATGATTACCTCCTAAACGCTATATTGTCCAATATTAAATTAAAACCCGATCACACTATCGGTTGGACTCTTAACATCGATGCTTTAATAAAGCACATGAAATATATAGTAAATTTTCCTAAGGCTTTAAAAGCAAAGAAATACTTTGGTCCGACACTATTTATCGGTGGTCAGTTGTCTGAATATATTCCGTAAGTTGTCAATAAACTTCAGCTAGGAATCTGGTAGAACTAGATAAACTGAATAGAAGTAGTACCTACCTAACTACGTATTATAACAGAATTCTCCTCTTCATCAATTAGTTCAGTGTAACTATTCATAATGAAATAAAACTTCTTCCCATTTAAATCCCGTTTGTAACCCTGTTCGTCGTCTATTTGGTCTCTCAACATTCCCAAACTACTTATCTCTTTGGTATCTCAACATTTACTTATTTGAAAAAAAAAAAACATTAAAGCCACCACACCCACCGAAACGTTATTATCACGTAGAGAAATCAAAATAAGTACATATGCAGGAATTTATAGTAGTTAACTAAGTTTCTAAGTTTGAAGTTTGAAATCCGATGAATCCAGGTGTGTTCCCCGTGTGGGTAACGAGTAAAATGAAAAATACCTATTTCAGATGATTTTAATGGATATTATTCGAGCAATAAGTATTATCCTGTCACAAGTGTTCTGGGGTGAATACCTAATTACCCATTTTAGGCCTAGACGAGAAAATTACATTCGGTTTAATATTTCGGTATTCAGCATTTTTTATAGACATGCAACATGCATGAGTAATGTATTTTTTTTCTATTTCAGGCCCGACGATTTAACTCATATTCGGGAAATGTTCCCGAGAGCCGTCATAACGTATATTCCCAAAACACACCACAACGTTCATATTGACGATCCCAGATCATTTTTGGAGATTGCAATTGCGTTCATTAGGACCCATCATTTCAAGCGTCAGTTTAAGCCTCCACCCTTACACTAAATACCTACATGTCTGTTAGGTTAAGTGTATTAAAATACGTTATCGCATATTGTAATTGTATCCTTGAACCAGAATTTGAAAAGCGCCGTAATCATCATCAGCATTAATACGCCTTTTCTAGTACAAATGTCAGAGATCATCCATCTTAGACTCCCTTAGTCCAGCAGTCGTGCAAAAGCCACTAAACCACGGTCTCACTCTCTCGGTCACGCTCGGTCACGCTCTCACGGTAATCTAGAATACTACACGGCCACACTGTGAACTGTTAAAATGACTGCAGGGTGTTTAGCTGTATCGGTGCATTATACTCTGATTCACCAAAACTGGCGATATGTGGCCCCCTGGGCTAGGCCAAAGTAAGAATGTGCCCAGGTAAGAATTTAATGTGCTATCGGAAAAAGACTGCATACCTAGTGCGCCTTTTCAAGAATCACCTAGTCCACTTGTGTTGGTGATAGTTGTTAAGAAATAACAATCACCTTTATAATAGAATTTGGCTTTATTCTGCTAATAGGTATGACAAATGTCGATATGTGACAACATGACAAAATATAACAAAGAATTGCCGTTTTCTACGTAAAACGGCCAGCTAGAATTCACCACATTCTCCCCCGCCCTAGTGAGACAAGTCGTAGTCTTCTAAATGAGCAGGTAGCCTTCTAGTCCGGCTGCTCTGTCGCGTAGGCTCGACGGCGGCGGGTGTGGAATCGCTAGGTTCATTATGTTCTCCAGAACCTGCACTTTCATAGTTTTCTTCAAGCTCAGGCTAAGATTCGTCATCTCTCCCTATCGGGGCTAAGTGTCGGTTCGATACCTACCGTTGTCTTTCAGCCATTGCTTAATCTGACGAACGAGTAATCAGGATTAGACTATCAGCTCGGCTTCTTACACCATAGAACAGTACTTGTTACTTCGGTTATATTTCTTCAACAGAATAGGGCCCGGAGATAGGAGCCAGGTAGGTAAAGAGTGGCCATTGTTAGATTTCCGGTTATGCATAAACATCCTCTCATGAGGCGTTTGGTTTCTCGAAGTACATAGCAATGATCTTATGGAAAGTAGAGCCTGGTTGAGCACCTTTTCCCAATCCTTTAAGTAATGAGATTTGAGAGCTAACTGAACAGTTTTCCAAATAGTTCCATTTGCACGCTCTATTTGGCCATTTCCCTGGGGCTTATATGGCGTAGTTCGACTTGTGGCTATGCCTCTGCTATGCAAGTATGTCTTAACTTCTTGTGACATGAAAGCTGAGCCTCGATCAGAATGAATGTACGCCGGCATCCCGAAAGTACAGAAAAGTGTGGATAAGTGTTTGATTACAGTCGCAGCAGAGATATCTTGACATGGAAATGCAAATGGAAATCGTGAATATTCGTTGATAACAGTCAAGATGTATCTATTGGATGTTGAAGTCGGTACTGGACCTTTGAAGTCGACGTTCTGCCTTTCAAATGGTGAAGTTGCCTTTATGAGAACGCTGTTATTTCTGAAGAATCTTGGTTTTACAAATGCACAGACGGAGCAATCATTCGTGATTTTCTTCACATCATCCATCGAATATGGTAGGTTTTTACTTCGAAACTTCGAACCCAGTGAAACATACGTGTTGTTCCTGGATGACATAAATCGTTATGTATTTCTTTAAGTTTTGATTCTGTGTAAATACTGGCACACACGCGTGATAGTGTATCAGCTGGATTATTCTCTTTGCCGGGTCGATAGATGATGTAGTCATATCTGAAACAAGACAGTTCTAAGCGCCATCTCTCCATCTTTACCTTTTTAATCTTGCTCGTATGCGTTCGATCAAACATAAAAGATACTGATCTCTGGTCAGTAATAAGCCGAAAATGCCTTCCGATTAAGTAATGGCGCCACTTTCGAAGGGCCTCGACTATAGCATAGGCTTCTTTTTCAATAGAAGGATGTCGTTTCTCTATCACGGATAGAGTTCGTGAAAAGAAAGCCACAAAGTCCCTCTTGTGACAGTGTAGCAGCTATGGCGTTATCAGATGCGTCAGTCTCTACCGTAAAGATCTTGTTCTCGTCTATTGCAAAGATTGTAGATTTTACTAAGTATAAATAAAAATAAAATAAAAATAAAAAAGCCTTTTATTTCTTCCAGACAATGCTTTACAAGTTAATTAGTTTTGTATCAAGAATTTTATTATTTTTAATAGCCTATGCCCGCAGCTTCGCTCACTTGAAGCTATAAAACCAACAGTGATGATCTCTTTTTTGTATGGGTCTCTATACATTAGAGAGGTCAAGCTGTATCTCAGGTTCCGTTTAATTATTTGAGATAAGAAGAATACCAGTTTTTAATTTGGAGCACATACTTTCTAACAGTGATAACACAATTAAAATCTGTTCAGTAGTTTTTGCGCCAACCCGTAACAAACAGACAAGAATTTTAAAAATCACATTTTTGTGTTCAGAGACGTTTATATACCCTAACCCACTTGTTTTTTTTAATATCTTCAATGCACAGACACAGCTTTTTTACAATTCTATATTAGTAGAGATATATTTTAATTTATATATATATATATATATTTTGTAGTTTAATGTTTAATGTATGGTTTCAGTTTTATGCATACCTTTTTTAATAAAATTATTCTGAAAGAATCCCTCTGCAGGTAAAGGCCTCCTCCAAATTGAGCCAGTTTTCTCTGGAGTATGCTGTTTGTATCCAGTTTGGACCCGCTGTGTTTAATTTCGTCCTCCCATTTGATGGGGGGTCTCCCTTTATTTCTTTTGCCCGCTGGCCCCCTCCATTCTGTCACTCTTTTTGTCCACCTATACTTAGTCTCGCAGGCGTGCTGTCCGGCCCACTTCCATTTTAATGCAAGAGGTTGTGCTAAACCGTCTGTTGCTTTTGTGATGTTACGTACTTTTGTATGCATTATTTTTTACTTATTCTTTTTATGTTTAGCATACTCCGCTCCATTCCTCGCTGGCGTGTTATAATTTTATTTTTGATATTTTTGCTAAACTTCCATGTCTGACAAGCGTAGGTCAGGCATGGTTTAAAGGGCCCCACTCATTAACAGTCCGCCTGCAGTGTCCGGTCCTATCGGGCGGACTGCCGTCCTAGGCCAATAACGTCTACACACTAAAGTGATTTTTGCCTGCCGGCAATGGCCTGTCACCACCTTTGCGATTACACACTAGCAGTTGGGAATCGGCAGTTTCCCATCGTAGCACCGCAATAATCTGATATCGGTTTGAGCGTCCACACACTACAGGCGACAGTCGTTCACAAGTCAAAGTCATCATAATTTTACGTAAAAAAACGATGTGCTCTTTTGCTACTTCATTTACTGTCATCATCGGAAAGAAGATATTGGATGAAATAATGGCTTTAATCGCTTATTGTGATAAGAATCATCTTTTACCTTCCATAAACATGGAAAACTTCTATAAGATTCTATAAAAACATAACATACCATCACGCCTGTATTTCCCGAAGGGTTAGGCAGAGGCGTACTAAGCACACCCACAGTTCGCCGGTTTGTTTAGGTCCCATGTAGGTAATAGGGGGCGAGCCTATTGCCATTAACCGGGCACGAATTCCTAACTCCGAGCTGCCACTGGGAATTTCATAGAAAAACCCAATAACACTTTGCTCGACCTGGGAATCGAACCCAGGACCCCTAGCGTAGCAGTCGCGCTCAGGACAACTTGGCTAATGAGGCAGTACATTCTATAAAAGAAGACACGAATTGAGGTTTGTTGTCCATTTTATTATCGAAAAAATTAAACAAGTTGAAAAACATAAAAGGGTGAATTTCAACAAGAGATTTTTATTTGTCATTTCGGTGGGATTTTTTTATTTCAATGCTATCTACATATTTTTAGTGATAAATATAACTTTAGCCTATTTTATAACATTGTGCGTGAGTGGACATCAAATATCATCAAAACTTACATAACTATTTAATTAAGTATGAATTTTTAAGAGTCCACTGAAATTAAAAGTGTCTACCGAAATGATAAAAATTACCACCGAAATGATAAAAATTACCACCGAAATGATAAACTGTGCACCGGAATGAAATAAATCCACCGAAATAATACAGCTAAGAACAACCGTGCCAGGCAGCCAGGGTTCCGTACTTTGTTAGGTTTGATTTCCACAAATTTTAGATAAACACTGAGACAGGACAGTACACAGTTATTTTAATATCATCATTAATATACATATATCTCATTTTAATTATAATATCATTGTAATTTTTCTGGTTGTTGTTATGTGAAAATGTTGGAAAACTTTATCGTAAATACCATAACCATAAATAAATATATTTGTTTGTTTATGAACTAATACTAATTTACTTGATATACTTTTCAAAAGAGTGAACGAAGCGCGATTAGAAAGCTTAAAGTTTCTGATTAATATCATGGCTGCATTTGTAAGTTATGTCATTAATATTAATACATTATTTCTACCTATTGCACTAAAAAAAATGCAATATAGATCTTAATTAAAGTTGAATGTACCTTGTTAAACTATTAAGTTAATTTGAATAAATATTGATTTTAGAAAAATGACAGTTATAATTTAGTTAAATTGGTAACGAGAATAGTGTTTTTACAGGTATATAAGTAAAACTTCTAAAATTAAATTAACTCTTATATTTTCAAAACACTATAAATGAATAAGAAACATTATAAAAATATCTTAGTAGTAATAGCTTAGTACTTTTAATCCTTTTACATAAACGTATGAAACATAACAGAAACCTGAAATTGAGATCACGTTATTCTTAAATTACTACAACAAATACACCTAAATAATCTAATCTACAGACTCTAGGTAAAAGTATATTACAAAACTATGACTTTGTATTTGACACAAGGATCTCTAAAACTTTATGGTTTTATCATTTCGGAGATACATTTCATTCCGGTGGACTGTAATTGGTATAACAGTCCACCGAATCCACTCAAATGATAACACTGAGATGATAAAATAGAGGTTAGTTCTACATTTAACTCCGAAATAAAATTATGAAAAAAATATGAACACTACTCAAACAAAACAGTACTTACGGCGAATTTAATACACAATTTTGAAACAAATCTAGCACGAGTTATAACAACCACCGAAATGAAACCATTTTTGTCCCCATATTGCTGAAATGATAAGCTTACTTTTTTGTCGGGAAGCCGCAAGACGTTGGGACCGGTGCGTTCGCGCTGAGAGCTTGAGAGCTTGAGAACGGACTGATCCGAAGTGAGGAAAGGTGAGAGGGGCGTCACAACGCAATATTGACGTGGCTATTCTATTATAAAACTTACTGTCCTCTGAAATGATAACTTTTTTCCAGACAAAAGTTGACTGCCTGTCAAATCCATGAGAAAGAAGATAAACAAACAAAAATAGTTTTATCCATTTTACGAATGTATTTGCAGGGGAAGGTATTTTATGAGCGAAATTGGGTTCAGGACAGGCCACCGTGATGATAAAATAACACTTTGTAATTATTTTTTTTGGTATATTAGTGGGTAGAAATCAATGATTTTTTTTTGCCAAGGTAGAGAAGTACTTACGTTGTTGAGAAAAAATATATAAAATAAAAAATCAGCATATTGCACTACCGTTCTCAGGTTTGCCATGTATTTTTTTTTGCTTGCGCAATCCACCCAAAACTGAAGGCGCTCGACTGGCACAAGACGTCGGTCGACAGGTTGCCGGCCGACTACCATAGATAATACACAAAAATCAAACATTCCCTTTGTACATGCGCTTCGATGCAAAAGATTGTTCAATTGGTCTGGATACCTAGCCATTGTGGCATTAAAGGAAATGAATACGTTGACTCCTTGGCTAAAGACGCTATATCATCTGAAATCGCTAATTTAAAATACTTCAATTATCAAGGGTATGACTTGTTAAGACTTCCTAAGTTACAACTTCAATCCTCTTGGCAGGAGCATTGGGATGTGTCTAGTAGAAAGATTGGTAGACACTATCACGCGGTTCAACCGAAAATAGCTGACAAACCCTGGTTCTTTCGTTATAAAAAAGTTTCTAAAACAGTCTATCCGTTTTATGTCGAATACGCTTAGGCCATTGCTGCACCCCTGTCTTTCTACAAAAAATCCGTGTTAGGGACTCCTCTCTCTGTGAGTGCGGAATAGATGAAGGCTCTCTGGATCATATTTTTTTCGTTTGCCGAAATAATATTTCATCCCTTGACCTATACAGTCTCCTTCCGAAATTAAAGGTCCCTCTCCCAATTAACTTCTCATGTCTTCTGACCTATCCTTCCCACAAAATACTTGAGGCCTTGATGATCTTCATTCGTAGCAACAACATTAAACTTTAGTATCTTCCCTCACTGAGCTCTAACATCATTCTATTATGATTTAATGTTCACTGTTAATTATTCTTACTATAGTTCTTTTTTCAATTGATGTTTAGACACACACACGTTTTTCCATCTCACTTCGTATGTGGCTGAATTGTCGTCATCGGCAAAGTCGCCAATATAAAAAAAAAAAAAAAATTGATAATACACTATAAATTACTGACTACCTCTTAATGTATGTTCATTCGCCCTCAAGACCACAGACTGTCCGCCCGATATCTGTCGACGCTGACCGGAATCGTCAAATGGCCACACACTCTCAGTTCTTATTAGTCGTCAGTCCAAAACCTTAAACGGAACTGTTAGTGTGTGACCTATTGCGATTAACTGACAGATTGATATCGTCCGGTGAACTGTTAATAAGTGTGGCCCTTAAGGCAAGAATTCATAACCTTTGTCTTCAGTTTGATTGGCATGTTGCTCTTAAATATTTCTCTAAGGCTAGAGTATTTATTCCATGTTAACTGGGCTCTGCGCTCAATCTCTTGGTAGTTTTTTAGTCTGCCGAAGCTTATTTGCTTGCCTAGGTAAATGTCAGTCTTATCAGTATATTGGACAGGCTCGTTGTCAACGTATATTTGTACCTTGGTGTTGTTGGTCATTACCATAGTTTTAGAGAGGTTCATCCCTAGCCCGGCGAGCTTGCTAGCTTTGTTTAGTGACTCTACCATGTACTGTAGTTCTCTTCCTTTCTCTGATATCAACACCAAGTCGTCGGCAAAACGAAGGTGGTTTAAATACTTATTTTTTACTTTTATTCCGCATTCATTCCACTCAAGCTTGCTAATTATCAACTCTAATGTGGCTATAAATAGTATTGGTGAAAGCGGATCACCCTGTGAAATGGAAAAAGGTCGAAGGGAAGAATACATCTACTTTATGTTATCGAATAAACTTTTTTCATTTTTCATTTATTTATTTTATTTATCCCAATACAACATGTAGTTACCTATTATCTGTACCACAGATAATAGAATACATTTAAATTTACGACAAATAATGTAAAGTTACCCTTTCAAATTCCGCCAACGTACAGTTAAAAACATCCAATTGAAAGATTTAGGTAGACCGGAAAAACTATTGGGCATGGAAAAAACTATTTGTCTACAAAAAGAATACAATAAAAATAAACCAAAAAGGGTTAATTGAAGATGCACTGAAAAAGTTCCATGTGGGGGAGTGCAAAGCAACTTCCATACCAATCGAACCAAGATTATTTCTTGAGAAAAATACGGGACAGTTACCCGATCTGCCTTAAAAAAACTTAATAGGTACTGTTCGATGTAGCTGCAATCGAAACTTTGTTTTGTGGACTGTATGTAGGTATATCTTCAGAAGAAAGAAATAAAAACGCCTTATAATGGTTTAAACGTTGCCTTGTAGATGATAGTGGCATGTAGGACGGCGGAATGTAGAGTGAATGTAAGTAATTTGGGCCGCGCTTATCATATCGACTCAGACCGTCTGCGCAGTTTGCGCTAGGTGTGTAGTCGTAGCGTTTGACGGTGAGCCAATAAGCGAGCAGGAGAGAGAGGGATGGAGGATGTGTAAGTGAGATGTAAGGATTGGTTATAAGTGTGTATGTGTACGTGTGTGTGTGTGTGTGTGGCAAACGCATTTATTAATAATAATTACACATACAATAATCAGCACAAAGATAAAACGATATAAAATCAAATAAAATAAAAAGGTAAAGTATATAAGTAGAAACGAAATTACATAAAAAAACTTATAAACTAAACAAGGTAAGTACAAGATATTTATTACAACAAAAAACATATTAAAATTAAATGATTGGTTGTCTGTTATTTACAATTCTCCCCCTCGTGCGCAAGCACCATAACTTAATGTTTTTAATTGGTAGGTGTTATTAAAATGAGACGAGAGGCTGGACGACGCATGAGGCCCGCTGTTGTTCTTACCTCTGTGATTCTCACGTGTCCATCCGGACCTGGATATACTCTCGTTATCTCACCTCTGGGCCATATTCCACGGGGCATTGTTTGATCTGTTATAATCACGATGTCTCCCACTTTTAGGTTTTGTTGAGGAGCGGAACCTGGTCGGGGCATCAGTTGAGGTTTGTATTCTGTCAACCAACGGGCCCAAAAGGTGTCGGCTAAAGCTTGAGTAGCCTTCCAATCCTGGGTGTTCAGCTGAGTATCTTTGAATGATCCAAACGGGGCCATCCCACTTGAGCGCCCCAGTAGAAAATGGTTTGGGGTTAGCGCTTCCTCGTTCAAGTTTGGGTTTACTGGAGTTAATGGCCTCGTGTTTATAATGTGCTCAGCTTCAAGCATAAGAGTATGTAATACCTCTTCTGTAGGGTATTTCTGATTTAGGGTAACTCTGAGTGCCGCCTTTACTGATCTAACCAGGCGTTCCCAGGCTCCACCCATGTTTGGGGCGCCTGGTGGTATCCTTTTCCACACTATTTGTTTGGCTGACGCAAAAGTATTCAGCTCAGAGTGGTTGTCGTTCGCGGCTTCCTGTAGTTCCCTCTCGGCGCCCACGAAATTGGTGCCGTTGTCGCTATATATTATTGTTGGTGTGCCGCGGCGTGCAATCATGCGTCGCAGGCTCATTATCATGGAGGAGGCCGTTAGTGAGGAGGCCAACTCGAGATGCACTGCGCGCGTGGTGAGGCATGTGTATAAGGCGCCCCACCTTTTTTCGTGTCTGCGCCCGACTGTGACATGCATGGGCCCAAAATAATCCACCGCTGTGGCTGTGAATGGCGGTTGATTGTGGGCCAGCCTTTCTGAAGGTAAGTCGCCCATGGGGATTTTAGATGGTTTCCCCCTGTAGGTCCGACACCATTGGCATTGATTGCATATATAGCGTATCACATTGCGCAGTCCTATGATGTAATATCGTTGTCTCAATTCATTCATGACGGTTTGGTGATTGCCATGATTGAATGTTGCGTGCGTGTGATGCACCATCAAGCGTGTAAAACCTTCTTTGGCGTGTAGGACTGGCATGTTTTGCTCGTCTTTAATCCTGTTGTCCAAGCACAAGATGCCGTTGCGGTCGATCTTCACTGAGAGCTTGTGGAACGGTGATTTCTTCGGCGGTCGCCGTCCAGCCTCTATCGTCGCAATGTCCTCGGCGAACGAGTTATGTTGGCTCTTTTTTATGAGCAGTAACTCTGCTAATCTCATATGATAAGGTGACAATTCTTTGCTCGTAGTTCTATTGAGTATTTTGGCTTTGAAAACCTCAGCGGCGAGCAGAACGGTTGCAGCAGCACGCACTAACCTACTGTATTTAGAGAAACGTTGCACGTCCGGTAAGCAATTGTCAATGTCACGTTTTATAGCCACGTGGACTTGTTTAATTGACCTTTCTTCCCCTGAAGGGGGTTGCGGCTTCGTGACGCGGTCGCCTTTAGGCCAGGTCGTGGGGTCGCTCCTAATGAACTCGGGTCCATTAAACCACCTATGTTGCGCATCAAATTTCACTGGGATACCCTTTGTCGCGTCGTCCGCGACGTTGTCCGCGCTAGGTACCCAGTGCCAGTCTATCGGTGACGTCGAGTTCTCTATTTCAGCCAGGCGATGGGCGACAAACGATTTGAACGTGCGCGGGTCCGACTTGATCCATGTAAGGACGGTTTTTGAATCCGACCAATAATAATACTTTGATATTTTGTAATCGGACTCGCGCTTGATTGATTCTGCTAACCTACTACCCAGGACGGCGGCTTGAAGCTCGAGACGTGGTACCGATATCGGTTTTAGCGGGGCCACTTTGGCTTTGCCCGCCACCAATTGCGACGTTCGGTTCCCGTCTGTATCCTCACTCACTAAATAAACCGCGGCCGCGTAAACCTTTTCACTAGCGTCGCAAAATACGTGTAACTCCCCCTCGCCAGAGGGTGTGGTTGGTATGTACCTATTTATTTCTAAAGTTTTCAACATCTGTACGTTTTTTATGAACGACTTCCATGTGACATTATGCTCGGGGGTGATAGGGTCGTCCCAGTCCACGCCGCTGCGCCATATCTCCTGTATTAGGCATTTGCCTATCATCGTGATGGGCGATATTAACCTAACGGGTCGAAAACTGACATGACTGCGCTAGTTACTTGACGCTTTGTAGGTAAAGTTCTACCCTGTATGACGTCAGCGGGCGTGTTTCGGAGATTTACGTTAAAACCCAACGTATCACGCGCGTGATTCCATATTAAACCTAATGTACGCTCTGTATCGCTTTTGCCCAGCGTGGTGGTCTCGCTATCGCGCGTGTCCGTGACGTCGCTTATTACGTTAGGCACGTTCGACGCCCATCCGCGCAACTCAAAAGACGCGGCCATGTGCACTTTGTGCATTGAATTTACTACTTGCCTAGCCTCGCTTTCGGTGTCGAACGTACCTAAGTAGTCGTCCATGTAGTAATTGCGTACCGTGGCCCTTGCGACCTCTGGATATGCCTGGCTGTGATTTTCCGCATTTTTATTTTTTACATAGATGGCGGTACAAGGAGACGACGCGGCCCCGAATATTAACGACGTCATTCGGTATTCTTGTGGCGGCCCTACTCTGTCGTCACCTCGCCATAAAAAGCGTAAACTATCACGATCTTGTTCTAATATTTTTATTTGTAAAAACATTTCTTTAATGTCGGCAACGACCGCTATTTTACCTTTTCTAAACCTAATCAGTACGCCGAATAATGACTGCAGCAAATCGGGCCCCGCCAGGAGCGCGTCGTTTAAACATTTACCCGCGCATCTGGCTGCCGCGTCAAAAACTACCCTCATTTTCCCTTTTTGGGGGTGTACGACTGCAAAATGCGGCAAGTACCAGCCGCGTGGTGAAGTGGGCGGCGCTTGCACCCTTTCGGCGTATCCTCGCTCGATCAAATTATTTATTTGTTTAATATATTCGCACTTATGACTAATATTTTTATCTAATTTATTTTCCAAATTAAATAGGCGGCTGAGTGCTTGTTTTCTATTATCCGGCATTATTTCGTTATCCGTCCGCCATAACAAGCCGGCTTCATACCTATTATTGATTTTCTTACACGTTTTTTCTAAAATAGATAGGGCGCGCTGCTCTGGATCTGACGCCGGTTTTCGCGCTTCTATGCCTAATGATTCTATGCTAAAATAATCCCTAATTAATTGCAACGCGGGGTTTTCGGCCTGCGTCGGTCGAACGTGGTTGACGATTGCTACGGCGTTGCGTGGTCGTGAGTCTTGGCCGTGCAGAACCCATCCTAACTTAGTGAGAGATGCCACGGGTTGATTTTTATTGCCGACACGTAGCTGTCTAGATGTAATTAAATGCCAGTTATCCTGCCCAATTAATATAGTCGGCTTACCCTGCTCGTAACATAACTCTTCTTCTAAATCGGCTAAATGACTACACTGCTGGACCAAATCACGCCTTATTTCTTGCGGGATAAGGTTCAAATTACTTATGGTATATGCATCCATGGCTTCTAAATTCCTATTAAATAAACCCCGCACTGTTAATTTTACCTGACACGACTCAGCATCGTCGATCCTGCTTCCCCCTACCCCTTCTAACGATAAGAGTCGGCTGTGCCCCCTAGTTATCACCTGATCCGCCACGTCTCGCTCAACCAACGTCATTGTTGAGCCTTCATCTAATAGCGCGTGGGTGGTGACTGTACCTAGTGGGCCTGCTAATTCAACCGGTACTATTTTTAGGTAGGTATTTGTTCTGTGTAAATGGTTAATTGAACTCACGTTCCCGTGGCTGGGGGGAGGGGCTTGCGTCTGCCTATCCCCTTTCGAGTTGCCACCGTGAAGTAATTTGTGATGTGATGCTTCGCATCCGCCTACGCCGCATGATACATATTTACACCTTGCCGGTCGCCTGTGTGAGTCGCCGAGACATCGAAAACACAACTTGTATTGCTTGGCCGCACTCCACCTATCGCTTACACTTAACTTTGTAAAATCCGCGCATTCCGAGATGCCGTGGCTACCCCCGCATATCGTGCATTTCTCGTTACCGCGGTGCGTGGATTGTGCCGGCGGAGGCGGTCTTGGAGGGCGCGGTTGTGCTCTCGAGGCTCGCCCTTTCATAGATTTATTTACTGTGGCTACTGTGCTACTTGGAGGGCTGTCCTCATCGTCAGATTGACACGAGCAGTCGCTATCGTCGTCGTACGAGCCGCGATCGCGCGCCGTGTTCACCGTGCGCGGTTTCTGCTTACCCCTGCGATCGTCTCGTGCGGTTTCGTACGCGAACATAGCGCCGCATTGGTCGGCCATGTTGTTGAGAAATCTAGACAACAATTCTAACTCGGGTGCGCCTGAAAAACCTGTCTTGTACTCGTACCACTTAAACTTTAAAATCATACTTAATTTATCTACTATTTTGTTGACGAGTTCGGGTGAGTATAAATATTGCGGTTGTTTTAATGATTTTATTGCGGCTACTGTATTTGCTACCTTACTTGCGAAACTACCTATATTGCGCCCGTCGTCCGTCATGCGGGGCATGCGTTTAATTAATTCTAGCTCGGATAATACTAACAATTCTGGCTTTCCGTATCGTCTTTCTAACGCATCTATGACTTCATACGGGTCCGATACTGTGAATAATAACGCCCTAACTGTTTCGCGAGCCGCTCCGCGAAGCGCTTTTCTTAATCGGGCCACGTTTTGTACGTCTGAAAACATGGCCTCTGTGTCGTCATATACCGACTTGAAAGCCATCCACTCTGCTATCGCTCCGTCAAAGGGAGGTAATTCGTGGATGAATTTAGGTACCGCCGAGCCTGCTCTATTGGAACTTACCGCCTGCACTATCGCGTTGGCTAACATCGTCATGTCGTTGCTATTCGCCGACGTGTTGTTACCTACGCGTGGTTCGTTCCTACTAGGGTCGGATTGCCGCGCGGGTTGTCCTGGGTTCGGAGCTATTCTATCTGCCATGACCGACCTATCGTATACACGTTGTTCCGTTATCCAACCTCTAACACGAGACTCTTCTACATGTGGCGGTTCCGCGCCGTTGGAGCTTTCTAATTCTTCTACCCTAGCTAACTCCAAACGACTTAAAGCAGCTGCGGACGCCGCCCTAGCCTGTGCTAATTCGGAATTGTGCAACTCTAATTCGGCCTTTAAAACTGATATTCTGCTACTAGCTCTGTCCCCGGGGACGTTTACCGCCGTACCCGGCGCGCTCCTAGCCTGTGTATTCGCGCTGGCTTCGACTTGTGCGGCGGACCTATCGTTGATTACTCTATCCGTCCTACTTTGGCTGTGCGTGCTGCGTTCACCGGTCGTGTCCTCTGTGCCGGTGCCTTTACTCCACGTTTCGGTTTCTGTTGAGCCTGTCTGGCCCGACGCTGGAGTAGCGTCTGTGGCAGGCGACTTGCCTGAACGCAATACACGTGCGTTTTCCATTGCGCACGAGGGGTCCCTAACCCTAAATTAATTTAAAACTTAAAACTAACACTTTCACTTTCACTTGAAGCACTATCTATGTGTGGTGTCTATCTATCAGCCTGGCCGGACTACTACCGCGGTGATGCCGGACCAGGAATGGGAACTTTAAGGTGGGAAAGGTAGGAACCTCCCGGCAGAGAATGTGGACACTCACGGGTGCATCAGAGTACGGGGGGAATATTCCGCACTCGTCGTTGCGTACCAACTCGTGGTCCCAGAGTAATCCACACCTTACCGGCGGGGCCTGACTGATACACCTGGTAGGTGCGTGGAGTCGTCAGATAGTCCACTGTGCTTCCATACGCTAATGTAGTGGCCGTTTGACACCGTAAGGTGGCCGCGTATGTATGTGAAAAGTGCTTCCAAGCATATAGCAGTGGTCAAGCAAACCAAACAGCTAATAGCTCGCGCGTACTTGTTTCTTTCTTGAAATTACTTGAAGTTACTTGAATGCTTGAAATGTTGAATGCTTGATTTCAGGGATCCGGCTCGAAGGACCATCTGTTCGATGTAGCTGCAATCGAAACTTTGTTTTGTGGACTGTATGTAGGTATATCTTCAGAAGAAAGAAATAAAAACGCCTTATAATGGTTTAAACGTTGCCTTGTAGATGATAGTGGCATGTAGGACGGCGGAATGTAGAGTGAATGTAAGTACGTGTGAGAAATCGCAGCGCCCCCGCCAGGGGGCGCGCGTGTCGGTGTCGGGGCTATGCCCCCTGACCGAGGTGGCCAACCTCTGCCCGTGACTACGGGCACGTCAATTGTGTAGCCAAAATGTGGCGGGTCAGTGGGCGCGCGGCAGTTTTGCCGCAGCGCACCTGTGAGTGTAACTGTACTGGGTGTACTGTGAGAGCGCCGCGGAAGCGTTCCGCTATCTTCACGCCGCCTCGGCGGTCGGGCCCCGCCAGGTGAGACTCCCGGGTATCCGGGAGAAGCCCAGCGAGGGACGACCAGCGACAGAGGCGGCGGCTTTAGGGGCGCTCCCCACAGTGGATGCTGGGTCCCGCCCGATGCGTTCCCAGAGCGAGCCGGTCGCGCCTCGGGTTGGGGGCCCGTTGTGTGTGTAAGAGCGGTTTGTACTTGTGTGTAGCACCGCTCAGTGATTGCGCCCGAGGTGTGCGCCCGCGCGGCACGCTCGGCGCGTGTGTTTAGGCGTCTGTGCAGTAATGCTTGTATGTTTTAAGTGTACGCCGTGCCTATATTAACTTAGAACACGTCGTACCCTTAGTGCATATTGTGTGTGTGGAGTGTTTATTGTTTGAGTAGGTCGCGTGTAGGTGACTGCGACTTACTCAGGTGTCAAATCCGATGGGGCGTCAAATCCGGTGGGGGGGGGGGAGGCAGCGTCCGACAGCAGGTCGCGCGGTAGGCGCTTCGCGTCGGGTGGGCGCGCGTGCCACGGCGCCAGGTCCTGGATGTGAGGCCAGGCAGAGGCGTCGGCACGCGCGAACATGTTCCTGGATAGGCGCCGCGCAAATTCGTCCAGGCTCTCAATCTTGAGGTCCCGCTGGATGACGCTGTTCCTCACGAAGCGAGGGGCTGCAGTGATGGTGCGCAGCGCTCTGCTCTGCTGCGCACGTAAAAGCTTCTTGTTTGTCTCGCTCGTGAGGGCGAGCCAAGCTGGGGCGGCATACGTCAATACCGGGCGTATGTACGTCTTGTACACACCCAGCTTGACGCGTAGCGGGAGGCGGGATGAGAGCACTGGGCGTAGGAGGGCGCGGGCTGTCCTACCTTTCGCTGCGACCTTGCGGACGTGCGGTCCCATGGTGAGCCGGCGATCGATGGTGACGCCGAGGTATTTTACCTGTGGCGACCACGCGATGTCGGCTCGTTGTAGTTGTAATGGTGGTGGCAGAGGGGCGAATCCGGTGACCAGCGCCTGTGTCTTACCCACGTTAACCGAGAGCCTCCACTTGGAGAGCCACTCGGGGAGTAGGTCGAGGGCGCGCTGCATCTTGACCGCCGCGTGCCCCGCGTTCAGCGAGGTCGTAATGTACGCGGCGTCGTCAGCGTACAGCGCGAGCGTCGTGTCCCCCGTAGCGGGGATGTCATCGGTGTAACGTGAGTAGCACACCGGAGAGAGGCAACTGCCTTGCGGGACGCCGGCTGCCACCGGATGGGCGCTAGATAGCGCTCCGTCCACCACCACTCTGAAGGTCCTGTGGGCAAGGAAAGAAGAGATCACATTAACGATGCGGCGGGGCGCACTCGACGACGCCAGCTTGTATATCAAGCCGGCGTGCCAAACACGGTCGAATGCCTTTTCCATGTCGAGGAATACTGCAACCGCATACTCCTTCTTGTTGGCGGTCGCCGCCAGCAGGTGCAGTACCCTCGACAACTGGAGCGTCGTGCTGTGTTCCGCGCGGAACCCGAACTGTTCTGGGCGCGGTGTGACGTGTGGATGCAGGTGTCGCAACAGGAGTTGTTCAAACACCTTGGAGATGGTGGGCAGTAGGGTGATCGGCCGATAGCTCTCTGGCCGCAGCACGTTCTTCCCTGGTTTGGGGAGCATGATGACGCGCCCCTCCTTCCATGTGTTGGGAAAGGTCCCCGTGCGCAGGATCCCCGTGTACAGGCGCGCCAACGTTGCCACGGTTCGGTGCGGCAAGTGGCGCAGCGCTGTGTTGGTGATCCCGTCGGCTCCGGGGGCCTTCTTCGGCTTCGTCCTAAGGATGGCGCGTCTGACCGCGCCAGGGGAGAAGTGGATGGGTTCTTCGTCAGAGGCTATCGGCGTGGCGAAGTAGTCTCCAAGGTGCCTCTCGACCATTGCGACATGCTCGGTGTCGTCAGTCGGGTTCGGCTGGAATTGACGCTCCAGGTGCTCGGCAAATATCTCCGCACGGTCGGCTGCGGAGTATTTCACGGCCCCGCCGCTGTCCAGCAGGGGGCGCACCGGAGCTGGGGTATTCGATAGCCGTCGGCACAATCTGTGTACAGACGGCCAGTCGCCATCAGCGGCATCTATGTGAGACTCCCAGCTCTCTGAGCTGTGCGCCCGCATCTCGGCCTTGACCCTCTCCGCGAGACGGTTGAGCTCAGACTTCAACGCTGGGCAGCGAGTTTCCTGCCACCGCTTGCGAAGGCGCCTCTTCTCGCCTATGAGTTTGGCGATATGTCCCGGCAGGGGCGGTAGCAACTGTCGCCCCTGTGGTGTTGTGGATTCTGTGACGGTGGTTGCTGCTTCCAGTGCGTGTTGAATGCAAGCGGTGACCTCTGCTGCCAGCCCCTCGACGTCCGCGGGGGTGACTATAGGCCGTGTTGGGTTGGTGATCTCTAATCTTTCCTCGAATAGTGCCCAGTCGGTTCTTCGACGTGGCGCTGGAGGGGGGAGTCGAGTCGGCACTCCCGACACGACGACGAGCACGGGTTGGTGGTCCGACTGGTACTCGTCGTCTATTACTTGCTGCGTGATCTGGTAGTCGGATCCTCCTGAGTGGATCACGATGTCCAGCACGTCCGGGGCGTAAGTGTGTTGGTCCGGGTAGTGGGTGGGCGTCTCTGGTCCGGACACCGTGTACCCATAGGCTTCCGCGTCCGCGAAGAGCCGTCTTCCCTCGGTGTTGGTCTGCATGGCGTTCCACGCTGGGTGCTTGCAGTTCATGTCGCCGGCTATCAACGTGGGCCGCGGCGAGGCTTGTAATAGGGCCCGCAGCTCGGAGTGGTCCAGTCGAGCTGCGGGCGGCTTGTATGCCGCGTAGACGTCCACGTCGTTGCCGGCTATGTGAAGTTGCACACCCAGCGCGTAGAAGCTGCTAAGCTGCATCTGTGGGATCTCCTGATGGACGACTCTTCGTTTCACTAATACTACCAGACCACGATATGTAATGTTGTGACTCGACTTTTCGTCCCTCCTATAAGCGAGGTAACCAGGGAATTTGACCCTATCGGCCGGTCCCAGGTGCGTCTCGCTTATGAGCGCCACGTCAATGTCCTGTTCCTTGAGGAGATGACGGAGGGGCGCGACCTTATTCTTCAGGCCGCGGGCATTCCAGTGTATAACCCTCAATGAATTAGCCATTGCACAGCGTGAGTAATGCGGCCAATCCATCGAGGATTATGGTTTCTGGGTCTTGACCCTGTCTCAGGGCCTTGATAAGGTCCATGAGGATCTTTATGGCGCAGGCGGTGATCTTCTTCTTACGCTCTGCGCTTGGCGCGTCACTGGCCGCTGCAGTCTCCGCCTTGCGGGGCAGTGACTTGGGGCGCTGCTGTTGGGCTTGCACTCTCTGCGGAGCGTCAGCCGTGTGCGCGGGCGGCGCCTCTCTTGGTGTTTTCGGGCGCTGCAGCTGCTGACGACTCTGAGCGGTCGTCGTGCCGACTGTAACAGCAGCGCTCGTGGCCTCTGGCTTCGCCTGCGCCGCTTTGGAGACAGGGTCGGCCCGGGTCTGGGTCGCTTCGGTGGGCGGGGGGGGTGTGGCCTTCTTCTTCCTCCTGCCCCCGCGCTTTTTCTTCCTCCGTCCTTCCGCCTTTGTGGTGGTGGTGGTGGAGGGGACTCCGCGTGTGGTGGGCCCATTTGCCGCCGCCATGAGCGACGCAGATTGAGCCTCTTCTGTTGCTGGCTGGGTTTGTGGCCTCTCGATGGCCGATTCAGGCCGGCGCCTCTGCGTCGTCTGGGCCGTGGTGCCCGCCCTTCTGTTGGCGATCTCTCTCCGAAAGGCGGGACACTTTTGGTTGTTGGCCGGGTGCTCCCCCTGGCAGTTTGCACAGGTGGGGGGCTCCGACCGTGGGCGGGGGCAATCCTTTGCGGAGTGGCCTTCTCCGCATCGCACACACGCTATTGGGCGGTGGCACTGGTGCGAGCTGTGCCTGAACTTTTGGCACCGGTGGCACTGCGCGGGCCCACGCTTCGCTCGCCACGCCTCTATTTTGACACCCCGCATGTACATGAATACGGAGGTGTCGTAGATGCGGCGTACATCTGGCGTCTTCTTCAGAACTGCGTGGAACACGCAGCCGGGTCTTCCTTGGCGCGCCTGTATGTGGCGCACGTACTCCGGCTCGTATCCCAACGCGCGGAGTTCCTCCTCAATATCTCCTGGTTCGGTATCCGCCGGCAATCCCCTTATGGCCACCTTAAGGTTCTGCTCGGCCGGCAGGGAGTATGCGAACCAGGATAGGCCGCTTTCCTTTTCCAACTGGGTCAGGTACCGCTGGATCAGGCGGTATTCCTCCTCCGAGCCGGGTGAGAACCTTACCCCCCCTTGGTAAGGTCTGGCGTTCGGTGGGTGGCCCAGCTTGGCACTTATCGCCCTGAAGTGGGCGGCCCAGTTGGGTAGTTTTTCCACCACCAGTGGCGGGTATCTGGGCGTCTTTTTCTTGTTTGCCGCCGGCTTGTCTTGACCGGTCGGCTGTGCGTCCTGCGTCGGCGCTTGGTCCTCCTCAGGCGTGGGTGTGGGCGCGTGTCGCGTCGCTTCCGTGGGGGAAGGCGCGTGCGCGTCCGATGCACCACGTCTGCGGGCCTCGCGTTGCGGCATAGGGGAGTCCATGCATAGCCGCTTGGCCTCTTCCGCGGCCGTGTCCTCCGGGCTCCTTTGCCGGCGCTGGGCTCTGGGTTCCAGCTGGAACTCGTATCCAAAGCCCAGGGAATCAGTGGGGGATGTCATGCGGCGCTCCGCTGCGCCGATCCTCGCTGGCGTATCCTGCGATACGTGGTCGCGATCGGACGCGTAGTCGTCGTCATCGTCGGCGTCGGCCGCCGAGGCTAACGACATGCTCGAACCCGCACGCGACGAGCATGCCGACAGCATCGCGGGTGAGTCGCGGGCGGAACTACGGGGGGGCGCGGGGGACGCGGTCGTGGCGGCGAAGAACGATGCCGCAGTCGCGCGGGTCCCGGGAGGCTTCTTGGTGGGTGGCGGCGTGGTAGTCACGGTCGCTTGGCGGGTGGCGGTAGCCGAGCTCGTCAGCGAGGGGCGGGGTACCGGCACGGGCGCGCGCGGGCCCGCAGCACTGCGCGCGGGCGCAGGCGTGGGCGGTGGTGCGCGGGTAGTCGGGGCCGGAACGCGCGCGGAAGCAGCGCGGCGCGTTGTCGCGGCGGGCCCCGGGGCCTGAATAGGTACGGGGCGGAAAGCGGATGGGCGGATGGGCACAGCTTGCTGGCGCGTCGGCGGCGGCGCTGGCGCATCGCGCGCAAGCGCCCGCGTCGCCGACGCCGCGACGGCAGCCGGTGCAGGGGTAGGGGCAGGGGTGGGGGTCGGCGGCACCTCTTCGGTCGGTGCTACACCGGACGATGGGTTCCCGATGTTCGGGAGCGACGCCGTCCGGTCCGTCACCGGCCGATTCATCGGCGGGGACCCGGTGTCATGGCCCAGCGAGCCACGGGCACCGGGTTTCGGCATCTTAATGCAGCTGGCGCTGGCGGTGCGTGGCCTCCGCGACCGCTTCGGTGTGTTGCCACACCGGGCGGCGGGGGGCGGGTTCCCTCTGCGCTCACGCCGGGGTCTGTAACAAACCCCACCGTAAGCACACAGGAAACAAAAGGGCGGTCCGTGCAGAAGTAACTGTAATGAGAATGTAAGTAATTTGGGCCGCGCTTATCATATCGACTCAGACCGTCTGCGCAGTTTGCGCTAGGTGTGTAGTCGTAGCGTTTGACGGTGAGCCAATAAGCGGGCAGGAGAGAGAGGGATGGAGGATGTGTAAGTGAGATGTAAGGATTGGTTATAAGTGTGTATGTGTACGTGTGTGTGTGTGTGTGTGGCAAACGCATTTATTAATAATAATTACACATACAATAATCAGCACAAAGATAAAACGATATAAAATCAAATAAAATAAAAAGGTAAAGTATATAAGTAGAAACGAAATTACATAAAAAAACTTATAAACTAAACAAGGTAAGTACAAGATATTTATTACAACAAAAAACATATTAAAATTAAATGATTGGTTGTCTGTTATTTACAGGTACATTGATGTATCTGGCAATTGGTACAAGACCTGATATAATGTTTTACGTGAGTTATCTATCACAATTCAATGATTTTTATAACGAAAACCATTTCAAGGCTGCCAAAAGGGTACTAAGATACCTAAAAGGAACCAAAGATGTAGGTCTTGAATATAAAAAACAGAAAATGCCACTGATTGGAATGGCAGACGCAGACTGGGGAGGAGATAAACTGGACAGAAAATCTTTCTCAGGATACTGTTTCAAGTTTGCTGGATCTATGATTAGCTGGATGGCTAAAAAGCAACCAAATGTTGCCCTCTCTACGGCAGAGGCCGAATACATAGCAATGACCGAGGCAGCAGAAGTCTATTTTTGAGGACATTGGAGTGAAATCCGAAAATATAACATTTTTTTATGACAACCAGGCTGCAATCAAACTAGCCTGTAATCCAATAGTGTCTTCAAAGTCAAAGCATATCGACTTAAGGATCCACTTCATACGAGACTGTGTCGTTCAGAAAGTGATACAGTTAAAGTACCTGGAAACAGGGAAGATGGAAGCAGATAATATGTTTATGAAAGGTTTATCTGGACCACGCCTGCAAGAATTAAAGTGCAGTGCCGGGATAGAATAACTCGTGAGGAGGAGTATTGAGAGGATACTTTTCTGTAACGATGCTTTGCACATTACTGTTCTATGAAGAAACAATTGATTCGTACTTGTCAGTTAAATTAAATAGACGTCATTATACTTGTAAGAAAATTTTCTCTAATGTTTTAAATAATATTGTTATTATTTAAAACCTCACTAACCCTAAAATATAACAACAATGTATGATGTAAATCACTTATTTAGTTCTTCACTTATGCCTTTTCCACTAAGTAAATGCAATAATTTTAATTTTGAGATCACTTTTAGTACGGAGCCGACGTAAACATTGGCACAGTAGCGCCCTCTCTCTCTCTCTCTCTCTCAGATTTTGCTATACAGTTCTTTATGTCTTCAAAATCTTATTTTGCTTCCACGCATAAAGGAAAACTTGGATTCACAAGACGATGATTTTTCTCCGAAAGGTATCCATTTCGAATAGTGAGAAAACATTTCAAGAGCTCTTTTCAAAGAAAAATTGTCAGTGGGCATGGGCAAATTGATCACAGGTTGAAGTCGACCAGGATCTGGCGTGATAGAATTCTTTGAAATTCTATATCCGAGAATGTTAATAGTGTCTATAGAAAACTGATTTATCTTTGTTAACAGTCAGCTTATAGGTATCAACAGCATCCATGAATTTCTTCAGATTACGGTCATGCTCCTCCTTGTCTTTTCCGCAGATTGTGACGTCATCAAGATATGCCTAGGTATTCTTCAGTTTCTCTTTAGTTATTAGCCAGTCCATTACTCTTTGAAAGTAACCTACTCCATTAGACACTTCGAATGGAATTCTGATAAATTGGTATAACTTACCACAAGCTTCAAATGCTGTATAATTATAGTTTTTCAGCTTCTAAAATCGGTACTTGATGGTAAGCACTTTTTTAATAGATTTTTGAAAAGATTTCATACTTAGAGATGTCATTTACCATCTTTTCCATACTAGGTAGTGGGTAAGCATCCAAATCCGTATATGTACTTGTTGATAGTCTGAGAGTAATCTATAACCAATCTCTTTCGGTGATTTTAATTTTTTGTAATTAGAACTTGAGGTTTCCATGGAGATCTCTCTTCGATAACACCATCAGCCAAAGAGTTGGTCGAGTTTAGGCGGGAAAATGAAAAGTGCACATTGTCGATTTTATATTATTTTTCAAAACTTGAATTTCTCCGAAGTTTAATGTGTAATTATGGTGGATGATTAACCATTAAGTGTTCGTGAACGTGTGAGAGTGTAGGCAAATGATATAAAATTGAAAATCGTGACTTTTTGGGTTCACACCTAAACTCCATCGAAGCCTCAATAAAGTTTCTAACGTTTTATTGGGGCAACTGAACATTATACTTGACACTGGCGAACACAAAAAGTGTGGTGCCATAATACAATCCCATGATGGGAAATAATTATTACCTACTTGATTATTCTAATACTTGACACTGGCAAATACACAAAAAGTGTGACGCCATAATAAAAAATAAAAAAAAGAGTTGGTCTGTTTCATCTTGTATGAATTTCAAGTCATCATTCGAATACTTACGTATATTATAGCGATGGGCTTGCAGTTAGGAGATGTACTGGAGGGATAAAAGCTGCGAGAACGCTACAGATTTGTAATGTTTTTCTAGGTCCTCCGAAAGATATTTCTAATTTCGAGTGTCTTCCCAGTATGTCATGTCCAATGATGGCGTCAGCGCAAAAATGTTTTACTATGAGAAGCGGAGCTCGATCGTAAATATTGTCGTCTAGTGTAATCCTTGCTCGGAAAAGGCCTTCACAATCAATGGTACGTGTTGTTTGTGCCATAGTTATAGACTCTCTAGTATTTTCTCTGGTGAAGGAGTATTTTGTGAAGAAGTCGTGATTGATAAAACTTTTTGAGCTTCCAGAGTCAATTAGGGCTTTAGCATCTCTACCATTTACCTTAATGGTGACTATAGACTTCTTGAGGCTAGCAGGAGCTGCAGCAGTGATAATAAGACTGTTCAAGTTGTTCTCAGTAGTTTCAGCAGATTCATTAGTAGCGGCGGCATTGACATTGGGATTCTTGCTCCTGCAAACATTTGCAAAATGGCCTTTTTTGTGACAGATCTGGCAGGCATTCAGTGCTGTGCAATTTTGCCGTTTATGAACTTTCTCTTCACAAAAGAAACATATCCTCATATCTGTATTAGTTTTGTTCGATTTTGGTAGGGCTACCGCAAAAGAAGAGGATTGTTCAGCATCATAGATCGACTAATAAGACTGAGCGTTCTTTTCTGGTGTCTCCATAGTCTGTGCTAGATTAAAGGCTTCATCTAAATCTAATTTTGAGCATTCTAGCAACCTTTGTCGGATCTTATTAGAAGTGATATGAACGCATCTCTGATATATATTCATTTTTATTACTCTCCGCGTCGACCTTTTTAAACTGACAGTCCTTACTTAACAGCTGTAGTTGTTGTAGATACTGATTTACACATTCGTTGCTTTGTTGCTTCCTAGTGGCCAGCACGTGCCGAGCATAGATCTCATTTTTCGGTTTAACGAAAATTTTAGTGAGCGTTTCTACAGCAGTTTCATAACTTTGACTCTCGCTGATGTATAGGAAAACCTTCGGTGACCGTAATACATGGTTGATAAGCAGTTGCGTCTCTAACTTATCTGAAATGTCCTTTTCTCCATCTTTGTTGGCTGCTAGGAAGTTCTTGAATGTAAAAAGCCAGTGGTTCCATTCTTGAGCAGCAGTTGGTGACGTCGGGTCGAGGTCTAATACGACTGGTCGGAGATATTTATCCATAATCGTAATTAGGGCATTACTTGCACAACGTTATAGCTTGAGATACATTTATTTTTAGCAGAATAAATTGTTATGTAAATAACAATCACCTTTTTATTAGAATTTGGCTTTATTCTGCTAAAAATTTTACATCTAGGTAGGTATGACAAAATGTCGATATGTGACGACATGACAAAATATCACAAAGATTCGCCGTTTTCTTCGTAAAACGGCCAGCTAGAATTCACCACAATTAGATAGATAGACAAAGCAATAGTGTCATGTTACTTCATGAGGAACATACTTGTCTGAGTTTGTTTCGGCGTATCTTCTCAGAGATCGTCAGCTATGAATGCATGAGTATAGCGGCCCGCCCCGGCTTCGCACGGGTGGAGAATCCAGCTTACTTTACTTTCCCCGTCGAGTCTCCGGTGAACCCTATATGTTAGGGGTGGACAACATTTATCAAAAAAAAAAAAATAGATAGTAGCCGATTCTCAGACCTACTGAATATGCATATAAAATTTCATAAAAATCGGTCAAGCCGTTTCGGAGGAGTATGGTAACTAGCACTGTGACACGAGAATTTTATTTATAAGAAGAAGATTATCATAGTACTTTTATATTATTATTACTTTTATAGTTTATTTAGAATTCTAAACCGGGCAGTTTCCTAATATTTTCATTTTCACTAGCAACTAGCGACCCGAGCGCAGCTTTGCCTGCGTTATCCACTTTTCCGAACAAATTTCCGAGTCATGGAAGATTTAAAGAATAATATAAATTCCGTTATTTTAGTGAGGGTTTTCATTTCTAATAATGGTTTAAAATCCTTTCCGGTATATTTTTCAATAGCAACAATTTTTAAAAACGCGGCGTTGACGACAGGTGTCACCGTGTGGGATTAGTTTTGTATGCACTTTACTTTTGCAATAAGTAATATATTTTTAATGTACATGTCATTTAGACAAGGTCAATCACAAAATTAATTATATCTCCAGCTAAAAAAGAGATATGGAATGGATATTCTATGTACGGCAAGACTGCAGTTTTATATTGCATATAAAAAAATTTGGTCTACTACTAATGGCCCTCAATCAAGAACATCGGCTGTCAATTTAGCGCACAGAATCCACGGCCCCAATCCTACACGAGATACAGTACCAATTTTTATCCTCCATGGTTTACTCGGATCTAAAAGGAACTGGGAAAGTATGTGTAAAAATATAACAGCATTTACGAACAGGACTGTAGTAGCCGTAGATGCTCGTAACCATGGCGATAGTCCTCATCACGCCTCCCATACCTACTTTGATTTAGCTGTCGACCTCTCAACACTAATAACAGCATTTTCAGTTGAAAGGGGTATTATTATAGGGCACAGCATGGGAGGGAGAACAGGAATGGCTTTGGCTCTGACCGAGGTTTGTTCACAATGACATTGTATAGTTAAATATCATTGCTGTCGACTCTCTTAGCGGAGAGGACGACCCTTTCTATGACGAATCTTTTTAACCTAAGTATCTGTAAATAGCACTGGTGTCATTTCCTTTTCTTACATGATAGCTATAGGTACCTACTTTTAATCTGCTTGGAATTGTTACATATTACGTTCTGGGTTAAGTACATACTGAAAACAGTCCTTTACATTGAAGAAGGCCCAAAATACGCTGGCTGACTTAGACGCTTTGCGGAGATATTGCTCTCAGACAACTTTGGACTGCAATGGGGAAACCGTTGCCAAGCACTTAGGGGGGCTACACTCGTGCCTTAGATTAGACTGCGTGGCGGTCGTTGAGCTCTATATACTTATATTGCCATCTGTAGGGATGGGTGAAAATGAAGTAGCTAAGGATCCGACTCTTTCCTAAAAACAAACTTGTAGACATTGTCCTACGCTGTTAATATTATATTTATATGTATACTAGCTTCTGCCAGCGACTTCGTCCGCGTAGCGTGATGATATATTATAGCTTATAGCCTTCCTCAATAAATGGGCTATCTAACACTGGAAGAACTCTTCAGCTTTATATATTAACTAGCTGACCTGACAGACGTTGTCCTGTCCAAGTTTCAACTAACCACCTCGAAAAATTTGGTTTTTCATATTTGTTATACACTTAGCGCCATTGATTTCTGAATACCTTATTTCTGATCTATAAATTACTTAATTTCAAAAATTTGTTCACATTGTATTGACGTGAAGCATGGAAATATAAATAGACATACCTACATAGATTAAAATCTCAAATATCTGTTTCGGCATCAGTAAAGATTAACGCACGTTGCATTTTTTTATTATTATATTTATTTATGTATTTAATTATTCGATTAGATGGAAACTCTTTAGTTTCTCAAATAAAGTGTGCGCACTGTATCTACACTATGGAGGTTTCACATTATAAAATCAGTTACTATATGGCTGGATGCTTTAAAGAAGAAAACAATAATATTGTCAAAATTGTCAACTCAAACTCAACCAGAGTTGGATCACAATTGCACCTGAGAGTCGTAAATGTGTTGCCATATAAATTTTACTATAGAACTGAAAATTTGTTGTGTGAGAACATAATCGATTCGTCGACTAACAATATGGACTTCTTTCATCTTACGATCCAACTATGGCTGAAGTGTTTTGACAGCGGCTGGACTTCGCATAATAAGATCCAACTCTGATCCAATAATGGCTGAAGTGTCTGTCTGCCAAATCAAATAGCGCGATACGCAATTACAAAAAGTTGTAAAATGGCCATGGTTCAATCATGGTTTGACTGTCATTTAATTAAGGGAATTGACCTCATTTCATTATTTATTATCTAAAATCATTTTTAGAATATGAAACTGGTAATCATAATTTCTAATCGCAATCGTTCAGCCTTGGTGACTTTAAATAAATAAATCTGCAATCTTTAATAATTTAAGACTAGTTTCTGCCCGCGACTTCGTCCGCGTAGCGTGATGATATATAGCCTATAGCTTTCCTCAATAAATGGGCTATCTAACACTGAAAGAATTTTTCAAATCGGACCAGTAGTTCCTGAGATTAGCGCGTTCAAGCAAACAAACAAACAAACAAACTCGTAGCAGCAGCTACGTCTTTACGCTTTGAATGCTGGAGAGAAGTGATATGTTGCGTCAACCACCCGAACGTGTAGAACGAACACAAAAATCGGTTGACCCGACCAAGGTCACCTTGGTCGGTGGTTGGTCCCGACCGTGTAGAAGGCCTTTGATTCTGTGCCGAGACCACAGATTTTAACGAGTCAATGAACTTTTCAACACTTCTTGGAGGTATCTAATATATGAATCTAGTTTTTGTTTAAGTGACTGACTTATAAATTATCGATTGCAATGTTACAATGAATAAAGTGATTTAAGCACAGTGTAAAGTGATGTAATTGCCACAGAAACACACACACAATTATGAAACAGCGTTTCGAAATAGTTAAAACACTACTACACGGAAGATCGCGGTAATTTTTTATTTTTGTGGCAAATATGCGAACAGCTGATGCGCGGTGTAAGCCGTCCGTGACGTCACTCCCGTCCGTGACGTAACTCAAACTATGATGAAGTAGCTAATATTATGATGAGGTAGCTAAAATTAAAATCAAAGGTAGCAAATAGTAGATTAAATGGTATTCTTTTTTTAAATATGTATGACAGACATTGGAGACTAATTGGTCCCTCCATTTTGACGGTTACCTTAAAAATGGGAATTGTAATCATCAGTACCATGAACAGCTACTTAGGTCAAAATTATGCTACTTACTTAGTTAAATAAAATTCAGCCTATATGACCTCTATGATAATGAGAAGTATCGATTTTTACAGCACTCAAAGGTAGCGAGTCTGATCGTTGTGGATGTATCGCCGGTATCGGCACAAGGCAACTTAAGTGATTTTTTTCCAATGCTCATGGAGGTTATGCAGAGCGTTGACTTCACGGGAATGGATACGTTAAGTAAAGCAAAAACGGCAGCCAAAAATAGAATTCTGGAATCTGGAATCGCTGACAATATGGACTTCGTGTCCTTTATATTGATGAATATAGGAAAGTTGCCCGATAAATCTTTTGGGTGGAAGTGTAATCTCGATGCCTTGCAAAAAAATGCCGATGTCGTCACCTCATTTCCAAAATTCGATGGAAGAGAATATAAAGGTCCAACATTATTTCTCGGAGGCAAACTATCGAACTATCTGCCGTAAGATTAAATTACAATAAATTTCACATAATTAATAAACATCCACATTAAGAAACTTGCTACATTCGACCATGTCGCAACATTTACTTTATAGGTACTAGAAAAATAAAATAGGAAGAACAAATTAATTTATGAAAATTACAAGATTTAATATCACCTATGAAAATTGGTCTAGCGGAAAGCCTAACTACATTTTTACTGTGGCTTATTTAGGAATTTTCCCTCCTCTCCCTTTCCAAGATAAGATAAAGGTATTATCTTCCTTCAAAAACAGAAAAAATAATGAAGGCACAGATAATAGAATACTTGATGAAGGTAATGTGTGAAACACTTTCGGAAGTCGGTATCTTTGCTTTGGGTCGGATCTTTACGTCCGTAAGGATTGAGGAGCCACATCAGATTTTTAAAATCTGATCTCGCTATTATTTAGCAGCAATGTAGCTTATTTTGCAGCACGAATTCTAGATTTAGCAGCAAAATATATCACTAGTTATTTTAATGCAAAAGTGGCTCCTCAATCTAAACGTCTGAATTGAGGAGCCACCTGGAACTCATTAAGTAATAGATGAATATTTATGAAAATTTTGTATCATTTAGTAGCTATTTTGCATATTACCGTCTAAAAATTTAGCTTCTGTAGCGCTAAAATGAAAGAAAATACAATACTTTTAATATGGCTCCTCAATCTAAACTCAAGAGGTGAATTTCTATTGGATGTTAGCGATCAATTAATATATTCGATATATTGATCGTTTAGCAGGTGTTGTGTTTGTTTTTGCAGTATACGAGTAAAATAGTAAAACAGAGTAAATTTTGTATATGAACACATTTTCTTTGGCTCCTCAATCCTGACGTTCTATTTATATACTTTTGACTGTAGCCACATGAGATCTCAACGGAATCTAAAGCCAGAGATACTAACATTTAGCAGAAATATCTGCTAAATATATCTGCACAGTTCAGTAATGTATATATTTTGGATTCTGAAAAAACAATACTTTACTATTTTCTTGTAAATTCAGTGTGTAGGGTGACCATATTATACTCGTATTAATGAAACCAGGATAAGTTATTTATTAAATTTATATTTTCTTAACAGATTATATCTATCGTATCTACGATTTGGTTATTTAGCAATAAATTTCGCTATAAGTTATAGAATGAATGAATATTGGCTGATTAGTACTTATACGAATTTTAGAATCGTAATCATGGTAACAGAACATCTCATCTTTCGGTATAAGATAGTGACATTTGTAGTGGCCTGTGCCAGTTTCGATAATTGCAGGAATAAATTCTATAGCACCTTCTAATTTATATGATTTATTCGAAAACATTACAAATTCCGGTATTTCTCTCACTCTAAACTTTTCACAACCATTCAGTTCATATGAAACTGTGTTTGATAGAGTATATTTACACACAGTTTGGTTGTTACAAAACGTACCTACAGTCGGTTTTTTCTTCAGCGATTAAAGTTGCATCTTCTAAACCTTGGATGCAAAAACAGAAATTATGTTCAAATTCAAAGTCAAAAATGCGATCTGCCTGGGTACTGGGATAAAATGGCACGAATCATTAGTACATTTTTTTGTAAAAATGGCAAAACCACACCAACAGCGGCGATGGAAAAGGTACTCAACCTTGCACCGCTACATATTGTCATAGAGACTGAGGCCCGTCTTGCACTACACAGACTGGCAATAAATGGCCTGTGGGATAGTTCTAAGCCTAGAACTAGACACACAAAGCTTAAAATACAGGAAGGCCTTGACGAACTAACGAACATGCACTGCGACAAAATGCAGCCCATGTTTTGGTTCAAGAGATCTTACAAGGTTCATCTACCGTCAAGGGAAGAATGGATGAAGGGACTCGACCCACCAGAGGAGGGCAGTCTGATATGGTACACTGACGGTTCGAAAACCGAGTCGGGTACAGGGGCGGGCATATATGCAAGGGACCATAAGGTCAGTCAAAGCATGGGCAAATTAGCTACGGTTTTCCAAGCGGAAACATATGCTATTCTTGCCTGTGCACAACAGATGGAAAGTAGCGGTACCACAGGTAGGTCCATCTACATTCTTAGTGACAGCCAAGCGGCACTCATGGCCCTGACCTCCTACAGGATCGATTCAAGGCTGACCATGGACGCTGCCCGAACTCTTAATGAGCTGGGAAAGCGAAACAAGGTCAGGCTTGTTTGGGTCCCTGGTCACAGGGGTATTGTGGGCAACGAGCATGCTGACGAGCTGGCTAGGGAAGGTTCTGGAACCTCACTAATTGGACCGGAACCATTTGTAGGACTGGCCCCAAGCACAGTCAAAACGGCATTTCGGGAGTACGCAAGGGCGAGGCACATGGATGAGTGGTTGAGCCTCACGGGACTTGCTCACTCCAAGAAATTCATAGGTTCCTCATCGAAATGGCAAAATGCCATTTGGGACTCAAGCAGGCGGCAGGCCCGTCTTTTGATGGGGGCGCTGACCGGCCACTTCGGGACTAACGCTCTCCTACAAAAGATGGGTCTGACGGACACATCAGCCTGCAGGGCCTGTAAAAGGGAAATTGAGAGCATGGAACACCTTCTGTGTACATGCGATGCACTGGCTAGAAAGCGAATGTGCCTCTTGGGGCAGGGTTATCCAGGACCAGAGGACTACAGACTCATACCCCCAGGCCTCATTATAAAGCTTATGGAAGAGCTGTTTGAAGAACTGGGGGAGGATGAGGATTAGGTATCTAGGGGAAGCACAAAAGATCCCATTGGGTCGAAGTGCTCTGAGGCCTTGCTGCCTCGGCCCCACACAAGATAAGATAAGATGGTCACCCTACACACTGAATTTACAAGGAAATTGTTAAGTATTGTTTTTTCAGAATCTAAAATATATACATTACTGAACTGTGCAGATATATTTAGCAGACATTTCTGCTAAATGTTAGTATCTCTGGCTTAAGATTCCGTTGAGATCCCAGGTGGCTACAGTCAAAAATATATAAATTGAACGTCAGGATTGAGGAGCCAAAGAAAATGCGTTCATATACAAAATTTACTCTGTTTTACTATTTTACTTGTATACTGCAAAAACAAACACAACACCTGCTAAACGATCAATATGTCGAATATATTAATTGATCGCTCACATCCAATAGAAATTCACCTCTTGAGTTTAGATTGAGGAGCCATATTAAAAGTATTGTATTTTCTTTCATTTTAGCGCTACAGAAGCTAAATTTTTAGACGGTAATATGCAAAATTGCTACTAAATGATACAAAATTTTCATAAATATTCATCTATTACTTAATGAGTTCCAGGTGGCTCCTCAATCCAGACGTTTAGATTGAGGAGCCACTTTTGCATTAAAATAACTAGTGATATATTTTGCTGCTAAATCTAGAATTCGTGCTGCAAAATAAGCTACATTGCTGCTAAATAATGGCGAGATCAGATTTTAAAAATCTGATGTGGCTCCTCAATCCTTACGGACGTGGATCTTTTGTATTCCTTCCGATTAGATCTTTGAATAACTACCTAATCGGGGAACATACATAAAAAATACAGAGAACCTCCTCCTTTTTTGGTCTATTAAAAATATAGCAAATTAATCTACATCATATAGCGTTACTTCCAAGAATAATTATAAAAGGTTATATTTATTTAAAAAATAAAAACGATAATAATACTGTTGTTGCAGCCCTGAAGATATAACGGGGATCCGAGAGCTTTTCCCTACAGCAAATTTACAAGTTATTGAGGGTGCTGGACATAATGTACACACTGAGCAGCCAATTGCCTTTTTCGACGCAGTGGTGCAGTTTCTATCAACTGTAGGTACTAATTTAAGCGCAAACATATAAGTTTGCGCAACTTGCCATTATAAATTAAAATTGTCGTTATATTTGTGAACGAACATTATTTATTATAACTATTATAAGTATGTCAAAATTTTTTTATTTATTTTTGAAAACAGTACGTATGGCGGTAGCTGAAGCAGACCCAGAAATAGTACCTGATCCCTCCACAGGGATTTTAGAGCTTATCTTCCTGTATCTATTCCCCAGGGATTATTAGGTAGAGGTGTACTAATAGTATTGTATACATACACCCACATCCCACACATTTGCAGGTGTTTAGGTCTCATGTTATTGGGGGCGAGTCTATTGCCATTAACCGTACAAAAATCCAAAGGTACTCCGAACTGCTACGAATATCGTAGAAAATTCCGATAGGTAAGATTTTGCTAGTCGACCTGCTAGTCGAACCCAAGACCTCTTGCTCAGCAGTCCCGCTAACGACCCTTAGACCAACGAGGTAGTTGCTTGAATAGACGATAATATAATTAAGTATGTAAGTAGGTACTTACATGCTAGACCATTTTTAAACGGAATGTATATAATGCTGTGGAATGTATATAAAACATACTTAATACTACTACAAAATAAAATATTGTCTTCTTCTTCTTCCTGGCCATGTCCCAATCTATTTGGGGTCGGCGCAGCATATCACAAAATAAATAACAAATTAATTAAAAATTTAAAAAAACCCCCGACACAAAAATAAACCTGAATCCCTATAAAAATAAAAAAATAATCTTGAAATTATAACCCTTCGTAAGTACGTATGAAGTTTTTTGAATAAATTTTGTCGCGTCGGGGGACCGCTCTCTAATTATGTGAATCCTTTCCTTTCCTTTTGCTTCCCGAACGTGAATCGCGCGAATTCAGAATTGATGTGGATGGCGCGTACATCGCCGCGACGCGCGGGAGGGCGTAAAGTGGGCGGAGCGTAACATATTCAAGTTTGGCGACCCGAGCGGGCAGACACGCGAGAGCTAGAGAGCGGTCCCCCGACGCGACAAAATTTAATCAAAAAACTTAATAGGTACTTAATAGGTAATTATTTTTGTGTCGGGGGTTTTTTTAAATTTTTAATTTAATTTGTTATTTCACACTTTTTGTAGGGACTCCTTAGTTATTTTGTTTAATTTCTTTTATTTTCTTGCGTTTTAATTAGGTATTTTCTGCGTTTAGTTATTCAACTTGTGTTCAATTATTTCATAGCTATTAGATATCTTATATCATAGTGTATAGTATTCTACTAGTCAAGCCCTTTCATTTGATACCTTTATTGAGGGAGTAGTGAAAAAATTTAATAAATTCACCATTTCGTGGAGGCCGCCATGTTGGATTTGATATTTTTCAGTGTATAGTATTCTACTAGTCAGGCCCTTTCATTTGATACCAATATTGTGGGAGTTGTGAAAAAATATGTAAACCGCCATCTTGTGGCGGCGGCCATCTTGGGCCGATTTTCATCAAACATAGCTAAGAACACTCCCCACTTATTCACCTTTTAAACAAAAAAAAACAAAATCAAAATCGGTTCATCCATTCGGGAGCTACGATGCCACAGACAGACACACACAGACACGTCAAACTTATAACACCCCGTCGTTTTTGCGTCGGGGGTTAAATATTGTGCATATTAAAAATTACCCTATTTTACCTATAAAGAGGTCGGTGATATAAGGTCGGACGTAACCTCATAGGACGTAAAGAACTACCTAGACTTGTCATTTTGACGAAAGTTTTGACGAGAAAGAAAATCACAAAATTATTTATATCTTCAGCCAAAAAACGAAATGGAATGGATATTCTATATACACTAAGACCGCAGCGTTACATTGCTTATAAAAAAAAATGGACCACTGCCAATATAACTCAATCAAGAACATCAGCTATCGACTTAGCGCACAGAATCCACGGCCCCAGTCCTACACCAGATACAGTACCTATTTTTGTTCTCCATGGTTTCCTTGGATCTAAACGAAATTGGGAAAGCATGTGTAAGAAAATGACAGCATTTACGAACAGGACTGTAGTAGCCGTAGATGCTCGTAACCATGGCGATAGTCCTCATCACGCTTCCCATACCTACTTTGATTTAGCTGTCGACCTCTCAAAGTTGATAACAAAATTTTCAGTGGAGAAAGGTATTATTATAGGGCACAGCATGGGAGGCAGAACAGGAATGACTTTAGCTCTGACAGAGGTTTGCTTATTTGATCCCTATTTTAATATAATATTTTAGTACTTAGTAGACACGCGGCAGCGTGTCAAGCCAAGTTCAAACAAAGGAACTGGCTAGCCAGCGCCGAGTGTAATATTACACCAACCACTTGGTGCCACTTTTGACCGTTCTATAACTCAAAACCTCTTTAATGTAAACATATAAAACTACGTGTGTTTAATTATATCCATAAGGACATCTAGTTCAGCCCAAATGTCATGAAGCTAGCTCAAACGGTTATAAAGATATGAAGGTCAAAAAGACGTAAATTTTAGCACTGACTGACTCACTTATAGTACCTAAACCTAACCTACTTCCAGATGACCTAGAAGGATGAAATTTGGAATCCAGCTCGGTAATTGTGTGTACCGAGGAAAAAATCTAATTTGGATTTTGCATAGAACTTGGCACTCATTTAGATCTCCATTCTTTTTAGGGCGAAGCCCACAGCTAAGCATATTTTTTTATTGAACTTGGCTCTCCTTTTTTACATTTATGTTTTTGGTGGGATATTTTATACGACATAGACACATACGCGGTATCACCATCACCAATGACCAACTCCAATCAGTAGGTAAGTATAAGATGGTCGTGGTGCTTGTCACGGATCCCATAACCGTGGCTTTAGGGCAAGAGAAGGCAAGTACGGTTTTTAGTCGGTAGGTACGAGCCCGACATACCCCGCCGCTACCCAAGTGGCGGACGATCCATGAGGCTTTTCCGTAGTAGAAATAAAAGGTAAGTACTTAACTAAAAAGGTAAGTACTTGAATACAATATACTGTACTTGATACTTGGTCGGATGTGGTCTCCGTCTCCTCTCAGAGAACGGCGAGCTTAGGCTATAGTCCACCACGCTAGCCTAATGCGGGTTGGCAGACTTCACACGCCGCCGTCGAGAAAATTTCTCAGGCCAGCTGGTTTCCTCACGCTGTATTTACTTTACCGTAATGAACGCGCGAGGTAATGAACTATTAATTATCAATTATTAGTGAATGGATGCGTCTAACAATAAAATGTTGATTTATTGATAAAATTTTAATATTAGAGACTGGTCAGTCTGTAATATAAAAGCTCACATGATGCCACAAACAAACAGACGATAGAGAGATTACAGTTGATTTTTTTTATTCCACGTACCTACCTACTTAAAGGCCTTCTACACGGTCGGGACCAACCGCCGACCAAGGTGACTTTGGTCGGGTCAACCGATCTTTGTGTTCGTTCTACATGGTCGGGTGGTTGACGCATCTTATCACTTCTCTCCAGTATTCAAAGCGTAAAGACGTAGCTACTGCTAAATAATAAATAAATGGAACAAATACTGCCTCATTAGCCAAGTGGTCCTGAGCGCGACTGCTACGCTAGAGGTCCACCTCAGTTCTCTCCAGCATTCAAAAAGCGTAAAGACGTAACTACGGCTAAATAATAAATAAATAAAATAATAAATACTGCTAAATAATTTCACTTCATTGAAGCAATGCATGGTACTCTATCTTAAATAAGGTTGCAGAAGTCACCAAGGCTGAACGATTGCGGTTAGAAATTATTATTACCTGTTTAATATTCTATAAATGATTTTATATTATAAATAATGAAATGAGGCCAATTCTCAGTAATACTGTGGTAATACCAGAATGTTTACTTTGATAAACTTAGGAAACGTTCATAAAAAGTGTATGTTTGTGTGCAGTAAGTAAGAAAAGTCGAATTAGGCCTTCTACACTTAAGGCCTTCCACACGGTCGCGACCAACCGCCGACCATCGTGTCCTTGGTCGGGTTGATGTAAAAATGGACAGTGTAGATATCTGTTGACCGACCAATATTTGGTTGATGTCAACGGCCTTGGTCGTGAGCGCATCCCTCGCGACAGGCTGCGTCCGTGACTCGTGGTCGGGCCCGACCGTCTGGAACGCTGTCGGCCGACGCAAGCGCTTCAGTGTGTGATCGTAGTCGTAGCGTAGCGGGTGCATGTCACCGCACAATGAATTCGACTTTACTTACTGCACACACACATTACATAAAATCATTTTTAGAATATTAAACTGGTAATAATGATTTCTAATCGGAATCGTTCAACCTTGGTGACTTTAAATAAATAAATCTGCAACCTTATTTAAGATAGGGTGCCATGCATTGCTTCAATGAAGTGATATTATTTAGCATTATTTATTATTTTATTTATTTATTATTTAGCAGTAGCTACGTCTGTATGCTTTGAATGCTGGAGAGAAGTGATAAGTTGAGTCAACCAACCGACCGTGTAGAACGAATACAAAAATCGGTTGACCCGACCAAGGACACGATGGTCGGCAGTTGATCCCGACCGTGTAGAGGGCCTGCCTCTCCCAGCAACGGGAACTGACCAGTTTTGTTCAGATTATAACAGTTGCGTAGTTACTATTCGAGAATGTTCATTTATTATCACTGATTACACCATATAGTCAAAATCCGTATTCGCGTTGGTAAACATATTTTTTAAACCAAAAGTGACCTTGTTCAAATAAAAAAATATAATAAAAACTACCAGTGTAAGTACATATATGTAGTTAATTTTATATGTTTTTATTTTAATTATTACACTATATAATTATAGGTACATAGTTTAGGTATTACCTGCTACTGCTCTAATATACTATGAGTGATTATGATAAATATGTAATGATATGTTGATTATTTGCAGCCCTCAAAAGTAGCGAGTCTGATCGTTGTAGATATATCGCCAATTTCGACATCAGGCAGTCTCACTGATTTTTTTCCAAAACTCATGGAAATTATGCAGAGCGTTGACTTCACAGGGATGTATACTTTAAATAAAGCAAAAACAGCGGCCAAAAATAAAATTGCTGAATCTGGAATCACCAACGACATGGACAGCATGCATTTTGTATTGATGAATATTGGAAAATTGTCTGATAAATCATTTGGCTGGAAGTGCAATCTCGATGCCTTGCAGAAAAATTTTGATAGCGTCGCCTCCTTTCCAAAATTCGAAGGAAAAGAATATAAAGGCCCAACACTATTTCTTGGAGGCAAACTATCGTACTATCTGCCGTAAGATCTAGTTGACATTTTATCCACACACCTACTTATAGATCTTGGTAGAGAGAGTTATAGGTACTTTTGACAACCTTAAAAAAGAGTTTGGGACCTCATGGTGTAGATTCATAATTTGACCGGTAGCTCCCAGTGTGATTCCTAGCATAGCTATCTGACTGGACTGCACTTAGCTGATGAAAACTGAAGGTCTTTTAGCACCCTTCGGCGTCATCGCCATTTAGGTACTACGTGTCGGGAAAGAAGTGCTTCTCTCCCGTTTCGTTACCTCCTTCTGAAGCATAACTTGCTCGCAATAGAAAACCGTGGTGCATTTTATGACTGACCGGTATAGTTACTTAAAATATGTACTATGATATTTTTTTTGCAGACCTGAAGATATAACAGGCATCCGAGAGCTTTTTCCTACAGCAAATTTACATTACATTAAGGGTGCTGGTCATAATGTACATGCTGAGGATCCAAACGCATTCTTCAATGCGGTGATGCAATTTTTATCATATACTGCATTGAGTCAAGCTCAAATGTAGTTTGCGAATCTTGCCTGCACGTTACTGTTACAACACCTAATACTTGTGAACGAAAATATATATTATGTGAAATTTACTAATGATTTTCTTTCTTCTTCTTCTTTATCAGCCTCTATCCACCTACTACTGAGTGTAGGCCTCCTTCATTGCCATTCCTCTCGGTGTTTCGCCTTTCTCATTTATTTCTTTCCTGCAATTTTTAAGATTTCTTCAGCTCTTCTAGCCGGCTGACGACCGACACTTCTTTGCCCGGTACTAGATCTCCACTCCAACTCTTTCCTCCCCCACTTGCCATCGGTTCTTCGGCTAATATGTCCAGCCCACCTCCATTTACGTTGTGGAGTGGCTCTAGGGTCACATCGATAACCATAGTGCGTTTCCTAATGTCAGTATTCCTGACCTTATCTCCCAGTGTAATTCCTAGCATAGCTCGTTCTATCTTTCTTTAAGCTACTTGCAGCTGGATGATATGCAGGTGGGTCGGTCTCTGAAACATATATCATGACAGGCAAAACTTATTGCTCAAATGTTCGACGCTTTAGGTTGAATGGAATGTTTTTTTAATCCCGTCAATGACATTATAAAGTTAAAAAGAGGACTCCCGTGAATATTATTAGTAGTAGCAGTTAGCGGTTATGTAAAACTGCTAGTTATACTATTCAACTGCGACATAGCGATTGGTCAATTGGACTTCCTTACTCCAGTTGACTCTTCGGATATGTAGGTACCTCGAAAATTTTGTGGATTTTAATTCAGTGTATTTCTTAAAGTTGACATAACTACGGTGAACATAATTTTACGTTGTGGAATGACTAGGGCCACATAGTGCGTTCCCGAATGTCAGTATTAAGACCTTATCTCCCAGTGTGATTCCTAGCATAGCTATCTTTCATTAAGCTACTTGCAGCTGGATGATATAATATGCTGGCGGGTGTATCCAGGTCTCTGAAACATGTATGTTCGTACATACCATATGCGTGTAGACTGTACGAAGCACGCACGGATCGAGACGAGCTGCTCCGAATACGTAAGCAACTGTTTGTGAGAAAGTTTATAGGTATAGAGGTATCTATCATCTATGTACAAGTACAACAGTGAATAGCTGTACGCGTAAAATTTGTGTCTATAGTTTCAATGATAAAAATTCCTGAATAACCAACATGTAAGTACATAATTATTGTAAGATACTAAAAATAAGGGGCCGTCCTAAAAATTGACGCATTTTAGTGAATTTTGTTGACCGATTGTGAGGAATCTACAAAGGATTTATATAAAGTTATTAATTATTTGAAAATAACTGTTCTTAAACCTGGCACAAGCGGAAATGGATTTTTCAATTTACTTCTTATAATAATCGTAAATCCCTTTTATTGACAACTCCTTTTCCCAAAAAACGCGTTTCGAGTGAAGTTTGATGATCGGTTTACAAGAAAATATTAGTATTACTGAATATTAAAAAATACTATAAAACCCAGCATATGCTCTACTTGGCACTAGCGGAAGCACTTTTTTCAATTTTCATACAAAATATAGCAGGAAAAAAATATTTACGTAACGTAATTTTTCGTGAAAATTGCAGACAAATATGTATTTTTTTCTATTTTTTAGAAAGACATTTTGATTATTTTTTAAATTACTTAATAATCTTCAGTTATCCATCTAATAGGATCAAAAATTACTTTTTCAAAAAAAAAATATTTTGATTTAGTAAATCAAAGATGAAAAGACCTATAATTGTGCTATAATATCGAGCGCGCAAAGCCGCTCGCGCCAGTCACGTTTGGGCCTTCCCAGCGAGAGGACGTATCGCTTTTTGTCACAGGCGTGCGCTTGTTTGACGTAAATATTTTCCCAAATTATACTGCGATTAACACAACTTGATACGTTGATTATTTTATAACTTCTAATTTCTAGAAAAGCCCTATAATATAATATGGTCTGGTATTTTTTGTAGGAAGTATGGGTAGTACAAGTTTCTCATTGTGCTGATTACGAAAATGTTTATTTTTGAAATCCAAGATGGCGGACATTACTTTTCTAAATAAATTAATATGGGTGTCAATTTCAAAGATTTTCAGGGGCTGATTACGAAAATTATATTAATTTTGAAATCCAAGATGGCGGACATTGCTTTTCTATATAAATTGATATGGGTATCAATTTCAAGGATTTTCAGGGGCTGATTATGAAAATTATTGAAATCCAACATAGCGGACATTGCTTTTCTAAATAAATTGATATGGGTGTCAATTTCAAGGAATTTCGGGGGCAGATTACGAAAATGACATTAATTTTTAAATCCGAGATGGCGGACATTGTTTTCCTTAATAAATTGATACGGGTGTCAATGTCAAGGATTTTCAGGGGCTGATTACGAGAATGACAGTAGTTTTGAAATCCAAGATGGCGGACTTTGCTTTTCTAAATAAATTGATATGGGTATCAATTTCAAGTATTTTCAGGGGCTGATTACGAAAATGATATTAACATTGAAATCCAACATGGCGGACATGGCTTTTCTAAATAAATTGATATGGGTGTCAATTTCAAAGAATTTTGCGGGCTGATTACGAAAATGACATTAATTTTTAAATCCAAGATAGCGGACAATGTTGTTCTAAATAAATTGATACAGCTGTCAATGTCAAGGATTTTCAGGGGCTGATTACGAAAATGTTTTTCTAAATAAATTGATATGGGTGTCAATTTCAAGGATTCTCAGGGGCTGATTACGAAAATCATAATTATTAATTTTGAAACCAGAGATTAAAATTTGGTTAATTTTTTTCAAGTTAAATATGAACTGTTAACTATTTGTGATTTTTTTGCACATTCCTAGATATTATTATAAAGTTATTTTAGTGATGGAAAAACTCGACTGCGATCAAAATTTGAACCTGCGTCTTCTGGTTAGATAAATCAGATGCTATGATCACTTAGCCGCCGCGAGTCCCACCTGCCAGGTCTAAATTTGCATTCACATTCTGAATTTATGTCTTAAAGGTGACGTCAGTAATATCTATTGAAAAGTCACTTCTTTTTTGAAGAACATCCTACAGCCTGATTGTACTTGGGATGTAGTTCCTTTCGAAACGTACAGTACAGTAGTTCCCAATCTTTTTGGCCGGGCAGAGGTTGTTGCACCCGCCTTCGTGCGCATGGTACAGTCAAGTGGAAAATTACTAATGCAATTATCCTATTTAGTATTAGATCAGTAAGTAGATAGATTTTTATTTTATACATTGGCATAACATAAAATACATTAAAAAAATATTTATTAATAAAATCAGGCGTAGTAAATTCTCAGTAGGAGCTCGGAATTTGAAATTTGTGCCCGGATAATAGCAATAGGCTCGCCCCCTATTACATGGGACCTTAACATATCGGCGAACTGTGGGTGTACATTAGTGTACGCCTCTGCCTAACCCTTCAGGGAATACAGGCGTGATGGTATGTTATGTTCGAGGTACTTACGACTGCGACTGCGTGTGATTGCGACATTAAGTATAATACCTATAGCTCTCAAGAGTCGGCCACCGAATTTCTAATACAAACGTAATACCAAGTTATATCGTAAGTAAAACACAATTTATTGGATTACGATTTTTCAAGCAATTCAAGCATTCAAATTTAGACAGTGCAATGCTTGGTAATTTAGTAGCTATTATAACGCTTTATATTTTACTAGCTTCTGCCCACGACTTCGTCCGCGTAGAGGAGATATAGGAGATATATGAGGATATATAGCCTATAGCCTTTCTCAATAAATGGGCTATCGAACAATGAAAGAATTTTTCAAATCGAACCAGTAGTTCCTGAGATTAGCGCGTTCAAGTAAACAAACAAACAAACTCTTCAGCTTATATATTAGTATAGATTTAAAATATGCCATGATATACATTACAAACAAAATTATACAATCATAGCACCTATTACAAAGCTCTATGTTCATTAGTCAAAAGCAACCTCATCTTACAATAAATTATTTATAAGCAAAGGTTTTAATACATTCAAAGGTATGAATATTGTAGTTATCGCCGTGATTACTACTGTAGTACAAAATTAATGTCTTATGTTGGTCCTTCATTAGGCACATTCTACGTGCATGGTAAATTATGAAAAACAAATACCAGTTCTTCAGACATCTCATCTCACACTTTTCACGATGAAGTGGAGCAAAGTTAAACTACATACCACAATTAGCACAGATGTACATACAACCGAGCGGTTTCAGTCGTGACCAAAATGTGTTTTGATAAACATTTAACAAAATATTACGATTTTGAAGTGCCTAGCAAAAGATAAAACTATCAACCCTCCAAAGTAAAAGTTTGAAAATTCAAAATCCCTGAAATACATTTTTTATGATGAGTAGCTACATATCTCATTTTCAAATACCTACCTTTAAAAACTATTCACCCATACTAATAAGTACATTAACCTTCAGGCTTCAACCCCCGTTTCCTACCCTTAAAATGTAAAAATCCATAAATCATTAAACTCGTCACTAGGTATTTATTAGTAATCAGTATCTACAAAAATTACAATTTTTAACCCCAATTTCCGCCTTCAAAGTTTTATGTTTTGATGTTTATTGAATATTGTATGTATAAAAATATACTAAATTAAAAACAAAATTGGAAATACAAAAAAAAACTAACGAGAATAAAACTAGAAAATTAATTTAATAATGAAAGGATCAACATTGTTTATAGGCTCGTACGCTCGATCTGCAGCCATGTGTGCGTGAAAAGCGCACACAAACATAGAATTTACCTAAACTCGATCGAGTGAATTTTTAGGACGGCCTCTTAACTTCTCATTTATTCAATAAAAGAAAAAAAAATGTTTTCTTATCGGTCACCACGCTCAAAAAGTGTAA